>OY253756.1:15064398-15674686 GCA_958009045.1 Oxytorus armatus
CGTTTGTGAATTTCGTTATTTTCACCTTATTCTATTGATCATTCGATAATTCTGATTTAAGGGGGGAAATACGGTTAGGACAGCGTTTACTCAATGATTTCCATGCATTTTTTTATAGTATAAAAAATGAATATAATTTATTGAAACTTTGAGAATATTTTATACATATATTTAAGTATATACTGTAAAATTTTTGAAGAATTTCCTTGAAAAACACCGGGGATATTAGCGACCCCATATTGCAGGTCACAATCAGACTCAGCATTTTGCGTACATTCTGGGAGCCGCAATTTTCATCCGAAATCAAAGGAGGTTGGAATTTACTTTTATTACATGTCTCTCTTCTATATGAACCTAAATGCTATCAAAAAAATAGAAAATTGAATTTTTTACAGGGGTCAAAACAAAAAAGCATGATTTTTTTGCCATTTTTTACAACTTTATTCGCAAAAAAAAATGATTTCAAATAATGATAATATTCCGATTTTAGGTTCATATAGAGCGAAATACTATGAAGAAAGTAACTGCCAATTTTCAAAACGATTGGTTGAAAACTTTTCAAACTAGCGTGTACGCAAGTTGAAAAAAAGTCGTTTTCAGAAAAACGCGTTTGAAAAAATAGTACCAAGAAAAATAAAGTCATAAATTTTCTTCGATGTTTTTCAAGGAAATTCTTCAAAAATGTTATAGTATATACTTAAATATATGTATAAAATATTCTCAAAGTTTCAATAAATTATATTCATTTTTTATACTATAAAAAAATTCATGAAAATCATTGAGAAAACGCTGTCCTAACCATATTTCCCCCATTAATGGCTTATAACAATAGAACGACTCGGAATTTTCATTTAAAATTTTGGGAACATATTTTTCAATGGTTTTACTAACAATTTATGAAATAAAAAAATTCGATTTTTTGAACCGTCTAACCCTATTTCCCCCCTCAAGACTTTTTCTCACAATTTTTCCCTGAACTAATAATTAAAAATCATTTTTCTAACTTAACTTATAATTAACACTAAGGGTTTTTTAAATGATCGTTTGTGAATTGTGTCACTTTTCCACTCGATAATTCCACTATTATGGTAATCACTCGATCATTCCGATTTAAGACTTTTTTCCCACAATTCTTCCCATACGTAATCGTTGAAAATCATTATTTAAATTTAATTTATAACGATTATTAAGGATTTTTAAATAATCGTTTGTAAATTATGTTACATTGCGTTCTCACGTTTATTTCTCGTCCGCTCGTCTCGTTACACGAGGGATATCATCTTTCGAGCGAACGAGATGTGCAATCTATAATGCTTATGCCTGTGTTTGCTGCTCATGCCCGATGATAAGGATATCGCTTCTCGGTAAGGCCGCGCACACGAACGAGGAGCTCTAAAGTTTGGGCGGCCGTTGCATATGTTCGTCCGTGGTAAATAATACTATTTAACATCCTAGTCAGCACTGAAAACTTATCAGTTCGCCAAAGTCTGACTGTGTTTTCTCGGAAGGTGGCTCCGACCTCTTTCAATATTTGATGTTATTATATTACCTTTTAGTTTCTCCATATATTCTCTATTCCGAAGAAGAAGAAAAAAAGAAGAAAAATACTCTCGACCATTTCCTCGAAACGTCGTCATCGGATAAAGCACTGTTTTCCTTTCGTTCTTTGTTCAAGCATCGTTAAACGGAGACGAGACCGATAATTTTTGGCCGATAAGAGAGAAAGAAAAATTTCGACGCAATTTGGGGAGCAAGATCGTCGTTGATTCTGGAGAGTGTGAAATTTTACATGGAATTTATCGAAGTGCAGAGGAGTGAAGGGAGATGAAGGACCCGGGGGCCCTGGATATAGACAAGGGCGTTTGAAAAAAAAAAAAATTCTGCGGTTATTTATTTACGTGTACGATATATCTATATACAGCAAGAGTCTGGACGAATGCTATCAAGGTTCGATCTCTTCAGAACCATGAGATGGGCGGCGGTCGACGGGGGAGGGCCATGGGATTTCTTGGGATACGGGGGAGGTAATCGATTACCCATGAGACGTTTCCCTTCGTTTTTCTTCGTCTCTCTCTCTCTCTCTCTCTCTCTCGCCCCTCACGTTTTATCTTTCTCTCTGGCAATACGCACACAAACAGAGAGCGCAGACACTCGAGATCGCTTTTAAAGCCGAAATTTATACCTGGCCCTCTCTCGCGATCGCCTAAATATATACATATATATATTTCGTCGTCGTTTGCGGCGAGCGAGAAGATGCACCGTCTTTGAATGGAGGCTGGGCATTGAACGCCGTTCGCGGATTGTGAAACGAACAGAAAAAAACACACATGTATATATATGCTGTCGAGCAAAACGAAGAAAGAGAGAGAGAGGGATAGACACCCTGGTGTAACCCGTGGGGGAAGCGTTCCGTCTACGAGTCGTCCAAAGCCTCGGGGGATGAGAAGAACGAGAAAATATATCGTGGAGTGCGTATGTCGTGTGGTTTGTGTGAGTAGGAACTATCAAATGCCCCGAAGAAGAGGAGGAGGATGAGGGAAAAAAAAAAAAGTTGCGAGAAGAAATATAGGATAGAGAAGGCGAGACCGAGCGAAGATTGAGCGCGCGAGCATTTTTCAATGGTGAAGAAACACCACCACCGAGAACCAAAGTCGCGATTTCTTTTGAACTTCATACGTATTTTAGCGCAACGTATAATGTTATCCAGACGTGTGTGCGCGTGTGATTAGTTTCCGCGAGGACCGGAGACGACGAAAGATTAACGAATCCCCGTCGGAGATCACCCGAGCAGTTTAATATGTTCCCGCGTGAATTTAAACCGCTCGTACGCTGCACCGGCGAGGCGCACGACGTTTTATTGTCTTGAAACGGGAATAACGCGAGAACCGTTACTCTGTTTCGTCCAATAACGAGCGCCTCGGGATGGAAAATCATTTTTGCGATCAGTCAAATGACCGATGTATTCTTTTTTATTTCACTCTTCCGCACAAATTCTTCATCCATTTTCTGCTTTCGGCACGTCAGCCGTTAAAGCGGGCACAATCCTAACCGTCGATTCCCGCTACAAAACATTCTTCTCCTATCATTATTGCTCTCTTCTCGGTGATGCCACATTTTTATTCTTTCTTTCTTCTATTTTTTTTTTTTCCTTTTTTTACTATCTTCCCCGCGTCTCCGAAGTATCTTTCGGATCGTGTGGATCGAACGAGAATGAACCAGTAATCCGTGAGTGCCGCGAGGATTCACGGATACGTATATTTATTATACCAGAACGAAAGACCGTGACGATATTTCATTTGGAATTTTTATGTTTTTTTTTTCTTTCTCTCTCTCTCTCTGGCCTAATCCAACTCTCGCTTTGCCTACGACTATAATCAAGTGGTTATGTACCAATGGCCATGGCGAAATCGCTATTTTTTTATTTTTATTTTTTCGAGGAGGAGCAGAGAGAGGCCCCAGTCGACTTCGACGAACGAGGATAAAAATGGAGAAACGATCGTCGAAACACTAAGAGAGATAGATAAATGTACAATAGGAAACGATGGAAGGCGGAGAAAAGATGGCAGTATTTTATTTTTATTTCGTTCTTTTCGTTCCTTTTTTTTTTTTTTTTTTTTTTTTTCAAGGGCAAAGAAGAACTCTTCGGAGATTCTTTCCGAGGAGAAAGAATCGAACATTCGTGTTCCAGGTATTTCGTGGGTAATGCAGCTTCAGGGCCGAGAAGAGACCCCACCAATGTATCCCCAATGGGGTCGATATGGGCGTGTATCCCTTCGAAAATCTTCTCGACGTCTTTTCTCTCTCTCTCTCTCTCTCTCACACACATCTTCTTTCAGGTATTAACTACATGCCTATTCGACCTTTCCCTTACCTCGTAAGATAGAACCTCTCATGTCCCTTTTTCTCCCATACAACCTATCCCTATATCCTCTGGTTATATCCCTAAAGTGTCTCCCTGGCCCCCCGCTTCCGCACCCCATCCCTCTGGTCTTTCAAAGACCCCGAGCACTCGGCAGTGGAGAGGACAAAGCGTGTTAGAAGATGCTCGGGATCTTCGTGAACTATTCCCCTCATCCTCTTCCGCCCCTCCCTGCTCCGTTAGGTATCCCATTTGTCTACGATCTTAGCAGAACCAGCCAGAGAGAGCCCGGAGGGAAGAAGTTTAGGTCGGATTTACACCCGTCGCCCACCGAAAGCTTATGGTTTGTTCGTACCTGAAGAATATCCTCTCTATCCTACGACTATATGCCTTCGTCTATACGTATATACTTGTATGTTACGTCGAACGCTTCTCGAAGGACTTTTACAAGAGACCTAGCAGGATTTCCAATCCAAGTTGATTCCTCACCTCTCTCTCTCTCTCCATCTTTCTCTCTTTCTCTTCCCGAGTCCCGACGCAAATATTCCGCCAACGTTCTCGATTTTCTCGCTGAAAACTCTGTTTGGCACCCGTAATACCACTTGGACAGAGCAAATAAAAGCCGAAAGTGTTGCGTATACAGGTCGGGGATAAAAATCTGACGCAGCGCGAACGAAATGTTCTCCGCTCCTCTCGGTTGCAAAACGTTTCTCTTTTCACGGCGCTGGGGAAGGAGGGACAGCACCAGTGGCAAAAGATCTTTTTCCCCCCCGAGCGTTTTATTGTACATCGATAGACTCTCCGGACATACTTTCGGGTACATTGGCTAGTCCATAAATGGAAGTAAGAGGGAAGAGAGAAAGAGAGAGAGAGAGAGAGGAGCTTACAAAAGAGTTCTCGCACGAGAAACGTGTTCGCTGAATCATTTCAGCGACAGGGCTACGCCATATCTCTGAAACGGAATGGCCTCTTTTGCTTCCTCGATGCCTACGAGAAGAAGAGCCTATTTCTCAACGCGCAAAACCAAACTACGGTTCATCCTGGATGGAAGGGACATTAACGGCCCCGGAGGTGTCTAAACTTGGCGACGAAGATTCATATTATTTCCTCTCGTAAGCTTCGCTGACGCGGACAGACGCTCGAAAGATTTCATTTTCTTCTTTTCTTTCTTCCTCTTCTTTTTATTCTTCACAGTTTTCTCTATCTCCCGTTCTCTTTGATGATCCAAAGGGGATGTCCCGGTGTTAGCGATTATGGCACGACGCGGACACGGTGTCTTATGGGCGACTGACCAGAGTATCGCAATACCGTATAGACGATCTCTGTGAAACGAGAGAATACTTTCTAGTTATCTATCTATCTATCTATCTATCTATCGCTATCTCTCTCTTTCTATCTCTCTCATTCGCTCTTTCGTCTTGGGAAACTTGCGGTCACGCGAATCCGTGACTGAATCTCGGAGAGAATCTCGGTTGTCACGCTGCTGGTGTGAAACGTCACGGCACGAGGAAGTGACCCCGAATTGTCCTATACCGCAAAAACTCTTCGATACACGTACATTATATATATCTATAAGTATTACAGTAACCATCCAAGTTACAGGAGACATTCTCCGTTGTAAGTACACTGTGTACGTACAACTGGTATAATAATACCGTGATACTTCGACTATAAAATATATATATATATGTATACGTGTGTAGAGATAGTTCGGGCACGACGGAGTACGTCCATAAACAATGCCGCAGCTATCTCGGGATATCAAAAGGATGAGGGAGGATGAGTGCCCCGAGGATCTGTGACCTCGAGAACGGGGACCTGACCCCCTCAATTTCTCTCTCTCTCTCTCTCGCTCTCATATTCTTGTTCTTAGTTCCAGGGGTAGTGGGGCAAGGGAGAAAGGGACAAACCTCTCTGTGCGAACTCTATCTTCCAATATCTCTCGCTTTCTCGACGTCGCGACAGAAGCGTATCGATGCAAGAGAAGCCGCGAAAGGATTCGTCGGACGATGTCGTTGAACATAAAGAGAAAGAGAGATTGATTGATTGATATTTATTAGCTTTCTCAGCTATTTTATCCACATTATTACATATTTTCTTATATCTAAATATATTTATATATATTATTTTACTGTTAACATAATATATTCCTTCAGCATGCGTTTAAACTGCTCAACTTTATCACAGCCTTTTATTTCAGTTGGCAACGCATTATACATTTTCACGCCTTCATAGTACATACTTTTTGCGCACTTTTCGTTCTTCTAAATTCTAGAGAGAGAGAGAGAGAGAGAGAACGAAGTGGTAAAACGTGCAGCAATGATACATCTAGATTCTCAGCCCCTTATCTATCTACCGAACGGCATCTAAGCCTTCTATCCTTTTGTGTGTGTGTGTCTGTGTGTGTTTTTATTCTTTTGTTAATTTTTCACGGACGATAAATTATCACGATCGAGTCCCATTACTCTCGTGTGACTTTTAACGACAATTACGGGTCGTACGATCAACATGTTAAAAAATCGTTACGTTTCTCCACGGCAATAGAAATCTTCTTAATAGACTGCGAACGATTTGCAATGATAACATCGTTTGTATTGGTTTTGCTCGAATATATTTGTTGCTCCTCCGCTCGTGAAAATCATGTTGGAAAGCCCGAAGAGTTAATCGCAGGGTATATACAGTTGAGGAGGTTAAAACGGGGGTTTTGAAACTCTCGTTATCGTACGACCGTTCGTAACTCCGTGTACCCTCCGTCGGGTGTTTCGGGGTTTTTCTGCGTCGGTGCGTTACTTGACGTAATAGAGATACCGTAAAAGCTCGCGACGTTTGTTGAAGTTTTGGAGGAGTACTGGGACGTGTGTGTGTGTTGTGTGCTTGTGTGCCTGAGAGACGGAGAGGGAGAGAGAGAGAAAAGGGGAATTGAGAGGCCGCGACACGCTTGTGAAAACGCCTTCACTCACAATATCACCTGCTCGCCGGAATTCAAAGGGACGAAGAACAACCCTGCGTCTGTGTGTGTCTTTATATATACATGTGCGTTTGCGCGTATGTGTGTAACGGGGGCTCACGCGCCTTTGAGGAGACCCGCCCGTCCGTCCGTTTCGTTCGTGTTGAATTTTCTCTTCTCTCAAAGCATCTCTCTCTCTCTCTCTCTTAACGTCTTGGGGCAAAGTAATGCTTATAGTGTTTTGTTTGTTTGTATGTGTGTGTATATATATATGCGTAAAAGTTTCGCGTAGCTCGCGCCATGGCAGCTGATAAATTAGCGAACGAGACGCGGCACTGAGTTTCGCTTTACACACTCATTTCGCCTCTCCGTTACGTATTTTCTCTCTCTCTCTCTCTCTGTCTTTCGTATTTCGACGTTCCTCCCACTCCCCCATTCCGCAGCAAACTATTTCTTTCAACGGCCTCTCTGATCTCGTCCGATCTCTCCCCGCCTTATATACGTTATACGCATTGCCGGTGCTTCGGCTGACGCATCTTTCAACCTCTCTTTTCGCCCGAGCTTATAAACACGAGCCTCCGGCTTTTGCCATTCGCCCGCGTACACGCAATTTCGAGACCGACGAACAAATCTCCTCGTCGTCGTTCTATGATGCACCAAAATTTCGCCGCAAAAGTCATCCCCCGCGCGAGATGTTCTCCGCGATTCTCGCGGTCTAGATTCTCGAGTCTCTCAACACTCCATCATCGTTTTCTCGTGTTTTCGAATCATTCCCTCCGATTGTGAATTTGCTAAAGAAAATTCGATTCGAAGTCGATTCTTGTATTTAAGATTATGAATAATCACTAAAATGAAACGGTTCCATGTCTAAACATCACGTTGCAATTACTTTAGGGATAATAACATCGCAGGCGAAAACTACATAGGGCATATTTACACAACCGGTTTAATGGGTTCTGTTGGGTTTTATTGGATTTTTAACGCAACAACACAACCCAAACCCCAACCCAAAACAAAACCCAACAAAACCTAACAAACACCGACCCAAAACCTAAAAAAACCCAACAAAACCCAACAAAACCTAACAAACCCCAACCCAAAACCCAAAAAAAACCCAACAAACCTAATAAACCCCAACCCAAAACCCAACAAAACCTAACAAACCATAACCCAAAACTCAACAAACCCCAACCCAAAACCCAAAAACACCCAACAAAACCTAACAAATCCCAACCCAAAACCCAAAAAAATCCAACAAAGCCCAATAAAACCCAAGAGAACCTAACAAAACCCAACAAAACCCAACAAAACCCACCAAAACCTAACAAAACCCAACAAAACCCACCAAAACCTAACAAAACCCAACAAAACCCACTAAAACGGATGGGTAAATATGCGCTGTGTAGTTTTCGTCTGCGATGTTATTATCAGTAAAGTAATTGCAGCGTAATGTTTAGACGTGCTACCAATGAAACAAACGATCGATAATATATTTTTCGGTCCTGTAACATTTTTACTTTATTTTTTCAACGCCTAAGATAAATTTCATGATTGATTAACGATTCTACAATTTTGAAATAGAAATAAAAATAATTAGTTCCCGATGAAAAAATTGCACAACATCGATCGGTAGTAAATTTACGAATAAATTGCGGGACGGGAATAGGGAAGAGTATGACCAAAGGTGAGCTCGATCGTTGAACAATATATATATATATATATATCTCGATCCCGATCGCCCACGAAGTCGTCGATAACCCATAGCGATTTGTTATAAATCGTAAACGATACAGGATTCGACGTCTAGTGAGATAGATGTAGGGAGAGGAGTGAACGGGAGGTACGAAGCGACGGGAGGATATAAATTTCGAGAGATCGAAAAATGTCTCAATCTTGACTCACCGGACTTGGGTGTTGTAATGGATGGAATAGTTGGTGAAAAAGAAAGTACCGAAGTGTGTGCGCAAAAGAGAGAGAGAGAGAGAGAGAGACAGAGAGAAAGAGAGGGAACGGAAGACTAATGATATCAAAAATAACTTGGAGCTTCAACCTTTCGCCACTGTATATCCATTATATACGTATATCCCAACTATCACCGATGCTACCACTACCGCAATTCTACGTCCATGTAAACCGGTACAATTTTTACCGCCACAAGGAACTTGAAAAATGAACCGCGGTTAAGCCACGATGACCTCTCGCGATCGTTTTTCTCAATACGGCGCTACTTCGGAACGGCGTTACTCGCCGAGTCCTCATCGAACACCGCGGAATTTCGCTCTGACTACGAAACCCACGTGGCACAGTACAAAATGAAAAAATAATAAACGAAATTAGTTCGAAAGGGCTTACTCTAAGAATTCATAAAATATCTTTCTGTTTTTTTCGCCATCAATATCTTCAATATTCATCAAAATCTTCGTTTTTTTCGTTAATCCCCAATTTCCAAACTACTGGATTAAAAATCTGATCGTTTTGAATTCGAACGAATACTTCGATTATTTTGGCCTCGTCACGACTTAGAGAAACGAAACAAGAACAAAAATTTCGTGGGTTAAAAAGAAATGGTAATAATTCATCCGACAAATTCGATGTAATTTAATGAAGCTTGTCATCGATTGTCAGCGATAAAAAGAACGAAAAGAGGGAGAAAAAAAAACGTTGATATTACCGAGAGCCGAACGAGAGACCTCTAAATATCGGAGAGACTCCCTTAACACACACACATACGCACCCACGCCACCGTGCGAGCTTTTAAGCTCTCCTCGGGGATTAATCCCGAGGGTCTTTTGGGTCGTGAACTTCGACGTTCCCGTTACACAAGTCGGTGACGCCCATTGGGACTAATATATTCACTGTCGTTTAAAACGAAAGAAGAAAAAAAAATGAAAAAAAAAAAATTCTTCTCCCTCTCCCTCGCGTCGCTCTGACAGTTTTGCCTCGTCTCGTCTCCCGTCTCACTCCGCCCCGCCGCGAGCGATCCGAAAATATAACACACCAAACGCTTCGAGATATTGGCCTCTCTAACGGTGAACACCGATATATACGAGGGGGGACCCAAAAAAAACGGGAATTTCTTCATAATTGCTTTATTTTTTAATATTTTTACACCAAATTTTCATCACCTTCAAAGTATTCTCCTTTGACCACAACGCACCTCCGCAAACGATTCTTCCAATGTTCAAAACATTTTTTTAAATTCACTTATCGAGATGTTCTTTAGGCTTTCCAGCGATTTTTGTTTTACCTCCTCCACAGTGGCAAAACGCTCGATTGCTGCTTTGTTTCGCGGTCGTATCCATAGCATCACGATTCATCACCAGTAATGACCTTGGAAAAAAGTTCAGGGTCCTCTTCGAGCTGATTTTGAAGTTCAAAACATGCCTGGAAGTCGACGCTCCATTTGCTCGTCTGTGAGAAGACGAGGGACAAATTTGGCTGCAACTCTGCTCGTGTGCAAATCTTTGAATAAAATCCTCTGAATTGAACTCCGTGATATCCCAGACATCTCACAAAGTTGATCAATGATTCGGCGATGGTCTTCGTGAATGAGAGCATTGATTTTGTCGACGTTTTCGTCACTTCTTGACGTTGAGGGGCGTCCTGAACGGGGTTGGTCTTCAATTGACATTTTTCCATTTTTAAAACGTGAAAACCACTCGTAGACTCCGGTTTTACTTAGGGCAGCATCTCCATAAGCAGTCATAATGCCGTAGTCTGGTCTAGAGCGAGATTTTTGACGTCATTTCTAATGTGCAATAACGTTTGAACCGTTGAAGTTGCCTTGATGAAAATTTACACGTGCATTTATTGATCCTTAGAGAATACTTGTACATTAAAAAAAAAAATTATTTTAAATATTTTCATGTATTTTTTTGCCTTGTTGCAACATGGTGCGCCGAAATCGGCGCCCACTCTGGACGATGTTGTATGCATCTGAAAAAAAATATATATATCTATTCTCAATCTGTATGAGTATTCTGAGCACTGGTAGCAGAATTGGTACTTAAAAAAAAATTTTATCGAGTCGAACAATAATTTTGCTGACATTTTATTACTCGTCGAATACCCGAAAATGAATGAAATATCATTAATGAAAGTTCAACAGGCCGCCATTTGGTCAACATTTTTTTTTAAGTACCAATTCTGCTACCAGTGCTCAGAATACTCATACAGATTGAGAATATATATATATATATTTTTTTTCAGATACATACAACATCGTCCAGAGTGGGCGCCGATTTCGGCGCACCATGTTCCAACAAGGCAAAAAACTTCATGAAAATATTTAAAATAATTTTTTTTTTAATGTACAAGTATTCTCTAAGGATCAATAAATGCACGTGTAAATTTTCATCAAGACAATTTCAACGGTTTAAACGTTATTGCACATTAGAAATGACGTCAAAAATCTCGCTCTAGACCGGACTACGGCTTTAAGCATTACAGTAATTTCCGCGGCCGATTTCCCCAGCAGGAAACGAAATTTCACAGCCGCGCGTTGCTCTCGACAATCGGCCATCACATTTTCGCCGAAATGGAAAAACTTGTTCCACTACAAAAATTCCCACGGGCGAACCGATGTACTCACGGCGACAGAACTTCGCACACTAACTCAGGAGACGTGTCCCCAACGGACACCTGGTCGAGCAATGGGTTCCCCAACTCTCCCTCCCCGCCGCAGCGCAATTCCCGTTTTTTTGGGTTCCCCCTCGTATATATTGTACGTATCTAACTAACTATATAGGGAATGGTTTAAAAGCTCGGATTCGTGAGTTGTCGTCGTTCGTAAGCGTGTCGCCCCTCGCACCCTAAAACAACCAGCAGGACAGGAGAAGTGATTGTAAATATTTGACGTTGGGTAACCGAGAAATAAAAATTCTCTCGGGTTTGTCGATCGGTCGACGAGAGCTCGTGGAGAAAAGAATTCGCAAGGAAGGAGGAAGCGAGGAGCGAAACAGAAAAAATTTAAACAGACGAAAAAAAAACAAAACAAATGGGTTCCAGAGCGAAATTTAATGGAGAATTTACGAGATTATCACTGCTGCGTTATTGTTGTTATTATCATTATTATCTTTATTATACGTTAAAAAAAAGTCTTGAAATAAAAAGAAAGAAAAACATTCAGTCTTCCTCGTACTCGACTGACCGCGTCCGAGGAGGAGGAACATATAAGCGAGCAAAAGATCGCTCGTGAGATTTCGGGATGCAACCCAGAGGCTTATGTGTTGCAACCTTCTCTTTTTCTCTCTCTTATTCTCTGTGGCTATGTTTGTAACGTTCAATTTCGGGATGAAGAAAGGCGAGAGGGAGCGATATGAAGAACGATGCAACATGTTCGAGAGAGAGAGAGAGAGAAAGACAGAATTCCCGCGTTGGCCCGAAGGAACCAATCACGTCGATGTCGATATCGAAAAATCTGCAAACCCTTACCCTACATACACGTCTAACGTGTATCACACAAACGATTACTTTTTCTGACTTCTTCTTCTTCTTCTGTTTTCTCTCAGACCCCGAAGGCGAGCAGGTGCAAAGTTCGTGCGAGTTTTGGGTCTCCGCCTTCCTCCTCAACCCCCATTAATGTGTGATGCATAGATCGAAATTGAGAGAAAACGATTTCTACCTTCCGGTGTACGTTTTATTAACGTTTTGCGCAATAATTTCGTTTTTTTTTTTTTTTCGCTCTTTCTTTAACGTTCGCGTAATTTATTGAGTGGGTTTCGTATCGAAATTCCAGTTATCATCGAAAACATCACGGAGCGAGCAACGAGAGAAAAGTAACTAAAGTCGAGACCGCGCACCGAGAAAAACAAAATGTGAAGAATGATCAGGAACAAAAAATTCGTTTGAACTTAAGCCGATTTTCATGTCTTTTTTGGAGGGCGTTTTTTTGTAGGAAAATAGAAATGAATCGTTTTGGATATTTAGGATGTTTTTATTTACATATTAAAGATACAAAAAAAAATTTTTTGAACAAATTTAATAGTTTATTATTATTATTATTATTATTGATCGAAGTTGGCACCTCGAAGTTGGCAGCCCGGGTCCTAACTTTTTTTCTGCCGAACCGATTGCTTTCAAATTTTAACAGGCTACTCTACACACTTATAGTTCTCGTCGGAACTACCGAGAATTTTTTTCACCCCTAACTTTTTATTTTACAACTCCTTCTTTGCTAAAATAAAAGGACTTTAGCAAAGAAGGGGTTATAAAATAAAAAGTTAGGGGTGAAAAAATTTCTCGGTAGTTCCGACGAGAACTATAAGTGTGTAGAGTAGCCTGTTAAAATTTGAAAGCAATCGGTTCGGTAGAAAAAAAGTTAGGACCCGGGCTGCCAACTTCGAGGTGCCAACTTCAATCAATAATAATAATAATAATGAACTATCAAATTTTTTCAAAAACATTTTTTTTTGTATCTTTAATATGCAAATAAAAACATCCTAAATATCCAAAAGGATTCATTTTTATTTTCCTACAAAAAACGCCCTCCAAAAAAGACATGAAAATCGGCTTAAGTTACCGGACTACTACCTTAACTCCGGACACTTTATTTTTCTCGGTATCGGGGAAACAGAAGTATCGAGCGTTAGAGAACTTTGTGAAAATTGATTTAAAAAAAAAATACGATTCTTCTGGCAGCATTCGGCGAGAAATAATTCGATAACGAAAAGAAAAATCAATCCCTTCCCACTACGAGAATCATCGTAAACGACAATCCTGAACCGCTACGGAGCTTCGGGTTGAAGGAGTAGGCTCCTTTTTATTGTTGTTTTCCACCAAAACCACAGCTCTTGAAACAAGTAAAGGAAAAAATAGAGACAATAGAGGCCACTGATGTGTATATGAAAGGGAGGCCCAGAAGTGGATAAAGGCAAATGCCGTTGCTTGACGAATTGTGTGGATGTTGGCTAACGCTGAAACGAAGAAGCCACCAAGTTCTCTCTCTCTTTCGTTTCTCCAAACCGCTCCTCCCCCTAACCAAAACTCAACGTGCAAATGCCAGAGTTTCTCGGGACTCTTTTTGCTCTCGCACTTCATCTGGTGCTCCTCTCCTTTGACGCGAAAGAGGAAAGAGCGAGGGAGAGAGGGAGAGGACCCACGTTAGTCCGACTGTTCGCTTTGATATTCCTGCCAGAATATATTCAGCCAGTCCTCTGTATATGCTATCCCAGAGTGAGGTCTGTTCATCCCCCTTTCTCTCCTTCATTTTTTTTTCTCTTCCTCTGAATTTAAGAGAGAGAGAGAATAGATGCATCCTGCATGCAACACTCCATATACACCCTACTGACTTCTCTATCCCTCTCTCTCTCACTCTCTTTCTCTTCTACCGTATTCCTGTTCTTTATGTCTGTAGCATTCTCATCGCTTCTGTATGTACATACCCCGTTTGTGTCTGTACATACTGTATGTTAACTCCGTGGCTGGACTATTTCACCGCGAGTCGTACACACGTCTCAAACGGTCCAACAACCGGGTTCTTCGTTATACTCCTTTTCCCTCCTGCCCTTCCATCGGTTCTACCACATTTTCTTCCACTCATCCTCTTTAACGCGCGGCAAAGAGGCGCAGAGCTCTAACCGCCCGTTGCATTTCTCTCCTCACAGACATTATATTGTGCTCTCGGGGGCTCTTTTACTCTTCCATGTTCAACAGAGTATATTTTCTTCACCCACGTTTTGCCCTCCATCCCAGCACGAGAGAGAGAGAATGAAAAAGAGAGGCCGGTTGGTGTGTGCATACATACTCGAGAGTGTATCCTCTTTTTATGGGCCTGTTTCATCCACCTATCTCTCTTTATTCTCACCACTTTGCTCTCTCTCTCTCACACGGTTTCTGTTTTGTAGTGCACTCTATAAAAAGATACCGGTAGCAATCCTCCTCCTCCTCCTCCCCACTTCTCCGCAACCTCAAGACCGTTTCTACCTGTGTCTGATCATTTTGTATATATCACTGTTTTATTATTATCATTATTGTTGTACAGAGGTCTCGTTGTACGGGGTGCATATCTCACTTCTTACTTCGAGTGGGTTTATCACGACCCACTGTGCGTAAACGTCTGTGTGTGTTTTTTTTTTCCCCTTCATACCCAGACATAATTAGTAAGAATAAAATGATTATATAAAAATTCCTCAAGTTCTTGGCTATTATTCGAGTGTTAATTATTAATTAACGATTATTCGTGAATCTAATGTGGATAATTGATTGAAACTATTTTATTGAAAAAAAAAAGTAACTTTTCTGATTTTATCCAAGTTTCGCAATAATTGAATTGACAACGAACGATTTTTCGAATGTTCGATAATTTCTGTTGTGGAAAATGTTACTTTTTCTGGTTAATCGGATGTTTATTCCCGTCGAGTCTCGGCGGATTCTGTTCGTGCATGTGTTCGATTCAATAATGACCCGGGGGACCGGAGAAGGATTTTACGAAAGGGAGAAAGGGATAAAGAGGGTCTACTAACCCCATCGGCTCCGGTGGGTGTCGCCGGCGTCCAAACACGCCTACCTTTTTCATATTTCGATTAAGCTTTTTTAATCAGTTCTCTCTCCTTTCCTTCTCCTCCCCTCTCTCTCCCGACGACGACGTTGAAACGTTTGACCGTCGTTCGTACGAGAACGATTGATATCACGTAAATATCCCTTCGCTACCCTCGATTTTACCAACAATCGGGCCCTCGTCGAACCAATTTCGATCAAACTCGATGCTTTTTTTTCTGATTTTGCTCTCAAATGCAAGATCTCGAAATCTAACAGCAACCATTTTTTACTGTGTGAAAATTAAGAAGAATAATACTAGGATCGTTTTTTTTTTTCAATAATTGTTGCGAACGTAAAATTTTCAAGTACTCTCTTTTTCTTGTTTTCAATACAATTCTAGTTTCTTCGGAGCGTATTTAGATTATTTTTGGGAAATAAATTCCGGAAAATCACATATTTTTTCGATAATGTTTGCGAAATCTGTACAGGAAAAAAGAGGAAAACAAGAAATATTTCGGGCGCGCGCGCGCCCCGTTCTCAAAAGTTGGTACACAGCCGGGGATGGATTTTTTCTTTTCTTTTTTTTTTTTCGCTACGTGCACCGCGGTGCGCCCCTTAACGTACGGCATAAATATCGAAACTGTACGTGTACACTGTACACGTACATATAATACGGACCGAGGCACCGGCCGACTCGCGCACGTCGGAGAGATTTTGGACCGTACGTTTCGTCTCTCCCTTCCCTTCCCGCCCCTCCCCCCATCAACACACGGGGTACCCAAAGAACGGATATTATCGCCAAACGTTAATTTGCTCGAGGCCTGCCTACCATCCAATTTTCGAGCCTTTACACGCCCACTTACGAGATCGTACGTTAATACTACGAAACGTCGAAACCAGCGCGTTCTCCCGATCTCTACTATATACGTATATTTATATAATTCATACACGATATTATATATATATATATATATATATATATATATTAGGGCGATTTTTTTTTCAGTCCCCACCCGAAATTTTGTTGGGTATGTCGAAAAAGAAATTCCCTAAAAGTTGCAGCCCTTAATATTAATTCTAAGTACTTTCCCAAAGCGTGAGAATATTTTCCATCTAAAATACACGTAAATCAAATTTTTTTTTTTCCTTCAAATTTCTATAACTCAGCCGCATTTTATGCTATCATATTCTTCTTGGTTTCGATTTACTCGGAATAAAACAATCTAAAAAAGTGCCTTTTGCGGCGAAAGTGTAAATAGTACTGGTGAGTTGGTACGGGTCACTGAAGTTGATTTTCACCTAAAATTCTCGTTTATTTGCTGTTATCTCCGAAACAATTAACTTTACGAAAAAAATGTAAACGAAAAATTTGTTGAAAATTTAATTTCCTATAAAAAAGGTCCTATCGACCCAATTGCTTACATTAATATTTCTTGAGATATTGAACTTTAACTTATGAGTAGTATAAAATTGATAAAATATGAAATATTAAATAATAAAAAAAATAAAAAATAAGAAAAGTTCAATATCTCAAGAAATATTATAAATATCTAAATAATTGGGACGATAGGACCTTTTTTGTAAGAAATTAAATTTCCAACAAATTTTTCATTCACATTTTTTCCGTAAAGTTAATTGTTTCGGAGATAACAGCAAAAAAACGAGAATTTTGGGTAAAAATCAACTTCAGTGACCAGTACCAACTCACCAGTACAATTTTCACTTTCGCCGCAAAAGGCACTTTTTTAGATTGTTTTATTCCGAGTAAATCAAAACCAAGAACAATGTGATAGCATAAAATGCGGCTGAGTTATAGAAATTTGAAAAAACAAAAAGATTCGATTTACGTGTATTTTAGATGAAAAATCTTCTCACGCTTTGGGAAAGTACTTAGAATTAATATTAAGGGCTGTAACTTTCAGGGAATCTCTTTTTCGACATATCCAACAAAATTTCAGGTGGGGACTGAAAAAAAATAGTCGAAAAAAAAAAAATCGCCCTAATATATATATAAGAACTCGAGATTCGTTTATATCTGCGAGAATTTTCGACCCGAGGAATCTTTTTCCATGCGCGAATAAGGACGTTTTTGTTTCCTTCACCTATGTGGCAATTTTAAGTTTCGAAAAAAAATAAATAAATAAATTATTTAAAAAATAAAAATGTGTGCCTTTACCTCCTGGCAATACGAATTATTCCGTTTCCTTTTGTCCGACTTCTGTCTATATACATTTATATATCGTTATATATAAACATACTATATTAAATTATAGTTTATATATATATTATATATCTTTGTATATAGAAGAACGAACGGTCGAGAAAAGAGCCCCCGGATAGAGAGGGAGAGATGAGAAAAAAGAGAGTTTGGGGTTGGAGAACCGGTTATATGCCTATATACGCGAAGGATCCGTTCAAGAAGGAGGCTCTGGATTCTCTCTTCCTCCTCGCTCGCTCTTGTTCATCGTGAACGGGCGCGAGTTCTCCACCGACGCCTTCTCTCGCTTCTCCCTCTATTTTTTTTTTTATATATTTTTTACATTTTTTGTTAACTCTTATTTCGAGCGCCTCAACGCCTCCGCAACTCTTCTCCCCATATATATATATATTCTACGTACCCTATAACCCTCTCTATGTCCTGATTCCTTTTTGCGAGAAACTCAGACATTACAGGTTGAAAAAAAAAAAAAAAACCCCCATTATATCTCCGTTCGTGCGATGCACCGTGAATATTATCGCGAATTGTTAATTTTGTTTCTTTTTACGCAATTGAAGATCCTTTTTAATTAATGACGATATTTTTTTTCTCTCTTTGTGTTGCAGTTTTCGAATCGACAACACCGATCACATAATAGACGTTAACAAAAATAACGCGGCATTCGAGTACGACCAGGTGAACATAATATGTCCCGTTTATCTACCGGGAAGATACGATGACGAGGCTGAAAAGTACATCATCTATAACGTAAGTTGATGATTTTTTTTTTTCTTTGTTCGCAAAATATGTAAAACTACCCCTTTTCGTTTCTCCTATACATTCAAGAAATTACCCCTGTAAAACTATCGCTTTTCGTTTCTCCTATACATTCGGGAAACTACCCTTGTAAAACTGAGAAGGTGTTAAAATTTAAGGAAGGGGTAGTTTTGATCTACCTCTTTGCGTTCCACTACGTTAACTTGCCCTATTTTCGTTAAACTACGAAAAGAAGTAGTTTGAAGTTTAATCGAAGGGTAGTCGATTTTCCGCCATTCTATCCCGACATTCAACACGGGGTTGTCAATTTTTTTAACGTGGCAGAACGAAGCCCTAAAATTCTGCGGAAAATATTCATCTTTATCCATCGCAACATTGAAGAAATGCGAAAGAAAAAATGTTCAATAACGAATAAAAAAAATGAATTCTCGATCCGATTCACTCACCACACATCGACGCCGTGTTGTTTCTTCGTCCTTTGGTCCTTTCGATTGACACTTCGTAAAATCACATCACTCCGAAGATATTCACAAAATTCCGACGTTGAAAAACGAGAAAAAAAAACGATTCTCCGGTGAAACGTTCAAAAATTCGTGAGAGCCCTCTTAAACCTTTTCTTTCTGTCCTCTTCCTTCTCACAAAACTCCACGAGCCTGTGGTTTCCTAAAGAATAGAAAGAGAAAAAAAGATATTAATAACGAAATATTGATGTGTGCGAATTTTTTGGTTTGTCAACAAATTGATAAAAAATAGGTGTCGAAGGAGGAGTACGAGACGTGCCGGATAACGAACGCGAGTCCTCGTGTCATAGCCGTATGTGACAAACCCTACAAGACGATGTACTTTACGATTACGTTCAGGCCATTTACACCTCAGCCCGGTGGCCTCGAGTTTCTTCCCGGCCACGATTATTTCTTCATAAGCACATCGTCCAAGGACGATCTACACAGGCGCATCGGTGGACGATGCACCACCCACAACATGAAGGTCGTTTTCAAGGTATGCTGCGGCAACGATACCAACAATTCGTCATCATCGGCAACGTCACGCAACAATTGTAAGTATAATAACGAGCCTCGGATATTACTTTCAATCAATATATTTCGATCTCACGATTAAAAACAAAGGAAATCACTGGAATTCGAAAAAAAAAAAGTTCTATCGACAGAAAAATTCAAATTAAATTGATAACCGATCAATATATTTGGATCTCGTAATTCAGAAAAATACAGAAATTTAAAAAGTTCTATTGATAGAAGAATTAAGATTAAATTCATGTTCGATCAATATATTTCGATCTTGTGATTAATCGAAAAAAAAAATACGCGTAAAAACCCGAAAGGTTATAAGTGGAACAAATTTTAAAAAAAATAGTAATAGAAAAATTAAGAACATAGTTTTGTTTTTGTCGTGAAATTTGTTAAACGAATTAATTGATTAAAAAAAAAAATTATTTTCAGCAGTCTCGGTGACCAGTAGCACAGTGCCAAGCAGTTCGACGAGCAACGGAATTTTGGGAGGTGGATCGGCCGGTATGCCCCAAGCTCCACCGCCGAGTGTACTTAAGGGCGGTGATCGCGATAGATTTTATCCCGGTGGCAATGTACATCATCATCAGCCAGCAACGGCATCGCCAACGCTCCCTCACGCACCACCACCTGGCATCTACTCGCCTCATCCCCATCAGCCACCCATTTACAACGGGCCACCGTCCGCGCCCCCTCCCAAAACTTCAATTACACCCAAGAAGAAGAACAGTACGTATTTTAAATTTCGATCAATTAATCTCACCGTTTTACTCTGCGAAAATACATTTTTTTTATTTTCCCCTCTACGACCCCCAGAGTCGATTTAACGATATTCAGCGAGGAAAGTGTAACTCCGTTAAATTTTCTCCGTGGACATACACGATCCTTTAAAGGATCGATCGAAATTTTAATTGTAAAAAATTGAATTATTTCAACGCTTGAAAAATGGAAGATTTTATGACGTCGTTATGAAAAGTAACGATTTTTTTTTAGGGATGACACTCGAGCACCGCTCGCAAGCTCTTTCTCTAGTACAATCAATACAGAATATTGTGGCGCATTAAAAATAGAGGACATTTTTTTTAAATTAGGTTCAGCATCACGTACTGAATGTGAATTAACAAAATGGTTACAAATTAAGGGAGCGGAAGTGCCGCCATTTTGAGGAAAACCGTATTGGCCAATATCTCCGTTACCGTGCACTTTAGGCCAAAACTGGTAATAACCTTTCTTGTAGATAATTGAATTTCCCATCTTTTTTTCTAAATCATTTTTTTTTGTATCAGTCACCGTTTACGTCTTATACGGCTGTTAAAATTTATTCATTCACTTTTTGACCTGTATCTCTCCAAATAATTGTTTAAACAATAAAATGCCAATAACTTATCTTTTCAATCCATACATTTTCCACAACTTTTATTAAAAACTTTTTTGTCTAAAGTTAATATTCTCAAAGTTATAACGCGTTTTTATTAGCCTGGCACCCAGTAGCGCAACATTGAACGCGTTATAACTTTGAGAATATTAATTTTAGACAAAAAAGTTTTAAATAAAAGTTGTGGAAAATGTATGGATTTAACAGATAAGTTATTAGCAGTTCATTGTTTAAACAATTATTAGGAGAGATACGGGTCAAAAAGTGAATAAATAAATGTTAACAGTCGTATAAGTCGTAAACGGTGACTGAAACAAAAAAAATTATTTAAAAAAAAAGATGGGAAATTCAATTATCTACAAGAAAGGTTATTATCTTTTTTGGCCTAAAGTGCACGGTAACGGAGATATTGGCCAATACGGTTTTCCTCAAAATGGCGGCACTTCCGCTCCCTTAATTTGTAACCATTTTGTTAATTCACATTCGGTACGTGATACTGAACCTTATTAAGAAAACAAACTGTCGATTATTTTTAGTGCGATGCGGAAAAGAGTAACGGGCTCCCTATTGATTATAATACTCGGTGAAATTTGCAAATTGAATTTCGAAATGGTTGCCTCAAAAACACGGATGAGACGCCGTTCGAATGGAAAGAGCATTTAAAATACTTTTTCAATCAAATAACCGCATGAAATTACGATGTAAAAATAGCAATATTTCATAATAACGCATTAACACGAGGAATTTCGAGAAATTATTCGTGAAAGTGTTTAAAATACTTTATCATCGACCGGTGCGAATCCTCGCTTAAGAAATTCAGATTGGTCGGGAAGGGGTCTTTTTTTATACATAATTTCGATTATTTTATCTTTTGCCAATCCCTCGTAATGTTTATTTTATTATCGCTCATTAATTTTATTTATTTTTTTTTATTGCAGAAGAATATTCGGATCATCCGAACGAAGTTGTGAAGAACGAGGAACTAACGTACAACGGTGGTGGGGCGTTAAAACGACGATCCGAGTGTTATAATCGGTTGTTGTTCCTCACGACGGGCACATTATTGGCGATAAGTTATCTCACGCCGGTATTAATGCGGTGAAGCGACAATACTATAATTATCGCCAATGCGTCGAACCCCTTCTTCTGTGATTATCCTACGTTTAATTCATTTAATCGCGATTATCGTTGATTTGCGAGTAACGCGAGAGCGCACGAGAGAGACAGAGAGAGAGAGAGAGAGAGAGAGAGAGAGAGACCATCGATAGTGGGGAAAAAAAAGGTTCAAAAGAAGAAAAGAAAAAAAAACACAAAACTCCGTCTCCGTACGCGAATTGACAAGAAAAAAAAATCGCCGAGAGAGAAAACAATAGAGCGTGTGTGGCGAGTGAGAGAAAGAAAATTATGACTGAACAATGGGGGGAGGGAACGAGAATGGAGACGAGAAAAGGTTTAAAAAAAAAATGAAGAATGAAACAAAAACAAAAGCAACAAGAGTTACAACAGCAAAATAGAGAAAAAAATAATAATAATAATAATTAATAAAAACACGTCGATTGGACGTTGCGCGAAGTGAAACGGACACGACAAAGCCATATTAACTATTAAACGATACTACTAGACACTACGTAGATACGCCCACTATTATCACTACTGTTAATTGAAGAGAAGGGTGGAAGAAAAGGAGAGAGAGAGAGAGAGAGAGAAAGAGAGAGGATAAAAACAACGTAGTCGTTATTTATTGTCTCCTCCTTTAATCATCGTGTTCGCGACAATTAATGGTTATTTATTTGAACATTTTGCGTGGCTAATTGTATCCTCGAGCGACGTGAATACCACAGGTGAAAAAGAAGAAAAAAAAAAAAACAAAAACTATTCGTTCCGTTCGAGATTTCTCGTTTCTCGGGAATATTGGGCTAAATGAAAAAAACGAAATAATTCGGGGAAACGAGACAAAATTCAATTGTTCAATTGTTACGTAGCGGATTTTCGAATTTTTTTTTCTCTTTTTCTTCGTACAATTAATCATCCCCGATACTGCGATTCGAAGGGGATATCGCGAAATACGCGACGATAATGAAAAAAAAGTTCACGTTGAATACTGAATTTTCTCTCGGTTTTACGACGTTTCGAGATTTTTTCGGCATGAAAATTTTCACGAAATGAACGGAAAAAATGTGAAAAAAGAAATCTTTCGATACGAGAATCGCAGAGAAAGAGAGAGGCAGAGAGAGAGAGAGATAAGTTAGCACGCGTGTAAATAAATTCCTAATGATTATATGTACAATTAGACCGTTTAATCGGCCTATTTAGAGAACCGCGAGAGAGCGATAATTAATTTTCCTTCCGCCAAACTCACGATCGTAGGACGATAGTCGCCCCCCCCCCCCCCCCCCGCAGCGGGTTGAAAGTGAAAATAACTTTATCGAGGCAAACTCGAGACAATCCGACGAATAGATTATCGCCTATGATCGTGAGATATACGACGAGATGACAAGAAAAAAAAGAACATTTGGAGGGACGAGGGATGAGAAAAAGGAGGAAAAACGAAAAAAATGATTGAAATTATTCGCACGACGAGAAGCGATTTGTCCGACGAAGAGGGGGGTGGAAAAAAAGAAGAAAAAAAAACGACGAAAGACAATTGTATCATAGTTGTATCATATTGAACTCTATCCATAGATCTGTATTATATTTATTATCTATCTATTAATTACTAATATTATTATTATAACGCGAGAGGAAGAAAAGAAAAATCACTCGGCATTCTATATAATTATTAGTGAAATATCAAATTTAATAGGGAAATATAAATTGCGAGGAGCAGAACCGCTGGCCCCTGGCACTACCGCACCTTCCCTCTGACTCTCTGTCTCGTGTTTTTTTTTTTGTTTTTTTCTTGTCTAATTTACTCTTTGCAATTCTCGCGAGTTTGTCATTCGATCGACCGTGTTCGGAATAATTATAATTTTTTCTTCCTTCTTTCTTTGTCCTTGCGTTTATCCTATGATTTATGTAACGTCATTACAAAAATGTCGACGTTTTATTATTTTTACTTTTTTTTTTTTATCATCGAATTTCGACGACTACGAGAACAGAAGACTTTGGATTTTCATCATTAAACGACGAATTTTTGGCACGTTATTTTTTTTTATTTTTTTTTTAAATAAAACGCGCGAAGTTGAAATGATGGAATAAAAAAAAAACGAAGAAGACGAAGGAGAATGGAGGACGCGGGACGAAAGAAGGACAAACTCGAGTGATGATCAGAACGCAAGGAGATTTATCGTCAATGTTCAATGTCGGCCATAACGAAGCATTTATTATATCGAGAAAAAGCGAACAAATATTCTAGAATAATAAGAGAGAGAGAGAGAGAGAGAGAGAGATGAAAATTATTGTATATATATTTGAATGTTCTCGTCGAATAATCGAGATAACTCTGCACGACAAGGCTGTTTGAGCGAACGATTAATTTTTGTTTGTTTGTTTATTGTTCGTGTTTTATATATTTGTCTTTTTTTTTTCACTAATGAAGACTCGGAAGAAGAAAAGAAAAACGTGAAGCGAAACGCGCAACGATCGTGTAACGTTATCCATTACAGTATTGTAAGCCTAAGTATTACAAAGAAGAAGAAGAGGAAGAGGAAGAAAAAAAATGAATGAAAAAAAAAAAAAACGCCTATCAGTCGCGTCTGTAATCTCCGATTGTGTCTCTGTTCGATGTTTATCCACTCGACGTCTCTCGTAAAAACTCGATGTAGTTGTCATTGAACGTTGCGCGATTCGCAACGTTCGAATTTCTTCCATTCTTTTTTATTTTTCCGTTATTTGTTTTTTTTTTATTCAATATTATTTTTATCATCGAACGCGACAACCGACGACCGGGGAAAATATGGTCTCCGACGATTTTTTTTTCTCGTTTTTCTGAGCGCAAAGATTAATCGAAATTTCATTTTCAATCTGCGGTTCCTTCTTTCGGTTAAGACGGTCGCGAAGATCGTGCGAGATGGAAAAAATAAAAATCTAAAGACAGAGAGGATAGAGGGCGTTTTTGTGAGGATATCGAAGGAAAAGAAGAAAAATACGTCGCGACACAGCGAGTGCAGAGAAGAAACAATGTGTAAAATATGAGAAAAGAGAGGAAAAAAAAACTAGAATTCAACGTGAATGGCGTTGAGCCTTCATGCCGAGGAGAACGATAGATAAATAACGGTATAAACAATAATTTAGTGCTCGAACTATCGATAGAAAATAGACAAGATCACACACACCGATTCAGTTTTCTCGTTTTATTTTATTTTTCATTACCCCACAAACGACCCGACCACGAATGACGACCGGAAAAGATAACGAAGAAACAAAATATTTTTCATCTTCCCTTCCCCTCCCCGTAAAATTCAAAACGATCCATTCTCAACGTCGGATTGAGAACGAAGGTGAGTGAAGATAAGCACGATAACACTAACGCTTACTCTCCGAGAACGAAAAAAAACAAAAAAACATCCTGATTTTCCATTTGGAATTGCTCATTAACACCCAGTTATTGTTATTTTTTTATTTTTTCCTTTAATTCTATGGTTTTTCGTTCATGCTTTTTCGATTTTTTTTTTTTAATATTAGCGCACGAGGTTGCGGATACGATTTTACACCGGAAATAATGATAAATCGATCAAATCAATTTGTCATTTCACGATACATAACACACACACACATATATATACAGACACAAACACACACGCGTTATGTGTATGTCACTCTATGAAATAAAGGGGTAAAACAAAATTTAGGGATAGACATTTTTTTACCCCTTAATTTTTAGGAAGGAACATTTTTTTATGTTTTTTTTTTATTTTCAAGTGGTGAGAGTCGTTAGTTAGGTCGTTTTCTCCCGGAATGCCCCATGCAATATGTATATCCGCAAAAATCTGTTACTCCACCGGCCACATAACTGAATGCGCCTCCTCGTTCATCACGAGTGCGAGAAACACTGCGACGAGAGCGAAAAAAAAGACGCCAATTCGCGGTTGTCATTGTAAATAAAGGAAGGAGGAAGAAAAAAAACGAAAAAAAAAACAAAAAAACTGATAACGGTTAAATATATTAATAAATAAAAGAACAAACGAAAATAAGGAAAAAAAAACAACACGATTGCAAATTTATATTAAAGAACAAAAAAAAAAACAAATATATAGCAAGTACGAGATAGGTTTCTAATAACGATTTATTATTAAACGAGAAGAAGTGGGGAAGAAGAAAAACCAAAAAAAGAAAACACAAAAAAAAATCAAGTGGATGTACGTTGATGTCTAAGATTTTTAAACGAAGAAAAACACAAACTGATTATTATCAATCTATGATTATTATTCGTAACCGATAAACACTGCCACACACACACACACACACACACACATAAACACAAACACATTGCAAGTAACAGACACACACACCCACGTGAACTAATGGAGGAATTTTGAAATGAAAAATAGTGCAAAAGAGATTTTCTCGGGTTAAAGGATTTTCATGGCGCGTACCTAGCGACCGGTTCCCCAATGCGTTTCAAGCAAATTCGAGCAATTTACGGGCATTTTGCCCGAAATTGTCCCTTAAAATTTTCTCACTTTCGGCCAAAAATCAAATACCTCAAAGAAACTTGTGGATTTTGTTTTTTTTTTTCCAAACGTTTGCCCCAACCTTTGGGACACTCTGCATAAACCGCGATAATTCTAGTCAATTTTACTGACCAAGAAGTTGGGGCCAGTAAAAAAAAAAAACTTCCATCCATCGTCGCGAGTTTTTGATTGGAGGGAACGGAAAAGAAAACATTTGCTTTCGTCTGAATAAAAAATATATATATATTCCGTTGAATTAAAATTTTTGTGATAGTTTCAAAATTTCTGACGAGATAAAATGAATTTTTCTCGATCTACACCTCGGAACGCCTAAGGGAATTATGATCCGGTCGCTTCACCAGCCTCCTACACACGTAAACACAAAAACGCACGGACAAGGTCTTCGATAAAACGAAGAGATAAAAAAGAATGAGTGCCGAAACAATAGCGATGTAACGTACAGTTTAAAATGAAGAAATAAAAAATAAAGAGGGAAAAAAAAACACAAAAAAAACCCAAAAAAAAACCCGTCGTTCATACCGGCATATCTCATAAATTTTACAGAATACATTACAATTTACCGAGTTAGCGTAGAGTTCATAAAACAAAAGTAGTCCATCTGTAGCGAAATAGCGTTTAAACAAGAAAAGAAAAAACAACCGAGCAACAAGAAAAACGGAAGGAAAACGAAAAAATAGCAAATAATCGAGATAACAGGAACAAAAAAATGAAATAAAGACAGTAATACCGCAGGCCATTTGTATACGTACGACACGTATACCTGGCACACAAACACACACAGAAAAAAAATCAATTTATCAATCGTCGGATCGAACGAAATAATTTAAAGAAAAAAAAATATATATATATGTATATAATATATACATATTAGACTGTGTCATTTTTGGGCAACTTTTTTCTTGCAAGGATAAGGGCAGCAGATTGTATACTCTCAAAAAGGGAAAAAAAGAAGTCTGCCAAAATGTTAGCCCTTAATATTAATATTCAGAGGTCGCTCATCAATTTTGCGGATATAAAGGAAAATTTCCCATGTTATTCGGATGGCGAAATAGGATATCGTGATGAGCGACCTCTGAATATTAATATTAAGGGCTAACATTTTCACAGACTAATTTTTTTTCCTTTTTCAGAGTATACAATCTGTTAGAAAAATAAAATAAAAAGTTGCCCAAATATGACACAGTCTAATATAAATATATATATTTGAAGAAACTGATCGAAGCAACAAACACACGGTTACACACAACGAGAATAATGGCCACAAGAGAACGACAACCAAACCGACAATTCGAGAAAAAATAATTGTTCACTCACACCCGAGATACACGAAAAATTATACAAACACGTACCAACCCACCATGCAAAATTCACCCTCGTGCGGGTGGATTTTTTAAATAATAATGGAGAAGAAAAAAACTGGCAATTACTAAAAGATAAATTAGGCGAGAGAAGTGGGGGCGGGGAAAAGAGAGACAAAAAAAGGGGGTAGAACGATTTTGTGAGATTGACGATGAAACTTTTGTGAACCATCGACCCGTTTTTGCACGAGTAAAACGAAAAACAAAAAAAATGTAATAGATATATTGTATACGTATATCGGTATAGGGGAAATTATGTCGATAGTATAAAAGAAAGTAAAGTGTTTGTCGAATGAGGAATAATAAGACTTGCGTTTTTTTGTTTTTTTTTTTAAATGCAATACAATTCGTTTTTTTCCACATTGTTTCCGTCTCATTGATATTTGGGCCCTTACGTTTTGGCCTAACGAGGCCTGAAAGTACCACTCCGAGATTATTGTTATTGGTACAAAAAAGTAAAGAAAAAAAAAAACCACGAAACTATAAAAAAGCATGTAATTCGGGACGCGAGAGAGAGAAACGTTCGAATTCAATTAATTGGGGCACGAGTTGAAGATCAGGAGAGACGGGGAAAGAAAATTCATCCAGTCGATTATAAATTCGTTATCGCTGAATCGATTGTTTTTTTTTTTTGTAGGATCAAATTTAATTCATGACACCCGAATTACGAGAAACGATAACAAATGTTGATGTGAATTTTTCAATTTTCTTTTCTCGCAGTCTCGAATGTCCGTAAATTCGTTAAGAAACTTTTGTCGTAATACATTTTTTAAGAACAAGAAAATAAAAGGAAAAAAAACAAAATGGCACGATATTTAAAAGGGCCAACATTACGAAAGAGAGAGAGAGAGAGAGAAATGAGATGATGAGTAAGATTTAGTCCATTTGATGTACATACCCGTATCATGTACATAATAGAGGCGAGATTGCCAATAGAAATCACACGAATACAAACGCACGAATGGTCAATGGAATTTTTCGCGAATTAATTGAAAAATTAAAAAGAATAAAGAGAGAAAAGAAAAGAAAAAAAAGAAGATCGAGTCACTATTTAACGCGCGTTGTAACACATCAAAGGCTGCACACGGGCCCATACACACACACACTCACACACACACACACACACACACACACACAGACACGAACCAATTTAACGCACGGTCACCGACTCTTATCTGGCCCGCCCAAAAGAAGAAAAAGCAAAAACAACAAAAAAAAACAAGACAATTGAATTTCCTATCTTTCCTTTCGACGCCTCCGTGGCTGTATAAAAAAAAATACGGGCGCCCGAACGAAATTTGCAAATCGAATATAATCTCGTTTTGCCCAGACACCAAATCTCTGTGGATATCGAGAATAATAATAATAATTAAAAAAGGGCTCAAAGTCCCGAATAATTAATTGTACATTTCGATCATCATTTGTTATTGAAAAAAAAAATATATATATCTATGAAAAGAATGCGATAAACGAACGATACATAAAATTGTATTCCGTCCGTCGTGGCATTGGATCGACCGACTGACAACGAATTCGAAAAGAAAAAAACAACAAACCCCCCACAAACAAAATAATTAGCATTAACGATGGTTCACTAATGACGAGAAATCGAACGAAAAAAAAAATATATATAAAACGGGAAAATTCATCACCGGCTCGTGTCACGGAGGCGCTTCGAGCATTTTTTTCGCGAGTTTCTTTTGCGGTTTCGAAGTAACGACCCAGGAGGCGAGGAGAGAAAGGAAAAAAAACAAAACAAAAAAGAAGAACATTATGAATGAAATTAAAATACTTATGGTGTACTGATTGTTAAACGTGACTATGATATGCTGAGAGGGAGAGAGGGGAAGAAAACAAAAAAAAATGGTCGTCTGATGGTATTACGCAGCGCCGAACCAGAAGCGTTTTACGGATTAACTCGCGTGCTTGATTATTCCACGGTCTAATAAACACGAGCGAATTTTCACGAGGAATAAGAAAGGCAATGGAAAATTGAGAGTAAAGAGAGAGAGAGAGAGAGAGAGAGAGGAGGGGAAAAAAATCGTAACGAATTAGTTACGAAATTCGCAATCAGCTGGAATTACGAAGCACGCGGGTTCGATACGACGGTATTATTGTTATAACAGCTCCCAGACGACATGGTATACAAGACTAAGAACAAGACCTAAAATGGGACATAATATTTTATAACTCGACTTTTGTACAGAATAAATAAATACTTGTACTGTGGACCAATATTTCTTTCATTCAATTGTCACGAGTTTTCCCAATTTTTTTTTTTTTCCCTCCCCACGCTCCTATTCCCAATGCCCGCAAAACTCTGTCCTTTCGATTTAATCGTCGACTCGATACTACTTTAATATCAAACGAGGGTCGTCGTAAATCAAGAGAAAAGACGTTTTTTTTTCTGTTGTATTTATGATAAAAAGGAAAAGTGTAATTTTTTTAACAATATTTTACAATTTATTTGTTAAATCTTATTTCGAACTAACGGTACAACGACAATGCGATTTTTCGCTTCGGGAATTCGCCACCATCTTCCCATTTTATGCTCCTGTCCGACGGCAACAACGAGATTATTACCGTCGGGCGTGAAAGCCATTGCGTTTATGAAACCGATCAATTTTACCTCGAACAACATTGTCAAACTCTTGAACGACTCGCCGCATCTCCATAATCTGACGACGCCGTCTCTCGAGCCTGCTTGTAAGACGGAAAAAACATTTGAGAATGTTTGACAGAATGGAAAAGTTTCATTCTCATATACGATATGTATTAGGAATTAGCACGGAGACGTGGCCTTATTCAATATGGCCGCGCATTCCCAGTCGGTCAATACTAGTTGCACGGGGAACAGTAGTAAAGTCTTGATTATCGTTTGGTTTGGTTTTTTTTTTTTCTCTCGCGAAAAGTAATGTTTTTACTACGATCTGACGGTCAGGATTATTACCGTTGATGTTTGTGCGTGGACAGAATCAATTGCGACGAATCGGATACAGACGCGAGCGTGTTATTGCCATAAGGATACGGCGAAACTATATAACGCGCCAATTTTTAACATGAAAACCCCGAAAATATTTTCCATCACTCTACGGCTAAAATAAATGACTTCGGACAATAAACCATTATTTATAATATCAATAAATCACACGACTGTTATATTTATCGAAACTGTTCATTTTTGAGCAATTCTCGCAATTTCAGTCGCGCCTCTTATTAACGCGATGGGAATAAAACGGTTTTTGATTATTTATTTATTATATCGTTGCTGTTATAAAGCAGCACATTTTTAATTGAGATTAAAACACGACAGACTCGTGACACAGTAATCATCGGGGCACCGACTGGGAACGAATGGTTTGAAATTTGGCCGAGAGAGGTCAGGCTGCTAAATGATAATTCCCAATTGTAATAATGAAAAAATGGAAAAAAATATATGTATATTCACCGGAAGCGACTAAATCTGTGTTTAGTAATGTGGCTATGCTCGATATCCACATCGGTTGTCCGTTAGACTCGTCCTTACCGTGAGCTTCAGCCACCGAGCACAATGGTTTTTTCTTCAACGAGCCCCAGACGCAAAGTTGCCCGTCGTCGCCGCAGCTCAAAAAATTTTCCTCATTTATGAGCTTAACAACGTCGATACTACCGCCGTGACCGTTGTATATCAATTGTGACTCCTCGACGATTTTCCAAATTCTTATCGTACGATCGTAACCGCCGCTCGTTATTGCTCGTTCTCGCGACAACGCGTCTATCGACGTTACACCGTTCTGATGACCGAAACTACGAGAAAACTAATGTTAGTATAATAATCGATCGGAAGTTTAGGGCGGAAGAAAAAAAACGTTTTTTATTGATAAAACATTTTTCAATTCTAAGGAGAAAAATCGTGATTGAATTAATTATAACGAGAGGAAAATGGGGAATGGAAGAAAAAAAACTCACAGTGATTCGACGTACGCCATATCATCCAAGTTCCATACTTTGACGCTTCGATCGTCCGAAGCGGAATACAACGTATGAGTATCCCTTCGAAATACCAATGCACTGACCGCACCTCTGTGACCCTGTAGCTCTTTGATCATTTTGAAATCGTCAACGTTGTACACTTTGATACTCTTTGTACCGCCGTCGCCGACGACCTTTGTTTCAACAATTATAACGATTGAACTTGAGAATCAACGAATGAAAAAGTACATTGTCATTGGGATACTGTTATTTTCTCACCAAAAATTTACTATCTGTACTAATGGCTATACAACGAACGTTCTTTATTCCATCGTCATTTTTTCTCTTTCCCTTGAGAATCTTGAGTTTCTTTCTATCGGCCAGCGACCATTTCACCAGAGTACCGTCTTTAGAGCCAGAATAGACAAATCGTCCGTCGCTCGAAAGGCACAAACATGTGAGGGAACATCGGTGATCTTTACAGCGCAATTCCAGCAAATCGTTATGTCCCGTATAATTGGAAGCTACGATTTTTCTCAAACGTCCCTTCTCCTCGAGATATTCTTCCTGAAGTCTTCTCGCAACGGCGCCTTGCTCAAACTCCGCTCTATCCTTTTCTGCAAAATAATAACGACGAACGAATAATCACAATCCGACAAAGTGCAAATAATTGCAGCTACGGATACAAAGAAAAATGATCTACGAGACTCGCCTTCCTCCTCAATTTCGGTCAAATACTTTTTGGCCAATCTCAAGCGTTTTTCCTGCGCGGTCTCTCGATCCTCGTCCGAACTCTCGGAAATTTCTTTCGTCCTATCCGCTCTCTCCTCCGCAAACTCTTCGTCGCTACTCGCTATACTCTCGTCGTCTTTGGGCGTAAATTTTTTGCGATCGACCTTTTTTATTTTTTCATTGTTCGTTGAATTCCTGGACGTGTGACCGTTGAACTGAAGTAAATTCATTAGAAGAATCGTGCATAATAATCGGAGGACTAACATGTAAAATAAACTAACCTATATTATTATAATTATTGTTATAGTTACGAGAATAAGTAATTACCTTTCTCTTCGGCGCACCGCCACGACTGTTTCGTATGAAAAATGACATTTTATTTTATCACTGATAAATAACACCGTTTTATAATCGTTGCTACAATGTCTTCTCGTTTCTTCGCTCAAACAACCACATGGTCAACGCAGAGATTGTCGCGTGCTCGGGAAATATAACACGGACTTATTTTTACATTCGCTCGTTGGAGCTTGTAATTCCCCATATGCACGTAGTTATCTCCCGAAGGTGCATTACACAAAGAGAATATATATATACCTTCGTAAGATAAGATACCGACTACTGGTATTTAAGAAAACACAACGCCCGACCGTCGGTAATATAGAGAAGGGAAGGGATTTTTTTGGACAAAACAAAATGGCCGCACGATCTTCGATCGATCGTTTTTTCAGGGCACTGAAATTTGTTTTGCTCCGAAAGGACGCTACCATCTTCATTCTCGTATTCCAAACACGGAGCAGTAACGAAATATTGACGATCTCTCGTAATTCTTGCAGTCGAAAAAAGAATTTTATTCCTTCTCATCATCCGCACGAAAAGTGCTCGGGGAAAAAATGGGTACGAAAAAGCCTCGCGCGTGCGAGAGATGGATGCGAATGCGCTGAAAAATTAACAATGGAAAAAAAAACGGATTTGCCTCACGTTATGCCGCGTCCCTATTTTCTGAGGATTGCTGTACAAAAAGTTGAGTTGTCAGGAAAATCAGGAGGGTGATATTCTTTCGGATCAATTCAACACAACATTGTCGTCAAAATTTCAAATTCATAACGATCGGCAGGCGAAAACATCAATGGCGTCGGTCGGTGGTGCTTGGAACGTTAGCCGCAATGGAAGTTTAAGTTTTCGCCACTAAAATTTGTCATCATAAACACAAATTCTGTATGAAAAAAACATACCCACAAGGAGAGGATACTCTGGGGAACGTCATTGTCGTAACTAGGAGCAGGTAGGCGTTCGAACGTTGACGAGATTTCCGTTGAGAAAAAAAACTTTCGGCAGCTAGGTCTTCCTCCCGGTGGAAACACACCAGAGCTGACCAGAGCACACGAACAATTGACGCCGTAAAAAAACAACCGCCCGAGTACGGCGTCCTTTTGCTTCGGGTAACTTCGGGTATTCCCGGTACGCGCTTGCGCGAGAGCGTCTGCATAGTGAAGCGCCCTCACCCTCACCGTGGTTATTAAGCGAAACACTTTTCTTAACGCATAAGCACGAAATAAGTATAAACTAATTAGTCTCTATTATTATATACTTTAGGACGATTTTTTTTTTCGACTATTTTTTTTTTCAGTCTCCACCCGAAATTTTGTTGGATATGTCGAAAAAGAAATTCCCTGAAAGTTACAGCCCTTAATATTAATTCTAAGTACTTTCCCAAAGCGTGTTAAGATTTTTCATCTAAAATACACGTAAATTGAATTTTTTTTTTCAAATTTCTATAACTCAGCCGCATTTTATGCTATCATAATGTTCTTGGTTTCGATTTACTCAGAATAAAACAATCTAAAAAAATGCCTTTCGCGGTGAAAGTGTAAATTGTACTGGTGAGTTGGTGCGGGTCACTGAAGTTGATTTTTACCCAAAATTCTCGTTTTTTTGCTGTTATCTCCAAAACAATTGACTTTACGAAAAAAATGTGAACGACAAATTTGTTGGAAATTTAATTTTCTACAAAAAAGGTCCTATCGACCCAATTGATTAATATTTCTATTAGATTAATATCTCTTGAGATATTGAACTTTTTTTTATTTTTTATTTTTTTTATTATTTAATATTTCATATTTTATAAATTTTATTCTACTCATAAGTCAAAGTTCAATATCTCAAGAAATAATAATAATAATAATAATAAAAAATCGCCCTAATATACATACATGAGTACATAATTAATTATTATTGTAAAAATAAAAAAACAACATTTATTACATAGTTCTGTTATTAAACAATAATGATTATTATTATTGTTGTATATAATAATGCAACATAATTTATAATCCTCAATATCAAATTATTTATGTTTTGCTTTACATTTTTCGTGCACAAATTTCACTTTCAAAAAGCTGTGAATGCCAACACAAGTTGATTATCCCCTTATATATGTTTACGATCAATCAGTTGATTCTGTGAAAGATCAGCGGATGGTCCATTAACTTCGGGTTTTCTTTTTATCGGATTTCGATATGCTACACGTCATGTTCTATTGATCGTGAAGGCGCATCTGTTATGAGGATATATAGATATGAATATATTCAGGGGCGTATATTTTTCCCGATAAATCTATGTCACATTCCGCACAGAGCGTAACGTATATTTTTTCATATTACGTGCGCATCGTCACGTTTCATCGTTCCGTGTTATGACACGTGTTAATCGTCCGTTGTCTCAGTTTCGAGAAATTGTTACAGGTGTTGACGAGGATAAATATAAAATCGTGCTGAATAAAACAAAATTCCAGCTTGACGATATGATCTAAAATAATATGCGTATAGATCTGATCGCAAATGACGAGAAACACAAAATTTAACAACGTCAAAAAACCTTTCATTGAAAGTAATTGAATCTTTGTTTTCAACATCGATTGACAATTAAAACGATAGGGAATGAAGAATAGAAGCAAATAGAAGAGGCTCCGCAACGGAACATCTGTTTATCAAGTTCGATAAAAAATGACTCGTTGCGTATAGCAAGTTTGCCACGCGTATCAGATGCTATTACGTGCCATTTATGCGATAAGACACGTAGCAAGTAGCCACACGTAGCGTTTTCTGGCTCTTACTATATATATTTGTATCTTTTTCGATCCTATACCGATGATCCTTTTTACCATAAGAAAACCGATGGCAGAGCGGAGTAGGGAAGTCTCGGTGTGTCGAAGAGAGGGATTTGGAAAGAGGGAGAGAGCACCTACATCCCTATACATTTGCTCTAGTGTGCGTCAGTCAATCCGAACTAGTCCGAACACAACATTTGGTTCAATTTGGTCCCGGTGATCAGAGACACAAAAAATTATATTCGACGAGCGGATGGATGCACATTCGTGAACACTTGTTCAAACAAACTTGTTGGATTAAAGAAAAATTAGAGAAAAGAGTGATTGTCGATACCAGTGTGGTTTGACGAAAATTTGCCTCCTTATTGTAGATCGTATCGTATTTTTAAAAAATCAACTGGATTTGTTAATTTCAACAATTGTCGCGCGAAATCATATCGATAAATTTGTTACGGAATAAAAAAAAAACAAATTTTACTATGGCACGATGTCTGGCACCATAATAGTTGCGTTATTGTGCCTTCTTTCGCTCGCGAATTGCAATTATTTTGGTACCAGTACGAGAAACAAGGATCAATGCTTCTGCAAGGTAAAAATTCTATTCCTTTGTTTTGTTTTGTTTTTACGAATGAATTCTTCTAATTACGTTTACAGCTGAAAGGATCCATAGACGATTGCAATTGCAGCGTCGATACGGTGGATTACTTCAACAACATGAAAGTATATCCGAGACTACAGAGTCTTCTGGTCAGAGATTACTTCAGATTTTACAAGGTCAATCTAACGAGGGAATGTCCGTTTTGGGTGGACGACAGCAAATGCTCGATGCGCTCCTGTCACATTCAGCGCTGTCACGACGTGAGTTTATGAGGATTTGACATGGTAACTGCGATATTACCGCAGTGGATGTAGAGAAAGAAATTATTTTGTTATTATATTTTTTCAGAACGACATACCGCCAGGCTTGAAGGGAGACGTTCCTAGGCGTCCTCGTTTGAGAGAAAGTCCGGTCGACAAGTATACCAGTGATTTTCAATCGGACGACTGCGACAAGACCGTCGCTCTGGATCACGACGAAGAACTCGGATATCTGAATACCACTATAAGGTGTGAAAAAAAAACATCCTCTGTATTATAAATATACGCATAGTTTACCGGTATTCCATAAAGTTTTGTCTATGATTCATAATTAATTTAACAATTGAAGCATCCAATTCTTTTGTTCTAAAATGTATTGTTTTGTCTTTGATCCCGCAAGTTCTGAGAACTACAGGGAATTTCAGAGATGGCAACAGCACGACGACGCGCAAGACAATTTCTGCGTAGTCGAAACTAGCCCCGGAGAATACGTCGATCTTTTGTTAAATCCCGAAAGATACACGGGTTACAAGGGACCGAGCGCTCATAGAATATGGCGTAGTATTTACATGGAGAATTGTTTCAGGCCTAAAAATTCACCGCACAATTTTATACAGTCTTCGAAAGTAAACGGTAAGTAAGAAAGAACCGTACACTTGATGACTGTAGTTTTAGCACAAAACGTTGAATCACAGGAGTAAAATTGTTGCAGGAATGTGTTTGGAGAAACGAGCTTTCTACAGAGTTATATCGGGACTTCACGCTAGTATAAATATTCATTTGTGCGCAAAGTATCTCTTGTCGGCGCAGAATGCCCTCAACGTTGTGTCGACCGGTGGTCAATGGGGTCCAAATTTGCAGGAATTATTAAAGAGATTTTCACCAGAGGAAACCGGCAACGAGGGACCAAATTGGTTGAAAAATTTGTATTTCATTTATCTTCTCGAATTGCGAGCATTGGCAAAAGCCGCGCCGTATCTTGAGCGCGAAGAGTATTACACGGGAAATGAATCCGAGGACGAGGATACGAGAATGGCAATTTACGATATTTTGAACATTGTCCGGTGAGTTTAAATCTCTTTCGATTAATTTCAAACGAATCGAAAAGAAATCATGACTCGATACGATTTTGCCTGGAATAAAAGTATCGTGAATAAAAAAGAAAAGAATCGAAGAGGATTTCGAAAAATTCGAGTCATTAAAGAATTGAGAAAATGTTCGGATTAACGCCTACAAGTTATTAACATAAAAGCTTTAATCTGTGAGACTTTTCGAGCGACGGAAAGGTCAATTAATTGTCAACATTAGACCGATAAGAATGTAGCAATTTCGTGTACAAGAAAAATTGGACTTTCCGGCTAAAGGCCAATTGCGCCATTTGTTTTATCTGACTTGTTTTGCTTTTTTTTTGTCTTGATCTCTCTCGCAGATCGTTCTCGGATCATTTCAACGAGAGCGTAATGTTCAACGGTGGTCTACAGTCGCAATTATTGAAGCAAGAGTTTCGACAGCACTTTCGTAATATATCGCGAATAATGGATTGCGTCGGTTGTGACAAATGTAAATTGTGGGGAAAATTGCAAATACAGGGTTTGGGCACGGCATTGAAGATATTGTTTTCCGGTAAATTTGACAAGTGGGAACCGACAGTTGGACACGTTTTCGACAGGAAGCAATTTTTCTTGGAGAGAAGCGAAATTGTCGCGCTCGTAAACGGTTTTGGAAGGTAAGCACTAATGGAAACATGGATTTTATCATTACGTACGCTTGTTTTTTTATGCTTCTCGTTTTTCGATATCAATTTAATCGTTTGTTTGTTGTTTTTTTTCTTTTTTTCATCAGATTATCCGAGAGTATCCACGAACTCGATAGATTTCGACAAATGATGAGATAGCACAGTGTTTATAAGTACGAAAAATATTCCAAGCACCAGTATACACATCACATAGTATAAACGAGTTTTTAATAATATGTTAAGGATTAATTATGTTGTCGAGTCGCATTTTGTCGATCAGTCGATATCGTTCCATTTGGCAAAACAAGGGAAAAAAAAGTTAGAACGAACGATATCCCACCTTTGCTCAGTCTCGCCAAACGATCACCGTATTTACACGAAAGAAAACCAAAAATCCAACCCGCTGTTTATCTCAGCCGCTTCCGAAAGCTTCTGACACTCTTCCAATCTATATTTTTCTATTTTAATAACAAACACAAAAATATATTCGTACAACCATGTGCTCTGTATAATGCTAATTGCGATTTTTGTGTTACGAAACGGACCGAGAGATCGATCGTAGATTCAATTGTCTCAAAATGGTAAAAGAATAAACCCTTCGCGTTCGTCACATAGTTTCTAGCGATTTTACCATTTAAACAAAATCTGATTACGTCTGTGATAATTTCCGCGAACAGTGAATAACGTACGGGAAAGAGAAACCTAAGGAAAAGAAGGAAACGTTAAACATGGCCGATGTTGAAATTCATTTTTCGACAATGTCGCAATTTCGTACACCGTATCATTCTGTTAATGTTTAACTGAATTTATATTGTATCTCTTGATATTATTTATAACTCTTCGTACATGTTTATAGATATATGTGTATGTTGTTTGGACATAAGTGTGGCGCGCGATCTTTGCGAAGAAACGAAATCTTTTACATATATATATATATTCATGCATATATATATATATATACACACGTTTTCCAGTTTTTGTTTTGCTTTATCGTGGACTGAACCTGTTGTATCCGATTATAGATGATTTATTAATTATTAATGATATTAATCTAAATGATGTAACAGTGAATTTTACAGCGAAGAAACACGATTTCTACCTAATTAATGCCTTATTGATATATTCTTCTATTTTGTTGGTATTCCTAATTGTCTATCATCCGATAATTCACATTCACTGAACCTTTATAAATCTCTTTCGCCAAAATCCGATACCCTGGCCTTTCGAAAAAAAAGCGGAAGTACAAATTATTCGGACCAACTGTTACGCAACGTAAATTTTTTAACTTCACGTATGTGCATAATATTTTTCAATTGATAACCAAAGTTTAATCTTATTGTAAAATATTTCGTTCGAGATTTTGATATTTTTCGTTTTCAATTACCTATTTTCGACGATGGCGCGTCTTCACATACAAGATATTTCATTTGAGAGTCGAATGTCGGCGCTAAATTGTTCTTCGTGAAGATATAGGTTTAGCAAACGTTTTAGCATTATGTTTCTCGCGCTTTGTCATCGTTATCAACAATGCATTTCTATAAACAGTAATCATTTTTCATCGATCCTATTATGTACGTTATACCTCGAGTGGCCGTTGTCACAGTATCGAGATTGTTCTTTTTATTTAAAATTCAATTTTTTATTTCTATGGGTGCGTTCGGATGCGGTCTTCTAGAGATTATACACTTTTTAAGGGGAAAAACACTGTAACAACCATTTTTTTTAAAAAGGTAATAGAATAATAATATTCGAGGAAGTTATTAAGCATATATTTAAGTATCAAACAAAAAAAAATTATCGACAAATTAATAAATGAAGAAAATTTCTTTCAGGTATGAAACTTTTTGCCTCATATTCTAAAAGGTTCAAAGCATCTTTTAAGCCAATAAATAAAAATCGATTGTCTGAAAAATGTACAGTGGTGTTATGTTTACCAAATCCCATATAGATAACATTCTATTCAATTCTATCCATGCCCGATATTAGAAGAGGTGGCTGACTATCATTGGCATAAATAATAACGTGCAACTCAGATGGGGTTTGGTATAAAAGTAGAGAATCCCTAGAAAAATTTACAACGAACGCACTCATTACTAACTTATCGACCGAGGTCCAAAAGTAGGGAATCCCTAGAAAAATTTATAACGAACGCACTCAATATTATCGACCGAAAACTAAGCGCCGGTGTTTGCAGCCGGCGACATCCGCAAAATTGTGAGCGCGTTAGTCGTAAACAGCTTCTTTTTTTTTCAAGGTTATGTTGTTCACCGATTGTTTTAGTTGTTTATAAATATGTGTTGATGCGATCGTAAAAATAACATTTGCAACGTATTATTAATTTATCTCCGACGATTCAACAACAGTAAGTACATCTTTTATGCATAAGCTGTGTTATTTGTGCAATAAAATAGATATCGACTCTGCTAATAATATCACTATTATAGCGTCTTTTTCATCGTCCTCTATCCACTTTTGAGTTTGACTACTCAATTTCATAATTATAATTGATATTATAAATATAACATAATTACCATTTTGTTTTTTTTTCTAAAGAGACCGGTAGAAGAATACAAAATAAGCTATCGAGATGTCGGGTGGAATGCTGTACGGCGGTGACGAGATTGGCGCTCTGGTCTTTGACCTCGGTCATCATTCGCTTCGCGTCGGTTACGCCCAGGAGGACACACCCAAGGCTGAAATACCAGCTGTAGTCGGAGTCGGCGACGATGGCAACGGTACAGCCACTAAAGTAGAACCTATGGACATCGACGACAAGAAGTCAGACAGTAACATAACGCAATCGAAAAACAAATATTACATTGACACAACGATACTTCACGTGCCCAGGTCAGGTATGGAAGTGGCTAGTTACATGAAGGAGGGTATGATCGAAGATTGGGATCATTTTGAAAAGGTTTGTGATATTTTAAATGGTTATTAGTTGACCGTCTTCTTAAATCATTGTTACCGCTACAACAGTCGTTTATGATAAATTGAGGAATTTTTATCATTTACGTTACGATATTATATGGATTAAAATCCAAAAGCCAAAGTACCGTCTCGATGCAATTGTATCGCCAAAATTAAAAATCCCTCGTACAAGTTTTTATGTACCGAACCAATTGCCCTGAAATACATGCGTAATGTAACAAAAAAAGTAGTAAGCCATTTCCTTTCTTTTTGCGGACAAAAAAAAAAGGTTTTGGACTACACATACTCAAAGGTTATCCAGTCGGACGCCGAATATCATCCGGTACTATTTTCCGAATCACCCTGGAACGTTCGTACGAAACGTGAAAAGCTCACCGAACTCATGTTCGAAAAGTACAATGTGCCGGCTTATTTTCTCGTTAAGAACGCCGTTCTCGCTGCGTTCGCGAACGGTCGAGCAACGGGAATCGTCGTTGACAGTGGTGCCACACACACATCGGCTGTTCCAGTTCAGGATGGCTTTGTTCTCACTCAGGCGATCGTTAAATCACCTCTGGGTGGTGATTACATCAGTATGCAGTGCAGACAACTTTTGCAGGTGCTTTTTTTAAATTAAAATGTAGAAAAACAAAACTTTACGGGGCCCAATGCTAGACTTACATATTGTCAAATATTGTTCCTTGATCAGCCAGGAACCGGTGATTAATACCGAATCATCGGTGCTTCTTGTAGCGGTGAGCCCGTAAAATTAGAGTCATTAAAAAAATAATAATTGTTATTCGATAATTCTCTTGAAACAGGACAACGATATTGACCTATCACCTTCGTACATGGTCGGTAGCAAGGAAGTCGTTAAAGATCACGAAAAGCCAAAGTGGATTAAAAAAAAGGGAATTCCCGAAGTGACAAAGTCGTGGCACAATTATATGGTGAAAAAGCTCGTTCAAGATTTTCAAGCGAGTACGTTACAAATTTCCGAAACTCCGTACGACGAAAAAACCGTTTCCGCCGTGCCGGCTGTTCAATACGAGTTTCCCACGGGATATCATCAGGTTTGTCGAGTCAACTCTATTTTTCATTAATTTGTATTATATTTCTATTAAGGGGCCACGACCGTTAGATATTGTAGTTTTTCTTTCATCGGATACAAAAGAAAAATAATCTTCGAGATTATGAATTAAAGATATAATTCACGATAAATAAATTATAAAATAGTTATACAAAAAATGCTCGTTTGAACGTAACGAGTCGTAACTCCCTAATTCGAAAAATTCTACATGTATTTAATTTTACCGCTATTCTCAGGACTTTGCTTCGGAAAGATTTCGCATACCCGAGGCACTATTCGATCCTTCCATGGTCCAGATGCGCGGTGGTATGGTCGCAAATACGATGCTCGGTGTTGGTCACATTGTCACAACGAGCGTGGGAATGTGTGATGTTGACGTGAGGCCAGCACTTTACGGTAGCGTCGTTGTCACCGGTGGAAATTCTTTTATACAAGTATAATTATTTTTCTCATTAATTTCATTGCCATTCAAAAATCCTGCGGGAAAAAAATTAAATAAAAATTCACGTTTTTTTGTTTTTTTGTTCTATTCAGGGATTCCCAGAACGTTTGAACAGAGATTTGTCGATGAGAATACCGTCCAGCATGAGACTAAAGCTGATAAGCGCAAATGGCTGTGCCGAAAGAAGATTCGGCGCGTGGATCGGTGGCTCGATACTTGCCTCGATCGGAACTTTTCAACAGATGTGGATATCGCGCGAGGAATACGAGGAGAGTGGCAAGAGTCAGGTCGAACGAAAATGTCCTTGATTTTTCATTTTTCTTTTTTTACCTTCCGACGAAGAAAGTTCTGTGTTTAATTCCAATCATTTCATAACGATAACGAACAATTTCTAACTTTTTCATATAAACCTTTCTCTCATTCGTCCTTTTCTTCCCTCGTCATCAGACATTCTTGCTCTTTCGCCGTAAATCCTTTTCTTCAATGCATATAAATATCTTGGAGCGAAAGCAGTTTTTTTTTTCACTCGTCCATATTTTACGTTCTTGTAATTACGAATCATTGTATAATAGACGTTTGTGAAAAATAATGTGAAACATAAAAAGTCGGGTAATCAATTGTTTGTTTGGAAAGTTTTGTAGGTGAACGGTATAAATGTTAACGAAAATCGAGTGCCCGAACGATAAAATGGCTTTTAACAAAGATATTTTGATACCGAGTTTAAACTTGGGGGAATCCAGCGTGAATGAATGAATTCGCAAAGATCAAGAAAGTATGTATTATACGAAAAAACAAATGACTTTGTAAAACTTTGTAAAAATTCTCGTGAGATGTCGCTGCGCAGTACTTCCAAAATTGCACATGCACGTCCGCCTTTTTATTCAAACCGGAAGTCGGGGTGTATGTCGTGCGATTAGCCACTTCGAATGAGAAAAAAAAAAACGCGAGAAATATCCGTATTCGTAAACCGAAGAAGGGAATCTGGAGCCGAGGAAGAACGCTGTTGATGAAAGTCAATTTAAGGGGTGTAACCTAAAAATTGCTCCAAATGAAATCAATCGTTCAAAACACCCAACGATTCTCATGCTTCGAACTTTTTCATTACTGAAACTTCGATTGTATATTGTAAATTTTCATTATTACAGTGTTTTTTTGGTGAAATAGAAAAAAAAGCTTGTGAAAGAATTTGTTTTTTTTTCCTTTGTCCGCGCGTTTGTGCTAAAACGACTATTCCATTAATAATATCGTGTCAGAAACGATTTTGTAAAGTTGCATTTTTTTAAAACGTGTCGTGCACAATTGTTCGTCACTCGTTCGGGTCTTTTAGTAAGATTTGCTTTTTCATCGAGCACATAACCTCGAAAAACAATGAGTGAAAATCCTCCGTCGAGCGATGCTCCGGAAAGCAACGGTCTTGTTGAACAACCGGCATTTAACGGGGAATCCGGGGATCATTCACGTGAGTATCACAAAATAAAAGCAAAAATGACACTTCGAAAATTCCCTTTATTCCCATTTCTATTCTTTGAAACAGCCCCCAGACGGTTTTTCGTTGCTATTCCTTCCTAATGTTTCGCACTTGTACAAAGGTACAGGAAAACTGTGTAAAACATTAAGTTGTATTACCATGAGAAATTCAGAAAAACTGGTTCCGGTACGATGTGATATAATTTTATTACCATCAATGTTTATATATTAAGTGGTCAAAGATTTCCTCTGGAATAGGTCCGCCGTCGTTAACGCCAACTTTTTCAAAAATTGTCAAAACTACTTTCCAACATTATGGAATAAAATCTATTTACCTCACTAATCGACCGCCTATATACTTTAATAGACAAATCTCCAGCTAACTTAGAGGACAAAGCACCGGACTCGGTTTCTGATAATGGTATAAAGAAAGGTCCGGCTACACCTGGAACCGCATCAACGCCGATAAGTAATCCAAACAGAGCGAAAAAGCGCAAGAAAGCACCACGCGACGCGACTGCACCGAAGCAGCCACTTACCGGTTACTTTAGGTTCGTCGCTCTTACGGATGTTGTATAATTTTAATTTCTCTATTTACATTGATTGCGTGCGAAAATCGTGATTGTCGTATCTCTGAAAATTTGAAACTTTCTTCTCAAATTCTGAAAGCAGCATGACAGTTGTTAAGAATTCATTTCGCGCTCTCTCAACATCGGACTTTTGTGTTAACAAACAGATTTTTGAATGATCGTCGTGAAAAAGTACGAACGGAAAATCCAACGATACCCTTTGCCGAGATAACGAAGCTTCTTGCCTCGGAATGGAGCACGCTACCTAGCGAACAAAAACAGGTTTGTTCAACATTTCATTTTTCTATTTCTCCCATAAATATGTAGTTGAGAGGATTATAGATAACTTTGAATCTACAACAATTTGTAAATAACCGAAGAACAATTGATATCTCCACTTTTTAGCAATATTTGGACGCTGCCGAGCAAGACAAAGAACGATATAATCGAGAATTCAGCGACTACAAACAAACAGAGGCGTACAGATTGTTCAGCGAGCGACAAACGTCCGAGAAGCAAAATGAGATAACTAAGAAGGAGAGAAACGGAACGGAGATTACTCCTACCGAACAAATCGTAATTATTGTTTAAAGAAATTTACATTGAAACATGAAGGTATTTCAGCGTCAATCAAATCACTATCGTTTATTCAAACTGGTTTTTTTTCTCTTCTACACACACAAAGGAGACTCATCAGGAAAAGGTGAACGATTTTTCCGGCTTCGATATACCGATATTTACCGAAGAATTTTTAGATCATAACAAAGGCAAGTATAAACGAAAATCATTGAAATTTATTAAGTTGTAAATATTAACTAACGAATTGAAAAAAACCTCTTTTTTTGGTCCTCACTCGTAGCTTGCGAAACTGAACTGAGACAATTGAGAAAAGCGACCTCGGACTACGAGGCGCAAAACGCTGTGCTTCAGCGACACGTTGACAGTCTTCACGCTGCGGTCAATCGGCTAGAGTCCGAAACTAATCAGCAACGAACGACAAATCAATCTTTGCAGCGTCATTTAGATATGTTGCGCTCACAATTGGCCGGTTGTTTCTCCACAGTTTCCCTTCCAGGTGATTCTTGTCTTTAGCAACATAATGAAAAATATGTCTCTGATAAAAATAAATTAGAAATCAAGGTCGTTGGGTGGTTGAATTGAAAAAATGCTTAAACTTTCAATTGTAATTCACTGTTAGCTCAGGGTCATCGAACAGAAATATAAGAAATGTTTCTTTTTTTTTTTTTTTTTCAGGGTCACACGAAGGCGCGACGTTGCAAAATATTGACGGTTACGTGGAAAGACTCGAGACACTGTTGAGCGGAAATGCGGAAGCGTCGTTGAGAAACGCGGCGAGAACCGCCGCTTCGCGACTCGAACTGATCGGATGACGATCGCCCTCGACAACGCCACCCGCAACAAAAACAACCACAACGACGACGATCGCTACGAGCTCGTCCACCACCAAACATCATCGTTCTCGACATTCGCACAGAAAGTAAAATGATTTTTCTTCGTTTTCTTTTCTCTTTCTTTTTTCTACGATGCAATTAGAAATGTTAATATTGCAATGAATTTCGAGATAGCATTTTTTCAACGACACGACGAACATTTGCCGCGGTACTCGGAGCCTGTATTCATTGTATTCATTTATTTTAATATATACACATTAATGTATATAACGTAGAATCGAAGGATTTTTTTTATATTCGATTAACTTACGTGAAAATACGTTGAAGCTGTTCAAGTACTAGTTTAACTTTGCGAGACTGTCATAACTTAATTATTATTATATCGAATAAACATTATTTACGGATAAGGATACTTACGTTTTTTTTGTACTTTATTTTACTTTCCTCGAAGTTCTTTAATCCTCGTTAAATAGTTCAAGGATTTTCGAGAATATCTCGCAGCTGACTCAACGAATATCTGCAAAAGTGTTTATTTAGGATTATCATTTTAACTCGCGCAATCTGCGTGATCAATCGTGTTCGTACCGTGAAACTCGCAAATTCATACGGTTAACGGGAATCGGTAATGAAAGCGTTGAATATCAAGATTAGAATGCGGCGGTCACGTACAAAAGGTTTCCGGTTCAGAGAGAATTTGAAAAATGTTGGTATTAAATTAACACAAGTTTTAGTGGCTCGAAAAACACTCGCAAAGTGTTGATTAAAAAATATTTTCACCCAAAGAAAAAAATGATTTTGAGAAACAAGAAAATCTCATGCCCCAAAGTATAAAAACCATTCAGTACGTAAATACGTACCTGAGCGAAGCGGCGTTTGGTCTTTTTGATTTTTCCAGTTCGCCAACGATTCTCTCGATTTCCGGCAACGTATTATCGATTATATCCATATTTATTTTAGTCATTGATCGCAAAAAATCGAAGGCACATTGCGAATTGAACGTGAGAAATTTCAGCAGAACATTAACAACTGCGTTCTTGAATTTTTCCCTTAAAAAAAAAAGAAGAAATACCTTTAGCAAATTGTCTGCCTTAACTTGGGGAAAAGGCACAGCTTTTTTTTTGTAACATACCTCAGTAAAGAATCTTCGCGATAGTAACAATTCGTCGTGACTTCGGCAACTAGGTCCAAAGCTTGTTGTCTGTGTGGATGAAGATTGTGAACTTTGAAGTAACACGAGATAACGTTTGGCACGCAAATCGCAACGATAAATTCAATAACGTGATTACCGTAAGATCTGCCAGATTTCACCAAATTTCTCAACAGTATCATCACCTGAAATGATAATGAAATTTTATTATAATGTAATTCAACAATATGAGAGTTTAATTGTAATTAAATCATCGACGAATTTTTTTTTTCATGCAAACTTACCAAGTAACAATGCTTGTGAGTCGTATTATCACCGGAGACGATGATGAAGTTTGAGGCTAATTTTTCAAAAATTAAACACGAATAATCAATGTTCGCATCGACGAAGCACTGCAGCAAGGATTCTGTGATTTTAACATTTCCCCCGTTTACAGTGACGAGAAGAGGCAAATAGACCTCGAAAAGATCGCGTATTAGAGCCTGAAGGGAAAGATCACTGCGAGCGCTTAGTGTCTCAATTCCCAACAGTATCATCGAGAATATTCGTTTTCCCAAATGTCGGAGAAACATTTGAGGCGATTGATCGGCCGGTAGAACGAATTTGTTGACGAGAACTCGAAGAGCGTTGTTTGGTTGATTCTGAAATTATTATTAACCCCCCCCCCCGTAAACTAGGTAAAATTTATGAATATATATATGTAAATTGATTTTATCGATTATTCGACTTAAAAAACTCATTATGATGTAGTTAAATTTTTATTTCAGATAGATTTTTTTTTTCAAGTCTATCAGGATCAGATTTCTTGAATTGAAATAGAATGCATTCAATTTAAATACAAACGTTTATTTTTACAAACTTTTATCCTCGTTCAATGAATATGGTGCTTAATAAACTGAATTTTCAGCAGATTATTTTTTTTTCAGTGCAATTCCAACTATTCAATTAACTGACAATAAATTATACATTTTTTTAAGTCCCATAATACTATTTCTAATATATAAAAACGATAATTTGTATAAAAAATAAATAAAAAAAAATAAGGTTTAAAAACATGGCTGATTTGACGATTTTGAAAAGCAGTAGTTACTCTAGATTCTGCATTATAATTTTTAGTAATCACGATCGAATTTATAGAAAAAAAAAATCATTCAACTTACCCTAACGTATAACATCGTAGAACAGGATAAAATGAGAGTTCCAACGCATCTGTAGATCCAAAAAGCGAGATCGGTTTCTCTGCTTTCCTCGTTTATCGAAACCAAGGCCCATTTGTCAATGTTATTGAAGTAGAGCCGAACCCTCGAGTCCAGTACATTTCGTTCTTGTTCCGTCTGTAAAATAAAATAATTCAAATTTATTTCATACAAATTTTTGTCATTTTATGGGACTTGAATTTCGCACTTACGTTGAAAGATTTTCGATATTTCGCGAGAAGCGCGAAGAAGGAAAAAATCGATTCTTCGTTCGTTGCAAATTTATGAATTTCCGCCTCGTTAGAGAATAATTTGCAAATTTCCGGTATTTTTGAGACTCGATTTTTCAAAAACTTCATCTCCTCGTCTTGTCTCGCGTCTTGTCCGAGTATGCAACACTTTATCCATGCCTAAAAACAAACACAAATCAATAAAAATCGTATTCTTCAAAATAAAAAGAAAAAAGAACGTACAAATTGTTTATCGAAATACTCACTTGAATGGTTATAAGATCAAGATTTTTTACTTCTGTTTTCAAGTATTCGATGATATGGGGCTTTTGAAAAATCGTCGCGAGGTAAAACTTCGTTATTCTGGAATAATTTAATAATGCAGGTTTTAAAGGGAAGCACTTTTCCTTTTCAACTTTTCCAAAAGCCATTGTCGAAAATATTTATTCACTCCCGATGGGTTTTCGTTCATTTTTAATTTATCGGTCTAAACCATTTTTCTACATGATCATAAAAGCGTCTCGAACGCTATCTCGCTGGGGATTTGCCATACGATTTCTCTTTCTTCGTTAAATAAAAAAAATAAAACACATTTTTTTCGACTTTTAATCGTCTCCGTTGATTCTATTTTTAATTGATAACGAGAAGAGCTTGATTCTTTGATGGTTTTAAATATGTTAATTATTAATTCACCTGACATCTTTGACGATAATCGACGAGGTAAAGTGTTGAAACAGCGATGCAGCTGAATGTTTGTGACGTTTCGCTTGTCCAGGATTTTTCAGAGCCTCGGTTGTAAATGCTACAGCGAGTTTCGCGAGATCGACATAATTATCGCCGATTATTGCGGGCTCAAAAACGAGCTGGCGAATTCGGCAAGCAACGAAAGACCAGAGTGCATCGAGAATCTTAAAAACACCTGAAAAAAAAAACCCGAAAAACATCGAAAATCCGAATTTTTCATGAGAGATTAATTAATTTTACTCTATAACTTTTTCTCTAGTAAAAAAAAGAGAAGAAACGTTTAATTATCTCCCGTGAAAAATTGATTTTCTCGTTTCTGATTTATGTAATAAAGAAAAACGTTGAATTAAAAACTCACCGGAATCGCTTCGGGAATTTTCCAATTGCGAACACTTCTCGAATATATCGAGCAATATTTTTATCAGCGGTCCAATACGATTTTTCGGACATTCCAGAAGATACCTATCGATCCAACCACCGACGAAAAAGTATTCACCATTTTCCAATTTCTCGTTAGATCGCACAATTTGCCCAAATGTGTCGACGAAACTGTTCATCATTGATCTCGAATTTTCGTCCTTTCGACAACTGATAATGTTCACCTTCGTTGCAACGGAGATAAAAATAACATTTAAAGAAAGATACTAAAAAGCATTTTAGCGTTGATACGAATTGATGAAATTAAAGTCCTGTCAACTTTTTACCACGTTTGCAAAATTGCCCGATATACTTTCGAGATTAATCGTATTTTCATTGTAGAGCAAAAGCACCGCGAGTTTTCCTTTCCAACTGAGATTATAACGTCTTAATCTTTCGTTGTTTAATTCTTCGACCGGTGGAAGAAGATCGAGCATTACTGTGCACTGAAAAAAAGAACAAATTTTTCGTTTCCTTTTAATTTATATCGAGTTATTAAGAGGGCGGAGAGCTCCACGATCTTTAACAACTTGTCTCTTTGATAGGTAATTTTCAAAATGCTTTTTTTTTAACTCACAACATTCGTGATGTCAGCAGTGACAGCGAGAGTGAGAAAAAGTGTAATAAAATTGTATAAACCAGCTTCGCCAAATTCTTGTACTTTGTTCTGTGAAAATTTCGAGTAAATTCGTCCTTTAATCTGATTCCATAGTCTCAAATCGTTTTTGTCGTAAATTTTTCTCAGAAAAGTTCCTGCGTGATACAAGGAACGTATTGAAACGAGTTTTAATATTATTATTCTCACGTGTGACTGTGATTTACTCACCGAGAAAACGTAAAAACATTCCGTAACTCGATTCTTTAGACTGATCGATATTACCGTCAATTCTTTCGCGCGTTTGTCTCAACATGTCGGCAGGACTCATTCTAAAGCAACAAAAGTAAGGAATCACTTTTTTTTACAAAAAAATATTCGAACATTTATATAAAAAAAAAAAAACTCAAACCCACTTTTCAATCGAGATGGACCAAGGGCCGGAAGTTTGTAGCAAAAAAGGCTGTTCCAATCGGCGATGAAAGCAATCCCAAAGAAAAGACACTATTTGTATACGCGAGGGCCACCATTCGTCGACGAGAACTCGTAGTAACGGTATCATTACTCGCAATTCCTCGTCGAGCTCCTCTCGATCGCCGTCCTTTCCACCTTTGCTCACGAAACCCTTCAGAATTTTATCCATTTGTTCGTAATTCGGTGAAATCTTGGAACAATACTTGACATCATTAATTTTAGCGTTACAATGAGTTAATAAAAAATAAACATTTTTCTCTTGTCCACTCTATTGACGTACTGATTGTCTGTTAATAATTTCTCAACCCCTAAAAGTTTCATAATTTATTTGTAAATTGTCCGATTTGTTTTTTTTTATATAAAATTACGTAATAGCACGACTTTGCTTATTTTGCTATGTGAGAAACTCCAAGTTGCTTTATAAGTAGCCGAAATAAAATTTCCGAGGAATGATCGCTCGAAATACTTCTACAATCATGCTCAAAAATGTTTAAACTGGTTTATGAAAAACCGCCCTTGCAAAATTTCACTGTTATCGTTTCTTTATTTATTTTTTCAATCTAATCCCTGAATCAACGTCATGCGAATCTCAAAGTTTGAAAAATCTACTATTTTTCCAAAAAGTTGTTTATAGCTAATACATATTCTAAGAATTATTTTACCCTAGTCGAGGTGGTTCCAACGTAGTTACCAACGCAGTTGTAACCGTGCAAAAGTGCCAAATGATAAATCAACCAAGCAGCAAACAATTCGGGATTTTTCGATCTTGGCAATTCTTTTTCTACCTCGCAATGCCAAAATATCTTTCTCTTTTCGCTTTTACTCAGAACTTTGTCGACGGATAAATTTACGTAATCCCAAAAAGTCTAAAAAACAAACAAAAAAAAACGAAAATGAGATAAAATTGTTGAATAATAAAAATTCATTGGATAGAACGGGAATTAGGAAAGAATAATGGCGAGTCATTAAATGCACCTTGCATTTAGTCCTTTGACCGATGTCTTCGAGGAACATTTGAATCATGAGCCAAAATTCTCGAGCGCACGTACAACTGTAAGGATTTCTGAGCCTCAAATCCCTTAGGCCAATCTGAATAATTTTTAAAATTTAATTTACGTTTAAAGAAACAACAATTATTTTCAATGGAAGGGATGAGTCATCGAAATTCACCCTTTCGAACATCTTCATCGCCACGTAAACGAGATCGTCAACAATCAATTGCAAAGTACTGTCGAGATCCTCGAAACAACGATCCAACGATTGAGAATAAATTGTTCTTGCGTGAACGATCGTGACGAAGAGCCAGCGCAATTCGAGATGCATGTGATACATGTGGAATTCGGGTTGAGAGCACTGAAAAAAAAATTTATCTATCGTATTTTATTGCAAAAGGGAGTCTCGGAGGGTAGTCACCTAAAAATGGAAAATAAAACTTTGATGCGATATGCACATGTGTAATCGTGGAACTTTGTCAAAAGCTCTGCTCGAAAGGGTGTATAAAAGTAATGAAATATTTTCATATTGAAATTAATTTTTTCCTGCGGCACAGTTCAATACAAACGTCGTTTCATTTTCAATATTTCCGTACAATTCAAGCTGCAGCAATAAATATAAGCAGCTTCGTTTCAACGTGAAAATTTCAATTTCAAGCTTATGTATTCCAAAGATACAGTCACTTTTGTAATAAATGTTACCAAAATTACTCTGTGAATTCTGGTCCCAAAAGGTTGGAATGGAAATTCCTACATTCAGACTGCAAAGAATCTTCACAAGAAGAGAATGAGAAACTTGCAAAGCTAATTTGATGTATCGTTGCAACCTGAACCTTGCGAGAAGCGAGGCTCAGTTTTATTTTCATGTTTTTGAAAACCATTTTGGCAGTCAAGGGTAACTTTTTCAAGGGAATTTTACGGAGCATCACTTGTAGTGATCTCAAAATTACTTGAGTGCTCGGTAAAAAATCAGAAGTGATTAATTAAAACGGTAATGACCTTGTTTCCCAGATTTGAGGCTGCATAATGAAAGGTCGAGTTCGGAATTCCGCGCAATCGTGCGAAAAATCTTCGCAATGTTATCAGTGTATCGTCCAATTCGCTTTCCATTTCGACGAATGAATTTCTTGCCTCGCGAGACTGTTGCTCCAGGCTGAAAATGTTTTCAAAAATATGCTCGACTCTATCGCGAATACTGCACGAACAATAATTTATTTTCCATTTACGAATCTATTACCTGAATAAATAGGCTCTTACGTATGAAACAAAGTCCGAAATGGATTTTCTAATTTCATAGAAATCTGTTTCGTCGTTTTTCGCTGCGAAACCTAGCCGATCGTAGGATTCGTAACGATTTAAAATTTTCAACTGCATACTGTCAATAGAAAATGTAATTAATTTGATTTATATATGAATTTACAGGTTTAGTTGTTTTTTTTTTTAAATCGGTAGAAAGAAGGTCGTTTGGAGTAGAAGCAAGTGTGAGGATACATAATTACAATTACAATTCTTTTTATTTATTCTTATTTCTATGGCGTTGGAAGTTAATTCTGGAAACCACACTGGCGTCACGTGCCAACCATATCCCTCATCGCTATCGTCCATGATTTTATTTGAAAATGCAGTGTATAAGTTTAATCACAATCCAGTGTACGAGTAAGTCAACTTCAATCGGTCAAAACAGTTGCACATACGTTATCGTTATTAGTGTTAATTACATATTGTATAATTTATGTACATTCATGGCGCGCGTCTCTCCTACATCTTTCGGTTGTATAATTTCAAATTTCGTCTGATAATTCTAGAATTATTGTTATTATCTTCAATAGTTAGCGGCAAGTATAAATATCGAAAACTTACTCCATGCATCTGGCGAAATGTGAAAGATCAAGAATGGCAACGGAGGCTGGTAAAACATGATCGAACAGACGTACATTAACATCAGAAAAATTATATTCCTGCGTACGCAATGATATATTTTCCAATTCTCCTCTCAGCACGAAATTCCTTTTGCTTAATTGCCAATCGTTGGAATTAACTTTACCGCCGCAATTGAACGTTTCCTCAAAATTCATCTGTAAAAATATTGTTCATAAGTACAAATGAAAGTCGTAGAGAAATTATAGTTAAACTTGTTAATCCGTACTCTTACAAGCTTCTATTGATTTCAATTTCACAATTATCCGTTTATGCGCTATTTTATCCCTTTTATTATCCCTTGTTGCAAGTTTTTTTGCATTTCAATTAATGTCTCTCGCGCGACCATGCTTATTCTGTGAGCTTAAAAAAAGTTCTCAAAGAACGGTTCGCACTAAAGTGGATCTATTATTTATTTCCTCGCAGGGTTACTATAAGTGCACAAAAAAAAATATGAACCCTGGGCAATGAAAACTCGCAATAATTTTTGAGAGATAGAAAGCAAATAATGAAAATTGAGATATAATGTGAATAAGCTTGTGCAACTTGAACAATTCATAGGTTTCCCTTAAGCAAAGTACGGACAATAATGTATTATAAGCAACGAAATAAATAGACAAGTTGCAAATGATTTTTCTCTCTCAAATCCCATAAACTTTCCACTGGAATTGAGAACTTCCGCACATAAGTAAAAAATAAACGAAAATTAAATATTTTTCGAATCTCAATTGTTTACCTTGTCCCTTGACGAAAGTACTCGTGAGATTTCTTGAAAAGTTGAAGAAAAAAAAAGTGTACAACACACGAACGGAGCACTTAACCTCGAGACGATTAAACTGAAAAAATGTTAAGAAACCATCGAAAATTCCCGCCAAAACGTAGATGGCGCTGCGAGAGCTTAGATATTCGAGAGCGCTTGCGCACGCGGTCATAAAACAGCTGATCCCGAGCCGTGCGCCAAGTTCGGAAAACTTTTTTTTTGTCTTTCCCGTTTTTATTTGTAAACTATATTACCGTAGAAGCGTCGGCGAGACGCGCGACAATGGTCCGTAAGGTTTGTGTCGTGAAACACGTTCGAAGCGGGATTATCTCGCGATCGATCTAATGGCGAGTCGTATCAATTTGACAGTACGGTAATGAGGGAAAAAATTACGTTTGCGCCGTGAGACACACGCGTTTTGCCGTTGGAATCAGTTGGAATGTGCGGCAGGGCTCTCTAAAGAGACCGGAAGCTTTTTTTTCCTTCTCTCTCTCTCTCTTTTTTTTTATTCCTTCTTCGTTTCATCGTCAGTAGCACCACGTCAGGGCTCTCAGTCGGTTTATCGTGCACACGCACAACGATAATTCCGACGTAAAACATCGTAAAGAATTTCAAACAAAATCGTAATAGTAAAAGAGAAAAAACGAGGGAAAAGTGCGCGATTCTCGTTTGCGTTTTGCCGAGTTTACGACGAATGAGAGAAAAAAAGTTCGTAACAACGTAACCAAAAAAAGAAAAGGTGTGTTTTTAACATGATAGTCTTGTGGATAGGATGAGGCTCTGTGTTTCGTGCGTTTACTGGACCCTTCTCCTCGTGTCCGTTGTCTCCAGGTGAGTTTATCTTTTATTCACAATTTAACATTTAATAATTCTCCTCTCCTCCTACCCTCGACGTGATCACTCTTACCGGACATTTTGACAGTTCTGTCAAACATCCGAAACTTTGTGTTTTTTTTTAACGTTGTGCAGTCATTCAATTTAGGATATGTTTTGAGTCTTAAAAAACGACGTTTGCTTAATCGAAAGTGACAAATTTTTCGTGTTAAAACATGTACTGTTTTATTTTCAACATAACCTCTAGGATATTATAATGTTTCCAGTAAAAGAAAAAGTTTGCTCATCGAAGGGTTATAAATTTTAGAGTATTAAAGTTTATTATTTCGTTTTATTCTTTCAATTTTTTGTAACAGTAAAAAAGAAAACGATTTAGACACTGTAATTTTTTTTTAATTGGATACTTTTGAGTTGGAATTAAATTTATTGTACGAAGATCAATGTACAAAAAATAAATATACATTTTATTTTGTTATTTCTTATTAATTCATCGATTCTTTATAACCAAAGAAAAATTTTTAACATTTATATTGTTCATTCGTTAATTGAGTAATTTTGTTTCTTTCCGCCCGACACCTCGAATGACGATTTCATATTGAATCTTTTCTTTACCTAAAAAACAAAGTATCATCTTGGGATAAAGTTTATTTCGGTTTACCAAAAATGTAATTGTTTCGGTTGTCCGAGCGTTTGAAAATTATTCTGAATTTTCAGTGGGTTATTGTTTCTGATCGTTGCGTCGGAGGGTACTCGGATATCCGAAAAACCGCGAGGCATCAGCCAGGAAGAAAATGTCCCATTGGAGGATGTCACCAAAGATCCTAGCGACGCTCGCTCGAAATCTTTGGATTACAAAGTTTCCGACGGACGCTCGATACCAACCGTGAAGACTGAAAAGGAACATCGTTATCCAGCGGTAAACAAAAAAGACCAATGAGAAATTTTCACACTATTTTTTTCATCGGTTTCAATCATTTAGCGATAATAGGAATAGATAAAAGGTCTTAATTCATTACGAAGGCTTCGCCGATTAGAATACTAAAATCTCGATTCTTGGTATAACGTAAAAACAACATTAATAGTATTTTCCAACGGTCACAATTCCATGTACTCGGTGCATCTATCGAGAAAGTCTGATCGCTTAACGGTAACCTTAGATTACTGAAGCTGTAAGAAGCGCTAAGCTAAATAAATAGATGGCAAAATATGTAATCACGAATAAAGTCAATTTCGATTTCTATCAAAAAGGATAACGACGGAGGATTATCCGGTCACGAGACATCTTGGAGGGAATCCAGGAGCGAAAAGAATCTCGATGTTCTCAAGCAAAGCCTTACGCCACAGCCAAATCTTTCCCAAGGGTGAGTAACGTAGATCGATATTTCCAACTATTAATAATGACGTTGAACAAAAAAAAAATTAATTGTCCAAGTTCAGAGTACTTCGAGTTGGTGATAGCGAAAGTAGGAACGTTATTGTAGTGATTTGAGAATTACGACGATCATCTCGAACAAAAATTATTGAACTGAAATTTTATTTTATCATTGGTAGGTGCGTATCCTTCGTTATCTCAGTTTCGACAATTTCTTTTATTACGCAAAGTTTTTAACTCAACACGAATGATTAGTTTGCTCGCCCTCTAAAATCACGGATCAGCTGACACACTGGGTCAAGGTTTATGAATCAAAGTGGTTGAGTCGCTGTGGTCAAAATATTTTTGAATATCCACCAAGGCTATCGCATCTATGCCAAACAACATACTATTACGAGTAAATCTGTAGGACAATATTTACACTCTCGTTATTATCCTACGTACGATAAGAATTGTGGGGACACAGGCGTTTCGCAAGTCTAAAATAAGTCAGGCGATTGCGGAATCAACCCGAACTGGAGATTAATGAAATAAAGAAAAAAAAACGTATAAACCGGAAGCAAGAATATATTAGATTTTATCTGGAGTACAATTGATATAGTAAAGTGTATTGGATAATAAAAAAAAAAAGTCACGAACCGTGCAGGAGAACAATGATATTTTATTATCATTTGTTAAAACTTTGAAAAACAATTTTGTACTTTTGCAATGAGATTTAATATTGAATATTCACTTATTCATCAATTAATGCTATTTTGCGAAAAAGTAATTAATTAATTGATAATGTATTTTTTTTTAATTTTTAAAAAGTAACAGTATAAAAAGTAACAGTAAGACCATTGGAATGTGCAACTGATTACGATCCGTTCTTTCTCTTATCGTTGTCTCTATAATTCGAAAGGCAAAAGTCATCGGGCGTCACACGCATTTTTATTATTGCAGACAAGCAATGGAATTCCCTTTATTATCTTTTATGCACTCACAATCAAGCATATATGTATAAGTGACGCGTAAACGGCATCGCGCCGGACGCGTGTCTTACGACGCAGCTCAATTGACCGGATTTATCAAGTATTCTCTGCCTCGAACGAACGAGCACGAGCATTTCGAGCCAATCGACACACTACTCTTATTTCGTCTCCACTACTTTCGGTGAAATAAACCAAAAGTTGTGCAAATCAAGCACGAAGATAGAATTTGTAAAAATGATGAATTACATTACCCAGTTTGGAAAAAAAATAATTACATTATCCATTTCGTTTTCGTAATTTTTTTGGCTCAATTACTCAATTGAAAAAAAGGCAAATCCAAACAAAATTATATCCTTACGATCGCATAAAGATTTACGGTAGTAGTCTGGTAACTTAAGCCGATTTTCATGTCTTTTTTGGAGGGCGTTTTTTTGTAGGAAAATAAAAATGAATCGTTTTGGATATTTAGGATGTTTTTATTTACATATTAAAGATACAAAAAAAAATTTTTTGAACAAATTTAATAGTTTATTATTATTATTATTATTATTATTGATCGAAGTTGGCACCTCGAAGTTGACAGCCCGGGTCCTAACTTTTTTTCTACCGAACCGATTGCTTTCAAATTTTAACAGGTTACTCTACACACTTACAGTTCTCGTCGGAACTACCGAGAAATTTGTTCACCCCTAACTTTTTATTTTACAACCCCTTCTTTGCTAAAATAAAAAGACTTTAGCAAATGTTGAGTAGCCTGTTAAAATTTGAAAGCAATCGGTTCGGTAGAAAAAAAAAGTTAGGACCCGGGCTACCAACTTCGAGGTGCCAACTTCGATCAATAATAATAATAATAATAAACTATTAAATTTTAAAACAAATTTTTTTTTGAATTTTTAATATGTAAATAAAAATATCCTAAATATCCAAAACGATTCATTTTTATTTTCCTACAAAAAAACGCCCTCCAAAAAAGACATGAAAATCGGCTTTAGTTACCAGACTGCTACCTTAAGGTCTCTGGTGTGTTCCGATTTGGCTTTGACAATCCTTTTTCCTAAATGAATGAAAATCATTTAACTGTATTTGATTGGAAATTCTGAATTATCGAGATCATTTGTTTCTTTGAAAATAATTATAGCAAATAAATTGATCCTTCGCATCGTCCTATGTTTTTTTTTTTTCGATTTATATTCTCGTGAATAATTCCCGTGAAGAATCTCGTGGATATCTGCGTCATGGACAAACGATCTGATAACGTGAAAACCAGAGTGCTTAATGTCACGATGAGCCACTCAAAATCCACCACGTATGAGATAACGTCATTGACAATAATAATGATATATATGTGTAATTGTGTATCAACGACACGATATGCACGAATGACAGTTTGAGTTAGGGCCAACCCCGTCGAGATAATTTTCATATTCAAAAGAATTATTATTTTAAAAAGATTAAAATGAAACATCGTGAAACTCGTAGGAAAGGTTTTTCTTAATGTTTTTCAATGTTAAAAAACATTGTAATACCATTGAAACGAAAAGAAATGAAAATTCCATTGCGTTCGAAAAAAAAACGTACTATCTTGTACCGAGAGATTTTCAGCGCGATAAACGTCTGTAAGTTTATTGACATACGGCGCGACTTGTACTCGCAGTTTTTTGTAGTATAAACCCGCGGACTTGTTACGTCAGTCTTCTTCACGCGGTATTAACCGCGAAACTATTTTCCTTATTACGATTATTATCATAATTCTCGGTATTATTATTATTAGGAACGTGACGTAAGCGACGATTATACTGATTCGCATAGACTTATTTTTTAAGCCTCGGAAAAACGGTGCTTTCCCTCTGGAAACTAAATACATTTTTCTCTTACAAAACTAAGTCGTCCTCCACGTGGCAAAAATTGAAAATATTGTCAAATGATTACGGAAGATACTAAAGAATATATAAACCAGAGTGCAGAGAGATCAGGACATTCGTTTCTTTTTTGGAGATTTTTTTTCTCGGCTGAAAAAAAAAAGGAAAATAAAATAGATACGCTCTGGGGAGGCGGATTCTGAAAAATGAATTTTTTTCCGTTCTTTAAACATCAGCCAATTCTAACAAATGATGTTTTAAAAAATCGTATAAAAACAATATAAAAAATCATAAAGCAGTTAGAAGAGGCTGAGGTACAATATATATATAATATATATATATATATATATATATACACATGGCATACGACAGAAACATGGCATTTTAGTAAATTAGCGAAATCAGAACGCCTGGAGAAATTCTCCGGGGGGGAATGTGTTTAAGAACAGAATCGAACCGTTTCTATTTTTAATTAAACACGAAAGTGGGACGCGTCAATCCGTAACTCGTGAATTCCTTATAGCGTGCTAAAACGCATAGCTTTGATGAGTTTCGTGACGACGAGAGGATCAAAACCAAGGTTTCTCTCGTCTTAGCACTGCCCCCATCTAGGATAGATACAGCTTTGTGCAAGTTAAACACGCATATATCGTAGACACATTCCGCATTCTATTCGTATACGAATGAGTTTGTCGCTTGCGTCTCAACAGGCCTTACTGAAGATTTATAACGTCACTGATCGCGTTCGCCCCGATTGATGAGGAAACCGGTCAATTCGATAAGAAGAAGAAAAAGTGACTATTGAAAGATTCACGTTCTCGAATTAATGTCAATAAAATCGCACAACATGCTGTCAACAATCAGGTCAATCGAGATATAAAGATATGAAGAGCTGTTTCGACAAATGTAAATGAAGGTTTTCCACGATGAAACGTGGATCTCTGAATTCTTGCTCTTCCCGCTGAGCTATATAGCGCAGCCGGAACAGCTATTCTCTTGCGCGAAACATTCTCGCGCGGATGAGACACTTAGCGGAGAACTGACGAAGCTACCGGCGAAGTCCGCTATCCAAAAGTTTGCAAAAAGCGGTGCTAACTAATCGTCCAACGATCTGAGCGACGAGTTTTGATAGTGTGTCGGCCTATTGACGGATGCGCGATACCGGACATCATCCGTTGTAACTCTATGAAATATTCCATAAAATCAACGCGTCATAATTACGAGCTCTAATTTTTTAATCGCATTGGACAATGGATTAGTGACTCGTAAAAAATTCCAGGGCTTACGAAAATTGTTTGACGATTTTATAAAAATTCCAATACCCTCATCTATCCGTTAAAACTCGTCGCGATCGACGATACTCGATCGCTCGGGGCATAGCCAATAGGCACACTTATGAATTATGAATAATGATGTAAAACTCCTTTTTTTTTTCTTCAATCGTCCAGCGTTCTTGCCCGTTGACACTTTGGAATTCAGTGTCTAATAATAGCGAAGAGTTTCCTCCGTGATATAGGTTGTAAACAGGCGCGGAGAGTATCTCGTATCTGTCGATAGGTATCCGGTCACTGTCTCGGCCGCAATTGCGACTCGGCACGCGTTTCACGTATGTAAAACGTGTCCCGTGATCTTATCACTCGTTACACGTGCGCGTTATAAATAAAATGAAATAAAATAAAAATAAAAAAAAAACGTCCGTTACGCGGTAATCGAAGTTGTAGCGTCGCTACCGCGTAAATTATTGATAAACGATAGTGACGTAACGAAAGTAATGGATAGAGTCTCACCCATTCGCCCAACGTTTCTCGTTATTTCCGCTCGATTAAACGTACGAACCCGTTAATTCAAACGAGACGATGAATCGCCGATATACGTCTGCTTAAATCAATTAAATCTCGGTAATAGAGCGGGGGGCGCGTAGTATTCTATTTATAATCACCAAGCGTTATTGACACACGCGAATGGAGACAAGTGCAGAGACAAGAGAGTTCATCTAATTTTCGCAATGACAAGCGTATGTAATTACTTCTGGCATGAAACGCATTTTATATTCCGGATGACCTTAAGCGCAAGGGAAAGTTTTAAAGCTTGCGTCACACAGGAGACTCGAAACTGAGAGTTGGTACTCGTAATGAATATACAGTTTCGCTATCTGACGCCAAATATTTTCCAAAACCTTCATTTTTGTTTGTTTTTTATCGAAACATTTTTTCAATTACCGTAACAAGGTTTTCACTGTGGGAAAGTCCGAAAAAAAAATGACCTAATCAGTAAAGAAGTACCGATTGCCAATGTAAAATGTTACAATGACGAATTGATTGGTTGCGGGAGGTACGGAAAAGTGCAAGGTAGCGTTTCATGAATATGTTAAGGGGGAAGGCCAATGTCAGTCACCTCGCTCGCGCGTTGTTTCTCGTTTTTGTTATCTTCGTCGTGTGACGTGGTATCCAACCGCGGAACCCTTTTGCCCCTGGGACTCGATGATCTTTCTTTTCGTCTCAGTTGATGCTCCAACTACTTCCGTCGATATGACCTCACTATATATACGCGAGAAACGCATTCCGGATCGCTTTGTGTGGCGAATAACTTTAATCATGCATCCGTGTGTGTGTGTGTGAACTCGCTCTGATCTTTTATTCTTGACTCACGCACGAGGCCAACCAGCGGTCGTTGCCGGTTTCCTCGCTTTTTTTTCTCCCTCCCCTCCGTTGGTACTCCAAACCCTTTCGTTGTTCGTTGTGTTAGGTTATTTTTAAATAGCTTAAGGGCGCGCGCAGGCGTATGCGAGCCCTTAAATCTATTTTTTACCGATTCCAGGTTATTTCGACCTTTTACAATCTACTTTTACCCTTTTTAGAGTGTCCTTCGACGTATTTCAACTTGTTAGACAGTACTTCAAACTTTTGGCAGATTTAACTTGCTAAAATTAATTTTAACTCATATTTTAATTAAATTAATTTTTCGAAATATTAAAATGATCATTTCTACCGATGTTTCAATGAAATTGTCACATTTGAAACATCCGTTGAACCATCATAGATTGAATTATTACGTTCGCTCGATCGATAACGTACGAAGGCACGCGTTGCACGCAAGCACGAGGAAGTATTATCGGGAAGACCCGCTGGGTTTCAGTTTTTTTGAGAATGCAATTGAGAAAGCTCAGACTCGACGTCCTCCATTTTCACCGAAGTTTAATTCCACATTCCGACGTCTAGGTCGCGAAGAAGCCCTTAAAAAAGGAAAAAACAATCCGTTTGCACCACCTAATACGCGATTACCCTCGCGCAGCAACCCTCACTTTCATGCGGGTATTCGAATTTGTCTGGTAACGCGAATTAAATCGATCTCTAGCATTGCCAACGCGCGTTACCATTAGTTTTTCCATGTCTGGTAATATTATTATTTTCATTTTTTCCGCAACTACGCTAATACAATTTCAGAAGAGAGTATTGAGGCGTGCGTGCTCTATCGGAGTCGCGAAGATAACGCTGGAAATATATTGCCAGAAAATAAATATTATTACCAGATAAAATCGCGTGTTCCCCATTTTCGTCATTGCTCGCGAACTTGTACCGATAACAAAATTGTTACAACAGTTTGAAGCAGCTGTCGGACATTTTATTCTCAGGCTACGAGCCGATTGTCCCGATGTTGTCCCCGAGTCTCTTCAATTTATCTTCCTTTCGTTCGACGATTTCACGTGTTTATTATCTCAGTGGCACACGGCGCACAGTCTCTGGTAATCGCGACGATGCAGATACGAGTCTAGATCGCTAAAGAGGCAATGGAAGAGAAATGGGGGTGAAAAGAGAAGGCAAGAAAAAAAAAAAGAAACAGTGCCACCAGAATTTGATCTGGCGCCGGCTTAGTCGCGGTTGTTGGATATTTGGCCGACGTCCAAACTAGCAATTGCTCGTCGAGTTGACCGATTCAACCGTGTAAATTGTACACGAACACAGAGAAAATTCGTCGGGGCCGTCGAAGACACGCGTCCCATTCTGTCTTTTAGCGTAAACAAAATTTCGATCGCAAAGCTTGTTCGTTTGAGTTTGATGTATTTGGCTAGTTTCCGTTTGAGCCAATAGTTTATAATTTGCTCGTGTTAACGAGCGATCGTTGTTAATATTGTTGATTGGAGTTGAGACGACATTAGCCAAATTCTCATTGACCACACGATTCGTGTTCGATGAGATCGTAGAGTTTGATTCTCGGCTATTTTACGCGCGGACAATTGCTAATACGATAGCAAAACAAAAGTATTCCCGTATCCTTGGATTCCAATTACAACGACGACCCAGTTCACGCTCTGCCCATTATTGCGACAGTCAATTTCCTTGTATAGAAATCGTCAGGTACGCGTCGCGCGTATGACTTATTTGGTAAAGACTCGATCCCACTCACGGATTTCCCGCCGCTTCCTCACGGATCTCCGTTCCTTTCTAGACGGTTGGTCAGCGTCGAGGGACGCTATCCGCTAGAAGATTTTCTGAGACACGGGCGAACGTCTAATGACTGCCTCGGTCCATGGGATTTTTATAAATTTAAAATCCTCGCGCGTATCTGACACATAATATGCGCTACACTCTTCGTTATCATCGTTCAATTATCCCATTTTCCCGAGGCTCACGGTATGTCGGGGTTTAATCGTAATTCCCGCTGTTTTTCAATTTAAAAAAACACAAATTATTTATAGTTTAAGGTAAATTCTATTTTACTCGAAATGATGTCCTCCAGAAGCTACGATCTTTTGCCATCGTTCACGCAACAAATGGATTCCACGGCCAATAGAAATCAAGAACTGTCCTGGACGTTCTTTGTCTTTAAGGTGAAAATCGCCACTTTTGAATCGTCTAAATCAGTCTCCGCGCGTTGTCTCGGATAGAGCATGTTCACCATAAGCTTCTCGAAGCATGCGGTGACTTTCATCGGCACTTTTTTCTCAAATAGCAGAAGCTTCCCACATGTGCCCCCGTTGCAACCCGTTGGTTCAAAACCTGACATTTTCGATATTATAAAAAAAAAAAAAAAAATAGCGTGTGCAAGGGAATTTACTTTCGAATACTGAATACTGTAGTTGAGGTCCAACACTTCAACACGAGAGTTTGTTTGGTTTGGTTTGGTCCCGTTTATTCAGGAAGGCTTTACGTCATATAACTTTATGCTATGACCCCAAGGAGCGGCGGCGGCGGCGCGTTGAATCGGGGAACGGAAATTTAAGGTAGTAGTCTGGTAACTTAAGCCGATTTTCATGTCTTTTTTGGAGGGCGTTTTTTTGTAGGAAAATAAAAATGAATCGTTTTGGATATTTAGGATGTTTTTATTTACATACTATAGATACAAAACAAAATTTTTTTGAAAAAATTTAATAGTTTATTATTATTATTATTATTGATCGAAGTTGGCACCTCGAAAAAAAAGCGCGTGGGTGGCCCCGGTGATTTTGGCTCTTGATGTTATCTGAAATAAAAAATTCTTCATAATTCTTAATCTATAAACATGTCATTCTGGTCGGAACTACCGAAGTTAAATTTCGTGGATAAATAACAAAATGGAAAAGGACGTTTTTTTCCAAAGTTCGCCATTTTGTTATTTATCCATGAAATTTAACTTCGGTAGTTCCGACCAGAATGACATGTCTATAGATTAAGAATTATCAAGAATTTTTTATTTCAGATAACATCAAGAGCCAAAATCACCGGGGCCACCCACGCGCTTTTTTTTCGAGGTGCCAACTTCGATCAATATTAATAATAACAATAAACTATTAAATTTTTTCAACACATTTTTTTTTGTATCATTAATATGTAAATAAAAACATCCTAAATATCCAAAACGATTCATTTTCGTTTTCCTACAAAAAAACGCCCTCCAAAAAAGACATAAAAATCGGTTTAAATTACCAGACCACTACCTTAACGCGGGTGAAACCGCGGGGTACAGCTGGTCTCATATAAAACAGTGGGAATTACGTTTAAAACCCAATACACGTACCGTAGTAAACCAACAATCTCGATGCATTCTAACAAACCGAAACATCTTTTGACTGAAACGCAAATATTTGAAGCATGAAGAACTCGACGTCAGGCTATTACGGTCGATCATGTAATTGACGCCGATCGATCCGGGAATCAAAACGGGCCATCATACCGACGGTATCAAACGTTCCATGTACCGAATTCCCGGTTATCCGCGCTCCATCGAAAGCATCCATCGTACATATGGAGCGGAAAGATGTGCTCGAATGCTGGAGTTCAGATTGATTGGATGCCGGTTAATTGGACGATGGTTCTGATCTTCGATACTTTCGAGAACCTGATTCGACGCGGCCCAATGCGAAAGTTCAGGAATCACGTGGCTGCGAAACGTAGGTTTGAAACGTGCACGGGGAAGTGCATCGGAATAACGAAGAGAGCTCGGTAGTACGAAAGCCTAAGGCTTAATGGCGGTCAAGTAATATCTAACTGTTGCGATACGTTCAAGTATCCGGCAATCGTTAACGTAGTCTATAAAACACGTTCACTTGTGTGTCGCCTTCTCTATCAACAATTCCCTCTCTCTCTCTCTCTCTCTCAAACACACCGGGACAAACTTTTTGTCCCGCCACCCGACTTCGGAACGCCAGACTTCTCAGTCATCGTTCTCGCGTTCATCGACGCGGTTGCCCAGACGCGCCGGCGTACTACCGACTTCTTATAATCACTGTCGTTTCCGTACTACCATATTTTCAGACATTTAATGTTTCCCCAATAAACGGGGAACGCGGTCCGGAGACTCGCCGAAATCGTCAATGATGATCTCGTTTATGTGATAAATTGAGGATAAATTGAACTTTTAACGTATGGCGTGGCGCAACTAGAAGGGTGATGGGTTTCGTAGTTGCGTTTTCGCACGTCGTTTAAAAGATCGTTCTAAACGAATGGAATCATTGACACAAATGTGGATTAAAAAGTGGTGGCGAAGATAAACCGGAAAAATATTGGAAAAAATGGGAATACCGATCGTTGCCACGAGAGTGGATCTGACGTGGGTTTTATTGGGAATGGCGATGGAATTCTTGGGGTAGCCGGCGAATCGATGAAGGCACATGCCACGACTCGGTTTTGTCATAGACTGGGCGTATCGCGTCCTCATCGTTGGATGAGTATGAAGCCTTTAATACGGGCGGCTGTTGAATCTCCCATGTGAATTTTTTAGTTGATTTTTAATTTTTTTTTGTTTTTTTTTTCTTTTCATTCGTCAACTCGAGGACTGTGCCGAAAATTGTGACGCCTCGCGGTACTTTTCGAATCATCGTAACACATTTGTACGATCTTCGGGTGGCCCCAAAGTGGTTAATTTTATTTTTCTTATCAAATTCACTTGTAATCATTAATGCTGTTCGATCGAGTTAGATTTTTTTTTGCGAAAAACCGTTTTAAAGCGTACACACGGAAATAATCAATTTCGTTCAGTAGCTTCGATGTGTATTGTTTTTTCATAAATTCCGGTGAGTTATTAAAATATAGGGATTGGTGGGAGAGGGTGGGTAAAAAAATAATTTACATTGAAAATTAAAAAAAAAGCTCCACTATTGCCGGTGAGTGAAAAACGCTGTGAGGATTGCGGTGAACCGGTCCACGTGGTAACGAGGCTAACGGGTGTTCGATGCATCTCTCATTTTTTTTTATCTTCTTCTTTTTCTTATTTCACGTTCTCAAACTTTCACTCGTAACTCATGCACGGTAAAAAATCACATCAATCAGATATTCCTTAAAACCCCCCTTTCTCCGGAATATTTTCTCGTTAATTTTTGTTTCTTTTTGTCTTTTTTTTTTACGCGATCGGTGATCGGTTTAATCCGCGTATTAACGGAGTCGTTTGTCATCGGAGACTGCTAGCGAGAAACTCAAGAGCGAAATTCAATATCATGCACATGTTGAATGGTCGTTTTACAAGAGTTTCTAATTTTCGAATTTATTATAAATCTTTAGTATCATTAGAAACCCTTATTGTTATATTAGAAACCGTTTTTATGTTGTTGTTGTTGTTGTGAAATTTCGGCACATTACCGATCTTGTTAAGAGCACGGTTAATATGTTTTTCTTATTTTTTTTCTCGTATCTTTTCCTCGTCATTCCTCCTTGCTGACGAAATACATTTCTACGACGAACACGAGACTCGCCAGAATGGCGAATATACCGCTCGACAACATCTGATCGAGATACCGATCGAGATATTGATCGTGAAATCGGGATATGGAATTCTTTTCGAAATTTTTGTAATCGTATATTAGTACGACACCGGCAGCGAAGCATAGTACCGCACCGAATCTCGAAAACATTAGTGACTGAAAGAAGAAGAAGACAGAAAGATTAAATGTGTAATTTTTCTTTTTGCAAATTTGATTCTTCTAATATTAACGCTAAACGTACCGTGCGGGGGCGTCAAATGACCCCTTTCGAAATTTCTTTCAAGGTAGTAGTCTGGTAACTTAAGCCGATTTCCATGTCTTTTTTGGAGGGCGGTTTTTTGTAGGAAAATAAAAATGAATCGTTTTGGATATTTAGGATGTTTTTATTTACATATTAAAGATACAAAAAAAAAATTTGTTTGAAAAAATGTATTAGTTTATTATTATTATTATTATTGATCGAAGTTGGCACCTCGAAAAAAAGCGCGTGGGTGGCCCCGGTGATTTTGGCTCTTGATGTTATCTGAAATCAAAAATTCTTGATAATTCTTAATCTATAGACGTGTCATTCTGGTCGGAACTACTGAAAAATTTTTTCACCCCTTACTTTTTATTTTTCAACCCCTTCTTTGCTAAAATAAAAGGACTTTTTTTTCCAAAGTCCGTCATTTTGTTATTTATCCATGAAATTTAACTTCAGTAGTTCCGACCAGAATGACATGTCTATAGATTAAGAATTATCAAGAATTTTTGATGTCAGATAACATCAAGAGCCAAAATCACCGGGGCCACCCACGCGCTTTTTTTTCGAGGTGTCAACTTCGATCAATAATAATAATAATCATAAACTATTAAATTTTTTCAAAAAATTTTTTTTTTGTATCTTTAATATGTAAATAAAAACATCCTAAATATCCAAAACGATTCATTTTTATTTCCCTACAAAAAAACGCCCTCCAAAAAAGACATGAAAATCGGCTTAAGTTACCAGACTACTACCTTAAGGCCGTCATCCCGAACTGAATAAAGATACAACTCCGAAATTTTTATCATATATTTATTCACATTTTGAGCACGTTTTCCAATTTTACACTCATTATTATATGCAGCTGACAAAAAATTTCACAGTTATATCTTTATTTGGTTGGCTAAAAAAAATTCACAAAAAAGCGTAAAAAAAGAGCCTTCGCACGGGATGACGGCCTTAAATTCGTACATTTATTGTTATTTCTTTCGCTCATCTGACTTTCTGTAAATTTGTTTGATTATTTTATTAGAAACCGGTAGTTATGTTACGAAATATTTCCTTTAATAATTAAGAATTTCCTTCGAAAAATCAACGTTTATTTTACATAAGGGGTCAAATGACCCCTTATGTGCCGGTACGTTTAGTGTTAAAAAAAAACAAACGAATCATTATTCCACTTCATATTTACCGTATTTTTGCCCGCTCGTTCACCGTACAAGTAACAAATAATCAGTATGGAATTGATCAGTATATAACCACCTATGGCTATGTAAATCAATCCGGCATGATTGAAATCTCCTTGCATCCTGTTGTTGAACGGATCTACTATCAGACCCACGGAAATCACGCAAAGCAACTGCGACAAACAAACATCGTGTTGTGTCAATTTTTAGTTTCACACGGAATTGAAAAAAAAAAACAAAAAACAAAATACTGCATTTTTTTTCTCGTTGATACTACTTCCTCCATTTTCTTTTATAAACGCTGAATCTAACGCATTGTTGATTTACGTAACAATCGTTGGTACAATAAATATTTTCGATGCAGAAGAATTTTTACAAAAATTCTCATGAAAATCTAAATAATGAAAATTGAGGATTTATTTTTCTCGTTTCTTCCATCTCGTCACTTACGAGTTCGATAACTTTGCAGAAAAATGGCGCCTCTTTCAGATATTTTTTGAGCCTCGACGAGCCACCGGGCGTTTCACCTGATTCTTCGGCCATTATTTTCCAAACTTTGTTAAATCCACCTGATCTTGGGGGCCGTAACACACAGACACAAAAACGAAATATAACGTTGTGATAACAAAAAAAAACGTAGTTATCGTTCACAAACTTGTTTTCGGATCTTCGACAAGTTTGAAGATTTTCATTTGGACAGTTGGCCGCGGAACGAAACTGACGAGTGAGAAATTTCCAGAGCCACCGAGATGGTGCCCCCTCAAACTCTCGTTTATGGTATATTCTCCCCACTTTTACGTCATCAGACCGCCTAAGTGCACTTAATTTACAATTGGCATAATTCTTGACCACTCGACCTCTCGGCAGAGATACGTGACTAACTTGGAACAGAGAAAATCTTAAATACAATTAAAAAAATTATCAAGATTAAAAAAAAAAAAAGTTAAAAAATATTGAAAATTGGCTGAGTTATCGTGCTGACACTGTCTAAAAATATAGTTTCGAGAAAAACGCGTTTAAATAATGTTAACATTTTTTTGTTTATAAAAAATGTATTTTCCCTGATAGTTGAAAAGTTAATAAAAAATGTAAAATCACCAATTTAATTTATTTTTCACTTAATGGAATTAATGGAAAAAAAATTAACCCTGGTTTTGTATTGAAAAATCCTGTTCTCAAAATGTTGCCTATGCCTTATTTATTCAATTTTTGAAGGATCTTCGACCCAGAAAGGACCTCGAAAATGTTATCGGCTGTAGAGCTTTTTTTTTATCTCGCTCGTTAACAAGTAGGAGTAAACATTTTTCGTTGCAACGAAATGTTGCATTCTATTTTTGTCACGCGAAAAGTACGCGCAATGATTGGCACATATGTATATATAAATTGGGCACTGACATATATGTCGCGAGGAAGGGATTCAAAGAGACGGGTTACGCGTGCTTACGGCACCACGCACTTGACACTACCCACGTGCGTTACGCGATAGTACCAGGCCACATTGTCATTTTTTCCTCCCCTCGCGCCTCCGTCATCCGGGGGCTAATTAAACGGCTCTTCTATACGTGGCTATTCTTCCGAATTCAGATAAAATTCTAACGCGAATGGTCCAAGAGAGATCCTCGTATCATAGTGACGGCACATATCGTCGTACAGAAAGTCCCGCGAGTTTGTCCCCGAGAATTTATCGTAAATTGAACGTGGGATGAATTTATGGTAAAAATATTGGCGTTAATTGTCATTAATGTTGATACTGTGGTGGCCACCGTTGCAACGTTTACAATTTCTTCTTCGACAAACAATGCTTGATAACGACCAGGAAGTTGAAAAATGATAAGCAAACTGGCTTTTTTTTTTCTCGGAAAAGCGTTTAGGCGGCTGTACGATCTTTTTTTTTAACTTGCCCCAAAGCCAGGAACATGTTTAATTTTTTTATTTTCCCATAAAAACATCATATCGAAGATTCCAAATGAGAGATTTTTCAAAATTCTTTTCTCATCATCGGAAAAAATATTCAAACAGGTGTGACAAAAAATTCTAAGGGCTATTTTATAAATATATGATTTTATTTTGGAGATAATGCCATTCCTACAATTTTTTAATTCAACAATTGTTGATTTTATATTGTATTGGAATAACAATTCCAATATTGAATATTTTTTTCCGATGATCAGAAAAGATTTTTGAAAAATTTCTCGTTCGGAATCTTCGCTATGTTTTTGTCAAAAAGTTAAAAAAAATTAAACACGTTTCTTCTCGGCTTAAGGATAAATGCAAATATGAAATGCTACTGGTATTTACGAAGAAAAAAAATACAAAATCTAATGAAAACTATAAGATATCTTATCGCGTGTGTTCGAAAAAAAAAATAAACATTTGGACAGTTGTGCAAACCCTTTTAATTGCCAGACTTTGATACGAGGAATAACACGAAAATAAACGGACGTACAAAAAAATATAACGATATTTCCGGAATAACAAACGAACATTTGTTTCTAGACGTTTAAAAATATTGTTGAGACATTTAGGATGGTTGTTGGAGCATTTCGACCAAAAAATATACGCGAATAAGCAGTGGTCGGAAAGTCGTCAGAAACGTTTCCTCATCGGTAGTGAAACACCACTCTTCGCGCAATATATCGTAAAACATTTGTTTCGAAATGTTTTTTTTTAGTTAAATTCTTATTCCGCAACGCCCTGAAATGGAGTGAAAAAAAAATCGTTTGCCATCACTTTCAACTTCTTGTTTATCGTTGGAATTTTTATTTAATTTTTTTCGTTTAAAAAGGGACCTAAAGGAAAATTGATCTATTCCGGGCATTGCTCGCCGCGATCCTTCCGAGAGGAATCCGTGAAAGCTCCACGACGATCTCCAACTTCTAATATCAAATCACGGTGGCTTTCACCTCCTTTAACGAACCGGTCAATTTCAATCTTACACACATCACCCCGCGGCACGCGCACTCGTCGAATAACTCGGTCACTCCATGTCCGACGTTTTCGATTTCCCTCATTCATCCACATCGGGAAATATAAAATATTCGAATTCGTTCATTTTCTCGTGTGAACGCGTCTCTCGTTATCGCGAGCCGTGTATACATTTATTTTCGTCAACTCATAATGAATTATCGCTCTGTTGAACGGTCACGATACAGGAAAACGTGGAGCGATGTGTGTGTGTGCGCGCGCGATTCGCGTGGGTATAATGTAGCATATCCGGTGAATGACGTGCTTGAGGCATTGTTCTATTTTTTTTTCTTTTTCATTCAACACGCAAATTATTTGCCATATTTAAAATTCATTTTAAACTCATTCTCCTTCCTCACCGCCATTTCTTTATAAGGTAATATCCAAAATACGTCAGAATTAACTAAATTTATTTCTTTAGCCACGAGATAAAGATTCAACTCGTGAAAGTCGATAAAATTTCGTACTTGCAATAAACACTACAGGAAAAGGACCTTGTCGTTGATTGTAAAAAAATGAGGCTATATTTTGTAAGGAGTTATACGCGGTCAAGAAACCGAAAAAAGACATTTTAATTTATTAATGTAAAAATTTATACACATATTGTGGTAACTTTTAACTTTATTTTCATATTTTTTATTTCTAAAAATAATGATTTTTAAAGTTGCTACAGCCGATCTCCCGGGAGCTCCTCTAAAAAAAAGACGTCTTGCGGTGAGCACGATGTCCCTGGATTGGATTATTTCAAATGAAAAATAAATTTAAAAAATATTTCGTTAATATAAGGTAGTATCTAGTATTTGATCGAAGGAATAAGCAAAATATTAATTTTTAACAAAATGGCGGCTTCTCAAAACAAAAATGTCGATTTACGATAAAAATGTTCGCCTTACTTTTTTTGTAAAATGGAAAATATTCATCGGCGAGAAAAAACCTTCGATTAATGACTAAAAATATATCAATAAAGCTTGTGTAAAAATTTGAGAATGATCGATTTAGCCGTTTCCGAGAAATCTTGCTCACCGGCTGTAAAGACACAGTTTTGAGAGAAACGCATTGAAACTTTTAAAATCACTTTTAAACAGTCCGAAACGTATTCAGAAATATGCGTTTAACTTTGAGAATGAAGAAAATAAACCCATACTCTATATCTACCATTGGTGAAAAAAATTTTTTGTAAACACGCGCGCGCAATTATCTGAAATTCGGGTACTCGATTGTCAAAAGACATTTTGTTGCGGTAGCCTCGTTGAACGTATAACGCATAAAAATAGAAATATTATTGATAAACGCGCCAGACTTGGAAGCGCACTTGTGAAATTCGTATCGAATAGGTATTGAGACAGTGGAAAAAAAAAGAATTATACAATCCGCCCATTCGGGTTGAACCGAGCAGCTGCTTGGGTCTTATAAATTCACGCCCACACGTCGCGTAGTGTTTAATGACGAGAATTTACGGGGGTAGGGTGCTCCGTGTAGGCAGATTGAAAAAATAAGACGAAAAGAAAAACGAAAAAAAAAGAAACGAGTATAGTGTCTGGGCAATGGCTTAAGCTGCACCCAGGAAATGCTTTAGATACCCATATCGGTGGGTTGCAAATCTCGTGAAAGTCTTCGTGTACGGTCGGGGTTCTTGCAATGCAAGGTGAGACTCCATTTTTTTGTTTCCTTTTTTTTTCACCGGCTTAATGGTAAATCGATCCATTCCACAGCACTCCCGATAATATTTTCAACAATTTCTTTCCGTCGTCTTATATTTTCGTCATTTACAATTGTCACCATCGCGCAAATCCAGTTTCAATCCAATCGCGTATACTTTTATCTTCCGTTTCGTTCTTTCGACGATGAAACTTTTGTGCCGTTATTGATTTAGTGGATTGTTAAAGGAAAGCACGAAGCTTTCACGGATAGCCAACCATACTGAATGTCGTACTAGACGATGGAAATCGGATTCGACGAGACCTTCCGCCGCGATGATTAACGACCATGCACTTTCTACCTCGATTTTATAAACCGGACAGGTCATTAGTGACGCGAACCGGTCAAGCGACTCAACACCGACGCATAATTCTCCGGAATACCGGAAGAATAAAAAAATCTAATTCAATGGGAAAACTAATCCGATCATACAATGTTTCTTCGCTCCAGTCAACCGTCCCTAATATCACGAAATGAGCCTGGGTGAAAGAGAAATAATAATCATCGTCCTTAAAGAAAATCTTAATTTTTTTTTACTGGCAGGCAAAGAGAATACGAAATTGCACGACGGATCGCTACTTCTCAGCAAAGTAGATCTTTAACACCAGATTTGGTGAAAAAAAAGATGTTTTTTTAAAGTGGGCAGCACTGATGAGACATTTGGAACGAAAAAAAAAATCTGTGACTGTGTTGAATAACGAAAGAGTCAGCTGAATATTAGCCGCGATGTTGATGAACTCGTGTGTTTTCGTAAAGCGTAAATCGTCGATAAAAAGTGTGAGAATTTCGACGACAAGAAGAGGGTCATCGTGACGATGTCAAGTGGCGCCGAGGGGCAGGTTGTTGATGCTCGAATTTGTCCAATCACCTGGATGGAGGAGACAGGCCCGAAGTTAGGCTCGACCCGACATCTTTTTCAAGCTGCGCTTCTCTATCTCACGGTTCTCGCAGCATTATGGTGCGTTCCCGCGTGCCTTTATCACCGGTGAGACTCGTAAATGACAAAAGATTAGAATTCAACGTTAACGGGAGATGTAAAGAGCGAAAAAAAAAAAAACGATTCCCTGATCGACCCAATTTTTCAATCCACAGGTGTCGCGACCACCGCTCAAGCACGATCAGTGAGAGCCTTAAAAAACAAAGTTACCCCACTTTGAACGACACCCTATACATCGCAGATTCCTTGCTAACTGGATAACCCAATACTTTTTTATTAGATTGATATTTATACTAAATAGATGTGTAATTAGATTTATAAATAAATCACTTTTTCATACAAAAAAAATTGTTAAATGGGCACATGATCCACCAGGAATTCTACTCGAGACGTTCGTTGCGCTAACAACAGTCTATGTTATATGTTCGCAGGATATCGGAAACTGGTCAGGCGGTGGTGTTGACACTCGTCGATACGGCCTCCGCCGAGCTTCAGAGCCTCGCCGAGCCTCGATTAACGTCGGACATACGTTCGAGATCATTGTCCAAAAACACAACCCTCAAAGCAACAACGACAGGACCCATTCCCGCGACAACAACAACAACAACAACAACAACGACGACGACGACGACAACGTCGACAAGCTTAGAGCGCGAACAATTGTCGGAAAGAACGGAAAATTTAGCTTCAAGCACTGCCCCAATTGTCCTCGTAGCCACTGAAACAACGAAAAACGTAACAAAGGTCCTAGCGAGCGACGGTGATTCGACGGTAAACGAGGCAACTAGTCAAGCCGACGTCGAACGAAACGACGAGGTGGTGATCGTTAGAGCGGAGAAAAAAATAATTGACGATCCGACAACGAGAAAGTTGGATGACGTACAGGACGATGAGTCGAAGGACGAGGCGATAAAGCTCGAGGAAAATTTGACGTTATCGCCCGAATTGGATGACGGAGCTGCCAGGGCCAAACTCGTCGGTGGTAGTAGCGAAGAAACGGCCGCCGTTATAATTGACGGATTGGTAACCACGGGACCCACCGATCATCATCATGAAGACATACCGTCGTTCAGCGAGTGGGCGCAAAAGAGGCTGGAGGAAGCCGAAAAGAAAAAAAGTAAGCGAACCTTATATTCTGCGCGTTCGTAAGCATACCCCCTCACACCGTATAAAGTGCTGATCATTTGAAGTGAAATGCGGATATCTTTGCCGATTCTTGCGAAAATTTGATTAATTTGAAAATTGCACTTCGACCGTTGTCCCTCCCCGCAGATTCCGGGGAACGATAACGCCAATTTCTTTTCACGAGGTCATGGGCCCTCGCGACTAATACATTCACGATAAAAATAAGCTCAACCAGTCAAACAGTTTTCGCGCTAACCTCGAACAAAAGATTTTCACCTTAACGCCCTCCCAATTGCTCCTGGAGTAGTTGTCATCCTTATTCGTAAACCTTTAGTTCGATACCATATTTACCTTCTATCGCATCCGCAACCATTTAATCACGAGGTTGCGGAATCACCCGATTTTCAATTCTTGTCCAATCTCAATGGGACCCGTTTCGTTCGAAAGATTATGAAATTTTGTCGAACGCTTCGACATCATCGTTAAGGACTCACGTACCGCTGCGCGCGCTGAAGACCGAGTAAATTCGAAAAATTATTATACAGGTTATATGGTGAAAAAAAAATTACATTGTTCATGTCACATTTTCCATTAACTTTCAAACTATAAGAAAAAAAATGAAAAATGAAACGGAAAGTTAAAAAATATTAAAAATTGACTGAGCTATCGTGCTGACACTGTCTAAAAACATAGTTTCGAGAAAAATGCGTTTAAAGTTTCTGGTGGGTACAGCACCAACCCGATGGCCGGTCACATTTAATGCTATAACTTTGTAACGGAGTAAATTTTCTTAAAAGTATTTTTTTTTACATTCTTAAAAGTATAAGGAATAAAGATCTGTAAAAAAAATCGATTTTTTTTTAATTTCAAGAGTATGCGAGCCCTCAACACTATCGTAGATCGTAATGTCAATGTTGGAAAAAAAGCCAGATAAAATTGAGACTAAAAATTAATGTAAACTTTGTTTTTTTTTTCCAGCGCATCCAAACGCCTCTATACAAAATCCCGGTGGTCCTGGCCGAGGGGTAGGTGGTATGAAGGTCCGTTCCAAGAATTACGCGTCACCGGACTGCGGTGCAAAGATCGTGGCGGTAAATCCCGAGGCGAGAAGTGCCCGTAGCGTGCTGGTGTCGACCCGCGACGAGTACATGTTGAACACATGCACATCGAGGGTTTGGTTCGTCGTTGAGTTGTGCGAGGCGATACAAGCTAAGAAGATCGAGTTGGCGAATTTCGAGCTGTTCAGCTCGTCGCCAAAGGATTTTTCCGTGCACGTGAGCGATCGTTTTCCAACGCGCGACTGGAGTCCCGTTGGACAATTCACCGGAAAGGATCAGCGTGACATTCAGAGCTTCCCCCTCAATCCCCATCTTTTCGGTAAATTCATCAAAGTCGAGCTGCACTCGCACTACGGCTCCGAGCACTTTTGTCCGATATCGTTGTTTCGGGCTTACGGCACGAGCGAATTCGAGGTTTTGGAAACGGAAACCGATCATCAAGAGATCGATGACGATGACAATGACGACAGCGAGGACGACGAGGACGAGACATTGGACGCCGATGGTGGTGGCGGTGAAACGAGAAATTTATTCGGTAGCGCGCGCGATGCCGTTTTACGAATAGTTAAAAAAGCCGCCGAGGTACTCGTTAAAAGTGGCGATCCGAGCAATAAAAACAACATAACGAAGATCCAAGAGAGCATCGAGGATAGTATAATGGCGAGTTCGTTCGCCAGTTGTACGACACCGAGATACACGATAAAATGTCCGAATTGTACGGACGATCGTTTTGCCGGTGTGTTTCAACTGTTGAACTGTCGTTCGCGACATCTCGACGATATATTACGAATATCGTTCGTGAACGAGACGCTTCGAGGCAGCAAACTTTGCGCTTCTTACGGCGTTGATACGGTCAATAATTCGCAAAAATCCGGAAAACTTTCGATCTCGACGTTACACGACGATAACGAGAAGATCGTCATTGACGACGAGTCAAAAAGGCCATTTCAACTGGCGCGAAATGATCGCGCGACTTTTATCGCTGCGATATATTCGCCGGAATACGTACTGGCACTTTGCAACGTGATCGCGACTAAAGAAAGAAGATTGGTGCTGAACGCGAGTTACGAATTGGTCGGAAATCTTGCGGTCAATTCGTCGACGCGAATTGACGGTAGCGCGGCGAAATTTGAAACGCTCGGTACGAGCGAACAGCCGAGAGTCGTCGCGTCAACGTGTCTGACGGATATCGATTCGAACGGTTGTAAGAGCGTGGCGACGAACGGCGAAACGAAAGTAACGAGGATTCAAGGCACGAGCTTGGCGGATCAGCGAGAATCGTCGATCGTTATTAGCGCCGAAACAACGACAACGAGTTCCGAGAGTTTGGCCTCGCAAATCAAACCAACGAAAGCAATTAGCCGCGAGGACATGAGAAAGGAATCGTCGGTGCCGATTTTAGAGCCTAGCAAGGATCCCAATGACGAGAGCATTCAGGCCGAAGTTCTGACGACACCGTTGCCAGTGATTAACGTTGCGACCGCGACAACGAGAACAATTGAGGAACCGCTCGCTATTCAAAATTCCGTTGAATCAACGACGCAAATTGTCACAACGGTCGTTGCGGCTAATAACGCGGCGAGCCGAGAGACGCGGGAACTCGCCGGTGGACCCGAGACTAATCACGAGAACGGTACGCCCGTGCGTTCGGATAATAATGATCAGGAGACGAGAAGCGGTAAGCCTGATAATGGCGAACAAGAGGCAAAATTAATGGCTCAAGATCAGATGAGCTTGGACAGTATATTGTCCGATCTTAAGGATCTCGAAGGTGACGCCGTCGGGATTCACGGTAGCGCTAATCCTAATTCAAATATCGTTGCACAACCGACGGCGAGCAGTACTCCGCAACAAAAGGAATCCGTATTTCTCCGGCTCTCCAACAGGATAAAGGTTCGTTTATTTTTATCTAAAAATTCTTCGTACCTTTGTCAAGTTCGCTGAAGCTATTGCGACAAACGTTCCGATTCTTCACCACGACATTATTTGTTAAATGAAAATTACTAATTTTCTTCAAATTTCCATTGTCTCGCTGATTTTTTGGTTATCTTTTTCGTGATAATTCGGGCCCCGCAAGTTTGTACAGAATTTGTCACGGCAAGATTGCGTGCACTCGGAAACAGTGAACGTCGACGAATCCTTTACGAAATTCCGTGGCCCTAGTGATAATTGTTTATTGACAATTGAAAACAAAACAAAAAAACGTTTGGAGTAAAAGTTAAAACGTTCGGTTGCCAATTCTCCAGATTTTTTAGCCAGTACAATGATCAACGATAGATTTTTCAAGAAATAAAGATTCGCCAGTAGAATAAAAGGTTTACTTGAATTGTTTTTAATCAGGCACTCGAGCGCAACATGTCGCTGAGCGGACAGTATCTCGAAGAGTTGTCGAAACGTTACAAGAAACAGGTGGAGGAGATGCAGCGTTCGTTGGAACGTGCTACCGCGTCAATGAGCGAAGAATCGCGAAAGGGCGAGGAGCGTGATACGCGTCGTATCGAGGAAATATCATTGTTACGCGACGAAATAAACAGCCTAACGGAATCGATGGAAATACTTCTTTACGATCGTAACAGTTGGCGGAGCAAATTGTCAACGATCTGTCAGCATTTCGTTCTCGTAGTTGTGGAAATTGTTGTTTTCATATTTGTCGTTATGTACTGTCGTCGTAACAGTGATATCGAGGAAACGAACGAAACCGTGGTGACAAACGTGAACAAAGTGACGAGACGTCGTAGCGCGGGTACAATGTCGAGCGGCGGTGGAACGAAAAAATCGAAAAAACGTCGACCGAGCGAGATTGCCTCGAGAATCGGTGGTACGTACAGAGATTTGATGACGGACGAACGTGCGAGTCAGGAGACGAAGAGAGAGAAAAAAAAGAGACGAAAGAGAGAATCGAACGTCGGTAGAACAGCGGCGAACAACGGTGACACGAGAAAAGAATTAACGAGCTTGGAGGATAATATACCGGGTGGTACGGCTTTTCCATCGAGAAGATCGTCATCCACCGATCCAACGTCCTGTCACGCGAAACAATTGGAACTGTGCCATACACGAAAAAGACCCGATTCAGCGCCCGAATATTCGGGCCCGTGGACCGATAATTCCATTACCAAGAGTTTCACAACCGACAAAATCGAGAATCTCGATGAATCGACGAGAGTACAATGCTCGAACAACGAACGCGATTATCCAATTGTGGAATTGAGCGAGGAAACATTTTCATTCGATCAGGCGCATAAAGAGCGAGAAAAAAATTCTGGAGCGTCGTTATTTCGCGGCGGTGGTATTCTCCGCGCTGCCAAATTGTCATCGCCGTCATTCATGAAAACGGCATTGGGCACGAGAAGCAAGAGAGGCACAAAGCAGACGGAAAAAATTGATCGTATCGTGCAATTGCGATCGGACAATTGGGAGTGGTACTCGAGAAATTCGACCAACAGATCGGACAGTGGTAGTCCAACGAGTTTACGCTACGACGGTCCCGATTCATTTGTCAACGGTCAGGATACCGCGGATAATACGAAAAATGGTCATCATCGTAATGCGAGCAATGCGGAATCGGAAAGTGGCAGCTCGACGACAACGAACGGTACAAAGAAGGGGAAAAAAACGGGCGGTGCACTGAGAAAAATGGTGAGAAAACTTTTCTGATTGAAGTAGACAGTTTTTTTTCGGATAAAAGACGAAAAAGAAAGCGAGAACGCAAGAAGATTATACGCGTAAACGGGGGAAAATGGCGGCTTTTTATGAAATCCCGTCTTTTCGTAAAATGACGGCCAATTTTTTTCTTTTTTCCGCCATTAACCTCGAAATTGGTGAAATAATCGTCGATCTTGTGACATTTTCGACAAATTTACCACATACAAATATGTCGATGAAATTAGGTTTCGTGAACTATCGCCGAGGGAGAGAGAGAGAAGTGAAAAGGAAGACTTTGGGAATTTCAAGATTCCGGTCTACATTTTTTTTTCGGATATCTCAAGAATATCCGGAGACTTTGCTGATAATTCCAGGTAACTGGAGAGCTGATTTTTTGTCGTTGTTGTTGTTTTTTTTCTCAACGTTTAATGAACATTTTGTACGCTGGTACGATCGTACAAGACTTTGCAGTAAATTTGAGGCAAACTTGAGCATTCGTCACGAATTGGCGAATGTATGTGCGATATAAAAGTTGAATTAGTGAAATTTACGTAGGACAATTATTTTTTTAGTGAATTGGCTATTTGTAGCTTTCTCGAAAAGCAAAAGTTTCGACGCTAAAGTTTTCGCGCGCAAAATTGAGTTGCGCTTGAACGGCCTGTCCTTGAATTGTCCTCGATCAATACTGAGTGATCGAAGAATTTGTTTTCATTGCTGAGATTTTTTAATCGAAACTCATTCGAAGTTGTTGCCAATATAATTTCTTGAGCTGTAGTGCCGCAAGAAAATTGCTCGTTGAATCTAACGGGAAGCAAAACAAAACGAAAATATTACACTTTTAGCAATGCACGCTTATTGTACTCGGTATATTCGCTCTCAGAAATTATTACGGCAAAAAGATAATTTAAAGTGAGTCAAGTCAAAAAAAGAAACAGAAAAATCTGTTGCGATCGTAAATTTCCTTCGATCTCTGACTCTTTCGCTTTTACGCCGAATTACCAAAGAGGCAATTAACGTTCGGAGAGAATCAAAGTTATGTCGGAATCCGAAAAGCGACGAGTAGTCGTTTACAATTAGGAAAATATTAGTAAAAAAAAAAAAAAAAAAAAAAAAAAGAAATGAAATGATATCAAAATTAATTCGTTCAATACGTTCGTGAAAGTTGAAGTCAGGGAAGAGTTCCAAACGGATGGTATTTCTGTTTTATTGTTCATTAAAAAAAAATAATTTACTGTCTTCCCCTCCACCCCGCTAACAAAGCGCACAATCCTCAAATTACAGTTCGTTAAAAATTATGTTTTTATTTACTGCAATGTCTCCCTCGTGCTCGAGGCAAAAGAATCTCGTTTGAAATTCAAACAATCGAGTCGCAGAGAAAAGGAAAAAGGAGAGAATAAAACCTTACTCACTATTTCCGTTTTGCTTCTCTCCTACATAATTTCCATTAATTTTTCTTTGTATTATTTTGTAACTAATTAATAGGCTTAAAATTTTTTTGCCGCGAACAGTGGGGGCGAGGGTGAAAAAACTTTGGGAACGCTCGTGATTAGCGATAATCAGCGTTGTTCGTTGTGTCGTAAGAGGGAAAAAAGTGGCGCAAAGTGCCGAAGATTAAGGGATTGAGCAAAATAAAAGATAAAAATACATTAATAAAAAGGAGAAAAAAACAAAAAGACGCTGTGATAAATCGCTGCTGCGAGAAGAAATGAAATGAAAAACACGAAAATGAGGGGAGAAAGTGAGTAACTATCCTATTACTTAATGTGCATTTAAAAGACGATAAAAATAATTAATCAACCAGTAATGAGAGAAAGGAAAAAATAATAGAAACAAAAATGAAGCGATTAAAAATCGAGAACGAAGGATATATACGTCAGAGACTGTGTGCGTCACTCGTGTCTCGAAAGATCGTCAAGTGTGTTTCCAAGAGATTGTAATAAATAGCGTTAGCAAAACGGAAAAAAAAAAACAAAAAAAACAGACTTGTCGAAATAATTATAACGCTAAGCATTATCGTTACAATTAATTATTTAATGACATTATCGTCGCGATAGATCGCCATCTTCACATTATTATTTTATTTTTTCCAACATTAATCATTGAATACCTCAAACCGTCATATCCGACTGTAACAAAAGTAGAAGAAGAAGGCAAAAGAAAAATGTCAAAGTCATCGATCGTTATATCGTATTGAAAATCATATCGATCGTTAATTATTCCTCAAGATAATTTATAAATTATCTTTCAAGTTTGTTTTTTCCTCATCATTCATTATAATTGTGACAACACATAATAAATTTGTGAATTGTTGATTGATGAAGTTTGTGAAGCGTTGTAAATTCTTCGGAACAGTATTTTTTACGAGCTTGAGATTCTGTACTGTAAAAAAAAAAAACAAATAGGAGGATCGCGAAAAAGTTTCAATTTTAAACGGTCAATGATCAATGTTGATTGTACAAATTTGTGTTTTATTTTTCTTTCCCTTTCCAACTCGAAGAAAATCGAGAAAAAGCCTTTTACACCGGGAATAATTATAGTGTACGCTAGTCCATAGGTAATTATAATTGCATATCTCGTTCGACGTTTATCATTAATGATAATTTCACTTCCAGTCGTTTCACGCGAGAGTGCGTGTTATATAAAAGGAACGAAGTTGGAAGAAAAAGTGAAGTTAAACTGTCGCGAATATCCTGTTATTTGTACATATGTGAATTTCGAGCTCAAAACTTTTGGTCACGAAGCGTCGAGTGGAGGGCATGCTTGTCCTAATAACGCTGTGGCCGGCGACAGAGCGAGAAAAATAGGCTAAACAAAAGATATAAACAATTGTTAGGTGTTTATGGTATCGCATGACTTTAGCAAGGAATGAGAAAAAATAGAAGAAGAGAAAGATCGTATTACACACCGAGAAATGTAAAATATTTATTAAGACCTAAGGCTGTTACGTCGTTTCCGATGAAAAAACGAGAGCTTTTCATTGAAATTTGTCACACATTCACTTTAAAAAATCGTCTAGTTCGTATGTACATTTGAAACAGTGGGAAAAAAAAAAACAAAGTAGAATCAATGAAAAAAAAAAAGGAAAATCGATTTTTCGTACCACCGCTACATCCTTCACAACGATTATTTATATTATTATTATTTAATATATAAATATATATATATAATATATGAATATCACGTGCGTGAAAAGAACGCTTAGAGTAAAATGTGACGGCAATAGTGTGGGTATGCTTGTCACTATATGACGGTGATGGAAAAAAAATAAAGTGTTGCCAAATAGCCTCTACGTCTATTATAGCAACGAGATTTATCTGAAAAGAGAAAAAAAAAACTAATCGTTTTATATTTATTATTATTACGAATCATTTTTCAGCTCGAACGTGAAAGTGAGAATGACACGAGACACAGGTAAACTTTGGTCCCAACGTTATCATTGATAGTTGTCAATTTTCGTAAGCGCTTGCATTTCCAAAAAAAAAAAAAAAAAAACAGTTAAAATTTTTTTCTTATCGATGAAAAGGTTCTGTTGATTAAAAAAATGTTTTTCTCTTCTACAAGATGTTACAGATGGTGATGAGATCATTTCATTTCGAGGGGATGATCGTTTACCTTGTGACATTTTTTTCCCCCATGAGTTGTTTTTTTGGGAAATAGTTTTAATGATTTATTTTAATGGGGAACACTTACCCAAGCACGGAGATAGCGAGAAAGTAGTAATTTTTTTATCCTCCGAAGACACTCACAACGAATTCTGCTAAAGACACTTTGCGAACTTTCATAACACAAGAGAGCTAAGAAATGATTATCCATAGAGCATTAAAAAAGAAAAAATATTTTATATCATCAAGTTTAGATACAATTCCTTACAACGAAATTTCCTATGAAAATTTTCAGACATACTTGTAATTATTTAAACGACACTGAGTGATGCCAGAAGACTCGAAACATCGATTATATCATTGACGGAAAGTTTTATCGACCTCGCACGAACATTCAGATCTTTCATTGCTCGCACTAGAGTATTTTTGAAATCGGCGCTGTCGCGTTTCATTGTTGAACAGAGGAAAATTTCGTTGAGATGATTTTCTAAATTCAACGTTACCGACGAGGCGAACGTGGCTCTGAGATCACTGAGAATATTTGGCCTGAGGCTCTTGTCCCTGGAAACTAAATTCAACACGAATAAACCCTTGTCGTTAAGGCATTTCGCGACTTTAGTGAGAAAATCAATTTCGAGAAAACTTTTCGGTGGACAGCTCATTCCCACGGTCGTGTCTTTGCTGTCGATGTCAAATAAAATTGCATCGAACTTTTTTCCGGTCTCGTATGCACTCGCGATATATTCAATTCCATCGACGATCTCGACTCTCATCCTTTCGTCGAGCGTTAGATCAAACCAGTTTGTGGCGATTCGCAATACTTCCTCGTCTATGTCGACGGCAGTGATTTTCAACTAATGGAATGGCACGTGGGGCGAAAAAGAAAAGAAAAAACGATGAATGGTTTACAATTTTTTTTGTGCAATCGGAAAAGTTCAAAAGATCAGATGGGTTCTTGAATTTTTAATTTTTTGAAGCTAGTATGCCTCCCCATCAAAGATCGATGTATAAATTAATGGGTTATTTGTGTCGTAAGAGATGAACGATTTCCAAGCGTAAAATGAAAGGAAATTTACTTACCTTGGGAAAGCATCGATGTAGAAATGTGCAAAGACTACCGCCGCCGAGTCCGACGACGAGAATTTCGCTCGTCTCATCGACGTCTATCGCTGCGTTTACACCAACGCACATATAGGGATGATGCTCGCAAGCCAAGACACCATGATCGATGTTAACTTTCGTTTTACCGCGTACATAATTTTGCGGAACACTTCCTTTTCTATCTCTCTGTCGGGTTTTCACTAAAGACAGAAAAAAAAAAGTATAAAAATCGAGTAATCAATTGATGCGCTACAAGTAATTTAATAAAAACTCGCTCAAGCACGTAATAAAATTGTATTCGCCGTGCCTGATTTTAATCTCGCTTCGCTCTGAACGATAAATTGATTGTTGAGAAAGATAAGCCTTCGATACGTGTTTCCCTCGTCGCCGAGCACATCCTCGACAACGTAAGGACCGCTTATATTGCTCTCGCCTCGGCAACGTATCTCACGATTTCCAACGTCCGAGCCGAGTGACAAAAAATCAATTACATAATTATCGGACAGTCCCGAGGGTGAGAAATTTTTTATACTCGGTCCCAGCTCGTCCTTGACTTTTTCCATGCTCTCGAAAGTGTGCTCGCGCCTCAGCATCACCACGGCCAAACGATCCTTCGCGATGTTCTTCAACAATTCCTGCCTGCCCTCCGAACTACCAAAAATCCAATCGGTGTCTCTGAAATGTTCGTTTCATTCTTTTTAACCCTCCGACGATGCGTAAAATAAAAGACAAAAAAAAAAGTGAGACCAACGAATATGGTACCTTCCCTGAGGGACTATGAATGCGGCGTAACTTTTTGCCACTTTAATTTCCCGCCTGTCGATAATGTGCACCGTGTAACGAGGCTGATCGTCACCCGGACAAAACAAATCCAGCGCGACCTCACCAACGTCAGCGACGCTCCTTTTGTTTAGGGCATTACAGACAAGGGCGGATTGTTGAGACGCGAGAATACCATTTACGATATCTTCGGTACTCGTTACTCTGACAATTTTATTGTCCGTTAGAGCCAATTCAAGCACCTGAGCAACGGTAAAAACGAAAAAAAATAAAGGAATCCCTAACATTTTGTGGATTTGGTCGATAACAATGTTACGGCAGATTTAGTCAATATCATAATTCTTCGAGATATTCAGTGTACATAGAAAATTGCTGTTGGACGATTTCGTGAATTATTGAACAATTTTCAGCGTTCACAGCTCAAAATTTCATAAAGTCATTGATGAGAAAAAAAAATCTAAATTCTTACATTTTAAACATAATCCGTAAATTTTATTTTTTTATTTTTCTTTGAAAAACCTACCGGTCGAGGCAAGCCTGGAAATTTCGTGGCAATAAGTGCGAAGACCGGTAACGACGAGCCTTCGTTCTCGCGAGTTTTTGCCTCGGCCTCGTGACATCGTGACACCCGTAGCATAAATTCGTTGGACGAGAAATGTGACACGAGTTTGCGCAAAATATGATCTTGCAGCAGAGTTATGCACACGTAACGACCCCCTCTTCTAAGTACCCTCGCAATTTCCTAAAAAAGAACGTAATTGTTTTGTTTTTTCCTGCTTCACATTCACAATCACCATTGTCGTCATCGATTGAGAGAACGTACTTTCAAATATTCGTCAATACGTTCAAGAGTGTCGCTCGCAGAGTCCGGCATAAGAGCATCGAAAGTTCCTTTGTCAAGGACGACGCTAAATTTTTCATTCGGATAGGTCATAGCGGTCGCGTCCATACATTCGTAAATTAAATCGGGTCTTTGTTCAATATTTTTTTCTTTCATCTGTTTAATGACGATTTTCGATATGTCAATGCTGGCGACGCTTCTGAATGTGCCGACATTTGAAAAAATAAAAATAATAATAATCATATCACAAAGAGTGAATTAGCATGTTTTCCTACAACATTCAAAAATTTAACTTTGAATTCATGAGTAATTATGCGTAAAAGACACCCACCCAGAGTCTGTGATTACTAAAGGAGATATTTCGGATTTTTTTAGATTACAAAATGGTGGATTTGATCAAAATAATTTGTCTTCTCATTCCAGAAATTTTTACTATCGAATTTATGAGTCAAAACAATACCCAACTATGACAACGACTTTATTCCTAAACGACTTTCAAAACTGAATTAAAAAAGAATTCCAAAACGGTAGATGCACAGGTAAAGAAGAATTTGCGATAATTCGAAAATTTTTCAACATCCAACTTGTTGGCTATTATGAATGACAGAAGAGTTTTCGGTCTTTGTCTCTCTCGCACACTACGACCACACAACCCACCGAAAAGATCATTCGAGGAATGGTTTTTTTTGTCTTCATTATCTCAATATACCTGTAACCGACGTCATACAAATCCATGCTGAGGGTAGAATTCCCGCAACCTACGACTAATACGTCGTCTTTGGGTTTTATGTACTTCAATAGCTGTCCGCATAATTCCGGATACTCGCCGTACCTTGGATACGATGGAAAAATAAAAATAATCCACGTCACATGGAATTGATGAAAGATGAACGGAAAATTGTGATTTTAAAGAAAACCGGGCACTCACCACTCAAAAGCTTTCTTTCCTCTCTTCTTGAAGAATTCGTTCCAATATTCGGCTTTGCCGAAATCCTCGTGGGATTTCGGTAAAAGATTCATTTTCTTTCGGAATCGGAATCGACGGATCTTATGACTTAAACTGGAATATACTGAAATGCTGTTTTTGTCATCATAACCTAAAAGTACGTGCTTGGATAATGTGACCATCGCCCAGAGAAAGCCGATGGAAAAAAGACCTCTTTTATCGATGGAGGGGTTTGGGAGTACATAGTAGCAGTTGGAACGTCTGCGAGGAACAGTATCAGCGAATGGTACTGTTGGGTATGGTCAACAGACCCGACTGGTCCGACAGACCAAATGTCCCCGACATAAACATGGCCGCGACGTGGCGGCATGTGTTTCGCGGCCATGTTTTTGTCGGACATGGATCAGGACCAAGTGTCCGACAGGTCAAATGTCCGACAAAACCATGGCCACGACTTGGCGGCATTTGTCTCGCGGCCATGTTTTTGTTGGACATTTGTCCTGTCGGACACTTGGCCCTGACCCGTCGGTAGTGTAGAACATCACTTTATCGGTTAGTAGCGAGTGTGTTCGCCAAAAACACGAATAGACGACGCTAGGTTAGTGAATTGGGCTGTACAACTATAGAGTCCGATATTCAATTGGTGGAACAATGGATTTTTAGACTTGACAATATAATGAGGGAGGCACAATCTTAGGGATGCTATTAAACATTATTTGACTGGAAATAAAACACATTGACAACCCTATTCGAAACTTTACAAAAAGAATTTTACCAGAATTTCGGCATCCCGAACAAGCCAACCACATTACAACTCTACTGAATTACAATTCTACCAGACATGCGTAGGGGTTGTTAAGTTCGCCTAAAATCTCTACCAAAGTGCCTCGCGATCATCTCTACTCAATTCCGACATGGCTGATGGCAAGTATGCTTATGGGTCACCCTAGTAACCCGTCGATTACTTACCATCAGCCCCACCGAACAGAGGATTTATCCGATAGACTTGTAACAGGGTAGAGATGTTCGTACAACCCTCATTATGATCGAGACGTTACTGGGTACGAATATTAGCCGCTGATCATGTCGGACAAGGATAAATTCTGGTAGAATTGCTACAGGGTTGTGAATTTTGTCGTCGAATTATAATATAAATGTATAGAAAAGTAGATGGTAACTTTACCAACGGGGGTAATATCGTTAGCTATACTTGATTCTGTAACTAGAGATATTTTATGCTAGATGGCTACGAAGTTCCGTATTACGAGTATGGACATTTAAACTGATCGTCATAATTCAGAGGGTCGATTCAATGACTACTCTAATCATAGATTATTTGAAATCGTCCTATGAGAGTGCAGCATCCTCAAAATTGTGAATTCACCTTCAAATCAAGAAGTTTCCCCAAAATTCCAGCTCGAAAACCCACCCCTATAGTTTGTACTTTTCCTTAAATCGTAAAATTGAATATGGAATCAATTAAAATTTAGGTAACTTTTTTAAAATCCTTTGCTGATGATCGCAGGTACCCCATGAGGGTGATACGTAAATAAGGAAGTGAATATATCCATATTATTGTTAATTGAGTATATTCATTGACTGCCAATAAAGTCACTGTAAAATTGTGTTCTGAATCTCTCCAATTATCATCGCAGTTTGCGACTTGTTGAAATAAAAAACTTTTAATTCCGTTAAAATTGTAAATAAATTTTTTTCAAACTGTAAACGGGCGTTGATTCTCAAAAACTTTATCAACTTACGCTCGTACTTTGGCAACGATCTTACAAAGTAAATTTATCGTCGAGCGTCATTACCGATTGACGCTTTCACTGCCAGCAGACATTGGGCACTTTACGCGTCGAAATTGGTCAAATGAGTGTACCCCGTTTCATATATACACTTAAAAAAAAACCCAAGTAGTCTGTCACGTTCGACCGATATGGCGGTGAAAGTGCAAAGTACATTTTATATATATACATATATATCATGAAAAAAAAAATGAGGCTCCGTTCAATCCCTCTATCCACACCCCGTGGGCAGAGAGGTAAATAAAGTTGAAAAAATAAAAATTCTCGAGATTGCGCGAAAAACCCCAAAAGAACGTTTTAACGACGCATTTAATACGATATTAATGACAGGCCTGCACCGCGACACTCGGAACATAAATAATTTGAAAGTGACTGGCAACTCGACGCGATCAACGGTTCCACCGTCAAACATCAACGAGGGCAGTACATTGATAGCCTCGCGTATTACAAATATTAAAAAATAATAAAAAAAACCCCACATTCGTACGTCGAATCAGCCTCTTAATTAAGGACCACGAGATTTTGATGATCGTAATAATTATAACGATTCAAGAAACTCGAAATAATTGAGTCCCGTCGTCTTGAAGTACCTAATTCAGAGTAACGCATACAGTTGCACGGCAGATGAAAACAATTTTATATGTAAAAAAAAACAAAAATTTTAACTTTTATCGTAATTTCCTTTCTCATTGATGATGTTTCGTGGTGGTGAAACAAAAAAAAAACATTTCCGAGATTATTGGGCCATAAAAATGCTCAGAATCGTGGAAGAGGTAAAAAATAATGTTTGAAATGATTTCTGGATGTGGGAAGGGGGATAACGCTGCAAAATTCAAAACTCTCCAATTTTGTAATGGCTTAATCGATTGGTATTTAGTTGTCCAAGCGAGCAGAGCTATCACTGTCCCCTTCTTCCATATAAATTTCGTCACAATTGGACCACTAATATCGATCTTAGGGTGATTTCCCTTTTATCGAATTTTTTCAATTGTAAATATTTATAAAAATACTCAAATGCCCATAATTTACGAGCTATCGGGGTAGATTTTTTTTTTTTCGTTTACACAAATGAGCAACAATATGGGGTACCGAGAAATTTGTGCTCGTGAGTTTGTTTAAAAAATATAAAAAAATGCCACCAGAGGTGTTAAAGTGTCGCTTCAAAGGGGTTTTTTTTTCTTTTCATTTCTCTTTTCCATCGCAATCCCGCGGCTTCGGTTTTATTTTTTATTTTATTTTCCTTCTCCGTAGAACACGTGGAATACGCCGGTGAAGTCCCGTGAGACGTCCACGGGCAATTATACTATATCGCGGCGCCTAGTTTATCGTGAATCGTTACAGCACGGCTGTTCAAACACATTTTAATTCCGTGGCGTACGAGCTAGTGTGTGGTTCGTATGTATGCGCGGGGGTGTGGAACTTGTGAGAGGGCAACTCAGTCGCCATTAGTTTATTAATGTTCCTGGAGCATCAATTATACAACTGGCATTTCCTACATTCCTCCTTCCTCTCCTTCTCTCTTTGTGCATTAATTCTTCTTTTATCTCACGCCATACCGCTCATCCGTACCCTCGGGAAAAATAAACGTATGACAATTGTGCGCGATTGTCGTCTCGTGAATCGAAATAAAAGATAATTAAAGCGGAATAAAGTTCTCCTGCATTTGCAAAAAAAAAGAAAGAAGATTGACGTTAACACGAGGTTGACTTTAATAATAATGATTGAGTATTTTGTTTGATTTTTTTTTCACATACCAAGATACAACTTTTTTTTGATGTTCACGACCCTTATCCTCATCTCAATTTTTCGAATTAAGAAAACTCTTTTTACCAACTTTTTCGCCGAAAAATTTCCTGAAGAGTTGTGTGTTCAGAAGAATGGAAAATTTCGCTACATTTGTGGCTCGTAATTTGCCGAAATAGGAATTATAATTCGAGCGGAATGATACGGACCCCCATCGAAGAATTCTATCGATAATATTTATTTGTTTTATCATTTTATTCTTTGCACAACCCGCGCGCCATGTGCGTAGTGACGTAGGTACTTCTTTTTTTTTTATCTCAAATATAGGTATCGTTTTTCTTATAGTTCGTCGTGGTGCTACACTTGCTTCGATACCGTTCACGAGAGACAAGCGTAAATGATACTACTCGGTGATGGAGGAGAGGAGAGGAGATTATGCATTGGTAGACAAGTGTTGCCACGCGAAGCGTTTTGTCCGCACCTTGTGTATATGATGGCGCGTAATTTTTGTATAGATTCATACTATACGAGCTGTGGCCCACAGTTTCACCGACGTTCAATTTTCGTCCCCCGATTTAACGCAACGCCACCGCTCCTTAGGGACATACCATAAAGTTCGATGGCGTATAAAGCCTTCCCGAATAAACGGGCCATCTACTGCGAAAAGAATTTTTCAAATCGGAGAATTATTTCCTGAGATTAGCGCGTTCAAACAAACAAACTCTTCAGCTTTTTATAGTTCAGTATAGATACGAGGTCTGTTCAAAAAGTATCGGGAATTTTGAATTTCCGCGGGCTACGTATATTCGATTTTCGATTTTTTGTGGCGTTAGGTTGGTACTCGTGTCCCTCACTTATGCTGAAAAAATCGGCCATTTTGAATGTTTAGTTAATTGTTGACAGCTGTTTTGGTTAGACGTGTTTTGGCAAAATTTCATATGGATTCTTTGATCCATTTTTTGGAATAGGCAAAAATCGAAGACAAGCCAAAACAGCTGTCAACAATTAATTAAACATTCAAAATGGCCGATTTTTTCAGCATAAGTGAGGGACACGAGTACCAACCTAACGCCACAAAAAATCGAAAAACGAACATACGTAGCCCGCGGAAATTCAAAATTCCCGATACTTTTTGAACAGACCTCGTATATTAGTATACTAGTAAAATGGTAAGATTAGGATCATAGTATGAAGTTATATGGCCTCGAGACTTCCCGAATAAACGGGCCATCTAATGCAAAAAGAATTTTCCAAATCGGATTAGTATTTCGTGATATTAGCGCGTTCGAACAAAGATTCAAACATAGAAACATACAAACTCTCCAGCTTTATTATAGTAGTAAGATATATGCTCGAATACATTTATACACATTCGAACGAAAAAAAAAAACATATGCGTAAAAAAATGCGTGCTTATGGCGGTGGGTATTGAAATTGCTCGATAATTGGGCGAAAGCGTAATCGATATCGTGTCTTGATGGTATACGAACAAGCAGGACGCGTGTACGTTCTCGTCCGCTGACACGAGAAGTGAAAGAAAACGGCAGGTGAAAATGAAAATGGGAAGAAGTTGTTTTGCTCCGTCGATTTAAAATTTATATATGTATTTAAATAAATTTTAAATCGTCACGGATTATCAAAAGTATTTCGTATATCGATTATTATCGCAACTTTTCTTTCGCTGTTCCCTTTGAATATTCATGATTTTGCAATCTTGTTATTTTATTTTTTTCATACATAAATTCAAAAGAGAAGAAATTTAAAAAATTGTGAGAGGAGATGCACTTTTTTCAAATTAAAACAAAAATAACAAGATAAAATCTATTTTTCGATATGCCGATCAGGGATGGATACCGTTCGAATGAAAAACGATTTAAAACAATTTTCCAAAACAAATGGCACATTCTCCCGGAAAATTGAAAAGAAAAATCTTCTTTTTTGTTTGTTTTAATTATAAATAGCTTAGTGGAATTATTACTTTACGATGAATATTGATTCTCCATCAATGAGTCATAATCATTTGATTAAAAAAAACGGTATAAAAACGTCGATTCGTTGGAATGGTACCGAACGGTATCAACATGAAAAAAAAGGGCATTTAGAAAAATTTCCCTTTGGGGATTTTCGATACGAATGGTTTTTCGTAAATATCTTATTTTCCGGAACTTCTCGATGAATAAATAAATGAATAATAATGACATCAACTACGAATAACGTTGTCGTTCTTTGATGTATTTGGTCACAATTATCGTGTACATAATATCACTGTGTGTCGGGGGTGGCGGGGGCGGAGGAGGGGGATCCTATCGTATAATCAAGTTGAAAAATCAATGACGAATAGTCCCCTGGAGCCACGGGTATAATGGTGACAAATCAAACATTGCCTGATCAAACACAAAGTCGCGTGAGCCCAAAAAAAAAAAAACAACAATACCCCCATTCCACGCTGAGACCACGTTACCCCCGAGAGTCAGAGTGAATATCGACTCGACGCGGATGGCAAACCGAAGAGGCAAACTGAAAAAAACAAAAAGGCGAAAGGTAATATTGCGACTCTAACAATTTTCTACTCGTGGAACCGTTCTAATATCTCTTATTAAAAAAAAAAAAAAAAAAGAATGAATCTAGATCGATCCCTCGATAACCAGCTTTGTTCTCTTTTTTTTCCGTCTATTTTATAACGGAAAGAGTGTCACGGCATCCGCGTCATCCGATTGTGTAGACGTGGATGGAAAAAAAAAGAAAAAAAAAGTGAGCGCTTGTCACCGTGGGTCTCGTGGGAGATGAAAATAAATGGAAATGCGAGAGCCTCTCTTGGGTAACGTTCCAGATCTAACGCGAAGAGTGTCCCGCGTCGCCTGACCGGGAAAGTTTGATCGATGTTGGCAAACATAACCGGGAATTATACCGAGTATTAAATGGTTTTTTTTTAGTTAATACAAAACAATTTTTATTGAATTAACATGTTAATTAATTGTAATTAACAAATTTTTTTTTAACGATAAAAATTGTACTTTGTATCATTATATGTTGGTTAATTTTTTTTATATCAAATTATCAAATTGAAATTTATATTGACGATAAGAATTATATTTAATGTATATTTGTATGTTTTTTTTGCGGGGATGGGAATCGAAATAACGAAGATTCGAAAAATTGTGCGGTTCAAATAGTAAAGTATACGATAAACCGAACGATTGAAATAGCGAAAGACCGAAAAGTCGAATAACAATGGACGCGTACGAATGGATCGTTCGAAAGCGACTCTTTGATCGTTTCTATTTCGATTTTACGATTTTTTGGATTTTCCCCATTTCGACCATTCGCTGTTTCGATCCCCCGCCGTTTTTTTCTCCAATTATTATTATTATTTTTAAATCGTTTTAAAATCGAAGCGTTCTCGTGGCACGCCACAATTGTGGATCCAAGCACGAGGGCCATATACGCCAGGGACCGAAGGGGGTACACGAAGTCTTTATCCGGATGCCAGATCTGCGCGGTCGTGTGTGTCGTCGTCAGAGTGTAAACAGAAGAGCCGGGGAACAAAAACGTTTCAAGTACCGCTGATTCGTAATCAAATGGGCGCTGACCGAGAGAGAAGCTTTCCGGCATTTTTTTTTTATCGCTCCGCGTAAGTGTCCCGGCGTTTTTTGTATCACGCGGCCTCATCCCCAAGCCCCCGAACCCATATCTAAGCGCACGAAATGCTATCGCGCATAAAAGTTAATACACATATACTAACCAACGTTATTGTTTGCCATTTTGTACTCGTCTAGCTTGTAGCTCAATTTTCATACAGGTTTCCGTAACCAGACGATTTTTATCGCATATGTATGAACACCGGCTAACCTACAACGTTACGAAGAAAAAAAAAAAGCCAGACCATATTTCACAGAACGCGAAAAAACTGGAATTCCTACGAGACATAATCGTTCCAAATCTATGGCAGTTCTCCCAGTCTGTTCGCCTCTTCAGCATTCTCTAGTCACAGTGATCGGCTATTATGTTGTTGTCAAGTTCGCGCCAGTTTGCCAGTGGCTTGCGCTGTACATCCACAAATTTTCGCAGAGCGCCCGTTAACCCTTTACGGATGTTCATCCCTTAAATGATGAACCGTCATCCTTTCGAAAATCATCGTATTTTCGTAGGCATGTTTATTTTCTATAAACATGTTTTTTTTTATTTTCAATTCACCTCATGTTCAATAATATTTTGACATTAATTGAAGCGCTTTAATGACTTACGTTCGCGGTTGAGCGAGACCGCTGGTGTTATTAAGGTGAAATTGAAATCACTAAATAGTGAATTCACCGGATTAGAAATATCGTAAAACTGATCATGAATGCATATCGATAACAAGTGAATTAATATTTTATTAATATAGTAGGGGGGCCACCACGCCCCGCTGCGCGATTCGCGCGCTTACCCCCTGAGACCCAACTCAACCCGAAATTTTTTTTTCTTCATTTTTTGCAATGTTTCGATACCCTATTCGATTGGAAATTTTCCGTTGATTACGAATAACACTGAGTTTTAGTCGAAATCTCAAAATATCAATGTGAAAAAGGCGAAAAACGAAAAAAATCACGTTTCGAACGATTTTCAATGAAATTACGAGTTTCCCAAGGAAACGGGTACTGAATTAGTAATCAGCGAGTCGAAATACATCGATATAGCGTCCTAAAAGAAAATTAAAAAATTCAAAATTTTTTTGCATTTCGGCCAAAAAGAAGTGGCTCCACTAAAATCGCTGTAACGTTGCTTCCCGATGGAGTTGGAACCCCACTCTGTGCTTATTCTTTTCGTGATCGAAAACCCTTTAAAATGGCGCTTGAATCATTGTGCTATCATTATTTTTCGATTTTTCACAGATTTTTAAAGTCGGACCATCGATTTTTGCGAATTTCTCCATACATACCCCTTCTCATTTTTTTCGCCGATTTTCAACCTGCTCTCACGGCTACAATAATTGAGATATCGGAATGACCCAAAGTGCATTCTCTAAGTCTACTCGAGACGTTTTGAAAACGCTCGTCAAAACTCAAAATCGATGAAACGGTCGCCAAGTTATGACCATTTGAAATTTCGAGATTTTTAGGTTTTCGAAAAGGTGGGCAAAAAATTACAAAAAAATTTTTTTCTCTTTTTTCAATGTTTCGATACCCTATTCGATCGGAAATCTTCCGCTGATTACGAATAACACCGAGTTTTAGTCGAAATCTTAAAATATCAATGTGAAAAAGGCGAAAAACGAAAAAAATCACGTTTCGAACGATTTTCAATGAAATTACGAGTTTCCCAAGGAAACGGGTACTGAATTAGTAATCAGCGAGTCGAAATACATCGATATAGCGTCCTAAAAGAAAATTAAAAAATTCAAAATTTTTTTGCATTTCGGCCAAAAAGAAGTGGCTCCACTAAAATCGCTGTAACGTTGCTTCCCGATGGAGTTGGAACCCCACTCTGTGCTTATTCTTTTCGTGATCGAAAACCCTTTAAAATGGCGCTTGAATCATTGTGCTATCATTATTTTTCGATTTTTCACAGATTTTTAAAGTCGGACCATCGATTTTTGCGAATTTCTCCATACATACCCCTTCTCATTTTTTTCGCCGATTTTCAACCTGCTCTCACGGCTACAATAATTGAGATATCGGGATGACCCAAAGTGCATTCTCTAAGTCTACTCGAGACGTTTTGAAAACGCTCGTCAAAACTCAAAATCGATGGAACGGTCGCCAAGTTATGACCATTTGAAATTTCGAGATTTTTAGGTTTTCGAAAAGGTGGGCAAAAAATTACAAAAAAATTTTTTTCTCTTTTTTCAATGTTTCGATACCCTATTCGATCGGAAATCTTCCGCTGATTACGAATAACACCGAGTTTTAGTCGAAATCTTAAAATATCAATGTGAAAAAGGCGAAAAACGAAAAAAATCACTTTTCGGACGATTTTCAATGAAATTTCGAGTTTCCCAAGGAAACGGGTACTGAATTAGTAATCAGCGAGTCGAAATACATCGATATAGCGTCCTAAAAGAAAATTAAAAAATTCAAAATTTTTTTGCATTCCGGTCAAAAAGAAGTGGCTCCACTGAAATCGCTGTAACGTTGCTTCCCGATGGAGTTGGAACCCCACTCTGTGCTTATTCTTTTCGTGATCGAAAACCCTTTAAAATGGCGCTTGAATCATTGTGCTATCATTATTTTTCGATTTTTCACAGATTTTTAAAGTCGGACCATCGATTTTTGCGAATTTCTCCATACATACCCCTTCTCATTTTTTTCGCCGATTTTCAACCTGCTCTCACGGCTACAATAATTGAGATATCGGAATGACCCAAAGTGCATTCTCTAAGTCTACTCGAGACGTTTTGAAAACGCTCGTCAAAACTCAAAATCGATGAAACGGTCGCCAAGTTATGACCATTTGAAATTTCGAGATTTTTAGGTTTTCGAAAAGGTGGGCAAAAAATTACAAAAAAATTTTTTTCTCTTTTTTCAATGTTTCGATACCCTATTCGATCGGAAATCTTCCGCTGATTACGAATAACACCGAGTTTTAGTCGAAATCTTAAAATATCAATGTGAAAAAGGCGAAAAACGAAAAAAATCACTTTTCGGACGATTTTCAATGAAATTTCGAGTTTCCCAAGGAAACGGGTACTGAATTAGTAATCAGCGAGTCGAAATACATCGATATAGCGTCCTAAAAGAAAATTAAAAAATTCAAAATTTTTTTGCATTTCGGTCAAAAAGAAGTGGCTCCACTGAAATCGCTGTAACGTTGCTTCCCGATGGAGTTGGAACCCCACTCTGTGCTTATTCTTTTCGTGATCGAAAACCCTTTAAAATGGCGCTTGAATCATTGTGCTATCATTATTTTTCGATTTTTCACAGATTTTTAAAGTCGGACCATCGATTTTTGCGAATTTCTCCATACATACCCCTTCTCATTTTTTTCGCCGATTTTCAACCTGCTCTCACGGCTACAATAATTGAGATATCGGAATGACCCAAAGTGCATTCTCTAAGTCTACTCGAGACGTTTTGAAAACGCTCGTCAAAACTCAAAATCGATGAAACGGTCGCCAAGTTATGACCATTTGAAATTTCGAGATTTTTAGGTTTTCGAAAAGGTGGGCAAAAAATTACAAAAAAATTTTTTTCTCTTTTTTCAATGTTTCGATACCCTATTCGATCGGAAATCTTCCGCTGATTACGAATAACACCGAGTTTTAGTCGAAATCTTAAAATATCAATGTGAAAAAGGCGAAAAACGAAAAAAATCACTTTTCGGACGATTTTCAATGAAATTTCGAGTTTCCCAAGGAAACGGGTACTGAATTAGTAATCAGCGAGTCGAAATACATCGATATAGCGTCCTAAAAGAAAATTAAAAAATTCAAAATTTTTTTGCATTTCGGTCAAAAAGAAGTGGCTCCACTGAAATCGCTGTAACGTTGCTTCCCGATGGAGTTGGAACCCCACTCTGTGCTTATTCTTTTCGTGATCGAAAACCCTTTAAAATGGCGCTTGAATCATTGTGCTATCATTATTTTTCGATTTTTCACAGATTTTTAAAGTCGGACCATCGATTTTTGCGAATTTCTCCATACATACCCCTTCTCATTTTTTTCGCCGATTTTCAACCTGCTCTCACGGCTACAATAATTGAGATATCGGAATGACCCAAAGTGCATTCTCTAAGTCTACTCGAGACGTTTTGAAAACGCTCGTCAAAACTCAAAATCGATGAAACGGTCGCCAAGTTATGACCATTTGAAATTTCGAGATTTTTAGGTTTTCGAAAAGGTGGGCAAAAAATTACAAAAAAATTTTTTTCTCTTTTTTCAATGTTTCGATACCCTATTCGATCGGAAATCTTCCGCTGATTACGAATAACACCGAGTTTTAGTCGAAATCTTAAAATATCAATGTGAAAAAGGCGAAAAACGAAAAAAATCACTTTTCGGACGATTTTCAATGAAATTTCGAGTTTCCCAAGGAAACGGGTACTGAATTAGTAATCAGCGAGTCGAAATACATCGATATAGCGTCCTAAAAGAAAATTAAAAAATTCAAAATTTTTTTGCATTTCGGTCAAAAAGAAGTGGCTCCACTAAAATCGCTGTAACGTTGCTTCCCGATGGAGTTGGAACCCCACTCTGTGCTTATTCTTTTCGTGATCGAAAACCCTTTAAAATGGCGCTTGAATCATTGTGCTATCATTATTTTTCGATTTTTCACAGATTTTTAAAGTCGGACCATCGATTTTTGCGAATTTCTCCATACATACCCCTTCTCATTTTTTTCGCCGATTTTCAACCTGCTCTCACGGCTACAATAATTGAGATATCGGAATGACCCAAAGTGCATTCTCTAAGTCTACTCGAGACGTTTTGAAAACGCTCGTCAAAACTCAAAATCGATGAAACGGTCGCCAAGTTATGACCATTTGAAATTTCGAGATTTTTAGGTTTTCGAAAAGGTGGGCAAAAAATTACAAAAAAATTTTTTTCTCTTTTTTCAATGTTTCGATACCCTATTCGATCGGAAATCTTCCGCTGATTACGAATAACACCGAGTTTTAGTCGAAATCTTAAAATATCAATGTGAAAAAGGCGAAAAACGAAAAAAATCACTTTTCGGACGATTTTCAATGAAATTTCGAGTTTCCCAAGGAAACGGGTACTGAATTAGTAATCAGCGAGTCGAAATACATCGATATAGCGTCCTAAAAGAAAATTAAAAAATTCAAAATTTTTTTGCATTTCGGTCAAAAAGAAGTGGCTCCACTAAAATCGCTGTAACGTTGCTTCCCGATGGAGTTGGAACCCCACTCTGTGCTTATTCTTTTCGTGATCGAAAACCCTTTAAAATGGCGCTTGAATCATTGTGCTATCATTATTTTTCGATTTTTCACAGATTTTTAAAGTCGGACCATCGATTTTTGCGAATTTCTCCATACATACCCCTTCTCATTTTTTTCGCCGATTTTCAACCTGCTCTCACGGCTACAATAATTGAGATATCAGGATGATCCAAAGTGCATTCTCTAAGTTTACTCGAGACGTTTTGAAAACGCTCGTCAAAACTCAAAATCGATGAACCGGTCGCCAAGTTATGACCATTTGAAATTTCGAGATTTTTAGGTTTTCGAAAAGGTGGGCAAAAAATTACAAAAAAATTTTTTTCTCTTTTTTCAATGTTTCGATACCCTATTCGATCGGAAATTTTCCGCTGATTACGAATAACACCGAGTTTTAGTCGAAATCTCAAAATATCAATGTGAAAAAGGCGAAAAACGAAAAAATCACATGCGGGGCGAGGGGGGAATATATCATTAAAGGCTTGAATGCCTAATCGCGTTGTAGATAAGTGGAAATTTGATTTGATCGAATTGAGCGTCTGGGGAGACTTTTGGGAGATTTTATTGAACGTTCGGAAGAGTTCGATAAAATGATTGATGAATAAAATTGTCGATAAATAAAAATGTCCATGTCCAACGTAACAACGACCAACATTTCAAAAAGAAACATGTGTTCGTTTTAAATACTGTATCCATGTTGTTTTTTTTTCTTTTTCGTCATCCCTTCGCCGGAATGTAGTTCTCCCGAGATTATAAGATTCGCGTTCGGGGATCGGTAGATCTTGATAACGGGTCGGAGGGGGAGCGTGTCGCGAGATCGGGCACCTCTCGCGAGCGTTGAGTTCGCCCGGTCTCCCGAGATTGTAATTAAGCTGTCGAACGCGGATGAACGCAACAACGATCGATTTTTGCACTCGCCGGAAAAGAGCAAAGGGGAGCGGATTTCGATCGTGTGTTTCAACGCGCGGTCAGTCATTAATTGCGCCGACAACGTGACGACGAGAGAGAAACGGAGTAAAGGAGAGTGAGAGAGAGTGGTTTGCAATTAGTTAGCAATTAAACAGTTTGCTACGCGGCAGGACAGAGAGAGGACCAGGGGAAGACGCGGAAGCTATTTCTTTAAGGGGGCGATACCGGCCGTGGTCCCCCTGTGTGTGTAAGTGTGTGTGATGATGATGATAATGATGCTCCCGACAAGAGAGCATCGCGTATATAGCTCCGGGGCTCGGCTCGTGCCAATCTGCCTTTCAGCGACGCTGACGCAAAACCCAAGAGGCACGTCATAATCCTCCATTCCTTTCCCGCGAGATAATATACCCTCGGTGATAAATCATAAAATTGCACGACAATTAATTCCCCGTATGCACCGGTTGTATCGAGATTATTTATTGCATCATAGTTACGCACGACATATACTCATTTGTGACGTGAAATTTGTTATTTATAATACAGGGTTGATTCAATCGGTCGATACATACATATATAACTTGATTTTAGTAAGGGCTCGCATACCCCTGAAATTTGCAGCGAATCGATTTTTTTAATAGATTTTTATTTTTTGTACTTTTAAGAATTTAAAAAAAAACTTTAATGAAAATTCCACTCCGTTACAAAGTTATAGCAATAAATGTGAGCGGACATCGGAACAATTTCTCCATTCGAGAAAAAAATGGCCTAAAACGCACATTTGGCAAAAAAAAAACTCTATAAACACGCAAACCCCCGTTTAAAAATAATGTAAGAAAAAAAAATATTGCATCCAATCCCTGATTATCGATAATTTAATTTTTCTGCATAGCCGATTAACCCCATTTCGCGGTGATTTTTTAGTTTTCAATTTAGCAAAGTAGTTCTCTCACTTGACCGCGGTCTGTAGAACTTTCGCAGCTAAGCCACAAAGCAACAGTAAATAAATTAATTTTTCAATCTCCCCCTTTCATTTTTGGTGGGAAGAAAAAAAACGGACTATAACGAGAATTCAATAACGAGCCTGAAACCAGAAGGCGTACATATATTTTATAAAAGTATATACCGAAAAAAAAAAAAAAAAAAAAAGCCGCAAAACATCGCCAGAAGCTTCCAATCAAACAAGATGATCATCGATGTTCCCCGATGTATCTTCACTTTCGGTATATATCTCGTTAAACGGAAGTATTATCATTATCATTAATGTATTACCGGGCGGGTTTAACGAAATTCCAAGGTATATTTGGCGGGAGCGAGAACCAGAGAGGAGTTCTTATGAAGAGTTAGGAGGGGCCCTTCCGCAAGCTGATGTCTGCCTCTCTGTGATTTGGCGGAATAAGAGAGAGGGCTTTGAACGCGCGGATCGGAATAAGAGGGATCGAGAAAAAAGTTGATGAGGCAAGAGAGAGAGAGAGAGGGACTTTATTAAACTGCAAAAGCGAAAGCGATCGTTGGTGAATTGCGTCTGGGAAGAACCGCTAATAGACACTTTACGCGAGGGCACTTTGTGGGCCCTCTGTTCTACCGGACGACCAGAGAAGAGAGTCTCGACCTGGTCGGGCAGAGAGAGTTCGCCGACCGCGCGGTTCGCATGTTCTGCTTTTTTTCTTTCAATTTTTACTTCTTGCTTTTTTTTTTCATCCCGGCGTGTTCCCTCGTGTACTGGCTCTGTCCCACTCGCAGATGCTGCTTCATTTAACCACCTCTGTCTCTCGTTTTTTAGTTTATTTTATTTTTTTCAAATGATTTTTTTTTTTTTCCCTCCTTTCTTCGAGGGGCCCACCGGTAGAAGATCGGATTTGTCAGATACGCCCGAAGGGAGCAAAGCGAGTTTAAGTGAGGGCGCCTCGACTGGGCCCTCAGGGCCCGGGAGCAGCTGTTTTTGGGTGCGATGACACTTGGAATATCCTCGACGTCGTTCTCGTTCCGGGACACCGAACGTTCGGGACCCTTGCGAAAAAAAAAACACAGACGTTTCTTTTACCCTCTTTGATTCACGGACCTTTTCCTTGTGAATGGAATCTCTTCTCCTACCACGAGTCAATTCAAAGATTTTCGACTATTTCGTCGGTGCAAGTGTGGCTAATGGCTAAAGATTTGTTTCGACGATCTCTCGGCGCGGATCAACGGGTCCTCCTTGGCTCCTTAAACACCCAGCAGGACGTTGACAATTTCACATTACTTTGCCCGTTTTGTACACCCTAACAGCATTCGTTAAGGGGGGAAATAGGCTTAGGACAGCGTTTTCTCAATGATTTTCATGAATTTTTTTATACTTAAAAAAATGAATATAATTTATTGAAACTTTGAGAATATTTTATACCTATATTTAAGTATATACTATAAAATTTTTGAAGAATTTCCTTGAAAAACACCGACGATATTAGCGACCCCATATTGCAGGTCACAATCAGACTCAGCATTTTGCGTACATTCTGGAAGCCGCAGTTTTCATCTGAAATCAAGCGAGGTTGGAATTTGATCTTATTATATGTCTCTCTTCTATATGAACCTAACTGCTATCAAAAAAATAGAAAATTGAATTTTTACAGGGGTCAAAACAGAAAAGCATGTTTTTTTGCCTATTTTTACAACTTTATTTGCAATAAAAAAATTATTTTAAATAATGATAATATTCCGATATTAGGTTCATATAGAGCGCAATACTATGAAGAAAGTAATTGCCAATTTTCAAAACGATTGGTTGAAAACTCTTCAAACTAGCGTGTACGCAAGTTTAAAAAAAGTCGTTTTCAGAAAAACGCGTTTGAAAAAATAGTACCAAGAAAAACAAGGTCAAGGCAGTCATAAATTTTCTTCGGTGTTTTTCAAGGAAAGTCTTCAAAAATTTTATAGTATATACTTAAATATATGTATAAAATATTCTCAAAGTTTCAATAAATTATATTCATTTTTTATACTATAAAAAAATTCATGAAAATCATTGAGAAAACGCTGTCCTAACACTATTTCCCCCCTCAATGGCTTATAACAATAGAACGAGTCGGAATTTTCATTTAAAATTTTGGGAACATATTTTTCAATAGTTTTACTAACAATTTATGAAATTAAAAAAAAACGATTTTTTGAACCGTCTAACCCTATTTCCCTCCTTAAACGACGACTAGAAGGGGGAGGGGGGCAAATTTAACCCATTATCCATTATTTTTTTAATAGATAATGAAATTTTAATCACTATCTATTATTTTGGTAATGGATGTCAATGTTTTGGTAACATGTCATGAAATTTTATCCATTTTCCAGTATATTGGCAATAGATAATGGAATTTTAACCACTGTCTGTTATTTTGGTAATGGATAATGAAATTTTTTATCCATCATTCAATATTTTGGTAACATTATCGAGAATATTCCTAATATGTAATGAAAGTTAGTTCCCTGTCCAGTATATTGGTAATAGATGATGGAATTTTATCCATTATCCATTACTTCGGTATTAAGTAATGGAACTTTATCGATTATTCATTATTTTCGTAATGGTAAATAGAATTGTCTTCATTGACCATTATTTTGGCGATGGACGAATCTAACGCCGATGTGTCATTTGATTCTTATAAAATGAAGAATGGTGTATTTCTATCTTATCATTATTACAATCATTTAAAAAAATATAATTTCTGATGGGGGTCGTAATTTTTACGACCCCGCTTGTTTCTTTTAATACGCAATAAATAAGGGCATTTCCAACATAACAAACGGTTTTTCACTTCCACCGTGGTATCACGACTTTTATAATATTTCCTTTACATTACACATATTTCATACGTTTCATTAATTATTTCGCACTCGTGGCGTGGCAAAAGGAGGGCAAACTCTTGACGTTACCGGCGGCTTTATAAACGGTATATAGGAAAGGTCGGGACGATTTGCGTTCAAACGGCAGATCGAAGATATACGTCTGAGGACATTGCCGCGGAGGTCCCCCCCCCCCCCCCCCCCCCCAGTTCTATAGTCATAAATAAGGAGACGCTCTAACGCCGTTAGTCACAATTAACGTCGAGACCCGACCAACTATATATACGCTACCGAATATCACCATCAAGATTTCATCGCGGTTCATACCGCAGGGGGAAAACGTTTGTTCTCTACGACGATAAATAAGCTCGTGACAAGTTTAATTTTACTCCGCCATTTTTCTTTTGTCGCACAAACGCCAAACATTGGAAAAACTTGCGAAAAACATAAAATAAAAAGAGAAAAAAAAAATTAAACAAGAGATTAGGATGATTTATTTTACCGCGTAAACCGATTATTCTTAGGGACAGATGTGTTTTATTTTTTCGTGTTGAATTTAACGACGTTTTCAATAAAATTATTAAAACGTGCCCAGCCATTTTGTTAAATTATTAAGCACGCTGGCCACCGGAAACCTTTCTATCACCGAAAAAACCTTCATTACTAATATTATTTTAATGTTTTATTCGCCCTTTTTTTACTCGAACGCGTATACCAAAGTGCTCGAGGCTCACTTCCTTCCCCCGAGGTAGGATTATGGTCGAGCACTTTATTTACTCTGAGTGTCGTGTTACGTGCTCGTATATACGCGCCCGCGCCAAGCCACTTATCTTTACAGCTTTATAGTAGGAAACCCTGTGGGGTTGTGTGCGTCCGCGACAACGAAGTATCGTATAGCTCCACGAGGGTATATATGTATGTATAAACATATATATATTTATATAGATATACGCGTGTACCCGGTACAGAAGCAATCGAAGTGATCGTATCTTTTTGTGTATGCCAAACGCGAGGTAACAAAACTGGGATATCTCGTCGTTCCACTCCCGATGACCCAATTGATTGGTTATGTCTCCCGGAGAAAATATATCCGAGAGTCCTACAGCGCGACGCTCCCCACCATTTTGTTTGCTCGCGCCATTTTGTCTTAGCGCATTCGGTTCACAATTTCATCGTTAATCATGACTTTGGAGAATAATTCGTGAATAAATTTACACGCAGGAGAAATCTATGATCGAAGACGACAATGGCCAGAGATTTTTTTTTCCCGATCTATAGTCAATATGGAGATAAAATGTTATGCCACCGGTCTTTCACCGGACACCTAACAATCATTTTTTTTCATAATTATCTCGCACGATGATTCTTTTGTCCGCACGTGTCGCACCGCCCGAGGCCCATTGAATTGTACAGATTTCCTTTGTCCGAGAAATTAAACGGTTTTTAAATTTCGTCTATCCCCGATTTTTTCTCGAGTACCTTGCTCCGAAGCGCGCTAAAAGGAATCATTAAAGGTCCCCGATGTGTGTCGGTGAGGGCGAAAGCGCGGAGAATGATGGGACAAACCGCGTGGAGAGTGTGTTTGTAACCCAAACCTCGGCTTGAAACTCGTGCAAATTTTACGTTTTTTTTTTACATTTTTTTCTTCACTTCTGCAGGTGGCCAAATGATGTAAGGGCCGTGCACACACGAATGCACGTTTCGCTGCGGCTCATACACGCAGGTACCATTCCCTAACTAAGCAAATCTTTTGTTTGCCTTTTTAGAGACTCACTGCTGGCGTTCACGTTTTTGTTTTTTTCGTCCTTTACGGCAGGAGCAAGAAAAAAAAGTACACTACCATCGTGCGTCACGGTGTTAATAGTGAACGGAGTAGTCAGTGAAATGGAATTTCATTTTTCAATTATATACGAAAAACAAAAGTGAATTTCAAATTTGTTGATAACGGTTTGCCAATTTTACTTTAAAATCAAAGCTTCGATTAAATTTTTCGTAGCAATGCGGAATGGAATGGATCAAATGCAAAAGCATTGATTGACGAAATACAAAAGGATTGAGAGTTTATCTATCACCGGACACTGCTCAACCGCCATCACTGATTGATCAAGAGATTAATTCAAAGTCCTGAATTGTCAACGTTTGTCACGTGTTCTTTCGCAAAAAGCATTTTCTGCTTAATTTGCTCAGTCAACTTCCGTCCATTTTGTCTCCTATCGTCCCGAGCACGAAAACCGCCATTTCGTTTGTTTCTCCATTTCTCCGTCAGTCGTCATATTCCCGTTGTTGCGTCATCTCATTCCAATTGTCTGTTACGATCGCAAGTAACGTTTCGACGTTTAAAAAAAATGCTGTATATAAAAGTACGTAAATCCTTCTACGAGCAATTCTCACAAGACTTTTAATTTCCTGGCGCGGGATCACGATTAGATATTTTCATTAGGGATATTCCGTTCGCCAGAAGGTTATACGGGGATTCTCGAGAGATACGCCACGGTGAGAAAGGTATCGTCGTGTCGTGCGCGGGCGGTATACCGAGGGCCAACTGGTGCTGCGGGACTGAGAGGAAGCGTGCGCCACGATAGCGTCTGCCACTCAATTTGGTTCTCTAGAGATCTTTTTTGTTTCCTTTTTTTTGATACATAAACCCTTGATTCCCGGGTCTTGATGTACAAACAGGGCGAGAGAGTGAGACCGTTTTGGTGAAACGCTGCGATTGCGAGATGCCGAAATGGACGTGAAAGAAGGAAAAAAGAGATTGACGAGGGCCACGCGCCAGGGGTACCTGGCGGGTAATTAATACACCTTTTGCATCGGGATGAAGTCAGGGGTAAACCGATATCCTTGAAACTCGACGTAAACGCCCACGTGCCCGTTTTTTTTTATCGACTATTTATCGAAAAAATATATCCTCATCCCGATAACTTTGTCCTTCGTCAGCCTTTTTTCGTTACATCGGTTTGTTGACGACAATCTTTTTCAATTCAAACCGTAATAACAGCAATTACTATAAATTACTATATCGGTATGTCGAAAAAAATGTACGAGTCTAATGGGTGGGATGGAATGTTGAAGTTCCATTGAGTGGCCATTTTGTTTATTTTCCGTATCGATAAAAAATATGAGGCTGTAGAAATGAATAATTGGCACCTTTCAGTACATATGGCAATGGGGATCGTCTCTGTGTATACGACTCTGTTCGGCTTATCGAGATATCGATGCTGAGCTCTTAATCCCTCTTGTATATATACGCGCCTCATCAAAAATCTCACGCCGGACTTTACAACCACCAGTTCTTTTATAGTCTTCGATCTTCGAGTTATTTATACGATGTATTCTGACAAGAGTCAAAGAACTTGAGGATATATATGTATATTTACTCGTTATTTCACGAGGGCCCATCATTAAACGGTGGTAATAACCGTTATAATGATGATTTACGATGATTCGTTTCGGGGCACGCGAAATTATAGTTGCCTCCAGCGTTTGATGGTTATTCATCATTCTAAACGACAATATTTTCACTATTCTTTCGAGTTCGAGCCCATCACAAAAATATCCCACCTCCATTATTACGAAATTGTTTATAGAACTCTGGGAATAGGGGGTTTTTATCCCCTGTACATGAGATTATTTGTTGGCTTTAATATTTGTTTTCTTTTTCGTAGGGATTTATAGATGGGAGCTTTGCCAGTGGTTCGAAAGGCGGTCGGACGCGTGCTCGTTACCTCGTTGCTCATTTTTCGCGCCCCAGTGGCATCGAACTCTCCGAAATAAGGGGCAGCTGCCGGAGAACGCGAATCGTTTGCGTGTCACATATCGCGCGCTCAAGCATATCTCGCTACTATAATAAAGCTGGGAGAGTTGTGTGTTTGTTCGTCTGTTTATTCGAACGCGCTAATCTCAGGACGTGCTAATCCCATTTGAAAAAGTCTTTTTGCATCGGATAACTTGTTTAAGCGGGAAGTCTCTAGGCCATAGAACCTTATGCTACGAAGCTAAAGAGCGGCGACAACGGCGCTTTGAATCGGGGGATGGAAATTTAACGCGGGTGAAACCGCGGGGCTCAGCTAGTATGTATATAAAAAGCAGCGAGCAACTGTATTTTTTAGACGAGTAAAAAACATTTTAGGAAATCAATGGGAACCATTGGGTGGTAGAAATAGAATTTAAAATTCGTTATGGTTTGTTTTTTGAGTATTTCTCAGGTGTGAGTCTCTGTAGGGCATTGAAAAGAGAAAGTAATTGTGAGAATGAAGCTCTCAAGAGTTCAAGAGGTACAACAAGTGGTCTGATCAAATATTATAATTCTCGAGTTTGAGGGCTATAATTCAAAAAAAAAAAAAAAAAGAAAAATATATAGTTTCACCCATAAAATGAAATACAATATTCTATTCACAGTGTACAATGTAACAAATGCTTCGGTAAATGCGCGTGAAAGATGCAATTCTGACAATGGCGTGGACTGTCCACGCCTGTCACAATATTTCTCAAAAACGAGAAAGCCTCTATGGCACGCAAACGGTACACAAGCACGACCAATATTCACCGTTCGAATCTTGTGCTTTACCTGACAACCACGAGTTTGCCACCGCAAACTCTGGATCCCCCGTGGGGCCCGGCAAGGGTGGCAATTTACGACTCTTCAATTCTCAAAAATGAAATATATATTTACCACCTATTTATCCCCATTTTTACACAATGGGCTGAATACCCTAAATTTCTTTTGCTAATTTCTCGTCTTTTAATATATTCCAGATTGGTAAAAGGGAAAAGAATAAATACGCTAAAGTCGCAATTATTCGTATATTAAGGTACGACTGTGATAATAACAATGGGGGCTTTTTCTTTTCGGCTATTAATCAGCCATTCTTATTTTATCTCAAAAACCATTTTATACGGGATTACACGGAAATTCCCATGCATAGGCGAAAAAAACAAAAAGAAAATGCAAATTGTAGTGCATCCCAATGAGATGAACGTTTGAGAAATTTTTTTTCGAGTTTCAATAGTAACAATGCTAAAAAGTTAAGTAAAATATTATTTTTTAATTTTTGTCAAACAAATATTGGGGAATTTTCCTTTTTTTTTTTCTTTGTAATTATAATAACTCATTTTTTTTTTAGTGCTCATAATTATTTTGATCCATTTGTCTCTATTATTTATTAGGTAATTGTTGAAGAACAATTTCTGGTGAAAAAGTCAATGATTTAATTTATTGTTGTGTCAGAATAAAATTCTTTCGTCGTGAACATCTTTTAAAAATATTTATGGCTCTCAGAATAGTGTGGAAAATAAATTAATCAGAAATATACATTCTCCAGATTTTTTAAGGGGGATGCATTTATGAAAATGGGCGGGAAGATGAAGGGCAGGTGTGGTCATAAACTTTGAATTTCACGAACGTAACATATAAATTTTATGTGCAAACATAGCCAAAGTGTACGTACTTAAAAAAAAAAAAAAGCTTTAAACAAGTTCTACATTTTATATTGCTTAAGGGGAGAACTCTATGGACTTTTGAAATTGCATAATTACCTTATAATTTATTTCCCGCGGATACACGACAACTTTACAGAAAAAAGAAATGAGCCCTTAACCGATGAATACTAGTTTTGCACGTGTAGAACTTTTAAGAAGTTTGCACTTTTAAGAAGTAGAAAACACGTCACCAAAACGTGGATATATTGAGGATAAGAATTATGCAATTAAAAAAATGTATAGACGTTTCTCCTGAAGTAATACTGTTCAAAATTGAATGAGAAAAGAAGATCCAATTTTCTCAAAAATTCACGAGTCAAGTAGTAATTTCGATTATCCAAAAAATAAAAATTTATATTGTTACATTAAATATTAATGTTTATCGACTCGGGAGCTGAATAATATAGGGAATGAAGTTAACACGACTATATCAAAATATTACAATTTAGATTAAAAAATTTCAGATACGTGTTAGATTTTTCTAAATTCTGAGAATTTTTTTTTTTCGAAGGCAATAAGTACCCTTTAAATTTTCAAACGAGTAGACAGGTGTATTCGGGTAGAAATACAAACTGCCTTTCCTCGATCTGGTCTTAACTCTCTAAACTGCGTTCCCCCCCGCCCAAACTATATGGCTCTTGCTGGCCCTGAGAAAGATCTTTTTTTTCTGCATATTTTCATGCTTAGTACCTGCTATATATGTGCTACAAGGGTGCGAAAGAGAAATCCCGGGCGAGTCAGCTCGCGCCTTATAAATCCAAAAATCCCTTCAAAGCGAGATGCATTTAGGATTATATCCCTAGTTTCACGAAAGGCTCTCATATCTATACACCGAACCCTTGAGAAATTCTCTCCTCCTTTTTGGTCATTGTCGTGTTATACAATGTGCGATACAAAAGGCCTCTGGAAGGAACCTGTCGTATTTATGAAAAGTTTCGTGAAAACATGCATTTCCCACAAGAAATCTATACCACTGGAATTGAAGACGAAAAGCCAGTTTATGTATCTATGAGTTTCTGTGTTTCGCCGAAAAAAATTTCAACCACACGATTATATAACAGAAAAAAAGTATTTTTGAATTTTTGTTCTTTTTCTATTTAACAGTAACACGAAATATATTTTCACGATAAAAAGTATCTTTTCGTTTATTGCATTGTTTGAATTTGATGAAAAAAAAGTTAATTTTTTTGAATTTTCTCAATTGCAGAAGAAATAAATTGAGCACTAGTATGAACATTTCTTGAGATATCTGAAGTTAAAAAGATTCAATATTTCAGTGATAAGGATGTAAATAGAAATTTGTGTTAAAATACAAGTTCTTTGCAATCTAGAATACAAGCCCGCAAACGACAGTTGCACATGACTTCCTTTTCACAAACGTTTTAAGCTTGCCCTTTCACTCGGAATTTTGACTCGACAACGAAGTAGGTTATCACAAAAACTTGGCAAAGTAAGAAAGAATGAAGTTCTATGGTCAATTATCCTCCAAGCAACAGCGGTAGACAATTAGTAATAGTTAAAATTTTCAGGCGGCTTGCGAAACATTCTGTATAATTCAAGCAGATTTGTTTACCCACCAAGTGAAATTAAGATGCAAAAGTATTAAAAAATAAAACATCATCCCACATTTTCTAATATTTTGACTTTCAATTTGTTTTGGTTAGTCAGCGAGACTTTTCAAACAAGCTCTAATACGAAATTGTTAATATAACAAAAATGGAAACGTTGGACCCACGATTATGTTAGTGGCTTCAAACGTTTCAGAGATATAACTCCTCCGAGTTCTTGAATAAATAAATACATTCCAAAATGTTTACTGTTCCACTCCTTCGTATACACCAATATGCCGGAACCATTGTACGTAAAACAATACTCAAGAATCCATTTCCCATGTTAATCGACACAAAATGTCGCTAGGCAAAACATTGCGAAGCAAAAAAACAACTTTAAGACCTGTATTTACGTGGTTCCAAGACTTTGTACATTTTTTTCTTCTCATTGTATTTGCAAGAACAAATGCGAGCTAATTCGCTGCGAAGGTCACGCAGTAAAAGTACCCAGCATGAATTTGCCCACTGTGACCAAACGCACATGACGGTAACGTGTGCACAAAAAAAGTAGTGAACAATCGCCGAACGAGAATGCTCGGATGAATCCTTTCCAAGATATAATTTTAACGGTGTTCCAGTGTAAAATTTTCTAATTAGGCATTTGTACCGATGAACTTGCAACTTTTGGTACAAGAGTATCCAACAGGACCAGTAAAGTCCAAATATCGCAAGCTGTTTTGTTTTTTTTAACCCTTGCCGCTTATTCATACGAGAGACATCAATAAACATTATTGTCATGCTTTTGACAACAATTCCACAAACCTGAAAATTCCCATTCGTCACGGTTAGCTGTATAAATACATAAAAGATAGAAAAAAAAAAAATTCATATGAATAATAAACAAATTAATTGCTACTACGCACTTTTCTGCAAGCATTCAGCGGAGATCCCTCCCCGAAGGCAGACCGCGATGCTTACAGCTGATGGTTGATTGATGATTTTTTTTTCCTCGGGACTGTCGAACACACGCTGCAACTTCGATGGCCAAAATGTCGTTCATTGATTCTCGTCGGTCGCGAAAAATACTTGCCAAACACTCGTGCACCAAAGAATAACTCGCGAAACTTTCGCAAAAAAAAAACGAGAAAAATGCTCAAAAATACTTGCCCCGCGTCAAAGAGTTACTCGCGGAATTTACCGGATAAAAGCTCACGAACACGTGCTCAAAGTACTTGCGAAACTCTCGTTAAACTAATTACTCGCGAAGCACTCCGGAAATATCGCGAAAAACAGGGTATTTCTGTAGATTATCACTGTGAAAAGAAAAACACAATGAACGTCGAACGTTCTCGTAAAATCACGCCGCCATTTTGAATCGTGACGTCAATCATGGGTGTCGTCAGATTCGGCTCAGCGGTGGGGTGCGTTCGCTGATAAGACATTCGTAGAAGGTTCGAGATTCTCGCGCAACAACAATGGGCGCCTCGGTCGGACACGTTTATGGGCACTTTTCAGCGAAAACATCGCGTGACGCAGCGCCAGCTGTGATTTCTTTCTTCGTTGTAAACGTGCGTAAAGATCGTCATACGAAATTGTCAGCTGACGAGTACACAACTCCGGCACTTCGAGTGTCGAACAAACGCAGTCCACGGGCCTTGCTGTAAAGTACGTAATCGCGATTGGAACCAAGGTAATTAAAGAATTGACCGTAACTTTACGTTTATATAACTCACGGCGATACAGCAGCACATCAATGACGCCGCGCGAGCACACCGGGGTTCCGACAACGAGATTGCCAGGTAGTAAATCAATGCGCATAATAGACGATTCGATACTTTTGTGCGAAACACTCGCCACTCTGCCTTGGCCGCTCATGAGTGGAAAAAAAAACTTTGCTCGATGAGCAATCTCGAAAATTTGGCCGTAAAATAAAAAGTGCATTGGCGTGTGGGGACGCGACAATGGATACCAATTTGTTCGATAGAGGGCTACACGTAAAACAAAAGCATCACGGTCTTGTGTGATGTTGTTTTGTTTTTTTCGGCTTGTTGATGCGCGTGCGCGTGACGTGATGTTAATTTATCAAAATGGCGGCAAGTGTCGAGCGTTTTATTTTTCCCTGCAAGCGTTCCACATCTATTACGGCATCAGGTACGTGTTTGCAATTGGAAAAAAAGAAAAATCTGATACACGAGAGCTCGAAGTAGGCCCGGCGTAATAATTCATCAATATATAACACCTTCGCGAGCGATTTTAGCCCAGTATTCCGAGCAACTTTTACGGGCATCTTCGCGTCTTTTTTTCTCGTGATTACGATGCGTCGTTGACGCATTTTTTTACAACTATTTCGGGATCCTTTTTCCGAGTGTCATTCCCGATTCTGATTAACAAGTCTTTATCGAAGTTTTTCGGGTTCTTTCGGAAGTGCAGCGTGTTTTTTTGTGGAGATTTTGACGAAGTTGTCATCCGAGTTTTTCGCGTGTTTTTTTTGGCGTTTCGTCAATATTTTTTTCTCGAGATTTTGACGGCGTTTCGCAAATACTCTTGTGCGGTCGACCGCGATAATTCGTTCGAAAAAAAACACTCGCCACTCTGTCTTGGCCGTTCATAAGTGAAAAAAAAACTTTGCTCGATGAGCAATCTCGAAAATTTGGCCGTAAAATAAAAAGTGCATTGGCGTTGTAGGGACGCGACAATAGATATCAATTTGTTCGAAAAAGGGCTACACGTAAAACAAAAGCATCACGGTCGTGTGTGATGTCGTTTTGTTTTTTTCGGCTTGTTGACGCGCGTGCGCGGTGACATTGCAATGTTAATTTATCAAAATGGCGGCAAGTGTCGAACGTTTTATTTTTCCTTGCAATCGTTCCACATCTATTACGGCATCAGGTACGTGTTTGCAATTGGAAAAAAGGAAAAATTTGATATACGAGAGCTCGAAGTAGGCCCGGCATAATAATTCATCAATATATAACACCTTCGCGAGCGATTTTAGCAGAGTATTCCGAGCAACTTTTACGGGCATCTTCGCGTCTTTTTTTCTCGTGATTACGATGCGTTATTCTTTTCGAGATTTTTTTCGAGTTTTTTTCGGAAGTGCAGCGTGTGTTTTTGTCGAGATTTTAACGAAGTCGTCATCCGAGTTTTTCGCCTGTTTTTTTTGGCCTTTTTTCAGTATTTTTTTGTCGACAGTTTAAAAAAATATTTCTACGAACTCGTTCGTCTACAGTTTTTCGTAAAATTTTTTTGTGAGGTTCTAGTGAGTGGCTCGTGTAAGAATGTTTCGTCACGAGTGCGACGAGAGAAGAGGACATTCCGATGACCTAAGATGGAACGTGCTTGTACGCAGCCTCGCAAAAATAATCATCAATGAATCATCAACGGTGAGTACTAGTTGCAATTAATTTGATTATAATTCATATGAAATTTGTGTATTCATTTATTTGTATGTATTGCAACGCAGCTGCCGATCAAATTTTCAGGTATGTGAAATCGTCGTGAAAGCATGAAAATAATGTTTATTGATTTTTATTCGAATTTGTACCGTTAAAACTTGACTCCGGTGAATTATCTTCGTGTGAATGTATAACAAACTCGTTATACTCGTGCTCCAAAAAACTGTCGATATGGCTGACCTCCGTCAGTGCGAGTTACAATGTTAATAATCCTATATACTTACTCGTATTCGTTAGTGGAACGGTCGAACGAATCACGCGATATTCCATTGCTTTCCAGTTTTTCGGTTAAATTCCAGTAATTTCGGGCACATGGCGTGATGTATATCGCAAGATGGAAAAGTAACGTTTTTCTTTCATTTTGCAAAGGAAAAAAGAAAACCGTGTCGAACGCCTTAGAGTCTTTTTCAATATTATTTCTGCACGATGTGAAACACCTTAATAACAAGCATCTTCCATATTTTTCCTCTCATCATGAACAAAGTGAAATAAAAATTAGCATTCCGTTTTTTAGTACAGAACCCTAAAAAAATAATTACAAACTGTTAGGACAAATATTAATTGAAAGTAAAAAAATGATAATCTATTTTTTAATTATTCGAAATTTCATTACAAAAAAAAGTTGTATGCTAATCACTGAAGTTGATTTTTACCCGAAATTCTCGTTTTTTTAACAATTAATTGGAAAAATTTATTGGAAATTTAATTTCCTACGAAAAAGGTCCTTTCGACCCAATTGCTTAGATTAATATTTCTTCAGATATTGAACTTTAACTTATGAGTAGTATAAAATTTATAAAATATGAAATATTAAATAATAAAAAAAATAAAAAAAGTTCAATATCTCAAGAAATATTAATCTAAGCAATTGGGTCGATAGGTCCTTTTTTGTAGGAAATTAAATTTCCAACAAATTTATCATTTACATTTGTTTCGTAAAGTTAATTGTTTCGGAGATAACAGCAAAAATCGAGAATTTTGGGTAAAAATCAACTTCAGTGACCCGTACCAACTCACCAGTACAATTTACACTTTCGCCGCAAAAGGCACTTTTTTAGATTGTTTTATTCCGAGTAAATCGAAACCAAGAACAATATGATAGCATAAAATGCGGCTGAGTTATAGAAATTTGAAAAAAAATTCGATTTACGTGTATTTTAGATGGAAAATCTTCTCACGCTTTGGGAAAGTACTTAGAATTAATATTAAGGGCTGTAACTTTCAGGGAATTTCTTTTTTGACATATCCAACAAAATTTCGGGTGGGGACTGAAAAAAAAAATCGCCCTAATATATATATATATATATATATTATTATATATATATGGGATACACAGTACCTCAATGTTAATGAAGGGCATTAAGGAAAGTTTACAACACCTGGCTGTAAATAATGCGAGGGTATAATAAGAGTATTATAGCGTGTATAGTTGAGCGATACTCCGGCGAAGCGTTCCGCGTACGAGCCAAGCTCATACATACTCGTATATACTATATGCATATATATATATATATATACATGCATATAGTATATACACGTAACACGTGGAATGTTGCTGCCTGCAGGAAGTAAAAATTATGTACCACTTTTCATGTACAATTTCTGATAATCCAGACTATCTCTCGTCCCTCCCCACCCCCTCGATATACTTTACGTTGCGGCCAGGCTGAATGTGGAGAAAAAAATGAGATCGTTTATTCGGTCATCTCGTTCTTTCTTTATTTTTTTTTTGTGCTCTCTTTGATGTTTTTTTCCCCCATCTTTCACGTATGCAATGGCACAAAGAAATATACAAAAGTGGCTTTGGTCTTTGGGAGACTTTAACCCTGTCTTTGATCAAAGTTTACGAGTTAGCTTCGTCATTTCCTAGTGCTCAGAATCGTCAAAATAATAAGTTCATGCGAATGTTCGATTTCAGGAAACAGGAAACGCACAGGTTTGATGAGATCAGGGATATTGATCGAATGAAATATCGGAAAAATGTTAAATTTGTTTAATGTGATTCGAAGATGGAAATTTTCAAAACGGACGAGTTATTAAAATTTCGAAAATTCATATCTCCAAATCCGTTGATCCCAAGTACCAATGCTATTAGAAATTTTTTGCATAAAATGCGTTAAAGTTTACTTTTAAAAAATCCCAGATATGCAAATCCAAACAAATATCATTAAAAAAAATCGTTGATCTCGACAATTTGTCCCAAGGCGATAACATCATTCTTCGAAGTACTAGTATTTTTTTATTTTCTTCAAAATTTTCAGCAAATTCTGTGTAAAAAAGGTTCTTTGGTAATGTTCCTCTCGACCAATTGATTTCGAGATATTAATTTTTGAAATTTGCTGAATGGTCTATAGAGAAAATCGTACCGTCAAAACTATCTGTCGTACGTACTATTGTGACAGGAGCTTTTGCACGAGAAATTGAGTCAAGTTTTAGGTAAAAATTATTCAAATCCAATCCAACGAAAAAAAAAAAAAAAAAAATCCACCCATCTATACCCGGAAGTTTGGCTAAAGTGGGTCGTTTTGTAAATTCAAAAATTCACGGTGTTCGAAGAAAACCGCTTATCCAGAATATCGTCTTTTTCGGAACTGTGAGTAAACTTTGAAGAAAGCAAAGAAAGAAGAAGTCCGAAAAGGCTTTAAGGGCTCACGTACCGCTGCGCGCAATGAAAACCGAGTGAATTCGAAAAAATTATTAGAAAAGTTATGTGGTGAAAAAAAAATGTAATTGTTGATTTCACATTTTTTATTAAATTTTCAACTATAAAAAGAAAAAATAAAAAAATGTTTTTTCTCAATATTAACATTATTTTTTACGGATATGAATGGACTACTGATGAAAACCATGATGCTTCCTTGTCGACATCATAACTTCACCAAAAATTATCCAATCTGCAAAAATAAACAAAATTCTAGTAAAATAACGCAGTAGTAATAGTCTGATGGAGGGATTTTTTTTTGTCAAAAATAAAGAAATTATAGTATTTCAAACTTTAGTATGTAATTAAAAAAAAAAAATTAGTGTTTAATAATTTACAAAAAATTGCCCAACCAAAAAATTGGAAAAACCTCTCGTCAGACTATAGAGAAAATAATTATCATGAACTTACGGCTAGTCTCCCATTCCAGCTATATTTGTAACGGTGTGGAGTTTTCTTATGGTTTTTTTTTTTCTGAAAAATTCTTAAAGGTTTAAAAAATAAACATCGATTTTTTGAATATTTCAGGGGTATGTGAGCCCTTAAACGTTTTCGAGAAACGTTGTTCCATCTCGCGATAGTACAACGGTAATGAAAAAAAAAAGATTATTTCCAATGAGTCGTAAGGGATAAACGCGTCGGAACAATAAATAACACATGCGGGGTGTATAATTTAATGGAATAATTCAGTCGAACAGCTTAATATAACACAAAGTTGTAACCGTGTATACAAAACACTTAAGTGCATATTGCGTGCGGTAGAGACGCACACACGCGCGCACAAACGCAACGCGCGTACACAGAAGTAACAGCGAAACAAAACTTTTATTACCATCGTCGTATATAAAGTTTTTTTTCTCTCCCCCTCCTCTTTTTTTTTTATTCATTCTTATTCTTCAATTACTCCTCTTCTAGAAGATCCGCCTTATCACGGCACGCGCACGCTTCACCTGCCATTCCATCCCTTCTACCTGCCGCGCCGCGCGGAGCCTTCATTTATTACCTTCATTACCTCGGCGCCTCTGACCGTTCTGACCGTTGAGCTCGAGAACGACCCACACGTTACCCCATACCCAACCGTGCATTTTCTCGAGACTCTAACGTGTCTTTTTGTTGTTGTTGTTGTTATTTTCTTCTTCCTGAACAGTTTCTTTTTCCCTCTTTGTGATTCACACATGCCGACCTAATACCGGAGTTTACGAAAGAAGGGATGAAAACAAAAAAACCCGAGAAATACATACGTAAATCTCCGCGTGGGTAGGGAAGGGATGGGGGGGGGGCTTCAATTAAATGTCATTCACTCGACAACCGAGGAGTATTTTTGTGTTTCGAAATCTCTTTCGTATACGAAAATCTCTACCACCTGCTCGATTTTTCGGGGGCGATCTTCCGGTTCGAAATGTCGGGAATATTTTATCCTCGAAAAGTATATGTTTCGGGGTTGGTAGGAAAATTAATGGTAACATTGATTAATTGACATTAACGTGGGTTTCTTTCCAACAAATAAGCTCAGTCTCAGGGTGTGTTTTGGGAAATACTTAGAATATGAAAAAAAAAAAACACCTGTCCCGTTCGGGACTGCAGGAACGGTAGCGTATCTCTGTTCAAACACGTTGGGTGAATCTGATTGTGAGCAAGGGTAGAAAGAAACGACATTATCGTTTACGATTGAATACAAGATTTTTTAAGGACCTCATAGTTTTTACAAACATTCCAACAAAGTGATTACTCGACGAGAAAAACACTCGAAATAAAATTGATAATTACCGATAAGTATTTTTGCCAAGTGGGGTTAAATGACGGTCAAATCAACGACGTGGTTAAAGGGAAATAATAATTTTCAAGTTTTTTATCTTCACGACCGTTCTCACGATATTTCTTTGCCAAATATTGGCCTCAAATATTGTCAAAATACGCGAATTAAAAATAATATCAAAAACAGAACGTCAAATTTACATTTTTGACGGTCTATACCACACTTTTTTTAAGGGCTCACATACAGCTGCGCGCGCTGAAAACCGAGTAAATTTGAAAAATTATTATAAAGTTTATATGGTGAGAAAAAAAATTCAATTGTTGATTTCACATTTTTTATTAACTTTTCAACTATAAAAAAAAAATCAAATTTTTTTTTTTAAACGTCAACATCTTTACGGGTATAAATGGACTACTGATGAAAACCATGGCGCCTCCTTGTCGACATCATAACTTTACCGAAAATTATCCAATCTGCAAAAATTTAAAAAAAATCCAGTAAAATAATGTAGTAGTAACATTCTGACGGAGGGAATTTATTTATTTTTTTCCAAAAATAAAGATATTGCAGTATTTCAAACTTTGGTACGCAATTTGAAAAAAAATTAGTGTTTAATAATTTATAAAAAATTGTTCAACCAAATAATTAAGAAAAACCTCTCGTCACACTATAGAGAAAATAATCATCACATTTATTGCTATAACTTTGTAACGAAGTGGAATTTTCTCGAGAGTTTTTTTTTAATTCTTAAAAGTATAAAGGATAAAAATCTGTAAAAAATAATCGATTTTTTGCAAATTTCAGGGGTATGTGAGCCCGTAATTTTATTACGGTACAATTATAATAGGAACAAAAAAATAAACACGTCGTTAGAATTATTTCAAAGAAGAATCACCGTACAAAGTTGACGAAACACTTTTTTTTAGTTCTCAAAACCAATAGGCACGTAATTTTAGTGAAATGTGTGGAAATTTTGAAAAAAAAAATGTATATATATATATTCTCAACATTTAGTTCTCAGTTGTGGCTGAGATAATGAATTTTTTTTTTTAGTCATTGCGGTGCAACTTTAGCCGCAATAGGGGAATTTTCTCGGCTTCTAGTCTTTGCGAAAAAGTGCGACCTCAACGGTGTGGGGCAAAACGCGGTGTGGCGGTGAAATAATTTGCCGCTTCGCGGAACCACCGATTGGAAATCAATGCCTCGCTCACCCCGGACCATTATTACGCACCGACAAACTACCGTGCGCGCCGCGTTCTTTTGCTTCCAATGTCGTTTCCAAGTATCCGCATAATTCTTATATAATCGATCGTCAGTGCCGTTTTTCGCGCGAAATTCGTCGCACTTTTCACAAGCACACCTTCACACTTGCGACTATAACCGTGGAAATGATCGCTCGGGAAACTGGGAATTCGGATTTAAGAGATGAGTTTAAACGCCGCGTACGGTCAATCGGCTTTAAGAAATTGCCGCGGCCGCAAATGAAAAATTATTCATCTTCTTTTTCATATTGTTTTTCATACAATTTTAAAATACCGTGAGAAAAGCCTCGGTGCCTCAATTGTACGGTTCTATGAATCATGGGAAAATTATTTCCGGTATACGGCTAAATGTATTATTATTTTACGATGAACGAAAAATGGCCGTTCGTGGGAAGGGATGAGAATTCAAAATTAATACTTTCGTCACATTGATAATGTGATTCTTGATGATTTTTTTATTTTTTTAAGCAATCTTATAATCGCAACAGACACTTTTTAATGAAAAAAAATTTAAGATTGTTTGAAATTGCAACGACTTGTTCGATCTTAATGAAAATTGTATCGGGCAAAGAGAAATAGTGGCTCTACCGACGTGCGAAATTTCCGCGTCGATCTGGCGAGCCATTCCGAAGTTATAGAACTTTGATTGTTGCGTATACATTTTTACGAAAAAAAAATGTTCCCTTTTTTTGAACTTTAATTTTAAATATCATTTTACAACTAGCGTAAATAGTTTCTTTAAAAAGAACAAAGCTTTTTCGATGATTAAACAAAATCGTCATTTGACCTCAAAATTGTCGGCGAGTCTCGTTTTCCTCTTCAATCGGTTTTCATCTCTTAATTAAATTGCACGTTTTGTTTTTTTAACAATAATTAATTTTTTTTTCAATTCCCACGTAATTGTCCGATTAGTTATTGCGGTTAATTTTTTCTTTACTCTTCAAATCGGAATACGATGATTGACCGAGAAAGATGGATGAAAGTTCTGTACGTTCGGTGTGTACGAATAACGTAAGGTGGTCATTCACTGCCCTCGTGCAAAAAAAAACCTACAGGTGCTACCTTATCCATTTCAAGGATCAAACTGGCTATTCCCCTGTGTTTAATAGCCGAGGTCCTTGGATCTTTGCACGAACAACCACCACCACCATAATCATCGCGTACAAACGCGGGATTGTAGCGAATAATTTAGTCGTATACGGTCATTGGCAAACGGCTCACGCCGAGAGCCGTTTTAGGAGGTCCTTGCCCTTCGTGCAAACCAAAATAACCACCCTAATGTATATAGCATTGTAATACATACATATATATATATATATATATGGGGGGCCACTTCCGAGCACTGCTTCGGGGTCTTTATGCAATTTAACCGGGCGAAAAAAATGATACGTTTCAGAAGTCGAAAAACTGATTGACAGGGTCGATATACTCTAAATATGTAGTTTTTTTTTGTACTTGGCGGTTTTGAGTGTCAGTTTTTATTATAAGTGGGATAATTAGGATCAAATTAGGAAGATTTTAATAGCATGCATTTTCGGATTTTGTGTTTTCCCTTATTTTTAACCTAATTATCCTTATGAAAAAATACCAATTGAAAATTTAAATCAGCACACGTGCCAGAAATAATAAACCACGATTTTATTTTAGTTTCTCAATGTTCCGATATAAATCATCCTCTTTAGCATTATTGAAAACGATAACGAAAATGTTATACACACGGATTTAACTCGCGGATATTAAATTTTGTTAATTCGTATCTCGCAATAAGCCGTTTTATGCGAATTTAGCCCCAATTAATTTTCAAAGTATTTCAGAATCGCATTTCCATAGGAAATTTCCCGCCAATCACTCGCGTAACTTTCTCTCGTAATCCCTCGGTGCTGTTACAGAAGAAAAATCGAAATACAAATTTTTTCGTACTTCCAAAACGAAAATGTTTAAGGTAGTAGTCTGGTAACTTAAGCCGATTTTCATGTCTTTTTTGGAGGGCCTTTTTTGAGGGAAAATAAAAATGCATCGTTTTGGATATTTAGGATGTTTTTATTTACATATTAAAGACACAAAAAAAAAATTTTTTTTTAAATTTATTAGTTTATTATTATTATTATTATTATTGATCGAAGTTGGCACCTCGAAAATAAAGCGCGTGGGTGGCCCCGGTGATTTTGGCTCTTGATGTTATCTGAAATAAAAAATTCTTGATAATTCTTAATCTATGGACATGTCATTCTGGTCGGAACTACTGAAGTTAAATTTCATGGATAAATAACAAAATGGCGGACTTTGAAAAAAACGTCCTTTTCCATTTTGTTATTTATCCATGAAATTTAACTTCGGTAGTTCCGACCAGAATGACATGTCTATAGATTAAGAATTATGAAGAATTTTTTATTTCAGATAACATCAAGAGCCAAAATCACCGGGGCCACCCACGCGCTTTTTTTCAAGGTGCCAACTTCGATCAATAATAATAATAATAATAAACCATTAAATTTTTTCAAAAAATTTTTTTTTGTATCTTCAATATGTAAATAAAAACATCCTAAATATCCAAAACGATTCATTTTTATTTTCCTACAAAAAAACGCCCTCCAAAAAAGACATGAAAATCGGCTTCAGTTACCAGACACCTTAAGTGCCGGAGTCATCACCCTTTCGAACGTATGGATTTTAATTAGCGAAATAAATTCAACAATTTACCCGACCTACGTGTTAATTTTACCAATAATTAAGATAATTTCTTCACATTCCCTTAAAACACACGTTACACAACGTTGAGATAAACTAGTAAAAGCTGACTCTAGCCCGATAAATTTCGTTAATTAAGTTGATTAATTGCAAAAAAATTTACAAAGAATCGTCCCTCTCAAAAGAAACGCACTTCCGGTGGTTAAATGATTACACAGACATTCTCGAGCAGCATTCATTGTGAAGTTAGCCGCGAGGTTAAACCCTCGCTGCATTAGGCGACGTATTATAAGTGGGTCAGTGGAACGGAGTGGGTTTAAAAACATGTCCCAATGTTAGTAGTTCGGTATTTAACGGTTTCGTGATGAAAAGAAAAAATAAAATTGAGTAAAAAAAAAAAACTTCCCCGTCCACCTGACATTTTCCAGGACTACGCACGATAAAACCTTTATCGGTGACATGTGCGTGACGTGAAAACGTTGCAAGATAGTGGTTGTAACCCCCCACCGTAAGTCCCCATGTACCGAGGAGGACGTAAATAACAGCCCTCTCGGTAATACCCGTAGCGATGCTTTTAACCAATATGAAAACGATCGGTTATCCCTATAGAACAATAAAAAAAACTTTCAAGAGGTCTCTGCGTCGCGGTGCGTCACGAGGATGTATTTTTTCTTTTATTCTTTACACAACAAAAATTGCAAACGACGCCCCAGTTCCAATGACGCCAGAGTACAGCCTGAACGTTTTTTGTCTGCGATGACCCTCGGTGTAACAAAACGGGAAACCTCCCCCCCACGACCGCAACACCACTCTTGCGATGTAACAATTTAAAAAGAACCACACCGGTCGCACGACTCACGTGTTTGATCGTACCAAGAGGTTAGTACGCGAAAGTTTCGACAATCGATTCTTTCCTGCACATTGTAATACCTCAAACTTCGTGTAGTTTTTTTTTAAATGTAATACGACGATGCTTGGGCAGGCTAGGGAATGTCCTACCGATCGTAACGCGAGCGAATAGACCGGAAATTGTTCAACAACGTGTTTGTACAAAAATTTCGTGATGGTTAAGCAAAAGAAAAGTGGGGCATATCAAGTATCAGAGAGGTTAGCGTTGCTGGAAGATTAATGAGATCGAAAAAAAGTGTCGATGAGAGAGAGTGGTGAAGTGACCAAAGAGTAACAATTTATTAGCCGAAGGCTCTCTGTGCTAAAAGAGGGCCAAACGAGTTCACCGTTGTTACCGGGCGTTTCCACGGTGGTCGTTTAAACTATATTTCTCGGACTCCTCGGACTCGCGTATGGTCAATGTGTGTGCGCGCCCTCTCTCAACCGCGGCACACTCTCGTTTACTCGCGGTGATGGCACACGCACCTGCCTCCTCCTTAAACTCTTGTACTCCGTATAACCGAGAGAATTCTCTATTTCATTGCCGCAGATGCGGCTGAAATGAAGCGACCCGTTTTACACGATTTTAAACGGGAATCTCGTCGTTATTTTAATATCAATCTTATGATTATTGGGTTAGGTCAGGGGTTTCCGTTTTTTTTTCTATGAAAACACTATCGTTCACTTGAACAAATGATTGTAACGCTCGTTAAGCCAAAAGTTAATCATTTTCTATGTCCGGTTCAATCGCTATAAGTTTTTCGTGTCCAGGTCCCGGAGTCTGCGTAGTTTTTTATGTCCAGGTGTATCGCTCCGGTATTTTCGATTTCCGGGATATATGTTCCTTCAGAATTTTGTCTTTTCCGGGTATACTCGTATTCTCCATAGTTTTCGGTATCTAAGTATTTTTTAATTTTTTAATTGTGTGCTCCATCGTATACTCTTTCGGGCTTTTACGTATAACCCTTCCCAATTCCATTTTTTTCCCCATTTTTCCACCCCATCACTTCCTACCCGCACTTCGCTAAGCTAACCTGACTTCCATTGCGTCCACGGATGTCTTGGTATCCGAGTGTATTCCTTCATAGATTTCGGTCCCTAGCTATATCCCTCAATAATTTTCGATGTCTAGATTATAATTTTCCATATTTCGTTGAATATCGTCAATTTTTTAGCATCATTTATTTTTCGACCGTACTTACGCTTAATAACAGATTGTTGAATTAATTATTAGCCAAGATACAACAAAAAACTCAGTCTCTAATTCATCCACAAATTGAAATTCGACAATCAATTTCCGAAGCGATCTATTAAAATCTTTTAAATAAAAAAAAAGTCTTAGCCGTTATAACTGATCACGAATACCTCACGTGAGCCTTGAAACACAAGTTTTTCTGAAACAGTCGACTCATCAACGTACACATTGCTCCGTGGAATTTTCGTTTATCGTATATTCCAAATTTAGTTTCTTATCTCTTTTCCAATACCATCAATCATTTTGCAATAGATTCAACGCGTGACTGGAATTGCGCGGCATTCAATTCGCTTCGGAACGACCTAAGATATCTTATCTGTAATTCATTAAATACCGCGCGGAGTATTTACCGAGGAAACATGAATAAGCTCTAACCTAAGCGCTTTTAGTCAGTGAATAATTTCATTATCGATTAATTTTAAAAACAAAAAAAAACAATCCGATTGCTTTAAAGGGAAATTGAGTATCGGAGTTTGGCAGTGGATCGAAAAATTCGATGTAAAAATTTCACGATTTTATATTTTTACGCAGAGATATATATCTGTTCATCGGGCTTGGCTAGATTAGTATTATTATCATATAAACGGCAAGTAAAGTTCAGATGCTATTATAATGACACTTTTTTTTTGTTCCATTAATTTGTAATATGAAGGGTGGATTTTTTACGAAAGAAAAACTTCTATACGAGACACGCACACACGAACGTATGCTCTAATTGTGTTGGAATAAAATAAGTAGGGAAGAAGTTTCGTCGTTTTTTTTTCTTCTTTCTTTTATACAATTATATAGTTCGTGAAAGAACGTTTATATATATATATATCGCGGTACGGATGTCCCCACAGAGTATAAAGATAATATTTTAATGAATATAAGTAGAGGAGTAAACGCAAACTGTCACTGCGTTCCGTTCGAGTCTCCCGTGAGATCATAAATTCATGATGTTCGCGAAAAGGGGTTGCCGAAGGTAGGACCTTCGGACCTTCCTAGATATATGGGGAAAAAACGTATATAAAGTGGGGATAAATCGACGTATCAATTGGCGATGAAGGGGTTGTCGAATTGGTTTTTGTGGAATTATGTAAGAAAAGTAGGAAAAGTTTAGTTTCTCGCTGGACAATACGAGGCATTGATTTTTTAAATTTCCATTAGCTGTCATTACATGTAACGAATCACTTTTACGAGGAAAATATTTTGCAAAACGTTCCTGAAGATGTGAAAGTCACGTAACGAACAATCGGGAAGAACTCCGATGGTAAATAAAAGTTTCCTCCGCTCCCCCTTCTTTTTGTTGAAAAATCTGATACTTCAGATAAAAAACAAACAAAGTTTTCACGAGGTAATACATATCGGAATCAATAGTTGACAATTTCTTGCCAAATCCACGTGTCAGATCGCGGCAAAATTGTCTCGTACATGTTTATCGATCGATTTGTTAGAAAAAAGCGTCTATACAATATATTATTATCCGCGTGAAAATAACCCAACGAGACGGATAAAAAGCAGCGTGAAATTTAGATTGCGCAAAATAAATTTTTGAATTGTCAAATCAATATCGCAATTATTTTGTTGATTTGAAAATGGGAAATTTATTTTACATACACGTGAAGTTTAGATTGGGTAGAATAAATTTTCAAAACAATATTGCAATTAATTTGTTGATTTGAAAATGGAAAATTTAGTTTACGTATATTTAAAATATGTTTAGATATATATATATCACGTGTATATGGAATATATTATAGGAAATCGGGCGAGAAAGGAATATATGAAACTCTGGTGAATTTCCAGTTGCCTGCATTTTACTACCGTCTAATTACCGATGCAATTCCGAATCTCACTTTGAGCCTCTCGATATCCTCAATTGGTGCATTCAGAGAGAGAGAGAGAGAAGCTGAGTCCGTAAAGCTTTGGTGTTTCCCCGCACCGTTTGGAAATTTTTCTTTTTTACGACCGCAATGATTAGGTCGTTCTTCGAGGCGTGACCGCCTCCGGAACTTGGCCACTGCTTGGGCATCGCATGCTCAAAGTACCGCGGTGAGCGAATTACTGGAAACGCATTTATATTTTTCTATACCACAAGAAGCACCAACGATAAGTGTGAAAAATGACTTTTTTTTCTTTAATTTGTGAATCGCGTTTCCTTAAGCTACCGACGAACTAATTTCTTTTAATTTCAAACATTTTTTTTCAAATCTACTTTTTCGACTATCTTCTTGATTACCGGAATTTTCGATGTTGACAATTTGCGCTCGTATTTGCGCGTATTTGTTGGAGCGAATTTTTATACTTTATCGCGAACAATTTTCACATCGTATATTATATTATTGAGTGCGGAGTAATAAAAACCCCCGCGGGCCTCGCTCGAATTCAACCCGCGTGCGCTTCTTATAACGATCCACGAAAAATCGACGGGGGATCAACACCGTGGCTAAGAAGGTCAACCATCGAAAATTTGTGGTCCGCACCTGTTTCGAACCAGTTAATCGTCGTTCCGAACGCCTGGTCCCAATGGGCAGCAGCATACATTTTGCACGAACGCGGTTGATCGATCGCGTTCGATCGATTCGAAAATTGGGACTCACGTATACGGGTGATACTCGCGGATTCCTCTCTCGTATATATACATATATCGAAAAATGAGATATCTCGCGTGCCCGTACGTGACTGGACCCACGGGCGAATCGAAAATTTCTTCTTTTGACTCCTGGTTTTTTGTCATTTCTTTTTTATTATTCATTATTATTATTATTCCGATAATCTTTTTATTGTCCGCCAATCTTGATTCGAACAAGATTAAAGATAACAAAATTTATTAGTTTTCATTTACTCACTATTATTTATGGTTTTTTCTTTCGAACATCCTTAGGGATTGGGAAATTAATATTTTTTATTTATTTTTTTGTTATTAGTGTTTCCGTCGTATAACTTTTCGGATTTATTGACATTCTCGTACGTCACGGAATTATACGGATCTCAATATACTTTTTTACGCGATCAGATAGGCATTGCGAATAATCTCTCGTTTGTAATTTTCGATACGATTTTTTAACAATTTTTTTTGGTCAAATTCAATGAAGAAAACATGCTGTTTTTTTCTGCTCAGTCTCTTTTCTTAAAGGACAATTTCGAATAATTCTTTTACGAAATATTCGTATCTATATTTATTCTTTTATTTATCGCTATTTTTCTTCGTCATTATTTTATTGAAAAAGTGGATTTTTTAAATAGTTTTCGAACCAAAAGATGACCATCTGTGATCAGAAGATTAAAGTTATTGAAAAAATTGAATAATATTTTGGAGTTGATTTAATTGTTCTTAGATAAAAATTAGAAAATTTAAATAACATCGGAACAGTTTTGCAACAACATTTTTATTTCGTTCGATATAAAGAATGATCAGAGAATCAGAGAGAGAGAGAGAGAGGGAGAGGAAGAGAGATGAAAAGAGGTATAAAGTGAGTCGTCAGGATCCTTAGGGCTTCGACGAAAATTATGGCAACGGGGAGGGGTGATTGAGTGCTCGTCCCGTTCTCGATTTATTATTATTATTTTTTATATCTCCTTTCGCAAGCTTTAGTATTTTCCTGGGTATATTTTTATTCGTCAATTGGGTCGTACGGATGAAAAGGGCAGAGCGTGCACCTGACGTTCGCCCTAAAGCCGCGGTGATCCTTGTGTGGCGCGAGCGCAAGGACGATGACTCCTTACACCTGTAGGCTCAAACGAGAGTCGTGTGGGCTGGCATCCGCGGCCTAATGGATAAAATCGCGGAAGCATTTTTCCAACCGGTTTCCAAACCTTCCGATCGATACCTCGATCGAGCTACACGATTATGCGGTTAGATTCGTTTTTTTTTTGTTTGCCCACTCGTTATTAGACCCGTTGCTTTTTTTTTTCTTCGTCAATCACTTTGCCAGTTGATTGGGCGTGACGATGTTCGTCCGTGTGGTATTTGTATGATTGGGAAAAAAAAAAAAAAAACCGTGGTAACGCGAAACGAGAATACCGATCAATGACGAATTTTTATTTACCGTGTTCTATTTTAGAAAATATTGAATTATCGAAAAGAAGGGTATAATTAGGTTTCATTCGAATTAAAATTTATTATATTTTTGCAAAAAATAAAAGTGAGTTAGGATTTTTTGGAAAATATTGATGTTAACTTTTTCTAACATTTTTTTGTTTGCAAAAATTTTGTTTCCTCTATGCGGAAACAAAATTCGCGGATTTCTCGAAATTATTGTGAACACTGCTTATAGGACCTCAAGGGCTCACATACCCCTGCGCGCACTGAAAACCGAGTAAATTTGAAAAATTATTATAAAGGTTATATGATGAAAAAAAAATCAAAATTGTTGATTTCACATTTTTTATTAACTTGTCAACTATGAGAAAAAAAATTAAAAAATCTTTCTTTTTATCATTAACATTATTTTTTACGGGTATAAATGGAGTACTGATGAAAACCATGGCGCTTCCTTGTCGACATCATAACTTCACCAAAAATTAACCAATCTGAAAAAATAAAAAAGAATCTAGTAAAATAATGCAGTGGTAACAGTCTGACGGAGGGATTTTTTTTATTTACGAAAATAAAGAAATTACAGTATTTCAAACTTTAGTATGTCATTTAAAAAACAAAAATGAGTGTTTAATAATTCATAAAAAATTGTCCGAACAGAAAATAAAAAAAAACCCGTCGTCAGACTATACAGAAAATAATTGCCAAGATTTTGAAAAAAAAAGCTAAAAAATATTAAAAATTGACTGAGTTATCGTGCTGACATTGTCTAAAAACATAGTTTCGAGAAAAATGCGTTTAAATAATGTTAATATTTTTTTTTAAATTACATAAATTTTTTTTCATATAGTTGAAAAGTTAATAAAAAATGTGAAATCAACAATTTAATTTTTTTTTCACCATGTAACCTTTATAATAATGTTTCAAATTTACTCGGTTCTTAGCGCGCGCAGGGCTACGTCAGCCCTTAAGGGAAGGAAATAGGGTTAGGACAGCGTTTTCTCAATGATTTCCACGAATTTTTTTATAGTATAAAAAATGAATATAATTTATTGAAACTTTGAGAATATTTTATACATATATTTAAGTATATACTAAAAAATTTTTGAAGAATTTCCTTAAAAAACACCGAAAATATTTGCGACCCCATATTGCAGGTCACAATCAGACTCAGCATTTTGCGTACATTCTGGAAGCCGCAATTTTTATCTGAAACCAAACAAGGTTGGATTTTACTTTTATTATATGTCTCTCTTCTATATGAACCTAAATGCTATCAAAAAAATAGAAAATTGAATTTTTTACAGGGGTCAAAACAAAAAAGCATGATTTTTTGCCATTTTTTACAACTTTATTTGCAAAAAAAAATTATTTTAAATAATGATAATATTCCGATTTTAGGTTCATATAGAGCGCAATACCATGAAGAAGGTAACTGCCAATTTTCAAAACGATTGGTTGAAAACTTTTCAAACTAGCGTGTACGCAAGTTCAAAAAAAGTCATTTACAGAAAAACGCGTTTGAAAAAATAGTGCGCTCGGGGCCTGAAGGAGAGCTACTCACTTTAATGGCTTATAACAATAGAACGAGTCGGAATTTTCATTTAAAATTTTGGGAACATATTTTTCAATAGGTTTACTAACAATTTATGAAATAAAAAAAAATCGATTTTTTTAACCGTCTAACCCTATTTCCCCCCTTAACGCGAAATGCCCACGATTTCGAATCTTTCCGAATAACATTAAAGTCCCAAATATCAGAGTTTTGTTTTTTTTTTTCGCTTTTTTTTCAAGCATCGGTAATTTATTTCGTCCGCTAGCGTGTGTACGAGATAAACCGGTAACCCGGGCAAAAGGGTTTTTCATATATATAAATATAAGAGCGATAAGGAAATATCGGGGAAACGATCTCAATCGGGGGTCTTGAAGATCGGAGATGAGAATCGTTCTCTTCGCGATCGATGCGCCAGTAGGCAGTAAGAGCGTCAGCTTATCTCTCGGAAATCGGTATACTCTTACCGGGTACCCCAACAGTCAGAGCGCCCGGCGAGAGCCCCCCCGATCGCGAATTGCAAATTGGCCAATTATCGGTCGATGCGCCCGTCGACACCGGGCCCCGATCTCGCTGTATTCCGCGGATATAGGAAATATATATATATACCGCGATAATATGTATATATATCGTTATACTATATACGTGAAATTTCTCGCCTCGGGCTCGTCACTCCTGTTACGGGTTGCGCGCGGGCTCGCGCTCTCTTTCCGATCATCACACACACGAAAAAGCGCCGGATTTTTTTTTTACCGATCTTCGCCAATATCCGCACGCGCTTCGTTTGCGCTTGCCTCCCGGCTTTTTTTTCCCTCTTCCCGAGCCCCCTGTCAGCGTTAAAGCGCTCTCGCTTCGTTCCCTTTATATTTCAATTGGTCGTTCAAACAACCGTTCTTCCTCTTTTTGTTTTTTCGTAACCGCCAGTTGATGAGACCATTTTTTGCCGGCCCCCTTCCCTCGTTTAGACATTTCGTTCAGGATTGCGTGAAGCATGGGCTCGCATGGGATAGTTCGGATGGATAATTAATGAGACAGAAGATCGTGTGCTTTTTTTTTTTGTACGAAAGAAAAAAAACAATTTATTCAATATTTCCTCTCTAGCAATAATAAACATATTTTTTGGTTTTACCGATTAACACGAATCATCGTCCAGATCCATACATTTCAACTCTCGCGCGCATATAATTTTTTTTTCCTTTATTCATTTATTATTTTGCTTATTAACGTTAATTTGACAAACTTTCAGTTGTCTCATTCTCGAATTCACACGTTGGACAACGTTTCTAATTTATCTATATCTCTCTCTTTGTGTTCACCCTTTTTTGTTTGTTTGTAAATTGATTTTTTCGCTTTACCCCTCGACGACCTTAATTTTACAAATAACCTCATTTACACATCGGCTCGGAACTTCATATTCCGACACTCACTTAATTCATTAACTTACATGTCGACCAATTTTATACTAATGGTTACTTTACAATAGGGCACGAGCGCATACACGGTGGCCATTGGAATTATCCATTCCGAATCTTATTCCGCACCGAAAATTTTATATTCAATTCAATTATTTTAAATCATGGGATTATTTTTCGTTTTTTTTTGTTTTTTTTAAATTCAGTCGAAATGCAATATCGGAAAGTCAAAAGGGAATAATTCACGCGCCACCATTTTGCCGACCCGGCCTTAAACTATCTTTGGTCCTCTAGCCGCTATGATTTCGTTTCTCGCTAGATACATCGAAATCCGATTGTTTTTCGTCTAAATACATTTTTCATTCTGGATAAAATTATAATTTTACATTCCTTGAGATGCATAGAACGTACGTATAGTTGCGCAGAAGAGTTATCGTTAGCACGACACAGCGCGCGCGAACGCCATTTCGCGATGAATGACGGCCATCTTGTTCGTAGACTCGCGGCGTCGCGTCGAACGGTAAACCCTCTTGTAAAACAAGTTGTACGTAACTTTGCGTATGCGTTTTTAAGGATCCATGAATCTGCTTCGAATTATATAATTCCTCTTCCCTTCTCATCCCTCTCTCTCTCTTTCTCTTCCGCCAATGCTTGGCGGCTTTGGCTTCGATGGACTATGACACGTGTTCACGATATACTTATTACAATATTCATTATACAGAGAAAAATCTTGTTTCTACGATGGTTGCGAAAATAATAATTTTATCCTTTCTACCGTTTCACGATTTTAACGTTTAAGGTTCTTAGTTTTTTTCACCTTTAATGTAGAAATAAAAAATCGTAATTTTCCTCATTTTTCACGAGAGCCAATTCGAATATGATTTCTATTAAATCGCCAATTCGACCCGTTGCACTTGTCATCACGAAATATATATATTTTTTTTTGACGTAGAATATATATATATATATATATACATGCATATCGCTCCCAACTCTTATATGAATATAATATTGATAATTGAATTATTACGAGGGTTGTGTTCGTCTTTGTATTTTTTTTTAAACGTTACTTTTTCGGTGACCACTGAAATAAGGCACGGTGATGCTTATCAAAGGCGTACGATCAAATAATCAATTATTACTCCTCGCCATTATTAGCTGAGAAATGTCTAAAGTTAAAATCGTTATGCGTCCTAATAATAATATTCGTTCATGCCTCCCTTGGTTCTTTTTTTTATTCACTTTCAATTGCTAAAAACAAACGATTCATCTGTAATCGTAATACATATACATATATCTCGATTATAGATGAATCTTCCGGGTTTTTTTTGTACATCAACCACTACGTAGCTAGTGTGCAACAAACGTTTATGGACGGTTTCGGGCTTAATCGTTAAGTCAATCACGATCAATAATTAATTACACATTGGATTGAATGATAAATTATTGAAGGAAAAATATAATGTCAAATATTCCGAAACGGTTTTGACCAATTCCGAACAGATTCAAACACCATTTTCAATGGATTTCCGAACTGGTTCTAGTGTCGTTCTAGACTAGTCGTTCTTTTGTTTTCGCGTATAAACCTCAACCCCCCGCCACACACCTTCTTCTCTCGTTATCTTCGCGTGAATATGACTTTTTGTCTTTTATCGATCGGCGATCGATAAGCTTGAAAAGTCCCGGAAGTGCTCTTTCGACACTTCCCGATGTTCTCAGCTGCGGCCGGGTATCGGTATAATGTGATAGCCATTTCCCGCGAATGAGATCGGCGATGTTCGATGCTGTGGCGCTTGCAACGAACGATAATCGAGCGCCGGCGCTGCGGGATGCTGTCCCTCCCGGTGTCTTCGCAGATCGACTTTTCTCTGAAATGCTTTGTCACAGAGACCGCACTGGAAGGGCTTGTATCCCGTGTGCTTTCGCATATGAGTTATGAGATTGCTGCTCTGCGAGAATGCTTTACCACAGACCACACATTTGTGGGGCTTTTCGCCTGTAACACAAAAAAAGGGGGGGAAAAACACATTATTTTTTTTGTCGTTATATTGGCAGATTTTTGGTTATTAGTTTACGGAAGATAATGTATTGTCATTGAGGCGGCTGGTCTCACGGTTAAATTACAATTCAATCGGCAACGACTTCAAATTAATATATATTAATAAAGTGTAAAAGTGTTCAATTAATTGCACACTTTCCCAACAATATCTATTAGCAACAAGACAATTTTCTTAAGGGGGAAATAGGGTTAGACGGTTCAAAAAAATCGATTTTTTTTTATTTCATAAATTGTTAGTAAAACTATTGAACGATATGTTCCCAAAATTTTAAATGGAAATTCCGACTCGTTCTATTGTTATATGCCGTTAAGAGGGGAAATAGGGTTAGGACAGCGTTTTCTCAATGATTTTCATGAATTTTTTTATAGTATAAAAAATGAATATAATTCATTGAAACTTTGAGAATATTTTATACATATATTTAAGTATATACTATAAAACTTTTGAAGAATTTCCGTGAAAAACACCGAAGATATTAGCGACCCAGACTCAGCATTTCGCGTACATTCTGGAAGCCGCAATTTTTTTGAACTTTTTTTTAACTCGCGTACACGCTAGTTTGAAAAGTTTTCAACCAATCGTTTTGAAATTCGGCAGTTACTTTCTTCATAGTATTGTGCTCTATATGAACCTACAATCGGAATATTATCATTATTTAAAATAATTTTTTTTTTGCAAATAAAGTTTTAAAGAATGGCAAAAAATCATGCTTTTTTTGTTTTGACCCATGTAAAAAATGCAATTTTTTATTTGATAGCATTTAGGTTCATATAGAAGAGAGACATATAATAAAAGTAAATTTCAACCTCGGGTGATTTCAGATGAAAATTGCGGCTTCCAGAATGTACGCAAAATGCTGAGTCTGATTGTGACCTGCAATATGAAGTCGCTAATATCTTCGGTGTTTTTCAAAGAAATTCTTCAAAAATTTTATAGTATATACTTAAATATATGTATAAAATATTCTCAAAGTTTCAATAAATTATATTCATTTTTTATACTATAATAAAATTCATGAAAATCATTGAGAAAACGCTGTCCTAACCCTATTTCCAACCCTTAAATTCTCACGATTTTTTATTAAATCGCAACCGCACCACCGAGCACTGAAATAAAATTTAAGTATTCTTTGACCATATTTCCATATTATAAACGATTATTTTCGGGATCGCCAGCTGGCGAAATTCTGCTAAGCGAGTTACCCATCCCTGAAAACAGAGAAACATCGACAAAGTCTAAAAAAAAAAAGAAACAAATCGGTCAATGACCCCAAGATCTATTATGTTTGGTTGTGGAAATTCATCATACACCAATAATCAAATCAATATGTTGATAAGCGTTAACAGGCTGTTATTAATCCGAATCAAAAAATGTCTCGTGACTACAGGGTTAATTATTTGAAAAAAAAAAGAAACAAGTTTCTCGATTCAATGTGCAAACGCGAATGTTGTATGACCGAAGAGAGAAGTGTTGTTTAGCGGATCGATCGTCATGAACTCGGAATTGTGACGAGGCGCGCGAGAGCTTATACGTTTTGTAGCAGCGTTTTGTAGGAATAAATGGCTACCAAGGTTAACGAAACGCAGCTGTATACACCAATAAGTCGTGAGATGCCCGCGAGCACCTTTTCAGTGGAAAAAAAAGAAAAAAAGAAAAAAGAAAAAAGAAAAAAGTCTGATCGTCGTCGATGTTGCGGGTGTCTGACACTCGCGGTTGAATTTATCGTTATGGAATCGCCAAGGGGCGTCATAATCGATTTATCCTCGATTCTCGGAACTCTCCGTTTTATTTTTTGTATCTTTTAATATGTCGCACATGCGACTGTGTGCTTATTATTCCGTGTACAGGGCTTCGTCTGGCGCTGTTAAATGTTCTTTGTTCGAAACAACCGGAGAGTTCTTACACGAGTAACATAACTGTTGCACAATGGCGGATCTCGCGAAGTCCGTAATAATTTTATCAAATGGCTTCTATCGCTCCTTAGATTGTTATTTATCGAAGAAAAAAAAAATACATATGAATATAGTTATTGAAATTTAATAAAAAATTTCGGGCGAAACGAAAAGGGGATTTATTCAGTTTGTCGAGTTAATAAGATTGTTCAATAATGTCCGGAAGTTTCCAGCCGCACGTGTGTGTCCTGCGAGAGATTAAAAAATGACTAATCCCAAGATTACAGAGACTGTGAACAGACTTTTGGCGGAGATTCATCATCCGGCTTATCTTTGGACCGTCATGAAAAAATAATTTAGGGTGACGAGAGGGAGGCGGGCACGGGACCAGCGGGGGGGGGGCATTAATGCGAAACGTTTCGTCGAATGTCTGGGCTACTTTGTTTGACGCGTCTTCGCTGGCGAAAAATATTAGCCGAACTTTTGTCAATTTTTTATCTTTTCACGTTAGTCACGTCACGCGCGAGTTTGACAAGGTTAAAGAAAGATAATCGTGAAACCCGGAAACAACGCTGTCGGGGCACGGTCCCGGGCGCATAAAAATTTCACCCGAACGATCGAAATAATTCCTAAAGTCATCGGGGGGTGGAATCGTGTAATTTATGGACTGCCACAGTATTGAATCGATAAATTTGTGTGACCCGGTTTTTCCAAGACGACCCATAAATAAAAATCTCAACGATTGAAACGAAGGTTGTTTTTTTTTCTCGCGGGCTTTCGTCGTACATTTACCGTGTACGTATACGTTTAACGGAGAAGAGTAATTTCTACTAATTTCAGCATCGCGACGAACATCTAGTTGTACACTTTTGTTTCACTCGTTTCGTTGATTTTTCTTTTCCCCCCTTATTTTCCGTTAAATCCGCTCTTCATATCGCGTTATATATCATCTAGATTAATAGGAGCCTCCAGTAATAAGACAGTAATAAGACAGCAATACTATTGGTACAATCGCTTGCCACTATAAATAGTTAAACATCTACGTTATACGTATGACGACGACAGCTGCGTACCGCGTAGATTGTACGGTGACGTCTAAAACTCGGCGGAGAAATTCCTATTGGGTAGAAATATTATGGACTGGTTGTATTATTATGCAAACAGGAAAGTCACATGGTTTATACACAACTTTACGAATTCACGTTGTATAAACAATTTGCAGATTTTTTCGAAACGATAGGAACGGAGAGAATATATTAAGAATCGTGGGTTGGTATGTGTAATGGCGTTGAGCAAACAAAGACGACAGGGCACCGGCGCTCATCGTAATCCACGAACATCCGCGACACAGCCGAGCCAACTTACACGCACACCGTAAAATATCGATTAAAAATATATTCACCGCGGTTATCTATCATCGAACGACAGTATTTTTCGTTCATGCTTCGTCGTCGCGAATTTATACGTTCGATCAGGCGACTCGACGTTGAATAATGAATTTTATTTAATAAAAAAAAAAATGTATATATATTTTAATTATACTTACAATTATATTGCGTCTCAAAAGCAATTTTTAATTAACATTCCGATCGACAAAAAATCAACCGAGCGACCATTGACACACGCGCACGAATTCCGAATAAACTTGTCGCGTAAATTCTGTGCCCAATGATACGCTCTTCATTGATTAAAATACATGAGAACGTTCGGTGTTCAACCGAACGAATCGAATCGACACATGCTCGCGGATTTCTCTTGTTATTCCAGGATTCGACGATAAATTTAAATAAATCTTGTCACGACACCTGCTCGACAAACATCGAGATTAATTTGTTTCGAACGAATAAATCACTCGCACGGTGGATTATTTTTCGCTCTTTTTTTTTCCCCCCGTTTCTCGAATACGCGGAATAAACGAGAGATTTATTGCGGATTCTTGCTTCCCGAGTATTGCGTATTATTATTATCTTGTATTTCGCTTTTTTTTAGTCACGAGCTGCCCGTGTTTTGTATTACAATTATTGACGGAATCGATTTTTTTTTGTGTCACACACACACATGTCATATGATTTTTTTGCAAATCGTCATGTAACATACGGAAATATATATTTGGTTTAATAGTCGCAACTTTGCGAGAGTACGGTCGAGCAATCAGCAAAAGAATTCACTGTTGCCCGGGGGGAGGAAACGTCGCTGTTCGTTTATACTGACTCATCCTCGCGTCCCCATTTACCGTGTCTAGGAGCGACGATGAATTTAATTAGTTTACCGACGATTATCATTAATATCAGGTAAAGTTTCTTTTGTCTGTATGTGTGCTGCCGCGTCGTCGTCGATCCTCGACGGTCACCGACAATGCCTTGACATAATGTTTTGCCAGGCATCATACACACACACATGTATCTGCCTACACGGTGGATCGCTAGTTTCTCCCCTATGCATCGTCGTCGTCATTTATCCACGAAGAATAATACAATTAGCGTAATTGTCCGCTCGGATTCTATAAAGAAGTTACAAAAGACGCCGAGCGACCTACAGAACCGACGTTGTAACAATAAATAACATTTACGTAACGGAGTCCCGGGAGGACTTCTCAGATTATAATCGGTGAAATAAAAATCGAAGACTCGCGCCAATTAAATTTTTATCAATCTAGTCTCGTGAAATTCATTTTTTTTTCTTCCATCCACTTTTCTAATTAAACGTATGACGTGAAAAAGTAACCGCATAGCGAGTGTTATCAACATTTTTTTTTTCCCTCATTTCATCGTGAAAAGAGCCACGGAGGTTCGATCGTCAATGCTTTCTCGCAATGTGCAGACTAGAAGTATTGCCCTCAAGAAATATCGGAGACGATCAATTGTCGAGAAACGACGGGAAGTGAAGCTAGAGACTGGATTGCTGGTTATTATATCTATTTTCCTCCCGTCAGATGCATCCACGTGAAACTTTAGCGCGGCGAGAAATGTCTATGGACATTTTTTTTTTCGACTATTTTTTTTTTTTTTTTCAGTTCCCACCCGAAGTTTTGTTGGATATGTCGAAAAAGAAATTCGCTGAAAGTTACAGCCCTTAATATTAATTCTAAGTACTTTCCCCTAGCGTGAGAAGATTTTCCATCTGAAATACACGTAAATCGAATTTTTTTTCTTTTCAAATTTCTATAACTCAGCCGCATTTTATGCTACATATTGTTCTTGGTTTCGATTTACCCGGAATAAAACAATCTAAAAAAGTGCCTTTTGCGGCGAAATTGTAAATTGTACTGGTTAGTTGGTACGGGTCACTGAAGTTGATTTTTACCAAAAATTCTCGTTTTTTTGCTGTTATCTCCGATACAATTAACTTTACGAAAAAAATGTAAATGAAAAATTTGTTGGAAATTTAATTTCCTACAAGAAAGGTCCTATCGACCCAATTGCTTAGATCAATATTTCTTGAGATATTGAACTTTAACTTATGAGTAGTATAAAATTTATAAAATATGAAATATTAAATAACAAAAGTTCAATATCTCAAGAAATATTAATCTAAGCAATTGGGTCGATACGACCTTTTTCGTAGGAAATGAAATTTCCAATAAATTTTTCATTTACATTTTTTTCGTAAAGTTAATTGTTTCGGAGATAACAGCAAAAAAACGAGAATGTTGGGTAAAAATCAACTTCAGTGACCCGTAACAACTCACCAGTACAATTTACACTTTCGCCGCAAAAGGCACTTTTTCAGATTGTTCTATTCCGAGTAAATCGAAACCAAGAACAATATGATAGCATAAAATGCGGCTGAGTTATAGAAATTTGAAAAATAAAAATAAATCGATTCACGTGTATTTTAGATGGAAAATCTTCTCACGCCAAAGTACTTAGAATTAATATTAAGGGCTGTAACTTTCAGGGAATTTCTTTTTCGACATATCCAACAAAATTTCGGGCGGGGACTGAAAAAAAAAATCGCCCTAATGGACATATTGATTATTAAAAAATCGAAAAATGTTCCAATTTCAATGTTTGTTAATCGTTCTTTTGGGTGACAATCTGATCTTGCGTAAAATCTATTTCCACGAATTACGAAGAAGAAGAAAAAAAAACAGTAGTTAAACTATTCGTTGTGTTTTTTTCGCGTCTGTGTGTGGGGATCCGTGTCAGTCCGGTGGATTACAGAAAAGAGACGTTATCTTCTCGCGTGGTCGAGTAAAGCACACGCTCCTCCACCGGGACATACCGAGGCCACGCAATAATAATTCTTCCCTCTCGCGTTCCATATTACATTATAGACCGTAAATCGTTCGTCGCGTATACGCGTATCGTCGAGTCTCTTTGTCCAAACGAAAACGATGGAAAAAAATTAAAATTAGAAATGTTCTAAAACACGTGTACGAAACAAATGGGCTATTTTAAGGGATCTCGCTCGTCGTAACAGCCATTTTTACCTGTAAATCTAATTTTAAACGGACAATTGTATCGAAGTAGAAGTCGCGGGGTTGGCTTACGCTCGGCCGCCACGTCAGTTTAGTCACGTCATTTGTCTACCCTCAAAGAATCCCTAGATACGGCATTTATACATCCCCTGGGTAGCGTCTCTGTCTCGTACGTTTAATCCATTCGTGACACCTCCAACCGGTCGTTCCGGGGGTTTTACATACGGCAATTCGATGGGTCGACCACGCGTCTTTCGTTGAATTCTCCGTTATCGAAGTTCACGAGAATACACACGCGAAGAGAACGCGAGAGAACTGTTCGAACGTTACGGTCGCTAACGCACTTGCGAACACTAGCCAACTCTTTGCACGCAATTCCAATGGGGGAGGGGGGCTTTGGATATGTCGCACGAGTTTGATTCAATATTTACCTCTTTTTATCGCCACGTCAGTGCTACGTTCGACCCCGAGGATTCCCAAAGGGATGAAATATAGTCGAGACATTTACGACCGTACGTCTGGATATTTGTTCTTCGCCAATGACCAATATAGCCACAGAAACAAATGTCACCTTGACGTCGATGGAAAAATAACTTCAACCCTTGTCGAAAGTGTCGAACCGTATGGGCGGAAAGAATAATTTGAGTTTAATTGGACTGAGAGGATCGATCGACTCTCGGCGCGCAGTAAGAAAAAGCCCTAAATGCTTGAAACATCGATGCGGCAAAGTGGAGTCGTGGATTTGGATAGGGACTCGATAATCGGTTACAGGAATAACGAACTTTGAATCACAGGTTCATGAAGGATGCTTCGGTCCTATGAACCCTCGTCCTAATTGATCAGAAACACAATTCAAAGAATGATCATATAAATGATGTTGAAGTTTGCATCATTGGAATGCAACGAAAATATATTTTTTTACAACATTCATCCCCCTCAAGGTTGAATTTTCGTGGACAAAAATCGTTAGAACGTTCTTCTGGGGTTCCCTTTGAAGACCTGGACCTAAATGGCCAAGAGAAACCTTAGCAATACCGAAAATGAAAATTTGAAAAACCTTTTTTCGTTGCGTTCCAACGATGCAAACTTCAACATCATTCATATAAACGATTTTCATTAAAATCGTTGTTGATTTTGAAGCTTATGTGAAAACGTAAGCCTCGAACAAGGGTGTACCTTGTACCATTATTCGAGCACCCGATGATTAATAATCGCATTTCTGGGATTGGAAATATCAGGATAAAAAGATGGCTGACGTGAATTTGATCGAATACTAGGCGATTCTCGGAGGATCGTTCGTGGTCTATCGATCCGTCCCAACCGACACTCATTACCGCAGGGTCCCATTTACAGCCCCTTCACCTCCCCCCCTCCCTCGCCATACCGCGACTTAAATATTTACCGACCGAAACGCTTACCACTCCGGTGAGTTTAATGATCGGCCGAGCTATACAACCGATTCTCGCCCGCTTACACACATTAAAACAGCTTCGAGCTCGTGTATCACACGAGCAGAGGCGTATATGCATTACGCGCGTATAGACGAGCGGCTCGTGCCCGCTTAATTATGCAGTGGCTCGCCTAATGAACTTGAAATAACGGCTGTATATCTCGTTGAAGCTAACAACCAATCCGAGAAACGGAAGGCAAACTTTAACGCAAAGAAATATGCCCTTTTTTTCTTTCTTCTTTTCCTTCGCGCTTCAACCCCGCCCGCATCTCTCGACCGGATGTTTGTCGACGTTTTTATTTCCTTCGCGGCTACCATCGAGCTGTTGCAGCGCAATTACTGACTCTGTTTTATTTTTTTTTTAATTACATTTCTGACGTCTCGGAACAAACGAATGATTTTTTTTATTTGAACGGGAATCCAGAATTAGACAGTATAAATATTGGAGTTAAATGTTTGAGAAAGCTTCGACATGGTTAACGTTTAATTAACGGACTAGAGCTTAAAGTTTTTTTTTTTTTCGTTTTTTCCATTGTCAAATCCGACCGCATATCAACGCGAAATTGATGTACGAATGATTGGTACAGTGGAAAATTAGAGAAAAAAAATCTCACGATCCTTTTTGTTCGAATTCGAGTGTTTTTTTTCGTTCGCGAATTTACATTGCGAAAGGCAATTATGGTCAATTGCAGAAAACGACAATTGTAATAAAATTGAGCATTTATTTTTGCCATTGTGTTGGAGACGAGAAGAAAAAGAGAAAAGTTTCCTCGTCTCGTGTACGTACTTTCCGTGTACATATGTAATTCGTTATGTCGATATATGGAGCGTTATTTCTGTCCGAAATGAGCAGTTGAACGAATCGAGAAGATAAACTTTTCCGTTCGAGAGTGAGAGGAGCAACGGAAAAAGGAAAGAAAAAACGGGAGCGGAAAAACTATATCGGTGTTTCGTGTGACGTTGCGTTACGTCGAACAAAGGGTTGTGCCGGATCAACTTTCGAGGTTATGGCGAACATACGCGACCTGTACTTTTACCACCAAGCTCAATAGCATCGCGCACTATGAGTTCCGATGCTTCGATTATTTACGCTGTATAACCTCGCGCATCAAAGGGTACTGACCGGAGGGTTGCTATCTATTTTTTTTTGTCCCCTCTATCTCATTCCGACCGATTTCTGAGATACTTCTCATTCCTACGAAGTTGCCATTGGATTGTAGACCGAAGAAAAATTTTCCCGTTACCCAAAGGGATTGTTAAAAAACGTGTATGCCGAGAGAACACCATCCGATGGAAAATAATAATTCTTAGAGATGGAATGCTGAAAAATGAACCGTGAGGAAAAGAGAAACGTTATAACGAAACAACAAAAATGACATTTTCTCGCAAAAATAAAACCGTTCGATTTTGCGGGGGGGCTGTCTCGATTATTACGTTCGGTATTTCACAAAAAGAAAAAAAAAATAACGCTTCTCACGAGAGTTCAGAGGGGGAACAAGAAAACAACCCTTCCGAGCGAAAAACCATTCGCAAGAAATTCCGACAAACAAATTTGGCATTATAACAAAAAAGAAAATGACATGTTTCTTTCCTTTGTTATTTAACGATAATTTGAAATAATTACTCTGTTGCAATAATTATTAATCTATTTTTCATTCAAACAACGCTCTTGCAGTGGTTTTTCGTGCCGATAAATTTGTCTCCACGTGTGGGACATTAAAGCTCGAACGAAAAGCGATTCGACATTAGGTTTATTTGTCTAATATCCAACGGATATTGGTACGAGGTTCGTCATATCGACGCGACACACGTTAATTATGGGCTAACGGATTTTTACCGACTGCTGTCTATGTCCGGCTCGTAGGACGTCGGCGGCGTTAACAATACGACCGGCGTATCCCTCCGGGAATTATTCATAAACTCTCGGTGGTGTATTGCCACCGAGAGAAAACGTGACAAAGCGAGAGAAGCGAGAGCCCACGCGGCAGAAGCTAAATGTTTTCTTTTATTATATCGACGCTGCTTATGAAAACTAGCATGTTTCAGATTTCTTACGAAAACAAGCACGCTTGATATCTGCGCGAAAACTAGCGTGTTTCGGCTTTTGCCACGAAAACTAGCAGTTTTCGACTTTCACCGCGAAAATTAGAACGTTTCAGTATCACTGGAAGTGTTTCCCATTTTTTGAACATCGTTTTTTACTCCAAATTGACGAAATATTAATGCTTGTCATTTTATACTCTTTTATTTTTTGTTTGAATTTATTTCATACATATTTTACCGTTTGAATTTTCGTCTGCCAGGCTTATCATAAGATGGCAAACGGCAAATGCCTCGTCATTTTGGAATAAAAAAACCATGGTCAAAAAAATTTGAGAAAAGAAAATCGAAAACAATTGCGGTGTATGCAAAGTTAACGACGTCAGTTTTTTCCCCTCTCGCTACTTCGTCCAAGACCTGACATTTCTCGAGACATCTCAATCGATTGTTTTGAAGATTTTGTCAACTGTACTTTATACTTTAGTCGTTGATCACTCCAAGATTGTGTTTTTTTTTTATGAAATAAAAACACAATGAACGATTCTTCAGACTGTAAGTAGAATATACTTTTTATAAACAATAATTTTGTTCAATACCATCGCTGACTCCGAAACTTGAAGTCATGAAAAATATCATTGATGAACAATTTTAGTTTTTGAGTGGTGGAATATTGCGTATCGTATTTGCGAATCGTATTTTCAATAATGTTATTATTTTTTTAATACAAAACGAATATAAATGTTTAAGGGTGTACGGGCGATACACCCTTAATATTTTTCATTTATTCCTTATAGTGCTCCCGAAAAAATTATCAAAACTTTTGTGAAAGTTCCGAATCTTATTCGATTTAGTTCGGCAAATATACGACTTTTTCCAGTGCAAATCGAAATACGCTAGTTTTCGCGGCGGAAACATGCCACTTTTCGCGGCAGAAGCCGAATCATGCTAGTTTTCGCGTCGAATATCGAAACGTTTTGATTTTCGTGGTGGAATTCGAAACGTACTACTTTTCGTAAGTAGCGTCGGTATACGCATTTCAATTTAAAAAAAGGCACAAAGTGACGAGTTTTCGTTCGAAAATTATCGTCAAAAGTTATGTCCCCTTTCGCGCATCAACGAAGTACCGAAGTCCGTTGGAATCGAACAGGGACGAAAATCGAAATGAATAAAAAGTGAAATACTCACATCACAAAATCATATACATATTTGGCAATTTTTTTTTTGTACGAAAAAGTGATTTATGTAAAAAACTAATTACACATATATTCAGTACAAATATTAAGCTGATAAAACATATATTTTTTTTGTTTTTTTGCTATACAAAATGGGCGAAATTGTTAAATGTGCATACCCGCGCGGTGCATCGATAAATTTGACGATACACCAACGCTTGAAAATTGAGAGTTGTGTGAAATTTGATTACGATTAGGATATACAACCCCGCACGCGTCTTCGTGTACACTCAGCCAGAACGTGTACACATATACGTGTATACAACGAGTCGGTTTAACGCTAGAGTGCTTTTTTTACCTCCACGTCCGATGGGTCACCCTCTCACTCGGTTAATTAGCCCGGGACATGCACCCTAACTCGACTGCGATGCCTCTTTCACCCCCTACGCATATATATATATATATATAAATGCTCGTCCTCATCGTGTGGCACGTGCCGGGGCTCGGGTCTCGCCGGAAACTCACTTAGTCGACTGGCACATAGACGCGGGGCAAACAGCCCCATTTCCCACATCGCCGCGTACCTTCCTTCCGTTTTGATTCCCACGTGTCTCTCGCGAGGGATTCCTCTCTGTCACCCTCTCGGCCACGTACACACGCGTATAACCGACGACAATTCTTCGTTATACAAGTGCTATCGCCGTTACGCGGCCGCGACGAATAAGACGGCATTGTTCTTTGTCCTTTTCTCTCGTTTCAACGATACCTCTTACTCGCTTATCGCGATCGATAGTAACAAATTAGTTTCTCAATTCGAACAATTATTGTAACCAATTCCCAAGGATTGCCATCATGATCCATTAATGGTTTTTCGTTGTTACAGTCGTGCGATCATTCGAAGGGAAATTTAATGGTTGTTTACGAACAAATGTATTTTACAATTGTGCAACTTTGCATCGTACTACTTTTTGTTAAATCTTGCCGAAAGATTGAATTTTTCCTCCTATCATTGACGCTGACAAACTCACAATCGTACGATCGTTGAGAGAACTTGGGAATAAAAGCGTTTCGATATGATGTATGATTTTAGGGGAGGGTAGCGTAAATTTTTGATACATTCAACGTCGGAAATAGAAATATACTCGTAAATCCGTCGTTAGACCGGTAGCGCTTGGAGTATACCTTTACTCTTGGCTCGTAGTTTTGAATCAATTTACAAACGATGTACATATATAAGCGCACACATCAACACAGACACACGTTAACACATTTGCTGAGAGTTTCTACAGTTGCCGCGGGTATATTGAAAATACCGAGGGGTGAAACTATCATCTCGGTCTTTCCGTGGAAAATTGTCGGTAATAATCCCGGGTGGTAGTTTGCATTATTGAGAAAGCGTCGTTGCGGGTCGCACTTGCCGGTTGCGGTAGGCCACTGCAACCTAGACGATACATATATATGTACTACAACGACGAGGGCATCTATATACAATCGTATATATATCCTCGTCGAAACCCTCCACGACCCTTACCACGTTTTCACTCGGTTTACCCTCTCTCTCTCTCTCTCTCTCTCTCTCTCTCTCTCTCTCTCTCTCTCTCTCTCTCTCTCTCTCTCTCTCTCTCTCTCTCTCTCTCTCTCTCTCTCTCTCTCTCTCTCTCTCTCTCTCTGTCCGTTCGTATCTTCATCCCCTCGAGCAATCCCTCAACAAAATGTCCCTTCATTTTTTCCTACAATTTTCACCTCACAATTTCCTCGAGAATCACGCTCGCTCGCGAAAGAAAAATAACCCCTTTTTTTCTCCCTCTCCTACCACTGATTTCACGCCGATACCAGAACGGCTACTCGTTCACGGAAGTGAAAAAGGTGGCAAGAGTAATGAAGAAAAGAAAAACACAGACTTCGCGTCTATAATCTCGCGAAAACCTTATCTTTCGCACCCCGATCGCGCGTTAACTTAAGATCGGATTCTTTGGCTATTCGTGCGCCCTCTTTCTCTTTTTTTTTTTACTCCAGTGCGTCTCCAATATTTTTGTAAACGAGAGAGAAAAAAAAGGGGGCTGCTTATTGGACATGGACATTTTTTCATTATTAATTCATTGATCGGAAGGAAATTTCGTTGAAAAATGAAAAGTTTAACGACATTAATATTTTTCATTTCCCGGAAAGTAGTGCGTGAGTGTAATATATATCGGACGGTGGTTTTATCGACCGCGACCATCACGCCCTGACACCCCGTTCACTTTCTCTCTCGTGCGTGATTCATTTTGTCGCGACAATGGACAACCGATGGTCGCGGGGTAGACAGCGCGCGAGAGTGCTGTCCCGTTGTATGTTGGGCCAACGGCGATGAAACCGCGTTTTTCCCGTTGTCGCGCGAGTACACCGACGACCCATCGGATGCGCTTGCACGCGTACACGGGGACGAAAAAAAAAAAAAACGAAGAAAACAAATCGACAAAAAATCGAGCCTCCGAGTCTTCGATAAGCCGATTTTTTTTCTTTTTCTCTTTTTTTTTCGTGTGTACCCTCGCGTGTCCGTTTTTTTTCTCTTTCTCTCTCTTTCTCTATCGTCACGTAATTTCCCGTTCGGCTAACGATCAAGTTTTCCTGATCCTCCGGCTGTCCGCACAATTTATCATCGGAACGACCCGGACAATTGTGTGTTTCGGTGAAGGACATAAATAAATAAATACATATATCTCAATTTCGTTCGTCGTTCAAATTGTTATCCGTCGCGAATCTTCGTAAGTGCATTCTCATTAAATCCCATCGGGCACTTAAATCTGTGCGAAATGTTTTTTTTTTCGGCCGGATGAAAAATCGAAAATCAACGACGAATTCGACTATAATCGTATGAACAGGGATTTTTTGAAAAAAATTTCCAAAACGTATAAAATCCGGGGATTATCCGTTTTAAATATTCACAAAAAGTATAACGATTATTAAACATTTTCGCACATTTTCAATACGTTGATATTTCGGAAAATGGAAGAGAAAAACAAAAACAATTTCCTGAAAAAACAATATGTGCGGAATATGACGTAACAGAATTTTCAATTGGATGTACTCAATTGACGATCTTTCTGTCAATTTTATAATCCACATTTTTTTTTTTCACCGCTCGCGCTTATCCAAATTTTCAACATAATGATCTCTTTGACATTGTCGAAATTTCACAAGATCACGGATCGTTGGTATTATTTGGAATTCAGAAGTAACGATTAAAGGGGGGAAATAGGGTTAGACGGTTGAAAAAATCGATTTTTTTTATTTCATAAATTGTTAGTAAAACTATTGAAAAATATGTTCCCAAAATTTTAAATGAAAATTCCGACTCGTTCTATTGTTATAAGCCGTTAAGGGGGGAAATAGGGTTTGGACAGCGTTTTCTCAATGATTTTCATGAATTTTTTTATAGTATAAAAAATGAATATAATTTATTGAAACTTTGAGAATATTTTATACATATATTTAAGTATATACTATAAAATTTTTGAAGAATTTCCTTGAAAAACACCGAAGATATTAACGACCCCATATTGCAAGTCACAGACTCAGCATTTTGCGTTTTTTCAAACGCGTTTTTCTGAAAATGACTTTTTTTGAACTTGCGTAGACGCTAGTTTGAAAAGTTTTCACCCAATCGTTTTGAAAATTGGCAGTTACTTTCTCCATAGTATTGCGCTCTATATGAACCTAAAATATTATCATTATTTAAAATATTTTTTTTTTGCAAATAAAGTTGTAAAAAATGGCAAAAAACCATGCTTTTTTGTTTTGACCCCTGTAAAAAATTTAATTTTTTATTTTTTTGATAGCATTTAGGTTCATATAGAAGAGAGACATATAATAAAAGTAAATTCCAACCTCGTTTGATTTCGGATGAAAATTGCGGTTTCCAGAATGTACGCAAAATGTTGAGTCTGATTGTGACCTGCAATATGGGGTCGCTAATATCTTTGGTGTTTTTCACGGAAATTCTTAAAAAATTTTATAGCATATACTTAGATATATGTATAAAATATTCTCAAAGTTTCAATAAATTATATTCATTTTTTATACTATAAAAAAGTTCATGAAAATCATTGAGAAAACGCTATTCTAATCGTATTTCCCCCCTTAAAATCCCCAAAGTCGCACGACAGGACAACGAACCATATAAATAACGAAGCGAATCGAAATAAAGTAGATATAACGATACCGATTTGTCGCTAGAGTATCGCACACGCGATTCATCGATCGATCTACCAACCGTGTAACAAGGTGTATCGTTGCGAAAAAAAAAAACAACTATCAAAACTTGTCGCCAAGCGTCGTACAAACTGCTCTGCGGAATCGTCACGGGGTGAAACCATATGATTACGCGTTATAAATAATATATTAGAAAATTGGCTGGTTCCTCGAGTACATACTAGATACGTTGAATTTCTGAAGCCCAATTTTTTTTTGTCCTCTCTCCTTCAACGACATTCTCGGTCTCGTTCGAATCAATTTTTTTGTTTCTTTCTTTCTCCTTGTTAACGCGGATAACATTCGTCAAGTATACCCGGGGGGGCTTTAACCTGATCGTTTTCCGAAATTTGCATCCAAACAAGAGAAGAAGAAGAAGAGGAAAAAGCTCGTTGACTCACCGGTATGAATGTACGTGTGTTTCTTCATGTCGGATTTCTGATGAAACCTCTTGCCGCAGTACTGACACGGATAGGGTCTCGTGTCCGAGTGAATTAGAAGATGGGTGCTCAGTGTGCTCGATCGCTTGAACGCCTTGCCGCATTGTTTGCACTGTAACGATATATAAAAAAAAAAACAATCGTGAAACATTCTCTCGCGATAAAAAAACAATAATATCTCAATCACCGGAAAACCATCCATTGCTTTCCCCAAAATTATCCCCGAAAAAACATTTCTTTTTTCGATTTTGACGATTCGTAAAAAGACTGAAAAGTGAACGCGCGATATCGATCGATAACTTCATCGTCGGGTCAATGACGTACTTCTCTGCGAAATGCAATTGGAAACATAATTTTCAAATTTCAATTCAATCGGGTAAAAATTGTTGGAGTTATTTATTACGCGGCGCGCTCGGGTACTCCGTGGCCGTGCCGGATTTTAGGCTCACGTTATACGATCAAATACAGTGAAAAAAAAATACTAACCGCTCCCGTAATTTAACTTATCTTATTTTTATGATGATGAAGCATCGTTTGAGCAAAAAAAACATCGTTCTATTGAAAATTCTATCGTGGCCATACCCCTTAATAACCCCCGGGCGAAACAACATTCGTAATAGAATTTTTATTAATTTTTTTCCATAATAACATTACGCTCAGAAACGGAGAAATGAAAAAATAGTGGGTGTTAAAATAGAGAGAGAGGGAGAGAAAAGACAAGTGTTTGGTTGTGACGAACACGTGTACGCGTCCGCGTCACATTTTCGAACCAATGTCGATGAGAGCGCGACGGGATTGACATGGCGTGTCCTCATCCGCCTTTCGGGACAATCACATATCCGTCCACGGCCCAACCCCTCCTCTCGTCGTCCCTTAACGCCCGATACAATCAGTAGGATAAGCGGTCATTCGCGAAGGGGTGGCCCTGTAGGGTAAGAGGGGGGGGGGGATTGTAATGACAGACCGCTTCGATATCACGTGATATAAGTAGACAGAAACGAGTAACGGCGCGATGCTCGAACAATGCCGCGGACTGATTTCCGGTCCCGGCAAGTGGATGGTTTCTCGTTTATCTATATATATACACACACAGCTGGATTATTGAGCACGGATTTCTCAACGAATCTATGTAGAGAAGAACACGCACGATATTATAACGCGGGGCTCGTAACAATTTTCATACATTGTTATCAATCGCACGTCCGATCTCTCACAATTTTCGCCATATTGCGTGTTTGTCCGGATGATCGAAAATTCGCTTCCTTCCTTTTCCTTTTTCTGAACGCAAGGATTAACGATATTTACGATATTACCGGAGGTATGTTCGATCTATCGGACAGTGAATTCATAAACTCGTGATCGATAAATATTTTCGGTGAAATTTGAGACGGGTAATGAGGGTGGTTAATCCCGATGGACAAGTTCTTGTGAAATTACAACGATGAGGGGCGAAACTTTGGAGCAAGGGGATGATGGCGGGCATTTTTAGGGTAACGTTGAATTAATAAATGACAATTCGGTTATTCTCGTATTCTCGAGTAGAAAATCGTTTTGACGTTTGAGGGGTGATCGCGTACAACTCGAGGGCCAATGACGATCAATCGGTAGTACAAAAAAAAAACAACCCCTGTCAAAGTGTGAAACTGCTCGATAAGCCCAATGGCGTTACCACCTCCTCCCCTGCAAATTTTTTGATAAAAAAAAACATTTATTTTTAACCCTTTAATACTTATTTCATTGGTCAGGAATTTCGGATCGAAAATTTTGAAAAAAAAAAAAAAAAAAAAACGATCGAAGCTCCTGACAACACTTACGGAAAAAAAACGTTTACGTTTTCGAAAGTGCGACAAAAACAAATTTTCCTGTTAATAGAAAAATATCTCCGAACCGAGGCCCCTTCATATTTTATATGCAGAAGAAAATTTTGTCATCATACATCAAGGAGATTAAGATCTAATCGAAAATTTCATAACTAACCGATAACAATTGACAGATATCACGAGAGATTGTGTTTGCAAACACACGTGAGATCTCACTGTCAATCGATCTATAAATACATTTTTTTCCTCAATTTTTTATCAGAGCGATATAAGTGCGTAGATCGAAATTACACGAGGCGCCACATAGATCGAAATGTAAGAGTGTATACAAATATATGGCAAAACTTATGACGCCAATACCCCCCCTCGGGTAACACTTGTGTTTACGGAAGATATGAAAACTCGGCAATGCGCCCTATTGTCCTTGGTAGGCGCCAGACGTTACATCGCCTTTTTAACCGAGGGACAATGAGCCAGCCGAGAAGGGAGAGAGAAAAAAAAATATATATATATAAACGAACAACCACTAGTTCCTATTTCTCGTCGTTACTTTTCTGCAAACAATAGGGACACGCTCGTCGTCGTCTCCCTCGTCATTTAACCAGGTACCAATGGCGCACGCATTCCCCGCTCGACTCGGTTTGCAAATTTTCTTTTTTTTCCCACAAACTCCATTTAACGTAGTAGTCTGGTAACTTAAGCCAATTTTCATGTCTTTTTTGGAGGGCGTTTTTTTGTGGGAAAATAAAAATGAATCGTTTTGGATATTTAGGATGTTTTTATTTACATATTGAAGATACAAAAAAAAAATTTTTTGAAAAAATTTAATAGTTCATTATTTTTATTATTGATCGAAGTTGGCACCTCGAAAAAAAGCGCGTGGGTGGCCCCGGTGATTTTGGCTCTTGATGTTATCTGAAAACAAAAATTCTTGATTATTCTTAATCTATAGACTTGTCATTCTGGTCGGAACTACTGAAGTTAAATTTCATGGATAAATAACAAAATGGCGGACTTTGGAAAAAAAGTCCTTTTATTTTAGCAAATAAATTTTGTTAGTTATCTATGAAATTTAACTTCAGTAGTTCCGACCAGAATGACACGTCTATAGATTAAGAATTATCAAGAATTTTTGATTTCAGATAACATCAAGAGCCAAAATCACCGTTGCCACCCACGCGCTTTTTTTTCGAGGTGCCAACTTCGATCAATAATAATAATAATAAACTATTGAATTTTTTCAAATAAAATTTTTTTTGCATCTTTAATATGTAAATAAAAACATCCTAAATATCCAAAACGATTCATTCTTATTTTCCTACAAAAAAACGCCCTCCAAAAAAAACATGAAAATCGGCTCAAGTTACCAGACTACTACCTTAAACATCGATTCTCGTGATTCGCGGTGCGAAATCAAATTAATGCTTGTGATCTAGGCGGGAAATGATCGAAGAGCGAAAGAAAGGTGGAGAGATGAAACAATGAAGCCTCGTTTGCGGATTCAGGGCGTGAAATTGCGATTCTTCGACATTTCTTTCGTTCGTCTCTTTTTTCTTTTGTCGCTGTCACTGCGAAAGCTCCGCTGATGGGTGCGGCAATATTCATTGTATGTAGGGGGGGGACAAAAGCGTCGATTTCCGGTCGTTCAACGACGGACTTTGAGTGAGAAAAGAAAGCGACATAGTCAGAAAGTATGATCGTTTTTGCGGAGAGGCGTGAGGCGTCGACGTAACCTCAAAAAAAAAAAAAAGAAACAGAAATGAATAAATGAAATTTCGAAGGAAACTTTCTCAAAGACCGCGGGAACGAATCGACAGAAGATTGGGTGTAAGAAATGAAATGCCACGTTCTCATTGGCCAATCGATCAAACGTCCGACTTTCTTCATCACTTGATTCCAGGGAAATACAAAAAAAAAACCATTTCGAAAAGTTCACGAGGCCAATTGTTTATTTCTCATTAAGCAATGTAACGAATAATTTGTCAGTAAAAATCGACGAACCAGCGATCGTTGGAAATGTCTTTAATATCGCGTGAACAAATATTTAGCTACGAATTTAGAAAAATTTTAGGAACCGATGCAATTTTGTTAAAAAAATAAAAGATATTACCGATCTGAATTTTCGTTCGAATGATCAAAAAAGCATTTCGCAATCATCTCGTTTGGAATTTTTCATACGATTTTTCTTAACAAAGTTAAACGAATAACACCATTTTTTTCCGGAATTTTTATCGTCAAGCCTTCCAATTTTACTACTATAATAAAGCTGGAGAGTTTGTATGTATGTTTGTACGTTTGTTCGAACGCGCTAATCTCCGGAAATACTAATCCAATTTAGAAAATTCTTTTTGCCTTCGATAGCCCGTTTATTCGGAAAGGTTTTGCGCCATATAACTTTACGTTATGAACCTAAAGAGCGACGGAAATTTAACGCGGGTGAAACCGCGGGTCACGGCTCGTTCCTTTACAAAACTGATCGACATTCAAAGGATTCGTCGCGTCGATAAAATAAATACCAAGTTGAATGTCCGAGTGAATCTTCTCTTTTTCAATTAAAATTCGCGTTAGAATTCGTTCAACAAGTCCTACGTGTGCGAAGATGAGCGAAAAAAAAGGGTCGAATGATTGACCGAGTGTTGCCGAGTTCTCTCGACACACCGTGAGTCACGTAAAAATATATAGGGGAGAGAGTCTGTGGTGTGCAGTTGCAGTCGCACACACAAACACACTTGTCAAGACACTCCGCATCCAAAGATCGATAATAATTGGCGTGTATGTGGTTGTGGGAAGGGAAAGAGGAGGGGGATGTGTGTGCGGGTATGTCTATCGTCACGCGATTTGAATATATCTTTCGAGGATCTCTGAGGCCACATACGATAAAGAATGAATGTAAAAAAAAAAATGAAGAACAAAAAAAGCCAAGCGTGAAATGTATGGAAATTGATACAACTGAGGAGAGCCCTTGCTATCAGCGGATGCGTCACTCAAAATATAGATCGATAATTTGTGCTCGTCAATGTTTCGATTCGACAAACATATGCGGTCGCACAATTATATTTCTACCGTACACGGGTTGTATCGCCGAGTTGAAACGTTCCAGCATTAACGTTTCGCGATATTCGCGTTAAGGGGGGAAATAGGGTTGGACGATTCAAAAAATCGATTTTTTTTTTATTTCAAAAATTGTTAGTAAAACTATTGAAAAATATGTTCTCGAAATTTTAAATGAAAATTCCGACTCGTTCTATTGTTATAAGCCATTAAGCGGGGAAATCGGGTTAGGACGGCGTTTTCTCAATGATTTTCATGAATTTTTTTATAGCATCAAAAATGAATATAATTTATTGAAACTTTGAGAATATTTTATACATATATTTAAGTATATACTATAAAATATTTGAAGAATTTCCTTGAAAAACAGCGAAGAAAATTTATGACTGCCTTGATTTTGTTTTTCTTGGTACTATTTTTTCAAACGCTTTTTTCTGAAAACGACTTTTTTTTAACTTGCGTACACGTTAATTTGAAAAGTTTTCAACCAATCGTTTTGAAAATTGGCAGTTACTTTCTTCATAGTATTGCGCTCTATATGAACCTAAAATCGGAATATTATCATTATTTGAAATAATTTTTTTTTTGCAAATAAAGTTGTAAAAAATGGCAAGAAATCATGCTTTTTTCGTTTGACCCCTGTAAAAAATTCAATTTTCTATTTTTTCGATAGCATTTAGGTTCATATAGAAGAGAAATACATATAATAAAAGTAAATTCCAACCTCGTTTGATTTCGGATGAAAATTGCGGCTTCCAGAATGTACGCAAAATGCTGAGTCTGATTGTGACCTGCAATATGGGGTCGCTAATATCTTCGGTGTTTTTCACGGAAATTCTTCAAAAATTTTATAGTATAAACTTAAATATATGTATAAAATATTCTCAAAGTTTCAATAAATTATATTAATTTTTTATACTATAAAAAAATTCATGAAAATCATTGAGTAAACGCTGTCCTAACCGTATTTCCCCCCTTAAAAGAAGGCGAACCGTTGTCATCTAGATATTTTATATTTTATCATTATTAATGAAAGTTTGCGGTGGTGTATATTCGACAGTGAGAAGAAATTACCGGTGATAATCGGTGAACTTTGTGTTGACAATTTGTCAATCTGACTGAAGAGGATTCTGGGGTTGATCCTTCGCGACACCCCCGAAGGACTGTTTGTTCGTTTTGTCAATACCGTCCTATAATCATTTTTACCAATGCGGAAATTCAACGAAGGCGGATCTTTATGATGATTTTTCTACATTGCCGTAGAGATCGAATGAAAAATTATGTTGAGCGGGTGAATGCACGATTTTCACCTAAATACTTTCGACAAATTCGAGATTTAGATCCTCGAAAAACACCAGAGTTTAATTGTAAACACAACACGTGAATAAAACAATTTTTATCGACGCGGTAATCTGTGGTGAAGCGAGAGGGAGGGGAAAAAAAGATGGCGTCAAAATCGTGTCACCGTGGGCTTGAAATAAAGTGTTTGTTAATAGAATTGGAACTGTTCTTCGCGTCGTTTCCCGACAAACGCAAAAAACTTTTGCGATTGTCGAGGTTCGCGACGATACATCGACGGTACCGTTTTATTTCATTTTTTTTTCCACCTGCTATATCATCGCTCTCGCGCCATCGCTCTCGACGTAATGTATTACAACTCCCGTTGAGCTCGTTGCCTCGCTGTGCGCTATCGCGTCTGTACAGTCGACTCTCGAGAGTCCGCTGTAATTTGTCGAAACGTATTACGGAAGTGCTTTGAGATAGTACGAGTACTCGATCCATCCGACTGGACGACCGATCGCCGAGATAATGCGAGAAAGCATCGTGTTTATTGGATCGATAAAATAACACTACGAGATAATCGGCGACGAGTGTGAAAATATACGATAACGGGATAAAGATAAATCTCTTAACGCTAGTCCGTGGAATAATTCGTTCTACAAGCCCACATTTGTCAACTCAACTATATGCATTCTCGGTTAATTATCGACATGCTTCTTTCCTCATAGAGAAATCATTTGGGGGAGAAGGATTTCCAATTCATGAATAACGTATACACCAGTCGATTTCGATCCCTAATTCAATTTCGACGAGAGTTCGAGAAGGGTGGAGAAAAGAAAATTGAACCCTTTTTACAATTTGAGTTTCGAGCTCACACCTCCGAGGGCTCATTCCCTGGAACCTCGAGAAAGGTGTCGACCATTTGCGAACATCGTGAAAGAAAAAAATGAAGGAGGGCGATTCTCGGCACTTTGTGCACTGCTCGCACGCATACGGTTTTCCGCGCGTTAGCAAACATTGCCGATTTCGCACTGGCCTCATATACGAGCTCGTAATGCAGCGGCGACTAGAAACGGCGACCGTTTAAGTTCGTCGGCTGATTTTAGATTTCCAAGGATGATACAGGCTCGCAGAGCCTTCGACGAAAGCCTTACCGTTTCGTCGTGGCCCGTTGAGTAGTTGTGCCTTCTTTTCTAGACTCGGCATCGATCCAACGAGCCCCCCTTTTCGCTGACAAATCATTTAGGACGGTCCCTTTTCTTTCCTCTTCGCATTAGGTTAAATATATTTTTTTAAATATCCTCGCGAATGAATTGTCAGCGCGTTAGTGGATGTTCAACAAATTTTGAATATCTTTTGCCATTTTCATCGAATTCGTTTATGGGACACCGGTGATTAACTAGTTTTTGTGTCGTTGCTAGAACTGTGCACTTAAAATCGAACGTACGATCGATGCGCACTGACGAGAGCACTTCAGGAACCGTCGCGATTTTTCGGGTGAAAAAAATCTCCTAGTGACTGAACGATGGTAAACTTTTTGATCCCGGATGACGGGACAATGTGTTTTTTGATATCGTGTCATCGTAAGATTGTCCGATTGATTATCGTCGATTACTAATAAATGACAACTAACCTGGAAGGTTCTTTCGGTTGATGCGGGTGGTGTTAGTGGCGAGTGATGAATCTGTCTGGTTATCAGAGGTGTCGTTGTCGTTGGTGAACTTCTGATCGATGTTTCTCTCGCCTCTCTCTCGCAGACCGAACCCGGTGACCAAATTTCGCTCTTTCTCCCGAAACTCGACGACACGTCGTTCGGCTTTGTGCTAAGATTTAGCGGTACTTCCTCCTCGGGAAACCGCGCTGCTCCTTCCACTATGAAACGTAAAATACAACAAAAAACACACGCAAAAAGGGTTAATCGCCGAAAGTGTTTAAATGTATTTTCTCTTCATTAACTAGTTTTGTTCTTTATTCCTGTGTGTTTTTTTGGAAGAGATGATATAACAAGAGGATGAAATGACGAACGTATACGTAATTTCGAAAGTCGCTCGTTAGATATCTATTAATATCGGGGGTTAAGTATTTTTCTTTCCCACCGGAGCGTACACGATAAGAATTGACTTCGATCCTCTAGACTTACGTAACATCCAATCTACGCAACTGTTTTTCCATTGCCCTTGTTTTTTCACTTCCTTTTTGTTGTATTTTTTCCCCTCTCTATACAAATATTCCCGAACAAATGGGGAAAAAAAAAGCACGAGGGGCGGGGGGGATCAGTAATTGGTGTGACAAGACGCGCTCCCGTGAGTTTCGTGGCAATGCCTAGAGTCGATAAGAATAATGGCCCGTGGGCTTCTCGCATTGAATGAGTGATAAGCCGTCAAGTGGTTAACCGGTTTCGCTTCCTCCTATTGGCGTGATCGATTTGGCCTGTGTGCGTATATAAATATACATATATATTATGTACGACACATGAGCTATCCCTGAGCGAGCAATTAACGTAATTGTTCTGGCCTACTTTGATCGTCGATGACTTCGGGTGAGAAACTATTTTTATTTTTTCGACGTGTTTGATATGCAATAGCTTCGAACGAGCCGCGCGTTTATTTCTTATTTTTTTTGACTGGATTATCAAATGTTTTGCCGTGCGAGACGCGTAATATATCGCGGTCCAAGGAAACTCGAAGAGAAAGAAAAGGAAAGAAAGCCCGGACACTTACCGGCATATTTCGTTCTGTCGGACGCGCATCTTATTGGCGAACTGGCTCTCGTGGGACTAGGAGGTTCCGGATGAATTGGCGAGGAATGTTCCGACACGGATGTCGTATGCTGCGACGGCATTCTCGGTGACAATAGAGAATGGGGTAGCAGAAGGCCCACGGCGTGATGAGTCCACCACGCTGTGCCGTAACCGTTATACATCAAACCACACCGCATTTCTGCAACGAGAACAACAGAAAAATAAGGCTAAACGTCAACTTGACCGTTAATTTCTAAAACGCAATCAAATAGTCACAACGATCCTGTCGCTTTGTGCGCCGATGTCGCGACTTTTAACTCTCTCAGAATGAAAATAAATCCGTTTAAAAAAAGTGCCATAAGGGCCATGTAGAAAAATGCGAATTATTTCGTGCCGGGTTAATCGCGTTTGTAAAACTAACCTCGTGGACCGGTCGGTCCAGCCGCGGCAAGACCACCGGCCGGTGGCAATTTCTGTAGTCGATGATCTGGATTGTTGTAACCGGAGACGAAGGTAAATGCGCTCGGACGCTGGTCAGGTGGTGGCTGACCGCTTGAGATAGGTTGATTCGTCGGATTCAGGGATGAGACTGTGGCACCGTTGCTGCTGGAACTGCTGCCGGGACCACCTGGACTCCACGGAGACGCTGGCATCACGCACGGACTGCTCGGTGGTGATAATGTTGCCGGTGGGGACAATGCACCGACGGGAACGCCGACCGAACTGCAATGCAGTTCCGGCTTCACCAGCCACGTCCTCGGTACTGCCTCTGGAGAACGGAGAGATCATGAATCCATTTTTTGCTCTTTAATTATCAGAGGACAATTGGCTTCGTATCGTCATTTTGTTCTTTCTGTTAAATCGTCGACACGTCTAAATACGTAATGAGAGCTTTTGAGACCTACGTTACATCCAGGAATCGTAATAATATCAATTTCAACAATGCCTGCCGGTATATTCGCATTCGCTAGAATTCTAATGGATGGCTTTTGTGTTCACATCCACGCGGATATCTGTCTACGGCGATTGTAGACTGAACTGCACTTTCGAGGGATTATTAACGTGCGTGACAACGTTTGAATTCAAGTATATATCTATATATCTCTAGTGAAGCTTTAATGCAAGGCCAAGACGAAGTCCAGCAAGCATAATTATAGATCGACAAAGCGGATATTCTTGGTTACTAACAATTTGAAGCGAGGCAACGCTTCACGAAGTGATATATAAGTCGTGGACACTTGTATAATAATGTTTCGTCGTCGATGATGGATATTTTCAATCGCACAACATCGGATGGCTAAAGGAAATGATTGATATTCTTCGATGTTATGATTGATATTCAGCAGTGGTTCGAGAAGCAAAAGACCCAGTTTGAATACGTGGTGTACATTCGCTGTCTCTATAGCGAATAGTATTGAGCGGAAAGATAGCGGAGAATTTGTGAGGGCGTTCTTCAAGATTTAACCCTCCGGGACCATTGTGTCGGAAAAAACAACGAAACAGCTTTCATTCGTCAATATTATGACCTAAATATGAGTTATATGGAAATTCGGAGTCTTTTCGTCGGGTGGGGGTTTATAAAAATACAATTTTACAAATTATCGCGCGAGTTTCGATCGGTTTTTTTTTTTTAATCCGCAGACATATAAATCACGTATTGCATATCGCGTGACTGGAAGATTCAGTGAACGAGAGAACCCACTCGTGGAAACTTAACGATAAAATGCACGAATTTCGTTTTTTTGTATCATTGGAGGCAAATATAATATTTGAACAGTCTGCGGGCTACGATGACGCACTATTCATAGGTTATCGCAGACTGTTGGATTACCGATTACCGATTCTTTGTCTTGAACACATTTTTCGACACGGTACGACGACGTAATCGCGCCAAGGTTGAACGATACTACGACGTTGACATTATCGAATTCAGAGCCAATAAACCGTACAAAAATAATATAGCAACGACACGCGTGAAATATTATGGCAAATATTTTCGATAAAAAAAACATAATCCACGATTCATTCAAGATTTTCAACGACCAACCAATGTTTTTCTGTTCTTCAGGGAATTTCAGACTCTCGTCACACGTGTACGAGGAGATGCTCTCGCCGGTTATAAATCTGATGAACTATCAATGATGTATCGACGTTTTAAGGTCTTATCGGTCGGAGACCCCCAAAAAAAAAAAAAAAAATTTCCAGCACTCGCCGAGATAGGACAAGTTATGGACACGTGTAATAAAAAAACCGCCGATGCCAGCTGTCCAATAGTCACTTTACAATGACATTGGAGCCGAACGAGCCGGGTTATTTTTTTTGTCCGACACATATGTTGAAAATCGAATTATCCGGAATGCCCATTTGTTGGTTACGAATGGCATATCGAAATCTTCGAAATCTCGATTACAAAACGAAACGCAACAGCGTCAGCGTCGCGCATAAATCAGTTTGATATAGTTGAACAAACATCGACGGGGCCAGAGTCCTTGGTCGAGTTATGTGAACAAGTGGTCGGACGCGAACGTAATTTCGAAATTTCCAGTTCGTATTCCGGGGATATTTTTGGGTTTTTTTTCTTTTCTTTTACCCGAGACTCAAACGAACGAGACTGTTCAAACATCGATGTCGAAACAAAAATATGAACGTAACGCAGATCACTAGTAGCTCGAGAACATGGCCGAGTCTTGTTATACTTAATTATTAGCCTGACGCGATAAGATAGGGTGACAGATTTCTTTTTCTTTATTGCTGCTTTCCTCTTTCTTCACCTTTCAAAATCATTACAAATTTCGTTCGATTAACTAGCAACGGAGCAACGGATGAAATGCATATTGAGACGTGTACAAGTAGAGCTTTTGTCCATTGATGACAATCATTTCGAAGGGCTGCCAATAGTCGCTACGGTTTGAAGGGATGAACGGTTGTTCCGGACACGGACGAACGGATGATATTCTGACTGATTTTATACCGGAATGAGTTTACCGATCTATCGATTAAAAATGAATACCGGTTCTATACGAGAACCCGTTTCCCAAAGTGGTCCCTATTTTTTCGGTCGAATTGTCAAGTAAACTCTTTGTGAACTCGACCCGTATCGACGTGACATATCAATCGAATTCGCCATCAACTTGACTCTTCGATCGACCCCACGTACAAATGTTTAGACAAATAAAAACTAACTTACCACACATCGCGCTGCAGTTCGTTGTGCTTCTTTAGCGTTAGTCCTTCGGTTTGCTCATTGAGAGCCACAGAAAACAACAACAACAACGAAAAACGTAACGGTGCGCAAAACACTTGGCGACGAAACTCGAACGCGTTAAATAACAGAAAAATAAAGCTCGATTCACCAACGTAAAAGTAATACGATGATCGCACCACCCCTCCAAAGTTTGCAAAACAAAATCTGCACCGGGGTCTCACCCTTCCTTATCGAACCTGCGAGATCCGTTACGCGGTTAAGCCGTCACCGATTAACACACAGTTGAGACGATCGGTCTATGTTGATCATATCGATATCCCATTGATCGGTCAGACACGTGATATCCAAATATTAGGATTTTTCAGGACGAAACTTTGTTGGATCCTCGTAAAAACCTCACTGTTAACGAGTTTATCCGTCAGGATTCCGACGAGTCAATCCGCGAACAAATTCGTGAGCATCGATCGCTCTGTTTTGTTTCCGATTATAGGGATGGCGTTTGCCAATTGTCGATTAAAATTGTAATCAAGACTCGAAGATATCGTAGATTCGTAGATTCGGCCCGCAAAACCCAAACGGCCTACTTGTGCGAACAAATTTTCTGTCACAAATCCAACGCGGTTGGATTTTTAAGCTATTAATGAGTTGCGGTAGGGCGGATATATGTATGATTGATCAAGTTCGATGAAATCGAGCCGGAGCTGCTTTCGAGCGTCCTGACGTAAGGCAGGACCCTGACTGAGCCCCACATGCCCCTGGAATCTGAAGCCGCGTGGTCGAGACTACCGGCTCTCTCTCTCTCCTTCTTCTTTTACCTGCGTAAGCCAGACACGGGTTGCTTTACAAGGCTTTACCTCGCTATTTCTCCCCACCAAAACCTCGGAATCTCACCTGTGAATGATGCGCGCGCCTACTATAAAACACGGTCGATGTCAACGCCCATCGCTTCGAGTTTTAGAGCCACGGATCCACTGGTGGGGAGGAATAAACACACGTAAGCTCAAATGTGTTTCTTTTCCTGGACCTAATGTACGTGGGATTATCAAAAGCTGGATCCAGTTTGACCGTGACGTTTCTCCATGCTGATTCAGCGTCTTCAGCGTCATGTTTGGGCCGGGATGAGTAGGGACGAACAATTGAATTGTTTGTCGATAAACAGGGCTCAAAGATGTCTTTTGATTCTGGGCGAATCAACGAATCGCAGAAATTCGTTTCGAAGGTTTCCGAAAGAAGGTGAACATCGATTTTAGGGTTTGTCGATCCGAATGGCTGCGTCAATGCTGCCTCCTTGACGTTTCCTGATTTGACTAATCAGCTGGAATCTCCTTGGCTAACAACGAATTCAAGTTGACCCGTGTGTCAATCCCTCGTGCGAATGATCAAACTGGCATATTCCATCCAAACTCTATGTAGATCAATTACTTAAAAAAACGGGATTCATAGGCTCGGAATCGTACAGCGAGTCTTTTGAAATCACTAATCTGTGAAGTGAAACATTCAGCGAATCGAGAATAAGCTAGACTCTGGTTGGATCGTGGGCGTCACAGCAGAAATACTATTTGGATTGTGCGCAGACGCGAGCACTCGGGCCATTCATTGGTTAACTCGATGAGAGTTTGGGAACGGCCTCTGCGCGCCTCTACGATAAACTAGACACTCGTATACCCACCGAGTTGTCGATATTAATCCGACCAAAGGAGGAAACGCGAACGGAAGGATTGTCCTTAATTGTATTTTAATATCCTTGGATTATATGAGAATTTGATTGTACCACGAAGAAAAAGAAAGAAAACCATTTCACAGATCGCGCGCGCCGGAGTATCTCAATGGACAATCTCCATAACCTATAAAAATAGTTTTATTGGTTGGTAATTGAGCCGAATTGAAGTAGCGTTCACCTTTCTTAACACGGACACTCTAAACGCTCTGGAAACGCGATCTCTTGGGTTTTCGAAATATACTCGACATTTTGATAATATTCTACTGTTTTTTAACGATAAATTCAAACATTAAGAATTTTACAGGGAATCTTATGGCACAGTTTCATCCCTTGTCAGCGTTTTAAATGTCCCCTTCACCCACTTAGCGATTAGACAAATGAGGTAACGAAGTTGCTGCTTGTACTTCAAGGATATCGTTATGAAAAATATTCACGAACGGATCACGAAAATTTTACTTATAAATTATTTAACTTGTAAAAAAAATTGGACATTTTAAATTGTCCATTCACTTACGTAGAATCCATTTTATTTTTCTTTCTCGCTGTATAGCGTAGACACGCGTAGTTAATCTTTGCTTCCTGGATTAACTTTTATGTTTATTTTTACTAATATTCTTGCGATGACCTCAAAAATATCGTGCATATTTTTGATACTCTCTATCGTTACGGTTTTTTTTAAAATCATCATCTCTTCACTCCTTCGGGGCTGCGATCGCGAAATTTTCTACTTGATGACGCGACCTCGATTGATCTCGACGCACTCGGTTGAACATTATTATGCAAATAGAATGCATTCATAGATCCTGTGTGTGATGTGTGTTTGTGTTCTGTTGGACTGCCAGTGCAGCTTCGACAATAGAATGGGAATTGTACATTATAGCTAAGGTTAACGGAAAATTACGTACAGAAGCTTGTTGCTCGTGAAACTGGGTGACAGATGGTTTTTTTTAAACACACGCACACGCGACAAAAGGGAAACCTTGTGCACTTCTCACGAGCGCATAAACAAAAGGTTTCTTCTTTCGTTCGTGATATATTCGATCTCACCAAATTCGCATTCTATCATGAAAAATTCAATTTTATTTATATACACTTTTACTAAAGTAAATGAACAAAATATCATCTAGTTGACTCTATTTTTTTTTATCACTCATGCACGTAGTACAATAACTGAGAATAATTATGGAAAATATAGGATTCGGACGAAGAGCTTCCGATTGCACCTCCATTTACTCCAATTAACTCTCTCTCTCGTAGATAAAAGCAAATGGTCAGCTCATTATTGTCGCAAGGTGCTTTCGAACGCTTGCTTTGCACTTGCGAATATATGTCGGTATAAATGCCGAACAGCTTAGATAATCATCGAAGCTTCGTTTGCAACGAGCTTGTTTGTTATCGGCTTTTTCGCAATTGTTGCTCCGTTACGTCTGGTACCGTTTTATCGGCAAGTGTTGATTGTTAACCGATATATATGGAATTTGCGCGACAATTCCTGGCGAACAATTAGTACAGGGTTCTGCTTTTGGGAATAATTTGAGACTAGATGAGAAGGAATGGAAAGAAATGTTTTTTGTTTTAAATCAACATACTTTTAGGGGCGAAGGGGGTGGCTATCCACCAATGAAATTGATCATTTTTTACCATTTTTTTCGATTTAAGATTTGTGGCCCAATGGAAATAAGTATTTACTAATATTCAAAGCCCTTTACGTTTCGAAATCTGGAAAAACTTGTAAAATCGTAATTTTCTTCACGAAGGACATTCAAATACCTGAATTGTATCGGAATGATAGAAAATTACCCTTAAATGGTTACTTAGATGGTCCTTCGTTCTACATATTTTATATGCCGATGATAAAGCACAAATATATGTCAATAATGATAGGTGTTTACATGCTTCTATGAAAAGTACATCCTCAACAGAACGAAACGTATGCGAGTGGAGTTGGTAACCATATTTTCGCGCTCCTCGCATCCGCAACATGCGGCTTACTCAATGTTGCCCCATTGTGTGTGCATAGAAGTTTCTTTTACTCGTTCTAACCGACCTCCTCCTCCATAAACCTCTTTTCTTTCGTGCAATTCCGTTACGTTCCAACTGTTAGGCCGCTCCATAAAATTGCCTACAAATCATACTCCTACTGTGACGGGAAGAAAAAAAAAATTGCAAATAACATAGTAAAAAAAAAAGTTAAAATATTTTTCTTTTTTAATATCTGCAAATGTGTTTTTTAATTTTTTTTTTAAATCGCTGAACGTCCGGTCATCCTGTCATTTCATAGTTTTAACTTTACAGCATATGTTTTCGTTAACGGATATTTAACGAAACGTTCGAGGCCACGGAAATCATTGTATATCCGGTTATCCCGTTACATCATCGAAAACGACGTATCATAAACGTTCTCGTTACGCAATTATGCACGGGATAATGGGAAATTATGCGGAGAATTTAATTCCACAAGAGTTTGCTGTGGATCTGGCCTTTTTCGTTTCTATCGAGGGGGTTGGGGGTAGCTTTTTTAACCTCGAATAAAAGGTTGCATAACCGGCATCTCCGCGGCGGTATCCTGGGACGAAAGCTTCGAGAGCTTGAGAAACCGGGCAGAAACGATTATTTATCCGTGGGAGTGGATCCGGTCGATATATCGGGAGGGGCTATGTATGAAAACCGTCTCTCTGGTGTGCGCGGATCCAGGGCAAGTGAGGTATCGCGTGCCGGTCCGTTTAGTGGGTCGAGGTTTCCTTTTCATTTCTTTTCTGGTCTTTTTTTTCCCATCCCGTTCCTCCTTTTTCCCGTTTCTCCTTTTTCCACCATCTCTTTCGTCATTTATTTCGGCGTCTCCCTCGTCGTCGTGGTGGGTTTTTTTTTCTTCTTACCTCTCGATACAGAAAGAGCGCAAGATTTCGCACTTCCTCTCCACGCGAATTCGCGACCGAGGCTTTCAATGACGTTACAGAGACTCGATCATGCAACAGCTTTACGGATGTATGGATATTTGTGTATATGGGGATCGGTAACATCGCGTTTCTTTTTCTTTATTTAAATATATATATATATAGTATATATCTTATATAGTATAGATCTTTATATATATTTTTGGATCGATGCGACACTATTCTCACGGAATTTTTGGGCGTTATTCTTGGCGTTTGTCATGACAAAGACCGAGCCTTTAACGGTTTACCACGTCGACCTTCGTTCGCGCAGCAATTTGTGGTCTACGAACTTTCCACGTTTATTTTCTTTTATCTTATTTTTTTTCGCTTCGATATCACCCATTTCTTTCTTCCTCCCTTGCGCTAAACCCTTACCTCTCATTCGTACAACACGATCCGCGGGCTATCTCCTCCGGTGTTTCTTTGTACTCGAACAAAGCGTTGACACAGATCCACACTCTTCATCGTCGATGCGCGAGAAACACCCGTAACGGTACCATTGTCCGACGCAAAGTGTCGTGGACCGCCTATGCCAGTGGTTTTTGGATATATTTCGAATTCCCGTTTTTACGAATAAATAACGACGATAATATCTTGTACCGATCGTGATTAAGAGCTACTTGTTAAAAGTTTTACAGGCGCAAATTGCTCGCGACTTGTGCGAGATAATCTGCAAATTGGTTTTTGTACTTTCCCCGAAACGGTCATCGCCATTCCATAAAAAGTAAAGCCAATTTTCACAACAATGGTACGTTGGTTAAAATTCACAAACGGTTAAAAAATTACGGTTTTTGTTTTTTCAAACCTTCATTAACCTCAATCAATTACAAAGATTGGGAGTGAAGGCCTAGAAATTGAAAACTTCCGCGTTGCGTCCTCGCTTCCCTCATTTTACATCTTTTTTTTTTACGAGTCTTCCGGTATGTGGAAGACCAAAAGATGTTCGAGAAGCTCACTCGCGGAAGAATGAAAGAAAGGATGAATTACCGAGAAAGCAATCGCGAAAATGTATAATTCTTTTCCTCGAGTACATTTACCTAAGTTGAATTTTAAATGGAAGTTTCACGTCGTATGATTGACCGAAAGTTTGCATAAACAATTCGTTAATTACTACTACGTAGGGGTTTTTATCGGTCCGTTCGAAAAATTGGCTCGATGTACATTACGAATATGAAAGTTTGATCGTATATACGAGGAATATTCAGTCTCGATAATATGTCGAAAAGTTTGTTACCGTTATACCACCGCGAGGACAGAACACGCGGTAACATATGCGCAAATCCATTTGAGCACGAGATATCCGAGGTACTGTTATTGCCCGTTATTACCCGTGGTCCAATCTCTTGCCTCTCGCAATGATACCAGAACCCAATGCGGGATCATGGAACGGATCGTGTCGGAGAAGCATCGTGACGACACGTGTATATAGGTTTATATACATACCTGCCCGATTGGGGCACGTGCCTTGGCAATCCCAATCAACCTCCGACCGATGCGAGGCCTCTTCCGAATGTCCGGGTATACTCATCCTCTTTGGGGCTCCCTCTCCCCCTCCTATTTGAATTTGTAATTTTTGTTTAATTCCCGGAGAAGAAGAACGGTGATGCGAATGAGATGGCTTGGACCTGCAGCGAAGGCAAGGATAACCCACCTGCTCACCGATCTTTCCCATTCCCGCTGTAACCTCACACCCCCTAACCCCGCGCCTCATCTCCATCCTTTCAATCTTGGCGGAGGCTCTTATACCGGGGCGAAGATTGAGTGGTTTCCATTAAGTTCGGACGATACCGGCCTGGTATTCTTCCCTCGTCGCTCCGGTCATTTTTATCTCAACCGGTCATCCGATTGCGCCCACCGGGTATTGGTTTTATTCTCGGGTTGGAAAGGTAAAGGGGCGAAAAAGGGATCGCGCGCGGATGATACGCGCGAGATACGGTTCATACACGCGGTTAACGTAAACCCTCTTGGGACCCGATGGCAAGGCGTCGCCTTTTTTTTCTCTCTCGTTCGTTCTCCTCTCCTTTTGTTCGACCGTAGCGCGCAGAATTTTGGCGCCATCGTACGGTGGATACCGGTGTCAATCCACTTGACACGCGGCGCCGTTGGTGGCGCTCGTGTCATTGAGGAACGACCGCTGATCCGACGATCGAACTTGAACGGTCTTGTGTACGCGTTTTTTCCTCCCGCTGCGCGACCAGACTCGGTGACGCGACGTCCTCGCGACGAATTGACAAATAATGATCCGCCGAACAAGTCTTCGTTGCAAGGTGTCTGTTTTTCGATGGAACCACAAAAGTTCGTCAATTCATCATCGCGATGTGTATCTAAGCCGGGAGTTTGGTTTGTCAAAAATTTAACGGAAAAACAAAACAGTCGAGCGACACATGAAAATATGTTAAGATATTCGTGTAACAGCAGGCTCGTCTTCATTTTCCTTCTTGGCTAGGACAACGTGTGTGCGCGCGCGCTCGGTTAACTCGAGCGTTGTAACATCACCACACATACGGACACCCTGTGTACTCGGTGTACTCGTGTCCGCTCCGGTCGGTCACGCTTCGACGAAAAGACACCGGTATGAAAACGACGCGTTAACCGGAACGCGATGCTCCCATACGCCGCCCATCTATACGACGCTGCAATGTGACCCTCTCCCCTTTCCTCCACCTCCTCCCCATTGCGGACTCCCATTTTCTCTCCCACTTTGCTCGTCTGGCTGCTCCCTGACCGGTAAATGCATCTTCCATTGGCGTAATCAGTTTGAATCTCCGAAAACTCGCGTATCTACGTCGCGCATTCATCGACATAACCTCCGAATAAGATTCTTCGGGAAGGGGGAGTTTGACGAGCTTGCTTTTCGACGAGTGAAAATGAAACGAATGGCTGGTTCGTACGAACGCTTTCCAAAATTGTCCTTTGCATTTTAAGAGGTACGGCCACGGCAGCGGGTATAAAATCTTGTGCACATTTAACAATTTTTTTTTGTATGAAAAAGTGGTTTATTTATAAAACTAATTGCAAATCCATTTAGTATACATATCGAGCTAATAAAAAATATTTTTTGTTGTTTTTTTTTTTTTGTTATACAAAATGGCCGAATACTGCTATTTGCTTTTGGCACGTGGCGCGCCGCGGCGTGACATTTGGTATCCACAATTTTTTACCTAGAAAGTTGTTAAATGTGTACGTGACTTTATACCCGTGGCCATACCCCTTGAACGCTTCTCCGGCGGATCTTGATATTAAGCCGTTCCTGGCTGGTCCGATACTTGGATGGTTAACCACGCTTAGTTGATCATAAAATCGGTTAAAACTTCTGTCGCCTGTATGGACACAGGTATTTTGCAGTTTCCCCGTGTCCTCGCGCGAATGCGATCTTGATTGACCCGCGGACGCTACGGGAAAGGGACTAACGAACCAGCTCGCGGAATAATGAATTAAAGTTCTAAAAAGTTGTGGCTAGGATATCCCGAACCAATTGAAAGCTGTGTAATCAGCAAACTGGGGGAAAAAAACAGTAAACCAACGTTACTAGGAAATCTACAGCGTTAATTGCAGGTTTAACGTGACATATTAGTAGTCGTGTGCCGGTCGACCGTTACCAATTGCTTCGTGAAATAGCGAGGGATACCGAGTTACGCCAATGCGTGACAGCACGAGACTACGGGGCACGCGCCGGCACGCGCCACGGTCTCACGGAGGGACACACGCTCGCGCCTCTTTCTCCGTTTCACGGCCGTGTTCGTCCTCCTCGCTCTCCCGCATCTTCGCCCTGGCCTCTCCTCCTCTTTCGTTCCTCGTGTTTTTTTTTTTCTGCCGCTGGGGCCCACCGACGCTCCTCTCCCACTCTTTGTTTTCGATGAACGATGCCTCGACTCTCTTCATCGTTGAGTCGCGCGGGCTTACTCTCGTCGTCGCCGCGTCACTTCTAACCAACTATAACCATCGGCCCGATGGTCGACCAACCCTCTGATCGTGTGCCGATGATTCAGCGTTACTCTCCCTGCGTCGATGACTCCCGGATACCACTGGTCTTTTCTATATTTTTTGCGCTTCTGGCTACGAATAACGACGATCTCTTTATCACGATCCCGTTGTTTCGCTCATCCACCTTTTGTTTTTTAATTATAACGTAAATTTGCCATTGATTTAAAAATTTTGACGCGACTCATCCTGCCGATACTTCAATCGAACCATGGATAGTTGGTGAATCAAATAAATTCTGTTTCTCTTGTTTTTTTTTTCATCTGGAAACATTTAGGGACCGTCGAAGGTCCTGAATCCATTCGTATCGGTAACTGTCCAATAACAACCCTCCATATAACAATCTTCGGACAAGCTTTAACCGGATTTTTTCGTTAAAAAAAAGCACCTGCCTCCTGGTATTGTGCCGCACACACACTGACCGAACAGTTTTCTTCCTCGTTATGTGGGACAGCCGCTCGTATATCGCTCTGGGCCTGTCAACGAGCCGCGACGGTGGAAGAACGCACATACACGCCCGGGGTGGTTCTCGGACTTGTTCTCTGTCGAATCTTCGTGGAGAGAGAAAGGGAGAGAGAGAGAGGAACCCCGAAAAATCACCGCGTTTTACGGGGTTTGAGAAGATGAATCTTTTCTTTTTTTTTCGAAGAAAATCTGCACCTGCCTGCCAGTTAGTTCCTCTGTGTTTCGTTTAGAAGAGTCGGCGTGAATCAGGTCATATAGTAGGGTTGTTCGTTTATGAGTCTGTACTAAGCTGAGAATCGTGCACCTTTGGCATTTCAAGCAGCAATATTTACGTTCAGTATGTACAATTGTTAAAAATTGCTCAAGTCATCATAAGTCAATCGCAATGAATAGAAATCAATGTCTAAATCGTAGTTGCGAGAGAATTAAACCTTTGCACTCGGAAGTTGACTCTCGGTCGCCACTCAGCGCCACTGAGAGTCTCCTCTTCGGTGCATAGGTTTACCATCACCGGTAGAACCCAGATATGACAAATTACGTTTCGAGATACACGAAATCTTAAGTGGAATTCCACTGTTTGCCGGATATCCAAAAATCCCACGCCAATCCATCAATCATTAAGGTTGTAGTCTGGTAACTTAAGCCGATTTTCATGTCTTTTTTGGAGGGCGTTTTTTTGTAGGAAAATAAAAATGAATCGTTTTGGATATTTAGAATACCTTTATTTACATATTAAAGATACAAAAAAAAATTTGTTTGAAAAAATTTAATAGTTTATTATTATTATTATTGATCAAAGTTGGCACCTCGATAAAAAAGCGCGTGGGTGACCCCGGTGGTTTTGGCTCTTGATGTTATGAAATCAAAAATTCTTGATAATTCTTAATCTATAGACATGTCATTCTGGTCGAAACTACTTAAGTTAAATTTTCGGAAAACTTTGGACTTTTTAAAAGAAAACTTTTTTTTTCAAAGTCCGCCATTTTGTTATTTATCCATGAAATTTAACTTCAGTAGTTCCGACAAGAATGACATGTCTATAGATTAAGAATTATCAAAAATTTTTGATTTCAGATAACATCAAGAGCCAAAATCACGGGGGCCACCGACGCGCTTTCTTTCGAGGTGCCAACTTCGATCAATAATAATAATAATAATAAACTATTAAATTTTTTCAACAAAATTTTTTTTTGTATCTTTAATATGTAAATAAATACATCCTAAATATCCAAAACGATTCATTTTTATTTTCCTATAAAAAAAAACGCCCTCCAAAAAAGACATGAAAATCGGCTCAAGTTACCAGACTACTACCTCAATATTCCATCTCAGATTCGACGCAAGACTTTTTATGTTGCCAGGATAATAGGGAAAAGTACACACACGGAAAATGTATTCGGATCGTCGGACTAATTAAATGTCAATTGAACGAATGGGGGCGGGGGAGGTTTCGAAAGGGATAAATAAGTTAGGCCGAACGAAGGGGGTGTCGGGGTTTAAAATCAGCAGCTCACGGGTTTTACAATCGCGCGAGCTAACTCATCCCCGCGTTTCATGAATAATTCAACGGATTCAAGTAGTGGAAGGACTCTTTTCGGAAGGACACACAGCGCGTGTGTAATGCCGCGACTAAAGGGGCCGAGGGGGAGAGAAACGAACGGCTGTTCGAACGTTGTACTCGTTCGCGGTTGTGTACTTGGATCGTCGCAGGTTACCTATCAACCGGCTCACGCACAGGTATTAAGGCGGCAAAGATATCCACCGGGTAGCCGTGTGTGCAGGGGCTGAATATACGAGTCAAGTCAAAGTAGAGCCTGTGTGGTGGAACAGAGAGAGAGAGAGAGAGAGAGAGAAGAGATACCAGGGGCCTTCGCTCTCCATACTTGCCACCACTCGCATAAAACTATGTAATAGCGTACATAACGCAGCAGCAGCAGCTAAAGCAGCAGCAGCTAAAGCAGCAGCAGCAGCTGCTTCTTGCTGCTGTTCCCGCCACTCCGTTTGCTGCGGCGTCAACGGCCGCTCTCTACCCGCCCGCACACGTTTCATACCGTAGAGTCGAACGATTAAAAAAAATAAGAATAAAGGTGGAGGACGAAGGAAGCGTCATTGTTGTCACGTCAGTGTAATCAGTCTGCGTTGCCCCAATGGGTTTATAAATAATGGTACTAAAACCGATAGCATTGTCTAACGGATTTTCGATCTCAGCATCAAGTTTAAACGACTCACGACGACATCGCAAGAACATAAGTCAACGGATACATTTTTCGTGCCGTTTTCATCATTTTCATCGTCAAGAACTACCACCCTCCCGGAGTATACGTTAACGAGGACCTTTTCATAGTCGCGTTAGTCAGATCTTCGGGGACCGAGTTACGAGTGTAACACGATGCGCCGTTTTGGTTCGCCAATGCATCGGGATACCATGGAACACCTGGTACCAGTGCGAGTGGGAGGTGGTGGTGCCGCGCGCGTGCACCCTCGCGCCCTGTGTACCGGCGGGCTCGCGTATACACGCCACTCGAGCATCCCCTGCAGGGTGATTAAATGAAGCACCACACGATTCATAAGGGCGGCCAACCGTAAAACTGGTTGCCCTCATCCTACGGAATCGTTGGTGCCCCCGAACACACCCGTCCACGTCGAAACTCTAGATGCCAACGGTGGATCCACCAAGGAGCAGCCTTTTGAAAGACGATATGAACTTGTTATATTTATTATGATGATAGTTTTTTATCGTTTCTTCGATGGATAACGCGGTAATGAGCTTCTGCGCGGGAGAAAAAAATGGAAATTTTCATTGGATTGGCTTTCTTCAACGTGGAAAATCATTACCACAGTTTTTTCTAGCTTAAAAACTTGACACATTTTCAATGTTTTACGGCAATGTTTAAACGGTACGGAGTTGCGATTATTTTCTTTTTAACCCGTTGAACAGAGCCGGGGTACCGAGAACGTTTACCATGTATGGATCGTGCGGGTACGTTTGTTCCTTTCGCCGCGTCACCCGTACCGCATCGCCGCGATGCCGACGAGGCTCCTATATACACCTGCAGCCCCTCACGCGCTGAAAAAACCACGGTTGTTCAGGAATATATAGGGTGGCGGGGCGAGAGGGGGTTGAGGGGGGCTGAGGGGGGGTTGAGGGGGGCTGAGGGGGGGGGGGGGGAGGATGACGCGAAATTCTGTAGCGGGCCATATATCTCGACAAGATTCTCAAAGATTATCGAGAATCCGAGTTATTCAGCGAGATGGCTACGAGGAGACGGGAGAGTCCCCCTTGGAATACTTTTGGTTTTGCTGTTTTTTTTCTTCTTCCTCATTGCGATCAGAGCCACTTTAGTGGTAACGTACATGCGCCCGGGCGCGCTCGAGCATCACTTCCAAAACGAAAGTACCAAAGAGCAAAAGAGCGGAGACGGGAGAAAAAAAACTTTGACGACGAGGGAGGTGGGGATGGGAAACGAAGACGAAGTCTGAATGGCATACAAGGGGCATCCTCCCGACATCGGGAACATTAATTCAAGCCGCGGCGAGAGAGTCGATGAAAAAACTCGGGTAGACCAGACGAGAGAGGAGCGAGAATCGCTGACGCGCGCGCGCGCGCGCTCAGGCTTGTGCTCGCCCGTAGGAGCGTAATTGTGGAGCGTTTAATAAAGAAATGACACGAGATATTCGGGCCACACAATATAACCGTGAGTCGAATAAGTAACGAGAGGATCTCCTTGTGCCGAGTGCGTGCGCGCGCGTTTGCAGTTTGTGTCGCGAAAGAACGAAACGAGAAAAGAGAGTTCGCCAGGTAGCACATCGGATGACGAACGAAAGTAAAGTAGCCTCTTCGACCAGCCTGGAGAGTAGCTGCGGAAAACATTCGTAAAGAAGGTATTATATATACCTCACAATTAATGTCGCTCATCTTTCGCCATTTCGTTCTCTTTCTCTCGACGCCCGTGTCTCGTTTTCTCATTGTTTTCCTTTTTCGCTACTCACTTCGACAAACACTGGTTTCACCAGACCCACTTCTTCGCGCAACAGCGGAAATTCTTGGGCACACATTAATTGCTGAATTATTAAAATAAAACTAACTAGAATATGCTGGACCCAATGCCATGCTCTTCGATTCTAAACTAATCCGCATCGATATGACGAACGTGACAACGTTCCAGACCGCTATATTTTTCTCTATTCAAATCGCTACATCTTGCTAATTTAACGATTTCAAAACAAACTAATCAACCTTCCTCAAATTCACTCACCTATCTACCAATTTGAGGAATAAAAAGGAGGGAAATCGTCATCGATCCAATGACAATTCAGTGACGAAAATCAATTGGTAATTTCTTAGTCTCTTTCATGATGTTGAAGTTTGCATCGTTGGAACGCAACGCAAATAGGTTTTTAAATTTTCATTTTCCGTATTGCTCTCACATCTTGTGCATATTTAGGCACAGGTCCTTGAAGGAGACCACATTAAAGCGTTTTAACGATTTTTCTCATCGATAATCTAATCTTGAGGAGAATTAATGATGTAAAAAATCTAATTTCGTTGCATTCCAACGATGCAAACTTCAACGTCATTCTCTTTCGCCTCACTTACGACACTGTCCGTTAAAAAACGTTTATCGGATAAGACAATAAATCAATCCGTACCACCCAAAAAGTGAAGGACCGTTGTTCCTCCAACAAAACTGGAAGAAAGAAAGCGGATCGTGAAAAATGCCGGAAGGGAATGACGATCCAGTAACTAAAACAAGTTTCGGGGGAGAACACATGCTAAACGACCGGCGTCATCTCGTTCACCCACAAATCTTCGCGCGGTGTTTCCTCGCGGATGTTCAGGATCCATAAACGCTGATACGTGTGAAAATCCTACCGCGCCTTCGTCGTATACACGTTGGACCATTACGCGTGGTGCGCGCGTAAACTGTGGATGAGCCTCGAGTTCATAAAACAGCAGGGGCAATGAGAAGTGTAGATACCGGAGCACGTTCAAGAACAGATTCGAACGGCTCGCGCCCCGATACCTTCTCTTTTTCTCTTCTTCTCTTCTGTTTCCTCGTTTTTTTTGCTTTTCTTCGCGTTTTTTTATTCGTTTGGATGCCACGGCAGACCGCACGAGGGTACGAGAGAGTGAGCGAAGAGGGCCCGGGGTTTTGGACGCGTGGATCCAATTGAGGGCCCGACGGGCTTGCAGTTCGGTCGTGTCATCTGGCAAGCAGAGAAGAGGCTCTCTCTCGTGGGGCCCCAAAAACTCCTCTCGCGATCCCTCTTGTATAGTATGGACAACGTGGGTTTCGTGGCAAATCCCGCGAGTGTGTCCGTGTGTGTTTCCCCCTCGTATTCGTCTCTCTCGCTCCCTCTGTCCGTCCGGGGATGTGTTTCGCGCGGGTTATAACGGTCTCGGATATTTCCACCAACACACCATCGAAAAACCCCAGAAAAGAGCTCAACATTGCGGAATATATACACACAACTCGCTTCGCGATCCCATGAAATAAACGAAAAGCATCACGGTGGTTTCTTTAATGGTTATATGTGTACGAAAAGCCCGTTCACACATACTTACGTATCACCCGAATCACTGGCAAACTAAAGGGCATAACGTAAGCATCATTTTAATCGTTAAATCCCTGTGAATTACGCCCTTTCGTTACCTAACAATCGTTCGATCTCCGCGGACGAACGAAATGGAATCGCGTGAGTATTCTCGATGGGCACGGGACAGCAGAGGGGCAAAGAGATCCGAAGCACGCGCTGCCCAGAAGTACAAGACACATGCAGTTAATCAGTTAACCGTACCGCGTACTCTCTTTCTCTCTCTCTCTCTATCTATCTCTTTCTCCCTCGGTATCCAACGGCTCTTAGAGCAGATCGGTTTAATGCCCTAATTGAAAGAGTCTCCCGAATCAGCTCTCGCGAATCGCTAACAGAATTTAAGATTATTAGTGGGACGCGTCGCGAGGGGTAGGGAAGGATCGCGAAGAAACGAACTTTGAGAAAGTGGAATTGGATCGTGAATTGATTGGCGCAGGCTGATTCGATAGGTAACCACGAAACAGTTGCCAATCATTCTTCGTATAATCTCTCTCTTGGTTTTTATTTTTCGTTGACTTTCGGATGCTGCGATTATTGGACGATTCTTTTCTTTTGTTTTTTCGGTATCCACCATTTGCTTTATATCGTCGTTAACTCGGCTCACTTTTTATTCATATCAATTGTAAAATAAAGGGTTTCCATTTGCTAATTGTCTCGCGACATTGGAGAAAAATGTACGTTCCAATTTACCGGAGTAATCCTCATTTTGAATGATTATCCGGGGCAGGTTTGAATGAGTCCGCGCGGGACATACGTATTGGCACGATGCCATACCAATAAATCGAAACCGGATCTCCATCTGCGTCATGCACGCGCGCGGACGTTATCAGAGAACCGCGCACCGAGTCTTCTCTTGCCTCCTCCCGTCATCCTCGTCCTCCACCAAAACGTCTGAGCGACAGGTGAAAATAAATGAAGTTTTTGGTCGTCGTAAATCAAGAAACACGTTTATCGGTGCACAACGAAGTGTTACGTCGCGAGAGGTAGTCATGAACCTGAACAGTTTTCGACATCAATCATTTATTGTACTTAGAGTGGAGAAAGATCGATGAAAATAACATTTTATCGTTTTTATACGATATTTCAATTTGATAAAGCGCGATTAATCTTGATCTGCATTGAAATTCGTTAATTATTATGACTTATCGTCAAAATGACTTGTGGATCACGATCGTCCACCTAGGCATTTGCGGCAGAATAATTGTTTAAGGGCTCACATACCTCTGCGCGTGCTGAAAACCGAGTAAATTTAAAAAATTATTCCAATGTCGAAAAAAAAATTAAATTTTTCATTTCACATTTTTCATTAACTTTTCAACTATAAGAAAAAAAATTAAAAATTTGTTTTTTTTTTCAAATATTAACATTTTTTTTACGGGTATAAATGGACTACCGATCAAAACTATGACGCCTCCTTGTCGACATCATAACTTCACCAAAAATTATCCAATTTGCAAAAATAAAAAAGAATCTAGTAAAATAATGTAGTGGTAATAGTCTGGGGAATTTTTTTTTTTTTTTTTTGAAAAAGAAATTACAGTATTTCAATCTTTAGGATGCAATTAAAAAAAAAATAGTGTTTAATAATTTATTTAAAATTATCCAACCAAAAGATCAAAAAACCTCTCGTCAGACTGGAGAAAAAATAATTATCAAGATTTGAAAAAAAAAAGAGTTAAAAAACATTGAAAATTGACTGAGTTATCGTGCTGACACTGTCTGAAAACATAGTTTCGAGAAAAATTGCGTTAAAAATTTCTGGTAGCTACAACGCGAACCCGATGTCCAGTCACATTTATTGCTGTAACTTTGTAACGGAGTGGAATTTTCATGAAAGTTTTTTTTTTGAAAAATTCTTAAAAGTATAAAGAATAAAAATCTGTAAGGAATAATCGATTCTTTGAAAATTTCAGGATTATGTGAGCCCTTAAAATAATTGAAACAATCAAATGTCACATAAAAATGAATATTTCACTTATCGATGACGCTAACTATCTCACGAATCAACTCTTGAAAACTGGGTTTTTTTTTTTTTTTTTATTTATTTATTTTTATCACCGAACCGTACGCGAACGAGCGAGACTTTAAAGTTGCGCGTTTTAAACACTGAAAATCCGGCAACCGATACAGGTTCGGACAGCGCACAGTCGTAAAAATAAAGACAAAGTGATCGCTAAAGTCAAGCGAAGTCGTTTCGTACGTTCGGAAGCGTTGCGTGTGGTCCCACCGAGAGGATTAATGAATAACAACGAGACAAGGAAAAAATATATACCAATACCGAGAGAGGATAGGAATTTATTCACGAAATACCGGTAAACGATAAATTTTGATTAAAAACCTGACACAACACAATTATGACATACAAATTATAACACGTATTATTTTGATTATTCGACATCCATACGATACATCGTTTTTAGTGTCTTTTCATTCAAAATTACGCGGTTTGATGCAGAAATTTGAAAAAAAAAAAAAATTCGACTTACGTGTATTTTAGATGGAATATCTTTTCACGCTAAGGGAAAGTACTTAGAATTAATATTAAGGGCTGTAACTTTCAGGGAATTTTTTGTTCGACATATCCAACAAAATTTCGGGTGGGGACTGAAAAAAAAAAATAGTCGCAAAAAAAAAATCGCCCTAATATACACGGTAGTTGATATCGACGCGAGCGTTCCACTTGCCGAGCACGCGCGCGTGGTAGCGCACGCGCGATCATCGATTTTCTCTACCGTCCGCGGTAGAGATACCTCTTATAAATGCTCGTGTGCGTTCCCCTGTCTGTGTATGTCTGTTCATGAACCACATCCACTTTTCAATTTTACCTCATCCCTTTTTTCACCCATCTGATCATCGTGTACCGTTCGTGAAACTTTCGTGCCAAGCCACGCTTTTTCCTCTTTTTTTCGTCAATCCATTTGACCAACGAAAGTTTCCATAGCGTTCGTAATGATCGTAACTTTTCTGGGACTTTGACACGAATTAAATAGTCTCACGGGTCCAATTGTGCTTAGAAATTTCGTTGCCATTTTATCTCCGCAATATATTTAAATTCATTCAGAACTTTATTTATTGTAGAACTATTTTCGTCTTTCAATTTGAACTCGGTATTTATCTCGAGATACTTTGCAGTTTATCGAAATATTCGGTCGAATTGCCGCAGAAAGAGAGAGAGAGTGCAGCTGATTTTCGTACGTCCGCGTGACCTCGGAGTCGAAATGTGCAGTCCTGACTTATTGCTAATTGAGTTATCAGTAATGGTCTTTATGCATTTTCGAGAGGCTAATAACGCCGTGAGCCAGTTGTAACGCGACCCTAAATTCGCGATGCTCATTTACCCGGTGCACGCGATGGTTCCGTTACCCACGAGCCGACCATCGTCAATATAAAAGAAAAATTGCGATGCTAAAGTTTCGGAATTTTCGTTGTATCGCCGTTGTTCGTAATATTTTCCATCTCGCGTATTCGCCGTCTCGAAATGATCTTTATACTATAAATTATTGTACCGATTTTTTTAAACTTTGATTTAACTTGATTTTTGAACCTCTACGATTCGGCATCCATCAAAGTAATTGTAAATTCGTCTTCTTTTTTCTTAATTTTGTTTGTTTTTTCTTTTCACCAAACTCAAGATTTCACGGCCCAGTTTTTAAATGACAACGCTCGAAGCAGCGATAAATTGGTTATACGCCTGTCCTCGTTCAACTTTATTCACCGGGGATTGCGAACCAACTCGGGTTCGCGCTTAAATTTCCGCGAAATCAATGGTTACGGTTTGGAGGATTGCTGCTGGTTTCTCGTGCACTAGCTCCGAGGAGACATAAGAAAAGATAAAAGATAAATCGGGTCACGTGAGTGCACAATTTACGGCTACAGAATGACGGTACCGCCGGGGGGATAAGTGGGAAAGATAAATAATTTTGAAAAAAAAGTGTATAACAAGCGCGAAAAAAGTACCGCGACTTGCCATCGAGTGTAGCGATGGCAGGTCGCGGTTTTACCGGTTAATTGACAGTTTATTAGCAATGGGTGTCGAGATAATGTGTATAGAGCCCCGATCATCGATTGAGACACGGGCGAGGGTGACGTTTCATCGAACATCATGCAACTTTGTATAAAATATGTGCGCAAACCGATAATCGTGCGAGCCAGCTGATGAAGTCAGGTGCAAGAACGAAACCGCTTGCGCGAGAATTAAAGGGGAGAGAAGCGGAGATATTTATATATATATATAGTGAAAACCCCAAACGATCGAGGTAAACCTGAATGTCATAAATGTCACCTGCGCGCGGGCGCGCTTGAGTAGCAATTATTTAGAAAGTTTCGCGCTATTACGCGACGTAAAACCGTCAATTCGGCCAAAAATAAATAATATATATATATATATTTTTCTCTCTTCCCTCTTAATAACCGAATTCTCGCTCATTTGAGAATTATGTTCGCATGCTCATTACCGTATTTCACTTATTTCTCAAACTTTCTCGCTAATAACGACGGGCCCGATTAACTTCTCAGCCTTTTCGGTATTCTTGAAAAAAGAAAAAAAACTGTGGGTCAACCGCCGGACGTTTAACGATGAATATAGTCATTGTTTTTTATTTCGCTCGCAAGATCACGAGAATAAATGTACTTTTTTCTTTTATTCGCCGATTCATTCAACTTTTGGATATGTTTTTTCTTCTTATTTTATTTTTATTTTTTCGTCTTTCATTCGCGCTCTCTACACGTCCGTTCTTCTTCCTCGTTGCCTCGTGTATACTATAAAAACCGGACAAAAGCGCGAACAAAATGAGCTTCCGGATTGCCATCAATGCCACTCAAAGTAACCTGTAATTAAATTTATCACCCAATAATATACAGCTTTATGGAACTTGCGATCTTTCGTTTCAGTTTGTTTTTTTTTTCTTCTTGTTTTTCTTTTCTTAATTTAACAACAAAGGAGTAATGACTTTCTCACGGTCGGAATTAACGGTGAATTATTCTTCCATTGTTCCTTCGTCGAGAGCATATGGTGTTGAGAAATTGTGTTTTTTTTTTTTTTTTTTTTTCGGAAATCGCGTTTTCTCATCGCGAAAAATATTGCGTTGAGATTTAATTGTCGATTTCCAGCGTGTAATTCGAATTTTTTTTTTTTCTTCGAAATTCAATATCAATTATCTTTACGTGCTAGCCAATTCACGTGGGAAGTTTTGGCACGATCTTTCGAACATTGAACGCACATTATTATTAATTGCGTTAGGGGCTCACAACCGCTGCGCGCGTTGAAAACCGAGTAAAGTTGACAAATTATTGTAAAGGTTATATGGTGAAAAAAAATTAAATTGTCGATTTCACATTTTTTATCAACTTTTCAACTATGAGAAAAAACTTTTTATTTTATTTCAATATAAAAAATTAAAATTGTTATTAAAATTATTGCGGGGATTACGTGACATCCTGTACCACGCGTTCGGACTTTTTTACACGTCAATGTGCCACCAAAGTGTCTACCGCGATCGCGGTCGCCGCGTTTTCTCGTTCTTCTCACTTTTCACGCACAAATCCGTGTATCCGTTCGTCCTTTACCCGTGTACAAGTCGGCGTCGAAGAATTCACGCTCGAAAAATGTGCTACATGCACGCGTGGCCGCGAGTGCAGTAACGAATTCTCAACATCCCTTCCGTCAGCGAGTGACGGGCTGGACAATAACTGCGCGGTACACCCGGATTCGTCTCATTCCCGTACACGATAATTGCCTCTAGAGATCTCGCGACCACAACCGAAAGCCCCGTAAAGAGTATCGCGAATTTCGTTTGTTCCTTTTATTCATTTTGCACCCGATTCACCGTTACGTCATTTATCTTCTTTCGTTTGTCATTCAACTTGTCCGTAAATCCTCTTTCACTTTCGTGCCGAACCGCGCGCGCATCTCTCGTGGAACACACGAGCGCGGGCAAGTGCCCGGAATTCGTCTCGTTGAATCTGAGAATCGACCATTTTTTTTTGTTCGTTTGTTTCGTAATTGCACATCATTTTGTTTTTAATGGGAGACCTCTATGAATTTAAAAAAAAGGCTAGAAAGTGAGAAAAACGTTAACAACGGACTTTTTCAATTTACACTTTTTTCATACGTATAAAGGAAGCTTTGGGTATTCGTAAAAATTAGATGGAAACAATTTGCAGTTTGCAAATTTTTATTTGTAATTCGCTCCTTTCAGGAGTTATACGCAGTCGAGAGGCCGAAAAAAAACGATTTTTCAAGAATTTTTCCCGGAAATACATTTTTATTTATTAACGTAAAAATGTATATACATACTGCGGTAACTTTTAACTTTATTTTCATATTTTTTATTTGTAACAATAGTGATTTTTAAAGCTGCTACAGCCGATCTCTCCGGGATCTCCTCTAAAAAAAGGCGTCTCGCGGTGAGCACGATATCTCTGGAGAAGTTCTACAGATCGGAATATCTTTCGATAATGTGTGCTTCGATCGCGACAATCGTGACGATCGAAGTACATTATCCACGTAACATAAACAAATTTTTCATTTTCATGCGTGTTAATGAACAGACTGTCGTATAGAAGATAAAGGAAAGAGGAGAAAAAAAAAGAAGAAGAACGACAACGAAGCATTGCATGTAAACCGTGCTGCAACGTGGCCGGGTGGTAGAGGGTAAGTCACGTGGGATAATCGCTTGTAGGTTACCGCAAAAGCCACGAGAGCTGAAACACGATCTGGTATTGCGGCGGGGCGTAATGAACGGGAATTAATGCCATCTTGCCGTTGACCGAAAAAGAAGAGAAAAAAAAAACCGACAAAATTGGTTTTGCCGCTGTCGTTCTATATATAGTCAATTGCACGAGAAATAAAATTTGGGTGATGTAAGCGCCCCCGAGCTGCGAAAATGTGGACAACATAATGGAAGTTCAACGATCGCGCTTATCGATGAAATTTCTAAAAATTATCACGGTTCGATGAACTGCCAATTTCTAAAACTGCGCGTGTTTTGCAAATGTTATTTATTCGAGGAATAATCAACGAATATAAGTCGGTACAATTTCCATTTTCCTTGATTAAATTTTCGTTTTTTTTTTTTACAATAAATTCAATACCAGAAATGGAAAATGTCACAAGGGCGACATAATTACAGAGAATTTTCAACATTTTTTTCAAAAACTTTTTGATTAATTAACTCAAGTACCAAAGTTACCACTTGTGTTATCAGGTTTTGAGGATTCTAACGAGTTAATGAACGAGCAAAACAAAGAGTGGCTTCGGACGCAGATGTTTTTTTTTTTCTTCCAACGAAGACTCGATCGTAAAGTTATTCATCCACGGTGCGCGCGCGCGGGGGGATTAACGATAAGTGTCCCTTCATTAATTTCGGTAAATGCGTATGTGTACGAGTAGTGGAACGTATGCGATCTATAATGCCCGAGTAGAGATACAAGCCTTGGCACGCGTTCGCGCCAAGACCCTGAGAAATTAATTCGAGAGGCCAAGAATCGGATTACGGAATTGGAGCGTCTTTCTTCCCTCTTTCAAACCAATAACGTATCCGCCACATTGTCCTTATATACACCACCGTGTATTCCATGCTCGCGCGAACTTTGAACAGGAAACGATCAAAGGAGATTAAGAATCACCGTCTTTAATTGGAACTCAATAATAAGCGCTAAGCATTCTCATTAAAATACCGTTTGAATATAATAAAAAGACAATATTCTCCCAGAATTAACGGCACTTTTCCGAATATTCATCACATTTAATTCACCATCATTTTTTTTTCCAATATTTGTGACGTTAAGGGAGGAACTGGGATTAGGACAGCGTTTTCTCAATGATTTTCATGAATGCTATCAAAAAAATAGAAAATTGATTTTTTCACAGGGATCAAAACAAAGAAGCATGATTTTTTGCCGTTTTTTACAACTTTATTTGCAAAAAAAAAATTATTTTAAATAATGATGATATTCCGATTTTAGGTTCATATAGAGCGGAATACTATGAAGAAAGTAACTGCCAATTTCCAAAACGATTGGTCGAAAACTTTTCAAACTAGCGTGTACGCAAGTTAAAAAAAAGTCGTTTTCAGAAAAACGCGTTTGAAAAAATAGTACCAAGAAAAACAAAGTCAAGGCAGTCATAAATTTTCTTCGGTGTTTTTCAAGGAAATTCTTCAAAAATTTTATAGTATATACTTAAATATATGTATAAAATATTCTCAAAGTTTCAATAAATTATATTCATTTTTTATATTATAAAAAAATGCATGAAAATCATTGAGAAAACGCTGTCCTAACCCTATTTCCGCCCTTAATGGCTTATAACAGTAGAACGAGTCGGAATTTTCTTTAAAATCTTTGGGAACATATTTTTCAATAGTTTTACTAACAATTTGTGGAATAAAAAAAAATCGATTTTTTGAACCGTCTAACCCTATTTAATCAAAACCTTCAATCAAAGCCACGTTATTCATTACTTCTGGTCTACGGTCACATCGTTATCCACAAGGAAAATGTATCGCGTAACGGGAAGCGATTGGCGTACGAACAAAATAATGTGCAACAGATCGATCTTATCGATTGTACACGAAATGAGATATTAATTGCAAATAATTATTACAACGATATACGATCGGTCGAGTCAATTAGATTTATCGATTCGTAAAGTTTTTTTTTTCCACGTGTATTCTATTAAATATATTAAGAGTATAAACATTTTAAAGATTGGAAAAAAAACATGTCCATCCATGTTTTTTTTCCACGTTTACAAGTGATATTTATGCGGCACGTGATTTAAGCTGTATGACGAGTAGAAAATAAATAATACGGATAAAACTTTCGTGACAAATCATCGCAAATGCGATGACACATTTTGCGATTGGTCATCGCAAAATGTGAATTAAAACGACGGGACAAAAAATAAATGCACGAAATTCACGATGCCGATGGTCGTCGTCGTCGTGATGAGCAACTTTTATTTCAATACACTCCGCAGTTGATATGAACATATTTTAAGATATACTTACGTACGTATATACACCGGTGTATATGTGCGACGTGAGCTGGGTGCAATTACAAAATGACCGTGTTAACGAGCAGCTGCGGGGTAACCAGCTCGGCAACGGCAACGATTAATTATCAACATCGAAGAAACTCTCTCTCTCTCTCTCTCTCTCTCTTTTCTTTCTCTATCGTTACTCGGTGCATTTTCACATTTGCTTCTAATATTCATTTAAAGTCATCAATGACAATAAACAAAGAATGCGACTCTGTCGCGTCTCGTTCATCTTCTAACCAGGGCCTTTTTTTCATTTTACTACATCGACGAGATGAAATGGCCGAATACTTCAATATGTACTAAATAATGTATTTGAATAACATTACAAGAGCCAGACGATGCATCGGGTTAACGACACAGCATGTGGCGAATATGTCGATGAATTGCCGGAACAAAAAAACCAAAAATCGGTCAAACATAACCATCACCAGTTTTGATCGTAAAATTTGCCTCGATTCACTTTGAATAAGTCGTAAACTTTAACGAGGTCTAGTTTCGTTCGCCCCAACGAAGCTTTTTTTTTTTTTTTTTTTTTTTTTCCGCTCGGTCAGATCACCTTATGTCCCGAAATCTGACGGGGTTACCCATGTGCATATATTTCCCCGTTGCGTTTTTCTGTACTTGATTCGCTAAACGAGTTTACAACTAAAAAAATAATACGAAAAAATAAAAGAAGATTGAAATCGTAGTGGATTTGGCACTTTCACGAGGTAGCTGCATATGTGGACGGATAATTTGATGGAGAAATTTTGGTTTACTCTGTTTTCGTGATCGTTAATTTAATAGTTTGTTTTTTTTTTCGTTGTGGAATATCGCGCGACCCATCCTTTTTCCGGAACTCATTTAGGCTTAACAACCTAATTCTTGCGCAATCAGCAAATTTCTTATCCGAGCCATCTAATTGCCAAGTGTACGAAAGATTTATTTACAATTCTGATAAACGATCTCGGCCATAAAACACGGGTGTTAAATTTTTGGTATTGTTAAAAACGAAAACTGTTCGTTGAGATGGCTCATTAGTTTTAGCAAACTCAATTTTGCGCAAAAATTAATTCATTAGTTTTGCCGATACAGCAACAAAAGCTCGTTAATTAGGGTTTTTATTTATTCATGAAGTAAGGATGACATTTTTGGGAATTACGCTATTCAATAACAATTATATCCATTGTATTTTTAGATTTTTTGATTTTACCTGAAAATAGTACATTTCTATTTCGAATTTCAACATTTTCCGATCTTTACGCTCTGGAAAGTGGTGTCCAGATTTACTTGACGAAATTTCAAATCAATCGGTTCTCCGGTTCGGGAATGCCACTTGGCGAAAAAAATTTCCATGGATTTTGTCGTTAATACAGAATCGATAAAACGGTTCTTCAACGCGCTCTTGAGTCGCGGTACATCGACAATTTCCATATCTTTTAGGACCAGATAATAATGATCTATCGGCAAATATCAATGTTGCTAATAGAAAAGGAAGAGGCACGGGAATATACCGTTAAAATACTGAGCTTCCATAGACTCGCGGACTCCGCGAGTTGTTTGATCCATTAAAAAAAAAATCTACGATTATTACCGTGCAAAATGGTAGTTTGCAGCAAAGCACAACGAAGACATTGATCGTTGACGGATTATGGGTTGAGAGGTTGCACCTCTTACCCCTAATCCGTCAACGACCAACCCCTTTATCGTTTAGTGGACGCTGAACGTCGGAAAGAAAAGAAATAAAGAGCGTTGAAATAGAAATAAAATTGACCGAGGTCGTGTCGAGTTTATCATCGGTGTGCTCTCTCTCGGGCGGCGCCATCCATCCATCAAAAAACTCACGGAGACCCAGGGTGAACCCCTCTTAATCACCCTCATGCGCGATGTATCTCGAACAGATCCCGAATGGATTGTTAGAACGGTATACACGAGAGCGAACTGGGCGTGAATCCGACAAACAAAATTGCCTCGTTCCCGCGGAGAGATTTAATTGATAGAGTCCATCAGCCGCGCGTTAATCTCAAAACTCACTCTCTCACGTTTAACATTTAATTTTCTTTTTTCGTTTATTTATTTTTTTTTTTGGTTTCTTCTAATTTTTTGTTCGTGGTCGATCGGTGTGTTCGGTTATGCGATGGTTGCGTCCGTCACGTCAGCTGTTGGCGAGCCGCTCGGTCGAACCATAAGGTCGTTCACCGTGATCGCGAGTTTCGCCAATCTTTTCGACATATATATAGACACGGGCAAAAAATAAAAACCGGAACAACAACGTAAGAACAAACAAAATGGACAAAGGTAAAGACAGCAGGAGTCAGCGAGTATAGCGGCAAAAAGAGGGACCATAAGCTTGCCTTATAAAAAATAAAAAAAAACGAACGGTCTCGCGCTCGCCATCTGAAGTTTCGGCCCCTATGGAGAAATCAAAAAAGGGGGTGGCGTACGATGAGTGGAAACGGTAAATAAACGGAGATGGTTTGAGAATCCATCCTTCCAGTGTAGTTAACAGTTTAATGAAGTTCACGAGAGAACGGGGAAAGTGATTATAGTACCGTGGGTTTGAGGGTTTATTATATATATATATATAGATTTTTTTTTCGTACACGAAGTATATGTCAGGTGTTCCGATAGATCGTGGAGGATAAGTTGGTTAGTTAAGGGGGGAAATAGGGTTAGACGGTTCAAAAAATCGATTTTTTTTTATTTCACAAATTGTTAGTAAAACTATTGAAAAATATCTTCCCAAAATTAAAAATGAAAATTCCGACTCGTTCCATTGTTATAAGCCATTAAGGGGGGAAATAGGGTTAAGACAGCGCTTTCTCAATGATTTTCATGAATTTTTTTATAGTATAAAAAATGAATATAATTTATTGAAACTTTGAGAATATTTTACACATATATTTAAGTAGATACTATAAAATTTTTGAAGAATTTCCTTGAAAAACACCGAAGATATTAGCGACCCCATATTGCAGGTCACAATCAGACTCAACATTTTGCTATTTTTTCAAACGCGTTTTTCTGAAAACGACTTTTTTCAACTTGCGTACACGCTAGTATGAAAAGTTTTCAACCAATCGTTTTGAAAATTGGCAGTAACTTTTTTCATAGTATTGCGCTCTATATGAACCTAAAATATTATCATTATTTAAAATAATTTTTTTTTGCAAATAAAATTGTAAAAAATGGCAAAAAATCATGCTTTTTTGTTTTGACCCCTGTGAAAAATTCAATTTTCTATTTTTTTGATAGCATTTAGGTTCATATAGAAGAGAGACATATAATAAAAGCAAATTCCGACCTCGTTTAATTTCAGATGAAAATTGCGGCTTCCAGAATGTACGCAAAATGCTGAATCTGATTGTGACCTGCAATATGGGGTCGCTAATATCTACGGTGTTTTTCAAGGAAATTCTTCAAAAATTTTATAGTATATACTTAAATATATGTATAAAATGTTCTCAAAGTTTCAATAAATTATATTCATTTTTTATACTATAAAAAAATTCATGAAAATCATTGAGAACACGCTGTCCTAACCCTTTTTCCTCCCTCAAGGGCTCACGTACCGCTGCGCGGGCGGAAAAACGTGTAAATTTGAAAAATTATTACAAAGGTTATACGATGAAAAAAAAATTAAATTGTGGATTTCACATTTTTACTGACTTTTCAACTCTAAGAAAAAAGAGGTTAAAAATTTTATTTTTTCAAATACTACCATTATTTTTTACGCGTATAAATGGACTACCGATGAAAACCATGGCGCCTCCTTGTCGACGTCATAACTTCACCAAAAATTATCCAATCTGCAAAAATAAAAAAGAATCTAGTAAAATAATGTAGTAGTAATAGTCTGACGGAGGGAATTTTTTTTTTCTTCATAAGTAAAGAAATTTCAGTATTTCAAACTTTAGTATGCAATTTAGAAAAAAAAATTAGCGTTTAATAATTTATAAAAAATTGTCCAACCGAAAAATTAAAAAACCCTCTCGTCAGACTATAGAGAAAATAATAATCAACGAGATAAAATGACGAAATATTAGAATTTTTATCTATCGAATACATTTCACGGATTGAACGGAACATTTCCAACAATATCTTGGTTGCATCGCTTTATTTCATTTACACCAGGGCATCGCGTATATATGCCCTTGCACGAAGCTTCGAATAACGGTCGTCGCGAATCATCGAAGCAGTAAATTTGTCGCGAAGGAGCGTGAAAAGTGTCGGTGCGTGTGTACGCGAAACACACTGTCCGGTGTGCGATTCGTTATCAGACGCGTGAAAGCGAGAACGAGAGCGGAGAGCCTTTTGGGATATGTGCGTTGGGTTTTCGGGGATAAATAAAAAATTGGCTACCGTCCCCGAAATCAGCTCTCGGACAACCCGGAGGCCCCGGAGAGTAATGGCGCTCGCGCGGGCGCGCGTCCGAGCGGAGCACGCACAGCTGGACCGTGTGCCGGACGACAGGAACCAGCGACCGAGAGAAGATTTACGGGACGCACGATTTCGCGCTTGTGGCGGCGACCGAGAAATAACCCGTGATGAAGAGTCGGGAGTAGGGGGGGGGGGATTCATCTGAAAGTTCGAAATCCCAAGTAGGCGGGGGAGCTGGGGGATGAGGTGGAAGATAGTAGAGACGACGCACGCTCGGTTAATACAGTCGCGCGCGCGTTCGCGACCGGAAGCGATCGAGTCTCTCGATAATTGCCATTGGACACGCCCGTGGTTCGGATGGTTAGCGAAAGAGAAAAAAAAATGATTTATAGAGGCCAATGTTATGCTGAACTGACCAATTTATTTATTCTCGTACCGCGCTTACGAGGCCACGATCGATTCTCCGACCCCGTTTTTTATTTAATTTGAATTTTTTTCTTTTTTTTGCTTAATTCCAACTCTCGCGTTTAATAATTTAAGTAATCGAGTTCGCCACGCTTGCACGAGTGTACGTTTAATCTCACACTCGTGCTCCATGGTTCATTGCTCGATAACACCATTTTTTTCATAATGTCACAAAGTATCACACTGTTCCAAAAATTCGACACAATTTATTTTCAAAGAAATTACACTTCTATTCAGTTTTGAAGACTCTATCCCATCGATATTCTAAACAAATTCAATATCTAACGGTATTTTTTCATTATAGTACATTTGTGCGAAAGCATTTGTGCCCGATATCACGACATTCGCGAGAGCTACGCTGCCATTTGAGCAAAAACAATGCCATGAAAATATAAAAAATCCTAAATCTCAGTGCGATTGTTCAAACCCTTTCGGAATTATGAAAGTTCCTTTAGCGCAGCCTAATTTTCCAGCGCGAACGTCAGTTCAAACATTTCTCACGCGTAATTTCCGCACTTTCCTAATCTTCGAGCGCGCACCGCAGTTTGGAAAAATTGTTGTGTGTGTGTGTGTGTGTTTTTTTTCTCCACCTGTCACTTCCCCGATGAGGAAGCAAACGGCAAAAAAATGAACGGTTCTGCGGTTACGAATGAGTCGATGAACCCGCGATGATTCGTGCGCGAGCCATCAAAATTAAGGGTCTTGGTTCCGCGTGGGCCCCATTCAATTGTGAACCTAAAGAGCAAAGAGAATCCCCTGGTATACGAGGGCGCGTGCCCGGTTATGCCGGGCATCGAACCGATGTTCGATGAATCCACCGAGCGCGGCGCAGCCATACAAAACACGTTATACGGCGCGCGCACGCGCGGGACACACAGCACCGGGATCTACCGCGTGTGCGCGCTGTCCCGCTGGTGTGCCGTTGGTATTGCTCGCTCTGCTATTGTCGATCGTGTTACACACGACGATCTTCTATATTAATTACAGATCACGTGGCGCCCCGACTCTCGAGACAATAAAACGTCACTAAAGCATAAATGACGCATCGATGTTTCGCGGCTACGTTTAAAAAAAAACAAAAAAGAACTCAAAACGATCCCTCTCATATCCCTCATTGTTTTGTTTTTTTTTCCAATCCCTGACTGCTTGTTATGCAAAAATTCGGCGGTATGACGTTTCACTGTGATCATAACCGATCGAGATGTTAAGGGAGAAAATAGGGTTAGAACAGCGTTTTCTCAATGATTTTCATGAATTTTTTTATAGTATAAAAAATGAATATAATTTATTGAAACTTTGAGAATATTTTATACATATATTTAAGTATATACTATAAAAATTTTGAAGAATTTCCTTGAAAAACACCGAAGATATTAGCGAGCCCATATTGCAGGTCACAGTCAGACTCAGCATTTTGCGTTCATTCTGGAAGCCGCAATTTTCATCAGAAATCAAACGAGGTTGGAAGTTACTTTTATTATATATCTCTCTTCTATATGAACCTAAATGCTATCAAATAAATAGAAAATTGAATTTTTACAGGGGTTAAAACAAAAAAGCATGATTTTTTGCCATTTTTAAAAACTTTATTTGCAAAAAAAGTTATTTTAAATAATGATAGTATTCCGTTTTTAGGTTCATATAGAAAGTAACTGCCAATTTTCAAAACGATTCGCTGAAAACTTTTCAAACTAGCGTGTACGCAAGTTCAAAAAAAGTCGTTTTCAGAAAAACGCGTTTGAAAAAATAGCGCGCTTGGGGCCTGAAGGAAAGCTACTCACTTTAATGGCTTATAACAATAGAACGAGTCGGAATTTTCATTTAAAATTTTGGGAACATATTTTTCATTAGTTTGACTAACAATTTAGGAAAAAAAAAAATCGATTTTTTGAACCGTCTAAACCTATTTCCCCCCCTTAAGGGGCCTAGCCACGGTAGCGGGTATAAAATCATGTGCACAATTAACAATTTTTTTTTGTACGTAAAAGCCATTTATTTATAATACTAATTACACATCTGATTAGTATAAGTATCAATATAATAAAAAATATTTTTTTTGTTATACAAAATGTCACAGTAGTCGGCCATTTGGTATAAAAAAAAATAAATTTTTTTTTTATTAGCTCGGTATTTATACTAAATAGATGCGTAATGAGTTTTATAAATAAATCAGTTTTTCATACAAGAAAAAAATTGTTGAATGTGCAAATGATTTTATACTCGCTACCGTGCCCTTTTCTATGTATCGCCTATATCTTAAGATCTTTAGGTTTGATTCACACGGGAGTTAATTCGCTCTTTCGAAATGTCCATTCTGAAGAAAATCAAATTAATACTCTATAGAGCTTCGACTCAAAATTTTTTTGGCTCTTTGGTCATAGAGTCCAGACGCGAGAGAACAACGGGGAAGAAACATAGAGTAGCTCTCCCTCTCACGCGTGTAGGCACGAAGAGTGATGTAGCGAATTTGGTCCACCTGCCGCACAGGTGCCCCCCGGCTTTCTACCATATCTCTTAAGCACTTGATTAGGCAGCCATACAGTACAGGACGAAGGGGCGAGACGCTTCTCACATCGGTCAAAGCCATTCCCCAAAGACGCGATTAATTCCTTATCCATATTTTAAATTTATCTAACTTACGATTCAATTCACTCTTTTAGGAATTTTACCATTTTAGTGACGTTAATTATTCATTTTAAGACGTTGCGAAAGGTGTGGACAGGTGACAAACGAGTGGGAGAGAGAGTTAGCTAACATTTTCGCGCCCCGAATTATTCTTAGAGCCTATTGACACTTGGACAAAGGCCAATCATTGTAATTGCGCAGAATTAACCGAAGGGTTTGCATTTCGCTTAAACTTTAATCAACTCCCAGCATTCGGAATTTAAACGCAATCAAAATTCGTTATCCGATATCCGAAGTATCGTTTACCATATTTATCGTCGATTTGTCGACGACACCTTCGCTCCAACGCCGATGTAAAGACTAGCCAAGTGTTACGGTAAATTAATCGCGTTGAACCAATGACGCGACTCGGGGATAACGCGACTCTTTTTTTTTTTTTTTTTTTTTTTTTTTTTTTTTTCTTTTTACGCTGGACCATCAGCCACGAGTATCAGATTTCGCCTCTCAAAAAGGCTTCGATCGCTGCGCGCACACTTTCGGCATCCCTCTCGCGAAGAATGAGCTCCGTATACCGCAAATACACAAACCAAACACGCACACACTTTTAGATTCTGGTCCAGCCTCGTTTCACGCGGTGTGTTGTTGCTCTTTTGTCCTCGACCGGTCTCTGGATTTTTTCGCGTCCTCTTTAGGGGCTTCATTATGACGGTCACAGACACCGCGGCGAAGAGGAAACTCGGGGGGAGAGAAAGACCGTCGAATAAAGAGAAGTCTCGCGAAATTTTTGCGCTCTTTATATACGTATATATCCCCCGCGCCCAGTCGCGACAGGTGGTGGATTGCGGAATCGAAACTCCGGGTAAGAATCGAAGTTTTAAGAATTGCCATTCGTTTCTGTTCGCGGTGGTGCCCCTATCCATGCTCGCGGGGCTTTAAAAAAAATGTTACCTTCTTCGATCTTTTATCTTCCTTCCAAACTCCCCGCCCGAACACTTACCCTCCTTGGCGATATTCAAATATCGGGGCTGTATTTTTTTTCACCTCAATAATGAAGAAACACACGCCATCCGAACGACAAAGTACAAACCTCCAACTTACTACTCCCGACACTCCACCTCGGCCGCGGTTCGTCTCAAGACCTTTTTGTTTTTTTTTAACCCCTCGCGCCCGAACGCCTTGTATTAACCGTCGACACAATGTGGCCCAAGGGATAATGGCGCTGCGGCTACAATTCGTCGGGTGAGAATGTGGAGAAAAAAAACGATAATAACGAGAAATCCTTTGACTAGCATAAGAGGACATGTATATTCCTTGCTTCTCTTCCTCGTTCGTTGACCCTCAAAGTTATTTAAATTAGAAACCGAAAATTGTCTTACAGATGTTCAATTGTGCGAGGTACGAAGCTGCGTGGATAACAGAATTGTTGTTTACGAAACACGTTCACAAAAAAATAAACAATATGTCTACTTCAAAAACGATATATATTTCGGTGAATTTTTTATACTCTCCTCGGGGGTGCCCATTAACGTCACTGCCGATTTAATACTCAAACAAGAAATCTTACGTGAAATGCGTAGAGGATATATAAATCGATGTCATTAATTAAAAAATTCAAATAACGATGGCTTGGGTACTCGTAATTCGAGTACCAACGAGGGAAAGGTAAGAGGCTTCGATTGATACGAATTCTTAACTGTAAACGTGCGTGAATAATGTTCTTCGCGAAAGTATCGGAAATGATATATAACCGATTGTTTTCCCTTTGGCTTCGTTAAACACGAAACAGCGCACGAACGAACTTCTTTATCATTTGAGAAAAAAAACTCGATCGCCGCGAACTTCCTTAAACGTATACTTCGGTTTATTTTAATTCGAAGTATACGTCCAAAAAAATTTTTCGTCCACACTCTTAAGGGCTTCGTTATAGAAATTCAACAGTTATACTTTCGGTTGAAAATAGTCTTTTTTTTTACTTTTTTTTTACTTTTTTTTTTACTTTTTTTTTACCCGAACAGGTGAAACAAAACCCTTACCAACGTCACCGAAGTTCATATAATTCGCTGTGAAGAATGGAAATGTATCTTTTGAATTTTCGTAGTATTCCGTTGGTCAAGTTCCGAAACACGAAGAATTTTAGGTATCGGCAGAAAAAATCCGTTGAACACCGTAAAATCATTAGTCACTATCTTATTGGAAAATTCCAATAAATTATTAACATAACTTGAAAATTGTTGCGGTTCTTTTTTCTTCAATTAAGAGCGCAGGTAGGTTTAGTACTACGTTCTTTTCAGTGATTTTCATGAATTTTTTTGACAAGAAAGGAATGCATAGAATTTATTGAAACTTTGATAACATTTTATATATATATTCAAATAAATATTGTAAATTTTTGTGAATACATGTATAAAATATTCTCAAAGTTTCAATAAATTATAGACATTCCTTTCTTGCCAAAAAAATTCATGAAAATCACTAAACAAACGTAGTCCTAATAAACTATTCTTGATCAAGAATTGTTCGGAATCATTATTCTTTTGCAATAAAGATGACAGTTTTTTTCTTCTTCGAATCAGTAGTTTTCACATCTTGAATGATTCAAGAGTCAATGCCCATAATTTGGAACGAATTTTGAGATAGTTTGATAATTCCCGGTGATCGAGATGAATTTTCTCGTTGGATGAAAGAAATAAAAACCCAAGTTCGATTTGATTGTTTACCGGCTCTACCGGTTCGTCGATGTTTCGTACGTGACCGGACGATTCGTCATATCGACGACGAATAGCGGTACAACATGAAACTCGTCCGAAATGACACTTATTATATGTTCGAGACGTTCTCAGAGATGCGGCGCGCAAGCACGCATTAATAAACCGAGAACGCGGCCCGGTCGAAGATTTCGCGTTTTGTTGAGAGTCGCATTCCTGCGTCTGCCGTCCATTAAAGGACTTCGGATCAATTACCAGTTATTATATACCCGACCCGATTATCCGGATGGCCTGCGGGCTGAGTCCAAACATCGCGAACGCAGAGCCCTCTCATATGGGTCCCTCGACAACGGTCCCGCACACGATTTTCGTGGCCTTAAAAGCGCTAAGGGAATGACACTATCGACATAATTCTTGTTACACAACAGCCATCTTTCTTACTCTTCAATTTGTGAATAATAATAATAATGCATCAAAGCTCCTGACTTAGGGGTAAACTTAGGGATGTCGATGAATGTTTAAAAGATTGTCCCGCGGGACGTATAGCGAAATAAAAAAAATGCCCATACACATTAATGTAGAAATCGTGAAAAATCGTTTCCGTAAAATAAACCTACGCGTATCAACGGGTTATACGCAGTCAGTATTGTGAGAAAAAATTTTCTTTCAATTTCATATTCGTATTGTACGAAAATTCTTGAAATTGTAAAAATTCTTGAAAAATCGCTCTTCCTCGGTCTCCCGACTGCATATAACTCTATGAAAAATAATAAATTAAATGCATTCTCGTTCACGAAAAATTACGAATTAAATTCACCTAGATCGGTGACTCGAAGATGACGAAAAAATAAAACACTTTCGATAAATCGGTTGATTGGATTTTTCATAAAAATCGATAGATACGCGACCTCAAAGATAATTCCTGTATTAATAGGGATCGATAAGAGATAATCGCGTGATGGTTCGATGAAAAAAAAGAAAATACACGTGAAACCTCATCAGCATTAAGGAATCTTGAAAGACAATGAGATATCGCTACGTTGACGTTTCTAAAAATATATATTAAAAGTGTGTGTGTGTGCGGATATCGAGTGTGCGCGAGTTGATCGTTAAAATCAATTGGTCAAGTTGTTTTTTCGATCGTAAATCCAATCGATAACCTCGCTCGCCCGTTGGGTGTGTAAATTGCCCTTAATATCAATACTCGTGGTGCACACTCGCGATAAATATAAATCGACGATCACCACGGGCCGAAGGATATCCGAAGGAGGGATGAAATTATGTTCACAAGAGCATCTGCGCGCTCTAGTGCGGGTAGGGGCGGAACACAGAGAAGAGGCAGTGAAAAAATGAAACGTTAAAAAAAAACGGGAGAAATTAATTATTGGCGGTCGAAGCGTTACCGCTAACGACATCAAAGTACAGGGTGTGAACGAAGCAAACTTAGCGGCGGAATCGCTTAAATCAAGTGGCTTATCGAGAGCGGAGTACTCGCCGAGCCTGTCCCTGCTAGGAGAATCTCCGTGCGATCTCTCCCCCCCGGTCCATTCAATTATCGTGAAACTGTTCGCGTTGCCCCCGAGGCGCACATTTCGCCGTCAATATACTTACGTTACAATGAAAAGTATAGATGCTCAACGTTGAAACAAAAAACTTCATAAGATCCGATTAATGATAAGAGTCCGAAAGAAAAAAACAGCGGAAGTTTCAAAGTACATACTCCAGATTTTCGTGAGCCAACCGCGGATTTCCCACTCGTTTGAAAAGTCAGATAAATGAATGGTTCGTTCGGACCAATTATACTCCAGTTACGCTTTCGGGAAGTGTGTAACTTTTTTTCACTCGTGCATTCTAATTAGTATCGTGCGACCGAATGAACAAACGTTGAGATGTCGGATGATCGCAAAAGGGGTGAAAAAAGATGCACCGGCGGAGGTGGAAAGGGGCGTGGGTGATTGTAAGTAGAAACCAGGTGATCTCGTTGCTCCTCGTATTTCAACGCTTCAATTATCAAGTTAACTGTCAAACCATCGTGTTCAATGAGGGCTACCAACCCTGTCTCTCGCTTTTTCGGGACTTCATTCGTGTCTCGGATCAGCGATTCGTACTGTACTTTCGGGTCTTCGTCGTGTCTTGAATGAACGTACCGGAAACAACCCTTTTAACCAAGGATCGCTAACGGAAACGTCTCTCGTCTCATTCGTCCCTTCTCCCTGGTTCTCGTTCATTGAAGCTTCTTGGCTCGTTTACGAAATATCGACAATTATCAGTCACAACTGTTTTCTCCACAATTCCTAACAATGTGCTTACGATAGATCCAATACATCCAGCGCATTCCCATCGTCACAACGAACGAATAATAGATTTTTCAACAAATTTTCCTGGAAAAACATTTTTATTTAATAACGTAAAAATGTATATACATTAGGGGGATTTTTTTTTTTCGACTATTTTTTTTTTCAGTCCCCACCCGAAATTTTGTTGGATATGTCGAAAAAGAAATTCCCTGAAAGTTACAGCCCTTAATATTAATTCGAAGTACTTTCCCAAAGCGTGAGAAGATTTTCCATCTAAAATACACGTGAATCGAATTTTATTTTATTTTTCAAATTTCTATAACTCAGCCGCATTTTATGCTATCATATTGTTCTTGGTTTCGATTTACTCGGAATAAAACAATCTAGAAAAGTGCCTTTTGCGGCGAAAGTGTAAATTGTACTGGTGAGTTGGTACGGGTCACTGAAGTTGATTTTTACCCAAAATTCTCGTTTTTTTGCTGTTATCTCCGAAACAATTGAAATTACGAAAAAAATGTAAATGAAAAATTTGTTGGAAATTTAATTTTCTACAAAAAAGGTCCTATCGACCCATTTGCTTAGATTAATATTTCTTCAGATATTGAACTTTAACTTATGAGTAGTATAAAATTTATAAAGTATGAAATATTAAATAATTAAAAAAAATAAAAAATAAAAAAACGTTCAATATCTCAAGAAATATTGATCTAAGCAATTGGGTCAATAGGATCTTTTTTGTAAGAAATTAAATTTCCAACGAATTTTTCATTTACATTTTCTTCGTAAAGTTAAGTGTTTCGGAGATAACGGCAAAAGAACGAGAATTTTGAGTAAAAATCAACTTCAGTGACCCGTACCAACTCACCAGTACAATTTACACTTTCGCGGCAAAAGCCCCTTTTTAGATTGTTTTATTCCGAGTAAATCGAAACCAAGAACAATATCATAGCATAAAATGCGGCTGGTTATAGAAATTTGAAAAAAAAAAAAAAAATTCGATGTACGTGTATTTTAGATGGAAAATCTTCTCACGCTTTGGGAGAGTACTTAGAATTAATATTAAGGGCTGTAACTTTCAAGGAATTTCTTTTTCGACATATCCAACAAAATTTCGGGTGGGGACTGAAAAAAAAAAAAAGTCGAAAAAAAAAATCGCCCTAACATACGTATTGTGGTAAATTCGAACTTTATTTTCATATTTTTTATTTGTAAAAATAATGATTTTTAACGAATACAAACGATAACGAGTTCGTCGATTATTTCCTCGAATGAGGATATTACGAGAGTCGATGGAGGAAGAGGAAGAAGAGAGGGGAAAAAAAGTCGACGCATATACGAAAGCGTTATTAAAGAAAGATGCTTATCGTCGGGCTTTTATCGCTCTTAAATCGTAAAGCCCGAAAGAAAAATGTCTCCCGAGATGGAGGACACGGAGTGTACGAAGCCTTTAACGTTGTATACCGGTGTATAACGATAATTATGTAATTGTGGTTATGTATAATTGCGCGAGCTTTGGCGCCCGTGATCGGCAGCACGCGAAACTCGCATGGCGATCATTCTCACCATATATGTATTGTACGTTTATACATATATCTGCGCGAGTTGTCGATATTCCACAACACTGGATTACCGTTTACATGCGAATAAACCGATGCACCTTTTAACACCTGCGCACGCGCCCATGCCCCGTTTAAGGGGCACAGAACCATCGGGTGAAATGTGCGCATCTCAGGGTTACGCGGGCCGCGCGCGAGTCTCGTGGCTTACGATCGTTCCTCGATCGTAATCAAGGCCCCGGCATCTTGCCCCCCTCCCACTCTGTAATCCAATGGGAAAAAAGGGAAAACCTCTCATTAGTATCGCGGTCAACGGGCACGCGGTAACGCCTCGTTAACGTTCCCCCCGGTATCACGAAGCGCGCGCGTCCCATCGTATAACACAAGAGCGATCAGCTCGCTCGCGCTTCTTTTCCCCCCATTTTTTTTCTTCCTCTTTCCGTCCCATTCTTATCGCGGTGGTCGCGACTGTACAAACCACGACATTGAACGCAAACTTTCCTCCCTCCAAGCGCGTCAGGTGCAACGACGGAGAAACTCAATTGCACCGCGTCAGCTCTGAAGTCTCAAGGATAATCGACGATTATTACCCGACTGCGACTGGGTCAAGCTTCCAATGTTGATTCCCCTCGTAGAATTTCGTTATAATTCGATGGAATTGATTTAGGAACCGGAGCCCCTTCGTAACGAAGACTTCGTACTAAATTCTCCATTTATTTTTTCGTGGAATTCCGTAGTCCGATTAGTATTAGTATTCGACCGGTTATAGGAATCTTCGTTCGAGGGATGAACAACGATTGATCCAATGGAAATTTGTGTTGACCGTCCGATGAATGGATCGGACTGAAATAAAGTGAATATATTCACGATTGGGACATGCGAATATGATGTTCGACGTGTGTGTAACGCGATCAACCTTTGCTATTAACCAGCGACCGTAATTCCCAGTGAAAACACTTAAGGCCGTAGTCTGGTCTAGAGCGAGATTATTGACGTCATTTCTAATGTGCAATAACGTTTAAACCGTTGAAGTTGTATCGATGAAAATTTACACGTGCATTTATTGATCCTCAGAGAATACTTGTACATTAAAAAAAAAATTATTTTAAATATTTTCATGTAGTTTTTTGTCTTGTTGCAACATGGTGTGCCGAAACCGGCGCCCACTCTGGACGATGTTGTATGCATCTGAAAAAAACAAAATATATATATTCTCAATCTGTATGAGTATTCTGAGCACTGGTAGCAGAATTGGTACAAAAAAAAAAATTTTGACAAAATCGCGGCCTGTTGAACTTTCATTAATGATATTTCATACATTTTCGGGTATTCGACGAGTTATAAAATGTCGGCAAAATTATTGTTCGAGTCAATCAAAAGATTTTTTAAGTATCAATTCTGCTACCAGTGCTCAGAATACTCATACAGATTGAGAATATATATATTGTTTTTTCAGATGCATACAACATCGTCCAGAGTGGGCGCCGATTTCCGCGTGCAAAAGCTTCGCGGGTAAAGGCTCATACGTCAATTTCCATAATTTCATCGTCGTACACCCCGTACTTACGACGCGAACGCTGGCGAGCCGCGAAACATCGCGAGCCCGGTGATGTGCTCTCTTGGGATTGCACGAGCAACATTCGCCCTTACCCGGCATTAAACTCTCTTCCTCTTCGTCTCGCTCGCGCAACGATATGGCGGATCTTCGCGAAAGACGAAATGTTACCATTGCCGGTGAAATAAGTTCAATGGCGTATATGTCGGTAGGAAGTTCGAGTGGTCGCATAAAAGGCAACTACATTCGTGCAGGCTTTATCACGCGAACTCCCGTTCAGGGATTGCGAGAGAGATTCTCGGAATTTTCTCCCCTCGTTACCCGATGACACTGGACGATGCTGTATTTTCGGCACAGGTTGTACACGACTTTTCATTGCGTGCAAAAAATTGCATTTCTACAATCGTTCGGTTCTCGCGTTGTAACAACGAACAATGTGACACGGTGGCCAATTAAGGAAAGGTGGAAATTGAAACTTGAACATTTCTCTCGTGACCGGAAACAAAGTTTTCTCCTGAGTGAGATAAATCGTAAAATCATCCGATTGAACGAAGAATTCTGCTTACGGCGAGTCAGAGTCGCGTGTACACAAAATATTGATAAATAATTTACCCGTCGTTTCTTCCGATAGTCCTCGGTGCGAGGACCAAAGAGAAACGAACATTTCGTAACAATAATTGTAATTATTATGGATTGAAGTGAAAAAGTTGATTTTTCGCTTTCGAGTCGCAGCTGTCAATGATAAAGTCGGAAACTTCCTAACTTCTGTCATGAATCGTTGTCACGCAGTTTGAAATTTGTTTTTTTTTTCCGACCGCAGGTCACTGATTCGTTTCGCGATAAATCAACGGGACGCCTTAATTCCGTTTTTTTTACACCCGACACGCGATATACGCGAGTCGGTGCAGCAGCCACACCAGACTCGCTGCTATCGTCGCGCTTTCATCGATGTCTGGACAGTGGCGTCATATATAGATATCACGTCGCGTAGCGTTGTCGTTATTCATCTCATGGGCGTAAATGGGCGCGTGTAACCCGTGGTATCTTACACTTGAGGCCCCGTGGTTTCCCGGTAATCGGCGTGTCCCGTACATCCCCGCAAAAGTAGCTAAAATTGATCGCGGAGAGTCGAAAAAGCCCGCGCGATCACCGTTACCGCTCTCTCGCCACGCTTGATTTCACATTCCGATGGACGCCAGCCATCAAAGCCCGCGCGCGTAATTGCCAGTTCGGCGCTTTGTCTTATTGCCTTCGTTGGGCCTCAACGGCCCAAGTGTTCTTGGATTATCCGGTGTGTGTATGTGGGGGCTGGGCCAGTTCGATTCCAATCGGTGTGTGTGGTCTCTTGCACATTACGTATCCCATTGAACGTCCGCATATCGTTTTTAACCTACTCCAATAACATCCCGATGAATATCCTTCAATTTTACTTCACACAAATACAACTCATCCTTTTTCTAACTTCTAATTCGTAAAATTTTGACGTTAAAGGGGGCTCGAAGCTTCGCACGAGTGAAACGAGTACTAAATTTGTTGAGGGTGGAAATAGGGTTAGGACAGCGTTTTCTCAATGATTTTCATGAATTTTTTTATAGTATAAAAAATGAATATAATTTATTGAAACTTTGAGAATATTTTATACATATATTTAAGTATATACTATAAAGTTTTTGAAGAATTTTCTTGAAAAACATTGAAAACATTAGCGACCCCATATTGCAGGTCACAATCAGACTCAGCATTTTGCGTACATTCTGGAAGCCGCAATTTTCATCCGAAATCAAACGAGGTTGGAATTCACTTTCATTATATGTCTCTCTTCTATATGAACCTAAATGCTATCAAAAAAATAGAAAATTGAATTTCATACAGGGGTCAAAATAAAAAAGCATGTTTTTTGCCATTTTCTACAACTTTATTTGCAAAAAAAAAATTATTTTAAATAATATTCCGATTTTAGGTTAATATAGAGCGCGATACTATGAAGAAAGTAACTGCCAATTTTCAAAACGATTGGTTGAAAACTTTTCAAACTAGCGTGGCGCGCTCGGGGCCTGACGGAGAGCTACTCACTTTAATGGCTTATAACAATAGAACGAGTCGGAATATTCATTTTAAATTTTGGGAACATATTTTTCAATAGTTTTACTAACAATTTATGAAATCTGAAAAAAATCGATTTTTTTAACCGTCTAACCCTATTTCCCCCCTTAACATCGTTTTTACAACATCTCGTGGACAATGAGAACTCACTCTTGGACGAGTAATCTCGTTAAAAGTCATTTTATAGGGTTACCAGTGTCGAGAAGCACGCTTCGCGCTTCTCGGATCGTGAAGTTTTTAGGTTTGGCTTATCCCTATCAGCCAAGAATCAACAACAGAATGCCTGTTGTCCTCTTTCGTTCTTACGGAGGAAGATTTCGCGAGGATGAAGAAAACAATTCCGCGATTATTGTGTTCAAAGTAGCCCAAGTTCAGCAATAAGGTTTTTGCGATGAGGGTGCAAAATTTAACTTCGGAACAGCATGACCGATCGGTTTCCGCGTTTTTTTTCTTTTCTCCCAACCGAGCAAAGTGTGCCTGGCTAAGTTACGAGAAGGATAACACACGCGAGAGGGCGAGTGTGCTTTTTCGTTTGTCCAATTGATTCCGAACAAAGTGTGACTGTCGTCGATACACGATACGGACACAAAGTTTATACACGATCGAGTGGGAACGAGTGTATATCATATATAACGGCTCGTGCTGGCTCCTGGCAAGAAAAAAACCAAGAAGAAGCAACAAGAAAAAGTAAAGTCTTCGAAAAGAGAAAGACACGGGTCCTCTCGTTCGTACACGTCAAAGACCACTGGTCTCTTTCTCTTTACCTTCTTTATCGTATGTACGGTGGCATCTCCGCGATCAAACAGGGAAAAAAAAAACGCTCTCGCGCTCGCGCGCTCACAAAGATGCCGAGGATCGCGCGAGTACGCTCCGGCAACGAAATGCCGTAAATGGTGTACAGCTGCAACGCTCAGTGTCGCATCGGACCAGATCAAGCAACTCCAAGAGCGACGTTAAACATACATATGCCCATACACACACACAAAATCGACACGCGAAGCATTGCAAGCGATCGGAATAGCCCGTTTCCGATCAGATATTTTCGGCCTCATCGACGTGTGGTTGCCTCTGTTCCTCATTTCTCGCGTTCCCTCCACTCCGATATCCTACCCGGGCACTTTTATCTCTTTCTCTCTACCTCACAAATCGAACGTGCACCTTTTGTTGTTCAATGCAATCCGATTCTTCGTATGGGCATACTTTGTACCCGTTCCGACTCTCGATGTATGATGCATCGCCAAAAACAGAAGTTAACGCTACCCGATGACGACTTAGTCCATCCATTTTCGTCGTGTTTTCTTTTTTTCTCCATTTACTCCGCGAAGAAATCGGGAATTAAAGTACCCTCTCTCTTCTTCATCCCTCGTCTCTCTCCTCCATCCCCCATTACGTTTTATTCGACTGCCTCCCTAAACCGCTGTAATACTTCTGTATCGTTCAATGTTGTTTTTTTTTCTTCTTCTTCTGGCTTTCAACGCTCTCGGACCTTTCCGCGGCATCTTGATTAATGGACACGCGCAAAAACCTCATTTCTGGTTTTTATACGTTACTGTGATTTCGGATTTTTACGATTTAACCACCCGCTGACGATCGTGATTCCGCCGATTCTCTTCTTAACCTCGCTAACAATTCTTAACTCTTCTTTTTTGCTTTTATCATCGTTTGTATAACAAAGTCAACTCTTTGAACATGGACGATCTTTTTAACCGGATCTCCTGAAATTGTCGCGGTAATGTGGAACTTTTTGGACCTTCGGAAAAAATACCTTATACCCAATTTGACGTCGCTGAACTGGTTCGTGACGTTTTTACGCGTTAAATTAAACATTTACGCGTATGTCTTGATAATTTATTTCATTATGCAATTTAACTGTTATTGAGATACGGATAAAGGATGCGAATGGTCCTTAGGGGTCGAGAGTAACAGGAATTTTGTGAAAAATGAATGAATTAAGTAGAGTCAAGTAGACGAGAGAAAGTTTGAATTTCTCGTTTTTACCAAATTGAAATTTTGATTGAAACGCAAAATGTCAATTATATCCACGGAAATACTTCATCGAAATTGTTTATCGATTCGTATTAACCGATTCTCGAAAAATTAATGGCATAACGTTGCGTTAAGGGGGGAAATAGGGTTAAGACAGCGTTTCCTCAATGATTTTCATGAATTTTTTTATAGTATAAAAAATGAATATAATTTATTGAAACTTTGAGAATATTTTATACATATATTTAAGTATATACTATAAAATTTTTGAAGAATTTCCTTGAAAAACACCTAAGATATTAGCGACCCCATATTGCCGGTCACAATCAGACTCAGCATTTTGCGTACATTCCGGAAGCCGCAATTTTCATCTGAAATCAAACGAGGCTGGAATTTACTTTTATTATATGATTCTCTTCTATATGAACCTAAATGCTATCAAAAAATAGAAAATTGAATTTTTTACAGGGGTCAAAACAAAAAAGCATGATTTTTTGCCATTTTTTACAACTTTATTTGCAAAAAAAAAAATATTTTAAATAATGATAATGTTCCGATTTTAGGTTCATATCGAGCGCTATGAAGAAAGTAACTGCCAATTTTCAAAATGATTGGTCGAAGACTTTTTAAACTAGCGTGTACGCAAGTTGAAAAAAAGTCGTTTACAGAAAAACGCGTTTGAAAAAATAGTACCAAGAAAAACAAAGTCAAGGCAGTCATAAATTTTCTTCGGTGTTTTTCAAGGAAATTTTTCAAAAATTTTATGGTATATACTTAAATATATGTATAAAATATTCTCAAAGTTTCAATAAATTATATTCATTTTTTATGCTATAAAAAAATTCATGAAAATCATTGAGAAAACGCGAATTTTCATTTAAAATTTTGGAAACATATTTTTCAATAGTTTTACTAACAATTTATGAAATTAAAAAAAAATCGATTTTTTGAACCGTCTAACTCTATTTCCTCCCTTAATCGTCAATGTAACATTGATTTACCATTGAACGGTCACGAAGAAACTTTGCGACAGACAATTTCGTTTTATTCCCCCGAACACAAATACACTTGCTCGTAATAACAGCAACGAAATGTTTAATCGTCTACTTAAACGTTAAACAGACTCGTCCGATCAATAAAAAAAAATATATTGCATACATATTGCATATATATGGTTTAATCATTACCCACACCTTGGGTGCTAAAAACGCGTTTGTAAGTTACGTTATTACGTCCGTTGGTGTGTCCGGTCGCGCGCACACGGTATGCGAAAAGAATCATTGGTACTTGGAAAGTGCCCTCGAGCAATCGGACGAGCTCTACCTCGAATCAAAGAAGAAGTAGTACTCGTGTAACGACAGGCGATGTACCTTCGCGGTGTATCGTACGAGCCAAAGGTGTCATTACCCGGCCCGGCAACCTGTAACTCTCGGTGTTGCTTGCCGCTCGCGCCGATATCCCGTGCATATATATACATTTGCTCTTTTGGTTGCAACAGCAGCAGCCAAATCATCGGACTATCTCCGTGTCGCGTACCCACGGAAAGTGGGAAAAAAGAAAGCACGCACGAGCGCGCGGAAGACGGGGAAAAACGCCGGGCGTCGCGCGCTTCCCAGATCTCAAACACGCACACGCGCTGCGCGCGAAAGCGTTCAGTGAAAGCGAATGATGGAAAAAAAATGTGAGTCGAGAGGAAGATGAAGAGGAAGCAGGAGAATCGAGACAACGTTTTGGGAGTTTCGATTTTGCTTTGCGTTTACCCGAACGATTCAACGAACGTCGAAACTTTCTTGATAAGTCATTCGTTCGTTTTTTTTCCGTCTTCGATTAAAATCGTTTCGTGAAAGCCGAAAGATCTTTATCTCGAGCGACCGGTGCGCTTCGGGGCTACGCGAACGCCGAGTTAAAATTTCGAGACTCCTGCCATGTCGAGTGCCGAACCCAAATCAGTAAGCATTATCAGAATTAACGAAACTATCGAAAGTTATTTTGTCATCAAATTTACTGTAAATGTTTTTTTTTTTTTTTTCAAGTATTTTGGTTGATTTTTCATTCTAACTCCGAACTAAACTAAACCTTTCGATACCATGATTTTTTACTATATGTTAATACCGATCGCAAATTTTCCACGGTATTTAGGAATTTCTACTTTTTTGTTAAAAATTTCCTGCGAACGGACAAAAATTTGTACACTTTGTCGTATTTTTTTTATCGGACAGCTCTTTTAAACGTCTTATTTTACATGTATTTGTTTATTAAAGGGGTAAACATTTAATGAGAAGAGTCGAATGAGTTGCGAAGGACGTGAAAAAGCTTTTTAACCTACCCGGTTGTACAGGTGTCGCGTTGTAAATTAAAATTTAACCACGAAATTGTCGTCTAAATTGTACACCTGACGGCAAGTGCGAACTATCAGCCCTGTTTAGTCCGGTTAACCTGTTGTACACCCGAGTCGCACGTGATATTTCCCTCTAGTCCACCCAGGTGCATCGTCGGGAAGCGTTCGCCATTGTTTTCACGTGGTATAATTTTTAAACGCGCGTACAACCGTCGCCACTTTTACGTTCGCGTGACGTCGGTTCTGAGATGTGAAGGGGAAAAAAACGGCGGTAGTTTGTTATTGCCTAACATAAATGTTAGGACAATACCCGAAAAAAAAAACGAACCAGACGCACGTGGGTCAAACGGGAATTCACGGGCTGGCATACCGCTGCGCGCGGTATGCGAGCCGCCGGGACTTTTTCAACGGGAATTGAAAATTTAATAAAAAATGTGGAATCAACAATTTAAGTTTTTTTTTACCATATAACCTTTACAATAATTCTTCAAATTTACTCGGTTTTCAGCGCGCGCGGGGGTATGTGAGTCCTTAAGGGGGGAAATAGGGTTAGACGGTTCGAAAAATCGATTTTTATTAAATTTCATAAATTGTTAGTAAAACTATTGAAAAATATGTTCCCAAAATTTTACATTCCGACTCGTTCTATTGTTATGAGCCATTAAGGGGGGAAATAGGGTTAGGACAGCGTTTTCACAATGATTTTCATGAATTTTTTTATAGTATAAAAAATGAATATAATTTATTGAAACTTTGAGAATATTTTATACATATATTTAAGTATATACTATAAAATATTAGCGACCCCATATTGCTTGTTTTTCTTGGTACTATTTTTTCGAACGCGTTTTTCTAAAAACGACTTTTTTGAACTTGCGTACACGCTAGTTTGAAAAGTTTTCAACCAATCGTTTTGAAAATTGGCAGTTACTTTCTTCATAGTATTGCGCTCTATATGAACCTAAAATCGGAATATTATCATTATTTTAAATAATATTTTTTTTGCAAATAAAGTTGTAAAAAATGGCAAAAAATCATGCTCTTTCGTTTTGTCCTCTGTAAAAAATTCAAATTTGTATTTTTTTGATAGCATTTAGGTTCATATAGAGGAGAGATATATAATAAAAGTAAATTCCAACCTCGTTTGATTTCAAATGAAAATTGCGACTTTCAGAATGTACGCAAAATGCTGAGTCTGATTGTGACCTCCAATATGGGGTCGCTAATATTTTATAGTATATACTTAAATATATGTATAAAATATTCTCAAAGTTTCAATAAATTATATTCATTTTTTATACTATAAAAAAATTCATGAAAATCATTGAGAAAACGCTGTCCTAACCCTACTTCCCTCCTTAAGAAAAGTTATTTGTCGAATTTCGTCTCAATTCTCAGGATTCTCTTATTATTCAAGTCGCGAACACGTGGTCCGCTCTCCACTCGCAGTTGTCAAGCGGATGAATTTTCAAATGTCCCTTTTGTCGTTCATCCCTCGTTCATCCTCCCTCTATTCAATTAATACCACAGTGTAAAACGCATTACCGATGTTAATTCTCATTTTATATCCTCTTCAAACTCGATCGGCGATAACTATTTTTTCATTTCGACCCTAAAGACGAAAAAAACGACTCCATTTTGTTTCCAAGTCATTCATTCCGGTCAATCCACTTAATAAAGATTACGACAAATCTTCTCGTTCCTTATGCTAATCCGTCTTACTCGTTGTTACGTCGTGTCGAAAAAAAACCGATCGTCCGATCTACGCATCCTTCGTACATCCGGTTTCTAATGAATCGTGTTAAAGTCGAAAGAGAATAATGTGGTCGTGGCCCAATTAAAAAATTATAAATCAACAAATTACGGACTCTGAGTTCAATGCTCGAGAAATCGTATTATTTTTGCACCCGATCGGTATTAAAAATCGCAAATAAAACCGCAGTGGATTTTAATTGAAAAAGAAAGAAAAAAAAAAGACGCGAACGAGGATTAAACACGATGAGGCCCGATCATGTGAGTGAGATGTCTTTAATGGACGTGATCCAGTCCCGGAAGCGGTCAACGGCGATATCCCAGTACCGATCTCAATTTCGTTTAAAGGAGGAAGAAAGCGAACGGAGACGTCCCTGAATATGCATGGGATTGTCTTCGTATGTAATATTGCCCACGGTACCAGCCCTTCCTCTTCGTCTACCAATAAAAAAAAGAAAAAATAATAATAATGAAATAAAGAATGCTCGACGCCCAACGATACACCTTTAATTACATGCAAACCTTAGCAGGTGTACCCATAGCGTTGAAGAATTTTTCTTTATTCCTCTCTTCCCTTTTTCTCTCTCTCTCTCTCTCTCTCTCTCTCTCGCTTTATCTTTCTCAACTTCCTCACTCTCGAAATTGCGACCCTTTCCTCGCCGTTCATCGCGGTGAGAAAACATTGGATCGAACGAGCCCGATGAAGCGTGTGAACCAACCGATCCTTAAGAAATATCTATACGCGAACGAGAAACATAGCGTAATTAAATAATCATATATAAAATAAAAGAAAGAAAGAAGGAAGGATATACGTGGATCGAGGTATGTCCGGGAACCCGCATGTAATAATCGAGAGACTACGAAAGGTATATAACGATCGGACAAGACGCCGCACACCCGGACGATCGGGTGGCCTGTCAGTTAAAAACGACGTTTATTGTAACGATTCGGTTGCGGTGAACCCGGTACGTTCGACCGTGTGGGAAAACGAAATGGTTAAATAAAATGTCCTCTCGTTATACTTTTCGTTCAGTTCCCCGTGGGAACAATTTCGAATGACCAACTCCACTGGATTAACGATTACGCGGAAGATTAAATCGTAAGAGTTTATTTGCATTTTTCTTTGTTCTACTTTTCACGGTACGAGATATGTTATGTAATGGAAAAAGGATAAAAATAGAAATTTCCATACTGCATCGCCACGGCTTTTAGCGATTTACAAAGACTTCCTTGATTTAGGGGTAGTTTTCTAAATTTATGATCTATCCTTTAAGGCCTCACATACCCCTGCGCGCGCTGAAAACCGAGTAAGATTGGAAAACTATTATAAAGGTTATATGGTGAAAAAAAAATTAAATTGTTGATTTCACATTTTTCATCAACTTTTCAACTACACGAAAAAAAATAAAAAAAATTTTTTTCTATATTAACATTTTTCTTTTATAAGAAATTTGAAAAATTTATTTTCTCATAGTTAAAAAGTTAATAAAAAACGTGAAATCAACAAATAAATTTTTTTTTTACCATATAACCTTTATAATAATTTTTCAAATTTACTCGATTTTCAGCGCGCGCAGGGGTATGTGAGCCCTCAATTTCATATAAATCCAATTGATCGTGATGATCACGAAGTAAATCATAAAATTATTCATGAGCTCTCAACTCGTTCGACGAGTCAAGAGGCCTCTGCGAGACGTCGCAACGAGACACTTTGTATTAACGAGTGTCAATATAAAAACTAGGGGATACGAAATATCCCCTCGAGCCCGGGGCGTTATAGTTGTTGTGTGGAAACAGGTGGTATAGTTCAGTCTTACAATGACGAACTTCCGGCGATTGTGAAACGTCCATGCAATCGTGAATACATTTTATTTCACTTTTTTTATTATCTCTCTCTTCTTTTTCTTCTTCTTCTTCTTCTTTCGTTTCATTTAAACTTGGTGTAAAATAGAAACTCGTCAATATTGAAAGAAGAAATAAAATTCCAGAAAGTTCAATAATGCGACACACTTGAGACTGGTTGCGTGATTCGTTTCGAAAAATTCTTTACCTCCGAAGAAAAGTATTGTACGATCCGAGAGGAGTGGTGTGAAATTCGTCGGTCAAAGTTGGTGAATACGAAATTAAATACGGGGAAGAAAATATCGCCGAAATGCGGTGGGTCCGACTATTGACGATCTAGAATCCTCCGAGGGCGTGAAAGAAAGTCGAATATTTTTCAACAAACACACGCACGTACGCACAAAGAATCCTTGTCGAGAATATATGTCGGAATTTTTCCCAAAGATCCCTCGGAGTCAATGGATTTATGGAAATGTTCGTTTCACTCCTTTTTTTTTTCGACAAAAACTTTTCTTCGACCATTATGGGTTTTCATATGCCCTGTAGCTGTTACTTTTGCTTCACGACGATAGTTTACATAACACTGGCTAATTGGTAGCTATTCAACCCTGTGGGATTTCGTAAGAGGTTAGTTGAAAATTCCGTCTATTCTATAAAAGAAAAGAAAATCTTTTGTAATAGCCCCGGGGACAAAGAGTTGTCGAGGAGCTTAAATCATAAAATCCACGGGGAGGTTTGAGAAAGAAAAAGGGGCTCCAAGCGCAACAGGTCCTTAAAATGATTCTAACAAAAGAGATCGACAATTCCGCAAAGTGTCGAAGGTGCATCGCTACGTACAGTGAAATAAATATCCTAGAACAGATCTCAAAGTACCTAACAGCCGTGATACGTAATAAATCGTTAAAATAAAAGGTACAAGACGAATTTAATTGGGAAATAAAACCCAATCGATCGATAACCTGATATCGATCGATGGACTCATTATTATGTCGGTTCTGCTTGTGGAGAGTAACGTGTTACAGAGCCTGAAAAAAAAAAGATTTCATCTTTCCTCGCGGACCTTTCTTCTTTTGCACAGCATTGTCTGAAGTGAGAGTAAGAGAGAGAGAGAGAGAGAGAGTTAGAGAGTGAAGTAAAAATTCAAAGCTGTGCAGAGAGCCGGTGGATCGTCGATGACAGGTGGTTGAACCCGCGAGTCAGTCAAACTTCTCGACGATTCATTGGCACATACGTTATATCATTTTTTTCCATACACAGTTGCAATATATTGCGGTGAGACCACGGTACGAATAACGATGAAGAAAATGAAGAGGGAAAAAAAAGTAGCAATAAGAACGATAGGACGAAGGGAATAGGATATCGGAAGCCGGAAGAAGAAGGGAGGAGAAAAAAAAGATTGTGGGGGTTGTTGCAAATTTTGTTGAAATATACAACAAGCACGAACGGAGATAGATATGTTTTTTTTTCTACCGATCTCGTGACTCACCGTGTTCCATACAAAGTTTCTTCTTCATTTGTATCTTTTCTCCTCCTCGGCCCATTGCCAAATGTATATTGTTTATTTTTTCTCGACGCTTCATCGCGGCCACCGCACTCCGTCGGGGTAATCTGCGGCACGAGCTATATCCGCTGCCGAAAAGCCAGTGGGTTATAGACGGCAAATAAAGTAACAAAGATGCGCTGAGGCACGGGGTATACAAAGTGCGCCTCCCGCGCCATCTGTCGCTGTCTAAGTCGGTTGTTGGGCCCCCGTTGCCTCTCCGGCAACGCCGGAGACACCATATGCCGTTTACTGGGTCCTAACGTATCCCAGAGGACCAACCCCCACCCTCTCCCCACCTTATCCGGGGACCCTCTTGAAGATATACAACGGATCTCGATGATTTTTCATCGAGAAGTATCTATTTGCTCGGTCTTTACCGGTGCCACTTCATCCACTGGTCGATAATGCCCATAAGGCGCTGGACCATATTGTCAATAGAACTTTTATTTCCGTTCAAAAACGATATGGTCTTGTAACGGGCGAAGAGTCAGTGGGGAGAAATATTTACCGGATAGCGTGGACATCAGTTCGGTAAAATGTATGTCAGGACGACCTCAGTACGGAATGGAGAACAAACTTTTTCAAATGGCATTCGAACATCAGGGAGTAGCGCGCGCAGGGGGGTGTAGAGCCCTGGTACTATATATAAAGAAAATTATCGTCTGAAAATCCAGCTGGAATCACTGTAAAAAAAATTAGAGAATCCCACGTAGAAAACTCGTGGCAAAGCCAGACTATTTTTCACTCACAACAAGATCATATTTAATTGTCGCTTCAATTCGTTTGCTCGTGATCCGAACGAGTCCGTTAAGGGGGGAAATAGGGTTAGGATAGCGTTTTCTCAATGATTTTCATGAATTTTTTTATAGTATAAAAAATGAATATAATTTATTGAAACTTTGAGAATATTTTATACATATATTTAAGTATATACTATAATATTTTTGAAGAATTTCCTTGAAAAACATCGAAATTATTGGCGACCCCATATTGCAGGTCACAATCAGACTCAGCATTTTGCGTACATTCTGGAAGCCGCAATTTTCATCCGAAATCGAACGAGGTTGGAATTTACTTTTATTATATGATTCTCTTCCATATGAAGCTAAATGCTATTAAAAAAAAATAGAAAATTTAATTTTTTACAGGGGTCAAAACAAAAAAGCATGATTTTTTTGGCATTTTTACAACTTTATTTGCAAAAAAAAAATTATTTCAAATAATGATAATATTCCGATTTTAGGTTCATATTGAGCGCAATACTATGAGGAAAGTAACTGCCAATTTTCAAAACGATTGGTTGAAAACGTTTCAAACAAGCGTGTACGCAAGTTGAAAAAAAGTCGTTTTCAGAAAAACGCGTTTGAAACACGTGGCGCGCTCGGGGCCCGAAGGAGAACTACTCACTTTAATGGCTTATAACAATAGAACGAGTCGGAATTTTCATTTAAAATTTTGAGAACATATTTTTCAATAGTTTTACTAACAATTTATGAAATGAAAAAAATCGATTTTTTGAACCGTCTAACCCTATTTCCCCCCTTAATCATTATAACATTTGTCTGTTTAGCCCTTCGCGCTAAACAGACTAAAACAATGCGTCCATTTTTATTCCGAACGATCCTTTCGTAATTTCCCGAAAGTAATTCGATGAACGTGAGATAACTGATGGTAATGTTCGACAATGCAACTTAATACTCTTATAATGTTTGCGAAGAGTTAATTAATCACATGGATAAACAATACGTCGAGACAGTTTGTTCTTCTTTAACTTAACAAAAAAAAATCCTAAGCAAACGCACCGCGGGGTGTCCCTCCGTTACAGAGTAATTCGAGACAGCTGGGAAATGTTTCGACAAAGAACAAAAAAGAAAAAAAGAAGCAGAAATCAATTTGGGAATTCAATTTCATTGCTTGCGCAGAGTACGTGATATAAAACTTAAAGTCGTAACGGAATGATTTGACAAAGGAGGCAATATCAACGGTTCAGATATTGTAGCTCGTAGAAATAGGATCAGTTCGCGGATTAGTCGAATAATTACGAAGCAACGTCGATAATCCGATGATATTGCGTACAGGAGATCGAGAAATTCTTCGATCGTCACTCAGCGTCCATTCTCATTTTCCATTTGACATCAAAGGTGTTATACTTCATTTTTTTTGTTCCCTTTCGTCTCTTGAAATCGAGGGATCACTACTACGAGGGCGAAGAAGTGGTTCTCGTTTACGTTGAGGGTTTTTTTTTTTTTAGTTTGTACCTGGCCACGTGGCGACGCGTGCTGCGCCACGTGACAGTTGGGGGCTCTCGACCGAGAATCGGCCGTATAACGTACTCCCGTCTGTCGTGTAATACGGGCTGTCTCGAGAAACTAATTCTCAATGGAAAATCAACTTTCAATGCTTTTATTTTTCTAATTTTCTTTATTAAACATAATATTTCGATTGACTCCATGATTTTCATCGGATTAACCGAATTGTGGATTATTCGAAAAATATGCCTTAGGAATTATTAGCGAAACGAATAATTTTTTCTACTTTACTTACGATTTATCTCAAATTCGAAGATTTTGTGGCAGAGTTGGACATTTTTCGTTCATCGCTATACAATCTTTTAATGAACACTCGAAACAAATAATTAATTAATCTTCGCGATAAGTACGGTCGATAACAATAATAATCTAACGATTCACGAACAATTAAAATTATTGTTCGTTCGGCCCCAGTCACGAAATATTTATTAATAGTTTAGAATGGCAATCGAGACGCTATACGTTTTTCCCACACAGCCCCTTTGTCGCGTGTGTTTCATCGCCGTAGCGGACAGCGGGGGTGCATCGGATGATTTTACCGAGTAGGGGTAGGTCGATTCCAACAGCGGCGAAGGGTGATTTTTATCGCAGTCATTTTCATAAATGTTCGTCAATGCTTCTGCACTCTCTGCATTCAGATTATCCAATTATTTTACGAGATTATAATTTCTAGAGATTTTAATTATTAAGAAAATTTGCAAGAAATCTTCGTCCTTTGAGTTTTAACTCCGTGAAACTTGCACGAGCATTCTCGTTATTTTTTTCTTTTTTTAATCAACAATTCCAAACATTTCCAAAGCTCCAATGAATTTTAAGTAAAATAATTGTTAAAGTCGCCATTTTATATAAAATAAATCGTCGTATTTCAGCCTCAGGGCTCAAGACCGTTCTCGAATCATAAATAATTCCACCCCCCGTCGCACGCACATTCGTTCGGAAAATTTTCCTCCAAATGTGTGATTATCCGACCATTTGAAATATTTCATGTGAACATAAAAATAAAAAAAAACACTCCGCAAAAAGCCTTTTCTACGGTAAAGTAAAAGTATTAAAAAATGTATGAAATCGTTGATCTCTTATTAATCACAAAATGAGAAATTAGTATCACGCGAGCGAATTAATCGTAGTATCAAGTTTAATCTATCCACGATACAACCCAGGGAATCCGACGAATTGTCCGTCGTGACATTATTTTACGATTCGTTGAAATATACATTGGGACACCCTTCGACGTGAGGGTAAAGAAAGAACAAAAAAAAACCGGCACGAAGTAATGTGATTATGTACAGACCTCAGGAATATGGTCAACTTTACCTGGAAATAGAAAATAAACTTGATGAACGGAAGAATGGAGGGTGACAATGATGGGTTGCGGAGGTATGGCGCTGCAGTATAACGAGAACAAAGGAAACATATTTCCCGATTGCTTGTTACGCCAACATACGCATGTATAAAAAGAGCAACATGCTTTTTTTCAATCAGATGAACCACATAGATAAAAGTGGGGCAAAGCTTTCGTCCATTGTTGATGAAAGACCCCGAGGAGAACACCGGGGGAATTAATTAATTAATCATTCGATCACCTCTGCGCTAGTGACGTATTACACTCTCATTATTCCCTGAATTATTGAATTTCCATATTTCCTATGGACAAAGGAAATTGATTGGAACTGTTTTTTGTTTTTTATTTTTTTTATAAAGAATTTGACCAGAGGCAATTTCTCTAATTTTCAATATTGCTTTTCAAATTTGAGTAATTCAACGGAAATTCAATGGTTTTTCCATTGGTCATATGGATTATTCGTCCGCCAGCATTTTGTGATATCATCGTTCGAACTGTTTTTCATAAAGAATTTTACCAGAGGCAATTTCTCCAATCTTACTACTATAATAAAGCTGGAGAGTTTGTTTGTTTGAACGCGCTAATCTCAGGTAATACTTATCCCATTTGAAAAATACTTTTGGCATTAGATAGCCCGTCCATTCGGGAAGGTTTTACGCAAGGTATTACGTAAAAACGAGCGTAGCTCGTTTATAATATTGCTCTGGGGCTCGTTGAAAATTCGAATAATTCAACGGAAATTCAATGGTTTTTCCGTTGGTCGTATAGGTTATCCGACTACCAGCATTTTGTGATGTCATCGTCAATTGGTGCCGTAATAAGCTCAGTGTGATGATGCTATCGTGCCGAAGACTTTTACGTATTACGCAAATGCCCAACGATCATCGGGGTGTAGAACAAAACATCCAAGACGTCCTTACACACTCCGTCTTTATAGGGTTTATTAGAAAAAAACCGATGGATAAAAAAAGATCGCACGCTGGTACCGAGAAGCATCTGTCCCGTATTGTCCGTTGCAACTTGCCTTACGAATCCCTACCAATCTATGGCTGCAACCCACGTGCGTTTAGGTATGCTTCTCATATCCAACGAGTTAATCGAAACTTTTTCGATTTTCATTCTTATGTCGCGTCACCATCTTCCCTCCCTCTCGCCCCTATATCATCGTGGGAACTCATTCACGTTTTTCCACTCACGAGTTCAAACTTTTTGGGCATTCATTAAATGACTCGTTGGATAAGTTTTTATTTTTTTTAACAAAATGTAGCTTTTTTTTTCTAAAGACTCAGAGAATCAGAATCGATAAGTAAAAAACAAAATGTTTTTTTTCTCACCTAAACCAGGAATAAACAGCCTTTATTTATTTTCCTGAACGATTTTCTCTTGTCATTCTTGCCGGTTTTAATTGACGAATATAGAATGAAATATTTCACACCCCGGATGAAATTTTCTCCCCGCGAAAAGAAGGGCTTGGAATCATGCCCGGTGGTCAAAGACCATAAGGATCTAACGGTCGGGGGGTAACGGTCTGTTTATATTTCTCGACTTCTTCCTAATTTGCTGATGCCAGCCGGAAAATCCTGCAAGAGGGGCGGTGGCGGGCGAAGAGGGGAATAAAGGTTTTTCGCCACATGGCACGCGCTCGGCACGAACCCATCGTTGATGACCGCGGCTGACATGCCGCATAGAGAGGGGTTCAAGGGGGCCCTAAAACCTCAAACAAATGGTAAAACGTCAGACAAGAGGAAGAATAACACTTCCGGTTTTTTTTCCTTTCTTCTTTCGTTAAGTTTATGACTTAACGAAACTTCTACCATCACACCTTATTCTCCGAGTTGACTAATGAAATTATTTTTAATTATTCAAACATATACCGTAGATTCTACTCTTATACGTAAACGCTTTTAACAATTTGTTTATCGTGCTTTGAAACAAATAAAGCCATCGTGTAACAGTATTCTAGTTGCAGTGACAATCGTCATTGGAATGAAAAACGATTTTTAATTATTCTCCTGACGAATCATTGATGATTCATCTCGTAACAAAATTATTATGAATAATTACTTTGAGAACAAAAAAAAACAGAAAAACAATCACAATCTATCCATATTTTGTATGGTTTTGTTTTTTCATCTAAAATCCACGTTTCCAGGAATATTCTCATGGGCGATTTTAAACGCCTATATACGCCCCCACGTGTGAATTTACAAAGGAACGGTAGAGTGGTAGATGGGGAGAGGCGCGGGGAGGGGGGGGGGGGGGGGGGGGTGAATGAAAAGATCGCGCGCGCGTGATTAGTAATTAACTTGGAGGGCGAAGAGCCGTTTTTTTGGATCAGAGGGGTGTGCGTGGTATCGTACGAGTATAAGGGCGTTATTATAGGGTCGGAGGAGCCCCTCTATCCCTCTAGTTCGCCGGAACACCCCGATTTCCGTTCGTCGGAAACGTCATGTGGCACATTAATTGGACCAGCAACGGGGAATAAAGGAGGATGATTCGTTCCCGTTCGCCTCATCTTTTCACCGGTCGACCCCGTGGTGAGACTATCCTCATACGCTCGGTTAAATTTCAGCGGCTACCCTCTCTTCAAATCGTCGAGTCAATGATCGACGAAAAAAATAAAAAATCATTATCATCATCAACAACGAAATCCATTAATATAACGATCGTTGTTGAGGAACAAATGTGCTCGTGGGTTTATTGAAGAACTATGAAATCTAAAACCAATTCCATATGCCATTCGACAATTTTTAGGGCCGTCACCATCGCACTGAAAAAACAAAAAGTATTTCTATTGACAAATTCGGCGTTAATCCTCGTTACAAACGAATTTTTAGTTTGTACTCCAAAATATTTTGTTTGCCCTAAGCATATTTTAGCCAATTAACCCGAATAATCGTTGAAGAAACTAATAATTTGTTTGTACTAACTGGAAAATTCGTTTGAACGAGGGCGTACGTCGATTTGGTCAATTTAGCTTTTTTCTCGTTGCAGAATGTTAGAAAAAAAACATTAATTTTAATGTAGGGATTTATTGTTGATAAAAAAAAAAACCCTCGAAAGTTTGTTAAAGTCGGTAAACGAAAATTTACCATTTTTTTTAATGATACGAAAAAGGGTTGTTTGCATGAAAACATTAAAAAAAAAAAATGTTTGACAATCCGGATTTTCGAAGCGATTTCGTTTTTCGCCAAATTAAAGTGTTGCGCGGTGGTCCTCTTGAATATATACATATGTTTTTTTTTTTTTCCCGAAACAGAGTTCTTGGGATAGAATTCTAAATCACCGGAAAACCACAGTTCCTTGGTTAATTATGGTATTACACGCGTTCGCTCAACACAGTACGGGGCAACAATATAACTCGTTACAAAAGAACAATGTAACCCGAAATACAAAACTTTAGTCCGATCATTGGGCTGCCAGATATTCAAATCGTATACAATGCACATCGATACATTTGTTGCGCAACTGCGGCGGAAATATATACGTATATTTGTACAGCGAAAGGAAGAGAGGATATGTATTCGTAGGGAAAAAAAGATTGGGCCCGGTCTAAGTGGTTGCGCACAAGTAGCAGTTGGGATCTTTGTTGAAACCGCAAAAGTATCGTACCCCTAAAAAAAACTCCGATTCGGACAAAAGCAAAAATGACCGACACGCGTTGATGGATACCGGGACTATGTTTATAGGTGTTGAGTCTGTTCCATACGGCGTGTAATTTACCTGCATTTTAGACGTTTTTATTTTTGTTTTATTCGCTTTCCCACAAGACACTTCGTTTGAAAATGCACGTGTTTTTCAAAGATATGTCTTAACAATCGTAAGATTTTTTTCGTATCGGCGTTATCGGGCCAAAGAATTGACCCGGACTGAAGCGGGGCCACACATCCTTATTCCGTAAAAGTGTCCACGTCGATTGTTTAAAAAGAAAAAAAACTAAGAGAGAAAAAAGTTGACTGTCAACGTTAATGGCTTCCCGATGCGAATCACAGGTCCGCGAACTCGCGAGATTCGCGAGATCCGCTGCTATACAGTCTCGGGGGTCCTTCCGCGCGTCTCTCTCGTACATCCCTCATCCCCCTTCAGCCCCCCTTCTCTGACAAATGAGCGGCCTGTCGGCATCTCGGCCAAATAAGTCCTAGCGGAAACATTCGTCTTTTGGTCTCACTTCTTGTTCTTGCGTCATACGGACCTGCGAATGCGACGAAAACTTCTTTCCCGAGATACTCCCCCTCTTCTTCTCGGCAAACTTTCATTCCGTTCGCCATGATTCTCGTATATATATATGTATGTATTTATATATACTGGATCGAGTTTGTACGGAGAGACAGTCGTTACTCGATTCGTTACTATATAGTAACCGACGGTTGTTTGCCCCAAGGGGACAAAAATGCAGTTGTTGATCGATCGGCCACCTCTTTTCCCCTCCCCCTCCTTCCTTCTACTCCTACCCAATTTCTTTTGTAACCTCGCATCAGCTATATACGATTTCGGGCTCTCTGCCCAACAGGCCCAATCCACTTGTGATGTCTTCCGCTAACTCCCCGGTGACATTAATATTAACGACTGATTTATATCACTACTCGTCTTTTACCGCATATATATATATACATGTACGCCCTTAACATGGTGATTATATTGAGCAGACAATTATGAACGAGTTGAATTGTTGTGCGCCATTTCTCCTTAATCCTCGATGCGTTTACTCCGCTTGTTTCGCAGGCATCTCGATGAGTATCGAAAGATTCATTTTCAAGTCATTTTTTAATCGTTATAAACCAATGATTTGTCCGATGAAAATTATCGTAGCGGAATATTAATCAGGAATATGAGATAGTTGCTCGGACATTGATTATAATCGCTTAAAACTTTCTTACATTTTATAATCAGCCCCATTATTGTGGTTAAAAGGTAACAAATTACTTGGCGTATTTAAACGAGTATTGCCAATAAATGCCTGCCAATTCCGTCGATGATTCGTGAATATTTTGTGCGGTTAAGATATGGTAATTAACGAATTTATACGTAAATATCGATTAATTGCCTCGTTATCATGAAAATTCGATAAAAATGCAAAATCCCTCCTTCCAAGTCCGGATAAAGGGGCCTTTATCCGCAACAATCGTCCGAGTTCGCTCGTTTCAATTTCTAGGTCAAACGCAATTTAATTAATGAATAAAGGGTAAAACGTTACAAAGTTACGATGAGAATAATGATAAATGTGCATTGGCGTTCGCGTGAACAGGTGTTGGGCACACTTTGAACACTATAAATCCATCCAAGTTCGATGATTTATCAAGTTGAATTTTTTTTTTGTTTACCGCGAATTAATGCGCGTACGACTCGCTTATCGCGGTACATTTCGGCCTCTCTGTTGTTTTTTTTTCCTCCTTGCTTCCTCGTGGTAATTACTCTAGATGTATAATTCCCGGGTTGAAATAAAAGGATCGGCGGTGAAAGTGGCTGGAAGTCCTTTTGCGACACACCAAGACTCGAAGCTGACAAATTGAAATTACCTCGGCGAAGACAGGTGTATCGAACGGTCGAATTAATAAAGTCGAAGTAATTTTTGTTGTTGTTAATTTTTCTTACTTCTTTTCCCGTGTAATTTTACAAAATTAATGAGACTTTTCATTAATCTTCTGATCCCGATGTCGCGCGACGCCTCAAGGGCTCACATACCCCTGCACGCGCGGAAAACTGAGTAAATTTGAAAAATTATTATAAAAGTTATATGGCGGAAAAAAAATTAAATTGTTCATTTCACATTTTTCATTAACTTTTCAACTATAAGAAAACATTTTTTTTTTTTTTTTTTTTCAATATTAAGATTAGTTTTTACGCGTATAAATGGAATACCGATAAAAATCATGACGCCTCCCTGTCGATATCATAACTTCACCAAAAATTATCCAATCTGCAAAAATAAAAAAGAATCTAGTAAAACAATGTAGTAGTAATAGTTTGACGGAGGGAATTTTTTTTCTTCCTAAAATAAAGAGATTACAGTATTTCAAACTTTAGTATGCAATTTAAAAGAAAAAAATTAGTGTTTAATAATTTACACAAAATTGTGTCCAACCATAAAATTTAAAAAACCTCTCCTCAGACTATAGAGAAAATAACTATCAAGGTTTAAAAAAAACAAAGTTAAAAAATATTACAAACTGTTTGAGTTATCGTGCTGACACTGTCTAAAAAACATAGTTTCGAGAAAAACGCGTTCAAAGTTTCTGGTAGATAAAACGTGAATCCGATGTCCGGTCACATTTATTAATATAACTTTGTAACGGAATGGAATTTTCATAAAAGTTTTTTTTTAATTCTTAAAGGTATAAACAATAAAAATCTGTAAAAAAATTGATTATTCGACAATTCAGGGGTATGTGAGTCCTTAACAGCTAGAAACTTTGTATTAAAAAAACAAAAATCAGTTCGTAAAAAACGAGTCAAAGAATCCCTGAAAAACGAAGAAAAAATGCCCTGAATCTTCGTACGGGTGAATCACCATTCCCGCGATTTTTTTATGGCGTTGCTTCGATGCGCAAGAGTCCATACGAAGAAGAGGACAAGATAAGAGAGCCGAAAAACAAAAAAAACGAAAGAGAGAATACGGAATGAAAAGTGAGTTTCAACGATGCGTGACCCCCTTGGTGGTGGAGGGTCAAGTACCGGAAGTGAATCGAGGGGTTGCAGAGTGAGAAAGGGCGAATGTGTACGATGGGTGAAGAGGCACCATGGATGAGCTACAAATTAACCCCGGCGGATTATTCGGGTGGGCGCGCGATATATATGCAACTGGCCCATCCCCTATTCGGCTATGCTCAAGGGGCCAACGAAACCATCCCTCAACGTGCCAACGGCGTCCGGCGAGTTGTAAGCCACATATATATACAATATATATATGCAACACTAAACTACATCGCTGTACCTACAACAGACACCATATGTCGTGCAGGTGAAGATACCTCGTACTCGCTATATGCGCGAGACCGTGTCGAGGAGAGGCCTCAGCACGACAGGGATATTAGCGGAGCACTCCCCCAATATATACGCTGCGCTTTCTGGACGGATTTCATTGCGTTCGCGTGCCACGCACGAGTCCTTAACCCCTCCAAGCTTATTTTTTTTTCTTTTTAGTTTTATCGGTTCTATATCCCACTATTTTCTCTCTCTCTCTCTTTTTTTTTTTTAAGACAGCCGTCGATCTTGGCGCAATTAATGCAAATGCAGGTTAAATCTCGCGTTAGTTGGATTAGCTGTGAATTAATTCCGGTTGGAAATATCGGCTTTAAGGGGGGGAATAGGGTTAGACCGTTCAAAAAATCGATTTTTTTTACATTTCATAAATTGTTAGTAAGACTATTGAAAAATATGTTCCCAAAATTTTAAAAGCAAATTCCGACTCGTTCTATTGTTATAAGCCATTAAGGGGGGAAATAGGGTTAGGACAGCGTTTTCTTAATGATTTTCATGAATTCTTTTATAGCATAAAAAATGAATATAATTTATTGAAACTTTGAGAATATTTTATACATATATTTAAGTATATACTATAAAATTTTTGAAGAATTTCCTTGAAAAACACCGAAGAAAATTTATGACCGCCTTGACTTTGTTTTTCTTGGTACTATTTTTTCAAACGCGTTTTTCTGAAACCGACTTTTTTGAACTGGCGTACACGCTACTTTGAAAAATTTTCAACCAATCGTTTTGAAAATTGGCAGTTACTTTCTTCATAGTATTGCGCTCTATATGAACCTAAAATCGGAATATTAACATTATTTAAAATAATTCTTTTTTGCAAATAAAGTTGTAAAATGTGGCAAAAATTCATGCTTTTTTGTTTTGACCCCTGTAAAAAATTCAATTGTCTATTCATTTGATAACATTTAGGTTCATATAGAAGAGAGACATATAATAAAAGTAAATTCCAACCTCGTTTGATTTCGGATGAAAATTGCGGCTTCCAGAATGTACGCAAAATGCTGAGTCTGATTGTGACCTGCAATATGGGATCGCTAATATTTTCGGTGTTTTTCACGGACATTCTTCAAAAATTTTATAGTATATGCTTAAATATATGTATAAAATATTCTCAAAGTTTCAATAAATTATATTCATTTTTTATACTATAAAAAAATTCATGAAAATCATTGAGAAAACGCTGTCCTAACCCTATTTCCCCCCTTAAATGGAAATTGGATGAAGATTGTTCATCGGACGATGGAGAAACATTAATTGAAACGAAGATCGAATTGTTACTTATTGTTTATAAACTTTTGTCGTTAAAAACGTATCGTTCGCTTCGTTACAAGGGTCGTTGTCTTAAGTGCAGAATGATGAATGCTGCAATCTCCAAAATACTACTGGGATTATATTTCCAAGTTACAATTTTTATCAGAAGTCCCTTCTCAAAACCTCCACCTCAAAGATCAAGTTATCTTAAAATCCTCGTAATTCCGTTCAACGTTAAGTCTCGTATTTCTTACAAATGGATCGGGTAGCTCTCGCGCACAGCGGGTTGCCACAGCGAGTGGCTGAGTGATATTGCTACTGAATGTATATTAAAATATCTAAGCGCACTTCTGTATGGATGAAATCACAAGTGTCATCGTTACAACTGTGGTTGAATACGTTTTTTTTTTCCATTTCTCTTTCCCAATCGTCTCTTTTTCTCATCTTTTAATTCGCGTTTCAACGGAATATTCACGTATATTCAGAGAATTTGTGTCAGGCGCTCTTTGATATCGTAAAATATCCAACCGACTGTGTTTGCGAGAGCGGACATTTCTTTTTTCCCGCCCTCGTATTGATTCCCAGTAGGGTACGTATATTTCCGACAATTCGTTTGATGCTCGATGAATTTTTTAAAAATAACAATCAACAAATTATGAATAATCTAATATTGTCAAAAAAATGACGAATTATAGTGGGCATATTTTGGATAATGGACGTTGGAAGGGAGCAATTTTTGCAACGACGTCAACCAAAGGTGAAACTCCATTAGGAATTTTTTTTTAAAACAAGTTATCAGCGAGTGGAACCAATTTCCCAAAAATGAGCAATTAGGACTGAGTTAATTAACTTACTAATCAGTTTACCGAATGCCCTAACCAGTAAATTACTCGCATAAGTTTATAATCTAAGTAGTTGCTTACCGTGACAGTTAAGTAATTTGCTTAGTGAACTTACCGTTGGTGCAGCTAGTAGCCACTTGTGTACCAGCAAAAGTTCGTCCAATCGTGTGGTTCGTTTTATAGGGTGAATCACGTTTTGTTCGCAAGCTCTCGCGTGGATGCTGCTTCATCGTAGATGGGGAAAAATTACGAGGGGACGAACGGTAGAATGTAAAGTGTATAAAAAAAGAAAGAAGAGAAAAAAAAGAGGCAATAGAGAGTGAGAGACACGAGTGATATACAGGTGGGAGCGGAAAAGGCCACCTGCGCGGCATGCGGCCACTATACTTCTCTTCGCTTCCGTAGCGCAGAGCGCGACGATCCAACGCACACGCACGCGCTCATCCTCGCACGAGCGCCCGCATCACCCTCTTCTTCTCTTTCGTCTTCCTCTTCTTCATCTTCTCGTTCCCCTTTCGCCCCTTCTTAATATCTCACTCTTTCTCACTCCTTCGAGTGCACCTTTTCTTTAGCTCTGTCGGTAATACGAACTTTCTCAATCTAACAAATTCCCACCCAATTGAAGAAAATTAATGAAGACAAATGGATCGTGATGTTTGTAGACATGATATTGTTGATTAAACTTTTCGATTTTCGAATTAATCACGTATTATCGAAATTTTTTGTTGGACGGTCCACTCACAAGAAAATTCAACAAGATCCCTGTTCGATCATAAAACCCGAGCTCACATTATTGATCATATTTCGCCGATCGTCCTAATCCACAGTTGCAAAACAATGAAGATTGACAAAAGTCATGAATCATTGGTTTGTTTGGAGGATATTGAATTCGCTGAAAGGGTATAGGATTCTATGTTAGCCTCTATGCTACACTATGTTGCGGGTAAGAGACGAATGGCGATTGCCATTTTGTAAGACCAATAGGAAGGAATGTACAAATGGCTTCGCTTTCTTTTGTAATATCGATAACAACGGTGATGAAAAAAAAAAAGGCGAATCCGTAACCCGTAGTCAGGATCCTGATGGCGTGTGCGAAGACGAAGGAACCGGGGAGTAAACGTTGGGCAGCGGTTTCGGCTATACGATTAACTCGGTAAATGTACGAGTGTTTTAATCACGAGCATAAATTTTCGTGACTCGGACCAATGCGCGGCGTGTGCGACCCGTTCGATCACCCGGACGCTCTCTCGCGAAACTCGCGCGTTCTCCCCGCGAGTTGAGTTTAAAATAAATATATTTAAAAAAAACAACCAGAGACACGAGAGGCAAGTGGAGTTGAGACAGAGACGGGAAAAAGCTTATAATTGGTGGACGAAAAGGGACAGAGTTGCAAAGACGAACGAACAGATCCAGTTTCCGATAAATTAATTCGATCGGTCACGTATATCGATCGCAATCGCGCGTGTGCACGCGCTCCTGCGCGTTTCAAAGAGAGACAGTAGTGAGAAAGAGGAAGGAGAGGAAGGAAAAAAAATGACTACACGATTTCGCGGCAGGTCGATCAGGCACCGTGCGTTTTCTACAATATTGCCAACGTTGAAATTAATCTTATTTAATGTTAATTGTAGAAAGTTATATGGGCCGTTGGGTGGCGGTAGTGAATAATGAATAATTAATTAAATGGAGATTGAAAGATGAACAGTGGACAAAACTGCTCGCGAGAGGTTCGAAGTAAGATACCTTTGAGCATTAGTCCTCGATACAAGTTACTTAAATTGTCTTTGATTTCTTTTCAATGATCTTTGGGATGCGGCAAAAGCAATTCTAGGATTTTAGAAATTTGAAGTAATTTTCATGTGACAAGATTACTTGATGGACCAACTTTCGGGAAAAGAAAAACAATTTTCTCAAAACAACATAGACAGATTCCAAGGATTCCGACGAAGCAACGCCATCCTGCGGTGATTCAGCGAAGCTTTTGGTCATCGATCTAGTATCGATCCACCCGAATTCTATAATCTAAAACATCGGGTCTGCATTATCGACACGATGCACAGATCATCAGAAAAATTGATCCGATTGAATAAGCACGCCCGACATCGTCGAACACGATACCCGAAAAATCTGAGAACTGCTTCTCGGATTTATCTTCAATTTGACCCATTTTGGAAAAATTTGTGTAAGGAAAAAGGAAGGCTCTCGCACCAGCGGTTACTCGGTCGAAATTTTACATTTTACCAGAGACTCATTCTGGTCGAAATTTGGCTAAGCCTCCCGTCGGTCAGTTAACGTCTGCGGAACAGAAACCTTATATACTACCGGCCGTCGGTGCGAAGCTTCATCGAAATTTATTTCCAACAAAAGTTCACAAACATCGAAAATGTAGATCGTGAGATTTCTGTCTCAAATGCCATTAAACTCTGAGGAAGATGGGTGGCATTTATTTCTTATCGACCGTCGGTATCTCGGCCACGTGACAACGCGCATGATTCCTCAAGGTGATGTGTATTACCGATGGTCGGTAAAGAACCTGGGATCTCTTGTTCACGGATGATGTTGATCCTTCGGGCGAAGCAGAGAACTGTAAACTCTTCTTATAGCAATTTATCAATTCATTATCAACAATATAGCGAGCACACCGTCGTACGAGCTGTTCTTCCATTTCTGATCACTCAAGGACGTTTATCATTATCCTACTTGTCTGCTATCAACGATGAAGATTGAGGAACTTCAATTTTTTGGATGTTGCTCTTCAATATCCCATCTTTGCTTCTCTAAAACCCTAGGACACCTTATCGACGATATAGCGTCGAGTATGTAGGGACGCCACGACCCTGTCTCTTGAAGTTACGAAGTCCATATGTGAACTTGACAACTCGAAGAGCGATTGCAGCGATTTCAAAACATCTAATCATTCATCGAAGGCTGATTTTAATGATGGAATAAAAAAGTTGGACCCTCGAACTAAATTGTCGAAAAAACTTGAGTGAAACGGAAACTTCAGGGTCGTGTCTCATTCCTGTGCACGATTCGACGCAGGCCCGTGGTGTCTTCTCTCTCTCGGCACGCCATTTCTAGCGCAGCCACCCCTATACTCGGGCAAATACAAACTCGATTCGTACCTTGAGATATCCAATTGGAACGTCACAATCGTTTATCCGTCGTGACCAGTAAACCAGGATTGTTTAGAAGGTCGAACGGATCGCGGGACAATGATCCTGTGCGATTTTACCGATCGATGATTCTCCGCTGTACCGACTGCTGGAACATATAAAAATGCTTCGTACCCCAAAATTGCATAGATCTCCGTTTCAACGGTAAGGAAGATTTCGGCATCCGGCGTCGCAACGTTCGAAATATCATTTGGAAACTCCGGCGGGTGAACCACCGAGACGAAACGCCGCGTTACTCCTCAGCTTCCTCTGGTCTCTTAGCATCGGGATGACGCCCGTTATGGAACGCGCGAGGCCCCGACATGTCCCGACAATGTCCGACGTAAACCGAACAAAGTTGTCCAATGGATCGCCCGGAAATTCACGAATACGTCCGAGCATCGGATGCCCAAGATTCAATATGGCAGTCGTGTGTCAGTGCAGTCGGGCGACTCGGGACAATGCGGTTGGTGTTGCGTCTGGCCCCCCTCAGTTTCCGTTATCTCATAAGAGCGAAGAAAGACGCGTTAATCCGTTCGTAAACGTGTGTTTTTTCGTAAGATCGAAAAGAAACTAGCGAAGTTTTCGCGCGACTGGACAGTTAATTGGACGCCTTTCATCCCCCTCCTCGACTTGACGGCACGAACCGCGTCTCATTTTGTGAACGGTTTACAGAATGTCCGGCGGTAACAAGGTTTGTCGGACCCATAAGAGATCGAAACGGCATTAGAGATCTCGTATAACGCGAGAGGATTGACCATGACGCCCCGGGCTCAACGTCAAAACTTGCCAAATATGTCGAATCGATCGATTTTTCATTTTTTTATATCATATTCTTTAACGGTACGGAACGACGAATTTTTCTAACGAAATTTTATGCAACCAACGGAACAACATTGAATCGCTACGTTTCTCAAGATCGTTTGAAAACTCAAACTGAGAGGTTACGATCGTTATTGACGAACGATATTTGAATAAATCGAATTATGCGTGCGTGACGGATGCATCGAGGAGTTGTGGAACGAAGTATTCGATGAAAACTGAACAACGTGGTTCTTTTTGTTGTTTCTTCTCGTTGTTGTTGTTGTTGTTGTTTTTTCAACGGGACGAAGTTATGTACGTGAAACGTGACTGGAATAGACGAGTGAATGAGTGAACTAGAAGCGATCGGAGTCTCGAGGACGGTGGCAGGCTGTGCTGGTGCTACTGGTCCTGCGGTTGCTACGGCTTATGCCGTTGCTTTCACCCTTCGCTCCTCACGACATCCTGGCCTGTCAGACCAATGGATATCCGCACGAGGAAACATCGACTTATCGTCGTACTTTCCATCGCTCTTTTCACACTTTTAACACCCGGTAAGTATTGTTTTTTGTTTGTTACTTTTTACGATTTCTTTTCTCACAGCTGATTCGATGATTCTACCATCCGGTGACGTACTTTTTGTTTCTCGTATTTTCTCCTTTGTATCCAACTAGCAGCGGGATAGATCGACTCCAGATTTAACAAAGAAAATTATTCTGCAATAAACAAACAAAAATTTATTAAAGAATCGATCCAAAGTGAGTTTTACATAAAAAATACTTAGGATACGAAGTAAGAATGAATGGGGAATTGGGAATGACGGTCAATCGTCAAAAAAGGCTTTGGATCAAATTAAGGGGGGAAATAGGGTTAGGACAGCGTTTTCTCAATGATTTTCATGCATTTTTTTATAGTATAAAAAATGAATATAATTCATTGGAACTTTGAAAATATTTTATACATATATTTAAGTATATACTATAAAGGTTTGGAAGAATTTCCTTGAAAAACACCGAAGATATTAGCGACCCCATATTGCAGGTCACAATCAGACTCAGCATTTTGCGTACATTCTGGAAGTCGCAATTTTCATCCGAAATCAAACGAGGTTGGAATTTACTTTTATTATATGTCTCTCTTCTATATGAACCTCAATGCTATCAAAAAAATAGAAAATTGAATTTTTTACAGGGGTCAAAACAAAAAAGCATGATTTTTTGCCATTTTTTACAACTTTATTTGCAAAAAAAAAATTATTTTAAATAATGATAATATTCTGATTTTAGGTTCATATAGAGCGCGATACTATGAAGAAAGTAACTGCCAATTTTCAAAACGATTGGTTGAAAACTTTTCAAACTAGCGTGTACGCAAGTTCAAAAAAAGTCGTTTCCAGAAAAACGCGTTTGAAAAAATAGCAAAATGCTGAGTCTGATTGTGACCTGCAATATGGGGTCGCTAATATCTGCGGTGTTTTTCAAGGAAATTCTTCAAAAATTGTATAGTATATACTTAAATATATGTATAAAATATTCTCAAAGTTTTAATGAATTATATTCATTTTTTATACTATAAAAAAATACATGAAAATCATTGAGAAAACGCTGTCCTAACCCTATTTCCCCCCTTAATGGCTTATAACAATAGAACGAGTCGGAATTTTCATTTTTAATTTTGGGAACATATTTTTCAATAGTTTTACTAACAATTTATGAAATTAAAAAAAAATCGATTTTTTGAACCGTCTAACCCTATTTCCTCCCTTAAAAAATTCTCTCCGTCTCGTTATTAACGATGTTTTCGCGTTGAGAACTATTTAAACATGATCCGTGGAATTTTCGAATGTTTGTCGTACGTAAGTTTGTTTATCCGTGTGATGTTTCGAGGTCGCGGACGATTCAAAGAAGAAACGAAACTTTATAGGACGGCAATGATGTTTTTTTACGAGAAAAATTGCTTCTGTTACTTTCAGCCGATATTTTATCGATAACCCATAAACGTTTCTTGACATAAAATATTTATTATTCATTTTTTTCCGACATCCAAGATTGTGAAAAAAATGTGGAATTTTCGATTTTTATTTTCCTTAATTAAATGCAACGAGTTCATCGTTATTCGCAAGGCTGTTTTGTAACATTCTTCAAACATATAATTCAACGATTCATCGACAGACGCAATTTACGATCTAACAAGGTCTCGTAGTGATCATCGATTGCGTGATTCCTATTTTTTTTTTTTTTTTTTACTTTTACAAAGTATCAATGAACTTAATTAAAAATCGCCTCGTGCAAAATATTATTCCGACGATGCATAACTTTTGACCGTTCGTAATGCGGCCGACAATGTTTGTAAATAAGTCTACGAACACACAGACCGGTTATCAACGTTTTATTATCGCACAAACAATTTATCTCTTTTCTACTATGTAACTCTACGTATAGATGAATCTCGTGGTGTACGAAATTCATATTATCTTTACGACTCTAACTGATAATATACGCGATACGAGATCTTCGAACTACAGAGCTCTTATTTCAATATGACGCGTTGGGAGAATGTGTATTTTGAATGAAATCATTGGTTCTAGAAGTTGGAGAATCGTACATTTTTATTTTATTCATTGATAATTTAGCAATTATTTTTTTTATCCACATTCATTATCGATCCATTATCCCATAAGGCAGCGGAATGATAGCGCACGAATTAACGAGATTTATTCGTTACCAGATGAGTGGAATGACGAATTTGTAATATATTAGAAACTAGCTGTGCCCGCGGTTTCCCCGCGTTAAATTTCGATTATATGCCTGTTTCATACGCTTTATGAGTACATAACCAAGTGCATCTCATTAACTATAAATACCATCCGGAAATTAGGTGGAAAAATAAAAGGACCAATCACTAAAAAAATTAACCGACCCCGCCGCCGCTCCTTACGATCGTAGCACGAAGTTATGTGGACATTCTCGAACAAACGGGCTATCTGATGCAAAAAAAAAAATTTCAAATTGGATTAGTATTTCCCGAGATTAGCGCGTTTGAACAAACATACAAACTCTTCAGCTTTATTATAGTAATAAGATAGTAAGATTAGGGTCATAGCATGAAATTATATGGCCCAGAGCCTTCCCGAATAAACGGGCTATCTGATGGAAAAAGAATTTTTCAAATCGGATTAGTATTTCCCGAGATTAGCGCGTTCGAACAAACATACAAACTCTCCGAGCTTTATTACAGTAGTAAGATTAAGTTCTTTGCCATCGTTGAATCCTAGAATTCCTGATCGAACTGTTTCTTATTTTCGCGAAAAGTTCAATGCTAATTGAGACAGGTCAATTAACAAAATTCGGTGCATCCAAGTCTTTTAACTATCCTTCGCCGTTCTCAGTGAAAAATAAAAGTAAGAGAAAAATCTCTTCGATGTATTAAAAAATAAAAATAAAAATAAAAATAAATGAATAACCTCATTCAGCTCGGTAATCGGATTCACCGTTGAATATCTCGAGTTCGCATGAATCGTGCACGCTCGAAACCAGAGTACTACGGGAACAAAGAAGTGGGGTGGGAGATCAATGGGAGAGTGTCGATGACAGAGACGAGCCAAGAATGAATTCCCACAACATTTATCGAATTGCAATTGGCTTCGCGCTCTCTCGGCCTGTAAACGCGCGGCTCGGCGCGTGCGATTTTACACGCTCTACCACCGGATTATCCATTTAAACTGCAATTACTTTTTTCCACTTTGTACGATACAAGAGTGCACCGCTACGACTTCCTATAACGAATTTATAGTATATTTGATGAAACGTCAAAATTTCAAAATTTTTATTACAGGAACAAATTATAATTGACAATGATCTCCTCTGATCAGAGTGAAATACTTTTTTGGAAATCTAGACAAAAACGTTGCATTGATTCAATCGGGCGGACACGTGTTTTGAAACAAAAGAAACAAAAAAAAGAAATTCTATTACGATAGAGCATTAATTACGAAAAAAATATTTTTTAGTGAATTAATATTAATTTTACAACCCCATTCGGTCAATCCAGCAACTCTTCTTCTTTTTTTTTGCTTCATTACATATTGTCTTATTTCTCGTTTCGACCGAGCTCGATAATCCAGTGTCGATATAATTTACGTACTATCGGACTTCCGGCTGACAAAATTAACACATATAGATAATAGGATTTACATATATCTATATTACTATATTGCTCCGCGTTTAAGTAGTGCGTGCTATACTGGACTCTATCGTCACTGATAAGCCACTGTCATTCAATGTGACACTATCGCCCAACGCGTGTACCTCCTTCAGACCGCGTGAGAATTTATTGCTACGCGCTTTCCAACATTTCGATTTAAGAGCTCACTTACCTCTGCGCGCGCTGGAAACCGAGTAAATTAAAAAAATTATTTTCAAGGTTATATGGTGAAAAAAAAATTAAATTGTTGATTCCACATTTTTTATTAAATTTTAAACTATAAGAAAAAAAAATTTTCTATTTAAAAAAAATATCATCGTTCTTTTTTACGGGTATAAATGGACCACTCATGAAAACGATGGCGCCTACTTGTCGACGTCATAACTTCACCGAAAATTATCCAATTTGCAAAAATAAAAAAGAATCTAGTACAATAATCTAGTAGTAATAGTCTGATCGAAGGAATTTTTTTTTGTTTCCAAAAATAACGAAATTACAGTATTTCAAATTTTAGTATGCAATTTAAAAGAAAAAAATTAGTGATTAATAATTTATAAAAAATTGTCCAACTAAAAAATTAAAAAAAACCTCTCGTCAGACTATAGAGAAACTAATTATCAAGATTTAAAAAAAAAGTTAACAAACATTACAAAAAGACTGAATTATCGTGCTGACACTGTCTAAAAACATAGTTTCGAGAAAAACCCGCTTAAGGGGGGAAATAGAGTTAGGACAGCGTTTTCTCAATGATTTTCATGCATTTTTTTATAGTATTAAAAATGAATATAATTCATTGAAATTTTGAGAATATTTTATACATATATTTAAGGATATACTATAAAATTTTTGAAGAATTTTCTTGAAAAACACCGGGGATATTAGCAACCCCATATTGCAGGTCACAATCAGACTCAGCACATTTTGCGTACATTCTGGAAGCCGTAATTTTCATCCGAAATCAAACGAGGTTGGAATTTACTTTTATTATATGTCTCTCTTCTATATGAACCTAAATGCTATCAAAAAAATAGAAAATTGAATTTTTTACAGGGGTCAAAACAAAAAAGCATGATTTTTTGCCATTTTTTATAACTTTATTTGCAAAAAAAAATTATTTCAAATAATGATAATATTCCGATTTTAGGTTCATATAGAGCGCAATACTGTAAAGAAAGTAACTGTCAATTTTCAAAACGATTGGTTGAAAACTTTTCAAACTAGCGTGTAGGCAAGTTTAAAAAAAGTCGTTTTCAGAAAAACGCGTTTGAAAAAATAGTACCAAGAAAAACATGCAATATGGGGTCGCTAATATTTTATAGTATATACTTAAATATATGTATAAAAATTTTATAGTATATACTTAAACATATGTATAAAATATTCTCAAAGTTTCAATAAATTATATTCAGTTTTTATACTATTAAAAAATTCATGAAAATCATTGAGAAAACGCTGTCCTAACCCTATTTCCACCCTTAATGGCTTATAACAATGGAACGAGTCGGAATTTTCATTTAAAATTTTGGGAACATATTTTTCAATAGTTTTACTAACAATTTATGAAATAAAAAAAAATCGATTTTTCGAACCGTCTAACCCCATTTCCCCCCTTAAAGTTTCTGGTGGGTAAAGCGTGAACTTGTACATACGGTAACATTTATTGCCATAGCTTTGTAACGGAGTGGAATTTTCTTAAAAGTTTTTTTTTTAATTCTCAAAAGTATAAAGAATAAAAATCTGTAAAAAAAAATCGATTTTTTGTAAATTTCAGGAGTATGTAAGCCCTTAGAACGTTGTTTTATCGATGCTTCCATCCTGTCTCTCTGTCACGATTTTGTGAATTCAGACAAAAGTTCAAGGGAACGCTTACCTCAGCGATTGAAATACCGTTCGAAGCGTTTATTTAAATTTCTCGCTGTCGTTGAAACGAATGAATGTAACAAGGACGAATGACTGTAAACGACGAGGAGATAGAAAGAACGAGACGGATAGAGAGAGAGAGAGAGAAAGATAATTCATGACGCCTCGATTGGAACAAATTGGCTAATAAAGATTTCGCACAAACGTTCGGCTGTTGAGGAACGCGGGACATAACCAATTTTTTACGAGCAATTTCCTGGGTTTTATCGCGGTTGTCCTCCTCCCCTGGTGATATCGGTGAACGACCGGAACAGTGTAAGAAGATTCGACGATTCTCGAAACGCTGATTCTAACCCCTCAACTCGTCTTCAATCCTTCTCAGAGTCTCATAAATCTCTAATCGTATATAGCTTGTAGCGAAGAATTTTCAATAAATCTAGTCCCTAAAAATAGATTTCGAAAATCCGCGGCTCCGACATTTTTCATATATTCGAAATTCACGCGTTATAATATATTGGAAAAAAAGTTTGCAATTATTTCATTTAAAAAGGTCGGCAACCACGGGGGGAGGGTTACAACACACACGACCCTTTTCCAGCTTTGGAATCGCCCACGCGGACCACCTCTCTCCGACGAATTCCGATTTTCTCTCTCCGTTTTTCCCTTGCGACAAGTTTCACGTTTATTTTTTTTTCACTCAAACGTTTCGACTAATTAAAATTTTCCAGCGACCCGAGCAATTACTTCTCAGAGAGGTGAAGTATTTTAGTTTTTTTCCTTGACATTCCACCGTTTATCACGAACTCTCGTAATGTGTCTGGGGCGGTGGGCGCATTAAAACTTTCCTGCAAGGTTTTGTCCCATATGGTCGCTGGATACATTTTCGTTGTGGTATGCAAAAAGTATATATATATTTTTTTAAACCAACGGTGGACCCTCGAATAACCGTCACCGTAAATATTTCATGGACCAAAAACGCTTTTAATCGCGTTTTGTTTTTTTAATTACTCGCTTGGCGGGTAACCCTTAATTATTAACGGGCAATTCTCCATGTTTTTATTTACGAATCGAAGCGACCAGAAGGTTTTATCGATATTTTCGATATTTTAAAATACTCGTACGATCCCGTTGATAAATATTTTGCAAAAAACAGACAAGGACGAAAGGATAAAGGGCGAAATGTTTTTGCGATCGTAAGAGTTGAGTATCACTGGAGGACGAAGGTTCGAAGGACGATGGGGTGTCTATAGGGCAGCAGATTATTGATGCAGAAAGGTTACTTCAGAGGGGGTGGCAAGAGAGAGAGAGAGAGAAAATACTCGACACTCCGTGCAGGGATGTAAAGACTGTTCGCTGTAACGTGGGGGGGTTTGTTGAAACCCGGAAAGGCGAGGGTGTGTTTCCAATCGGTCAGGATCCCCGGGGCTATGCTGATCGTGTGCTCCGCTGGGGTAAAAGCTGAAGCATATACACGGGATCAGATGAATCGACAACTCGTGCGGCTGCAAATGAAAACCTCTTCGGCAAACTAACGCGGAGCCGAGAGGGGTCGTTGGAAAATTGCAGTAAACTCGACTATACGAACGAACCGGATAGATTACAATCTGTCAGACATTCCGTTGTGGTATAAAAAAAAAGGGGGATATCAAAACTCGCACGTTTTTCCCGTACATATAAATTTTTCTACATTTCTATATCTCGCGGCAGCGAAAGCAGATAAAAAATATCCCAAAAGCTTTTGGCGGCGAAATGTTAAAACGTAAAATCGGATGAAATCGACTTTTCCATTTTCGACAATCTCCATTTGTGTTCTTCCGATGATTTTTCACACGCGAATCAACAAAATGCCATTTAATAATAATCCTCTTATAAACTTAACCTTCCCATTTTTTCTTTCGACAAGTCGTAAACCAACCTCGAGCTTCGAGGCTTCGAAATAAAGGAGTTTTGAGTGACGAGGAAAATTGAATAAACAGAAGGGTTTGTGTATACGTCATGTGCTCGACTCACACAGCTCGTGTCCCCGACGCTGCTCTTGCCTGTTTCTATTAAAGATTCATTAACGGCGCCAGTTGCGCCGCGAGATTTCAAACGGAGGAGGATATACAAAGGGAGATAGAGAGGGAGAAAGATATTGTACAGCGTTGTTCGTGTTAACGTTAGGCGATTCGCAGCATCATCGAAAAGTCAGGGTGTATATTTTCGACGATTGTTGAATCCACTTTTTTTTTCAGAGAAGAAGAGAAGGCGTTATTTTTTATGGAAAAGTAATATTTAGAGAAAAGACAGCTTGACGTAGATACGACGGTAATGTGTTTTTTTTAATCACGAACGAAGTTGAAACGAAGGTTTTTTTTTAAATGTATTTTCCGCTTCGCCGAGAGGATTGCTTGAAAAAATCGTCCGAGAACCATTTGAAAATAATTGTCGAGAGCAACAATCCGCCGGGTTTTATTCGCGGCGCCCGAGAAAACGATTATATTTTTCACGGCACGAAAAATATTTCGTAGAGCATTGTTACGAAACACGGAGGAGACGATTCAGAATTTACCGGGGCGAAAAGCTAGCGAAACAAAAACTGAAGTTCTACGGTGGGAAAGAATGCTCGGTGGCTGGAGGATTGTGCATATAGAACTCCAGACATTGCAATTTCTTCTGTTTATTCCCTTTGTTTTTTTTTTGTTTATTCGCTTATTCTTTCGCCTCGCAACTCACATTTTCCCGGGTGTATACATTCTTTTTATTTAGAGAAAAAAAATCGTATACGCGGTGAAAAATCACGAAACAAAAGGACGACGTGAAAGTTTCGTTTAAAGTGTAATTGTAGAAAAATGTATATTCCTACGTACGAACGAATTTCTGTGCGCCATTAACAAATCCGAAGGAGGCTTTTTCTATCTTTAAATACTACAAAAAGGAAAAAAGCGATAAGAACTGAAATTATTTCGAAATAATGGTCCTTAGTAAATTTATGTCTTTGCAATTATTAACAGATAAATTTGCCCGTAAATTCGGAATCTGCAAACCCTGAAAACCACTCATTTTGGTTTAAATTCAATAATCTTTGTTTTTCCATGATCCATTGGTATAAGACACTTTTAGTCTTTCGCTATTTCGACCGTTCGACTTTTTGGTCCGTTCGATTTCGACCGTACAACATTTTTCGATTTTTCCCTTTGCAATTTCGCCCGTTGAACATTTTTTCTTTCGCTATTTCCGAGGCCCACTAATAATTTCTCACAATTCTAAGCAATGACGCTTGCGTATAGGGGATGATTTGAAATTCGGCAATCATAAGATAGACGAGTTCCTCGACTGACGCGCACAATTGTCATTCGACAAATAACGACTTTTAACGTTTAGAACTATGAATACTTAAAAATATGATTCACCCGTTGTACGAAGCAAACGTGTAATATAATAAAAGGCCCGCGTGTATAATACGATCCACGGAAATCTCGAGGGTTGTAGGGGCTCCGTACCGCACTCTCCGGTGCTCGGATAGACAGGCTTAGCAGCGTTATAACCACTGCGGAGAGACGGAGAGAGGTTGCTAGTCCGTCGGGAGATTATGTACCACACGCGGCAGAGATATGAAAGTGGTGACGACGAGGGATCGAATGAAAAGGGAGAACGAGAACGAACGATCGAATAAGATGAAATGGTATATAGACAGAGGGATGGCGGGGAGGGAAGCGGGTAGGGTAAAGGCTCTACGATAGTAATCTCGGTGTGGACCATAGAAGCAAGAACGAGATGTCGTGCACGACTACTATTATGAGCCCATATGGCGCAAGAGCACCTTACCGGTTAAAGCGCCCACGATATTATTGCTCGTTCGCGCCATTTTTTTTTCTTTCTCGCCACAGCCATTACGTAAATTATCGTTTTAACAAAAATGTCGCAGAGCTATTCGAAATTATTTTATAAATCAACAGGGGAAAAAAAAGTACTTCGACTCTGACTTTCGTTAACTATTTACGAGGTCTGTTCAAAAAGTATCGCGAATTTTGAATTTCCGCGGGCTACGTATATTCGATTTTCGATTTTTTTGTGGCGTTAGGTTGGTACTCGTGTCCCTCACTTATGCTGAAAAAATCGTCCATTTTGAATGTTCAGTTAATTGTTGACAGCTGTTTTGGTTAGACGTGTTTTGGCTTGTCCTCGATTTTTGCCTATTCCAAAAAATGGATCAAAGAATCCGTATGAAATTTTGTGTGAAAAAGAAAATTAAGTGTGCGGACGCATTTCGAATGTTGACTGTGGCATATGGTGAAGCTACCTTGGACCAAAGCAACGTTTATCGGTGGTACAAAATGTTCTCGGAGGGCCGAGAAGAGATGCGAACAACGAAATGCGTTCCGGACGCCCGAGCATATCAACGACAGACGAAAACATTGATGAAGCGAAAAAAATAATATTGGCCAATCGTCGAATCACCGTTAGAGAAGTTGCCGAGGAACTAAACGTATCGATTGGCTCGTGCTATTCGGTTTTTACCAATGATTTGGGCATGAGACGGGCCGCCGCGAAATTCGTGCCAAAATTACTCAATTTCGAAGAAAAACAGTGTCGCGTTAACATTGCTAAGGAGCTGTTGGACTCGGTCCGCGACGACCCGAATTTGCTCCAGAGGGTCATAACTGATGACGAATCGTGGGTTTATGGTTATAACGTGGAAACCAAAGCTTAATCATCGCAATGGAAGCTGCTTTTTGGAACAGGCAAAAATTGAAGACGAGCCAAAACACGTCTAACCAAAACGGCTGTCAACAATTAACTAAACATTCAGAATGGCCGATTTTTTCTGAATAAGTGCGGGACACGAGTACCAACCTAACGCAACAAAAAAATCGAAAATCGAACATACGTAGCCCGCGGAAATTCAAAATTCGCGATACTTTTTAAACAGATCTCGTATACTAGATTATTATTAGGTGTACAAGTTTTAAAGGATTTTTTTGTGAAAATTCAATCTTTATTGTGATGTTAACAAATTTTGGTAACAATGGAGTCCGGTAGCGATTGGCGTCTTCGTTGAATAATGCCTCTAATTCTGCATATTCAAACGTTTCTGGCTGTCCTTCATGTTCCTTATCCTCCGTGTCAAAATCACCATTTTTGAACCGTCTAAACCAGCACTCACAAGTTGAAATTGATGGAGCATGGTCCCCCATAAGCCACGCACAACAATCGATCACCTTCGGCTGCCATTTTTCTTCAAATGGAAGCGGGCAAGTAAAGCTTCCCGCAAATTGCGTTTCGTTGGCACAAAAGTCGACGTATTTGGAGTTCGAAAAAACTACGTTCCGTACACTTTGACAATAAGACACATACTGAAAACTAAAAGTCTACCTATGACGCTTTAACACGAAGGTGGTTAGGTTATGGTCCGATGCGATTTAATGCCAGTAACTCTTGTCAATCCTTTAAAACTTACTTGTATCCCCAACAATACAACGAAAATTAAGTAGTTAGAATATTTTGCTTTTATCGTCAGATTGTGGCGAACGAAAATTCATTAACTAATAATTTTATTCGACAATAACTGTTTTTCTGTTCATTACGGCAAGAGTGTCTATATGAATTTCCATGAAACTTGCGATACGGTTAAATTTCATGTCTAAAGTTTCAAAGAATATTCTCGAGAGACCCCATCGATTTTTTTCCCCTCAATAAATCAATCTCCAAATTCTCGACAAGTATGCGTTCGATCGTCGATATATTTTCGCAACGGTACATATTTCTAAAGTTAATTTTTTGTTCCCGTTCTTTTATTTTCGTAACGAACGATCTTTGGTTGAATTTTTTTTGTGCCAAACTTTCGTGCTGAAATGAATTTTTATATATTTTTTTGTTTGTAAAAATTAAAAACACACATTGCAATTAGTGACAAGTGCGACTGGTGTAAAGGGTTTTTTTTACGTTTTTTTTTTTAACAATCTAATATCGCTACGCTCGTTAAATATTTCATCTGGCGAGGAGGGGGAGACTCGCACGACTGCCACGCGTCGATGTTGCAACAACACCTATACACATTTTGCATTCGTCGCCCACGCTCTTCGCTCCTTTGATACCGAGGCACATATATGCACGCTCTCGGTGCGCCAGATTTTTTTCTCTCCTCTTTTTTTTTTTTTTTTTTTTTCCTTCAAAACCGTGAATGCTGTTATTACTACGCTCGCTCGTCTGTTAATGACTTTTACTCGGTCGCCCCGTTGCATTTATGAATTTTCGTCAGCAATTTTTCTTTCTCGCGTTTATTTTTTCACGGAATTATTATCATTTTTTTTCCTTTATTTGCCGCATTATTCGCATATAGCAAACGCGTAAAATTGCTGACGAGCATTTGGAATATCGAGAATTGAGAGATGAAATGATTAAACAAAATTTTTAAAGCCCAGCATCAAAAATGGAGAATTTATAATGATGAAAGTCATTTTATGCTACAGTTCCGTGTACCAAACTCATTGTTTTCGGGAGAACGATTTTTCAATAAATTTTTCAATAAATTTTTCAACTCAAGTTCCCGTGAGCCGTAAAAATATTTGCTGTTTAATTGCACAAGGGGAAACTTTGTTATCCGGGCGATCTAATCGCTAAGTAGGATGAAAAATGCATTCGGAATGCTGATAAGCTTTCCCACAAGATTGTTGCGTGCAATTTTTGACTTCGGGAATTGAATTTCTCGGAGCAATTTCGAATATATTACAAATTCGTTAGTTGATCTAATGCAGCTGAGAACAACGAACTTGACTTTATATCATTTTTCTGCTAATGCTCGTGAAACAGTCGAGAAGTGGTAAAATATCGATTTAATTTCACATTCAATGGATCATTTCAACTAATTAGAGACGGAAGGCTATGGAGGAAATTTCAGTGTCGAGTCGTGGCCCTCTGCAGAGGGTTGAGGCTTTCTGGGTATATCGCAGATCACACAGCGGGGATTCTACACACACGGAATCGCCCTCCCTCCCGGCACGTGCGCCTGGTGGACGATTAATTGATTCTGGTGCTCCCGGAGGCTTTGTACAATACGAGGAACGAGAAATTATCGTTATATATATTCAGAGAGAGAGACGCGCGCGTGTGTGTGCGTATGCGCGCCCACGGGGCACACATTTACACACAACGCCCCATCAATATTTATGAAACACCCCGTAGACAATGGCGCGCCTCGCCACACTTCGGGCCAGCCACCTTGCCTTCACGGTCTGCTCGTCACGCGTCGACGACTTTTACCTTATCCTTTTTTTTCTCGTTCCTTCAGTTTCTCACTTCTATTTTTTATTTTATTTGTTTTTGTTCATCCCTTCCCTCCATTAGTATTTAGTTGTGACTCGAGAATTTCGTAAAAGACGTAACGTCGGAAACGAACGTGTAACAAATTTGATTTGGGGGATGGAAAAATCCGGTTGTCATACAAAAATCCGATAGACTTTAAGTTATAGGTTAGCGTCTTACAAGTTTATGATTTGGGGGATGAAAAATTGATATATCAGGCAAAATTCCGATGAAATGCAGGTTTCAGGTTAGCCATAAAAAAAAAACAAAAATAGTTGACGCGTACGACCGTTATCGAGCGACGAACGTGTAAAGTGTTGCGACGACTTTTAAGGGAGGAAATAGGGTTAGGACAGCGTTTTCTCAATGATTTTCATGAATTTTTTTATAGTATAAAAAATGAATATAATCTATTAAAACTTTGAGAATATTTTATACATACATTTAAGTATATACTATAAAATTTTTGAAGAATTTCCGTAAAAAACACCGAAAATATTAGCGACCCCATATTGCAGGTCACAATCAGACTCAGCATTTTGCGTACATTCTGGAAGCCGCAATTTTCATCCGAAATAAAACGAGGTTGGAATTTACTTTTATTCTATGTCTGTCTTCTATATGAACTTAAATGTTATCAAAAAAAATAAAAAATGGAATTTTTTACAGGGGTCAAAACAAGAAGCATGATTTTTTGCCATTTTTTACAACTTTATTTGCCAAAAAAAAAATTATTTTAAATAATGATAATATTCACGGTTCGCGCTTCATATAGAGTGCAATACTATGAAGAAAGTAACTGCCCATATTCAAAATGATTGGTTGAAAACTTTTCAAACTAGCGTGTACGCAAGTTGAAAAAAAGTCGTTTTCAGAAAAACGCGTTTGAAAAAATAGTACCAAGAAAAACAAGCAATATGGGGTCGCTAATATTTTATAGTATATACTTAAATATATGTATAAAAAAATTTTAGTATATACTTAAATATATGTATAAAATATTCTCAAAGTTTCAATAAATTATATTCATTTTTTATACTATAAAAAAATTCATGAAAATCATTGAGAAAACGATGTCCTAACCCTATTACCCCCTTAATGGCTTATAACAATAGAACGAGTCGGAATTTTCATTTCAAATTTTGGGAACATATTTTTCAATAGTTTTACTAACAATTTATGAAATAAAAAAAAATCGATTTTTTTAACCGTCTAACCCCATTTCCACCTTTAAACGAGAAATCGTAACCGGAAGTAACACGAGAAGATTCTCGTACAGGAATTTTCGTCCTTAACTAAATAATTCCAAGGATTCAATAAAATATCATTGACGACGGTAGTTCGGATCGTTTCTATCACGAATCTTGTATGGAGAACTAAACTTGTAGTCAAAAAATGTCGGTGGTCCAACGACGAAGGATGAGGGGGATGCGGAGTAAAAACAAAATCAGCGCGTCATAGTAACCCTCTATCCCCTGTACGTACGGTCATATTTGTCTTGAAGAGGTTGCGTCACGTGTCTCTCCAGACCGCGAGATTCACCGCGACGACGCGTGTCAAGACCCCGAGACATTTATTTCATCCGCACAGACGTCACTCCGCCGGTATAACACTTGCTGTTGTTGTTTTTTTTTTCTTCCGTTATCCCGCCGTCTTATCGTTACTGTCATTCGCGGCATCTGACGTGATATTAGTCGCGCGCAAGAAAAATAAACAAAGGGCGTGAAAGAAGTTGTATGTTTATTCGTTTTTTTTTCAACCCCTCGCTAATGACACTGGGATGGCTATGAAATAGAAAAAAAATAATAATTGTCGGTACAACAGGCTGCACTATTCGTGGATGAAGAAGGAGTATTATTTGAAAAAAGGAAGCTGCAAATTCGCTCTAACGCAAAACTGTAAATTCGTCTAACTCAGTCGTTTATTTAAGTTAGCGGAACGAATGGGCGTTTTTTTTTTTTTCTTCAAAAAACTATAATTAATTATTAATAGTCAACGATCTCAAAAGCACGTTTATCAACATTGCCAGTATTATTTCAACAATGTAAGAACAGATCGATAAATGGTCAGCAGACTTGTATATACACAGTAAGGAGAGACTGCACACACCCCACCCACTCTTTGTGTATACAAAACGCAGCCGTCCCTCTTTCATTTAACAAATTTACGAGATTTTACGTCGGAGTCGTTTTCTCCGTCTTTCTGGTCTATTTCGGTATGCAACGTGCGGTAGGTTGTCGCTCCCTCGTCCCCTACCGTAAATCAAACGGTCCGACGGTTTATTTTCATTCGAATCCACGAAGCAACAACACGAAAAGCCCACCCGGTCCCCCGTTGTACCGTCGAATTTTCTCCCGGGGTATCTTTTGCTTCCCCGAACCCCCACTCCTCGATCTTTGTACGCGAATTCGTTGACGCCTGGTCGCCAATGAATTTTTACGATAGTTCAAATGTTCCTAAAGATTTTTTTTTTTCGTCCATAGATAATCGATGTATCACGAGGAGAAAATCCGATCTCTTTCCTCTCTTTTCCTCTTTTTTTTTTATTTTTCGATCTCATGGGATTCAAATTCCGCAAGACTTTTCGCATGTACTTTCCGCTTGGAGGTAAAATGAAAAATAAGTAAGTGGTAGCGAGTGCGATGTGTCTCGTATCTCCGGGGCGCCCAAAGAGCCTTTGGCGATACGATAGAAAAACTTTTTCGATCACTCGTGTTCGGTGAAAGAGGCAACGGGCCATCGATGGAACTTTTAAGATTCAAGTTCTCGAGCGGATACAAGTATATTTTCTTGTCGGTTTTTCAAGTTTTAAGTGCTGCAGGGCGTTGGAATAATCCATTCGAGAAGAATCGGAAAATATTCTCGTTGTTTAGTGACAAAATATTTCGACGGAATAAATGAACCGTGAAAGAATTGATGGCCACGGATTATTGAACGCCGAGAGAAACTGGATTGGAATGAAATAAATAGAGGTAATAGGGAATAGGGCGACCCGAGATCTCAGACAACATTTTACCCATCAGTACAATCATAATTATGGATTAAATTCCATTACCTATTGCAAAAATAATTAATTATTCATAAATACCATTTTCCATGGAAAAAATAATTACGTATTAAAATCCATTACCTATTGCAAAAATAATTGATTATCAATCAATATTCATTGCCTATTATCGAAATAATATTAAATGAACAAAATTCTATATATTCCATGGCATCGATTTAATTCCCTTGAAAATAATTCTATAAAACTGCCGATCGCGGGGTTTATCACAGAATTCATATCAGAAATATTGAATATCATATCGCTACCCCATTGAATTAAATAGTCCGTCTTCGCGCACTTAATCCGTACATAACGAGTCACTTAACGTATAAATCATCGATTTGTCCGTATCATTCTGACTCAATAAATTTGGTTAGACCATCGGTCAAAGTAAGCCAAGGCGCGTATTGCCTTGTAAGCGAAGTAAAATCAGTCGAGGGACACATTTCGGGATGGAGGGTGAAGGCGAAATCTTGAGACGATCAATTTCACCATAAAGCCGGGGGAGTCTCGCTAAAGTGTATTTCTATAGTTATATATACCGCAACCCTCGTGTGCTCGTAGCTTACGAGGCTTTGGCAAAAAGTCGGGAAAGGACTTCGGGAGGAACATAAATTCTGAAGGGTCGCAAGGCAGTTTTCCGCCTTTGGTTGCGTTCCCTAACTCGCACACACCACAGTTTATGTAGATACACGTTTTGCACAACGTTAGAAGTGTATATCGTTGGCGATTCAGTCGAGTTTCTGCGCTCTATGAAAATCTCGGAATACGGCCTATAACACTTTACTCTCTGGGGAACAGTTTTTCACTTTTTTTTTATTTCGAAATACATTTTATTTTATCTTCCTTTTTTTTTTTCCTATTTATTGCCAACCACCGCTTTATGCGAGATTTCACTGAAATCCCAATGGAACTCTCCCGACAACTTTCCGATAAATCGTTGCGGCTTTACGGCATTTACAATTCCATTCATAAATTATCGGATATCGAGAGGATTCTAGTTGAAGTTAAAATACACGGCCACCCTACCGGTATAGTTGTATATAGATGCACAAATTGAGATTTGCCAACATCGAGACACGTAGGGGTGTATCATTTTTCATTCTTCTGATTGTCAAGTATAGTTAATGAGAGAAAAAATAATAATGGTCACCGAAAACATACGCAATATTTTTTCACTTTTCTTTTAACTTTTGAATTTAACTTTAACTTTAAATTAAAAAAAAAAAAAAACAAACAAAGAATCTGAAAATTAACGTAATGTTACATTGCCTCGATCGACGGTATACAGTGCTGGGCATTTGAAGTGGGAATGCGGAGAATTTGACGAATTTGAGAATTTCGAAAAAAGTACATACCAGGAAATTAAATAATCTTTCGAACGAAACGGGTTCCATAGAGTTTGATCAACAATTGCGCGCGTACGCAACGAAAATGTGGGGGGTGTTGGAAAATCGGGTGATCCATCGACCTCGTGGATTCAAGGGTTGCGGATGCGATAGAGGGTGAAAATAGTATTGAAGCGAAGGGTTACGAACAAGGATGAAAACTACTCCGGAAGCAATTGGATGCACAACCCGCCGGTGGCCAATGGAGGGGGTTAAAGTGGAAATATTTTGTCGGGGCTAGCGCGAAAATTGTCGGACGGATTGAGCTCACTTTTATCATGAATGTATTATTCAGGAATTTGAAAATTACCGTTTCCCGGAAACGGTAATTTTCAAATTCCACTCCAAATGCCCGGCACTCTATTAAAAATGTGTAAAATGAAAAATACCTGAGAATTACGAAACTGGGCTATTTGGGTTCTCGAATATCCCATACACAGATTGGCCGAGAGAATGGACGTATAAAAATTCCCATTGACCGCATTATCATTTAAAAAAACAATGATTCACGATGATTATACGCAATATCATTAGTGAATTGAAAAAAATGTCAAGACCTACCCCGTTCTAATGTGATTGAGCGTAAAAACTAAAAGTTCTCGATGTTTCTTTTCGCAATCCCTTGTATCCTCGTTTCAACGCTGATGAGACAACTAAAAATAAGGGATATCGAGACAACTACCCCATTTCTAGTGTCTCGCGTCGAAAATATTGGGACGAAGGGATTTACGGCGGGGCGGGGTGCGAGAAATCTATATGTATAGTTTGGCGCGAGGCAAACCATAGAAAATTTGAAGGTTATATATTCGTGCTAGGGAAGACAATTTAGGGGGGTGATAGCTCGTGCTCGAATTTTGTGCGAGAAACAGCTCTATGCCGTTTTCCTTTTTCCGATGCTCACGGTTTCTCCTGTTAGGGACACGCATATACTCAAACGTTATAATACATATATAAAAATAGGGGGGTTCTTATATACACCCTGCGGGATGAAGGCTCTCTCGGGGAGGGTAGTCTTTCTTTCCTTTGTTCGTCCCGTCCGCTCGGGCGCGCGAAACGCCCGGCGTTTCTTCCTGGCGCTGCTCGAATAGAGAAAATATCTCTCCCTTCACCTTATAATGCATTCCCATCATCCTTCGAACATAATACCGAGCGGGCACCGCATCAACCCTAGTGCCGAGAAGAAGAGACGCCGCCATTATGTGTTTTTTCTTCCTCGCTCTTTCTTTTTTTTCTATTATTCAACCTTTCGAGTGTTTTCATGACACTCGATACACCCTTCAAGCACGCGCATAATAGAACCCTTTTGTCTTTCACGAATTTCCAAAGTGTTCGTCCGCAAAACGGCAACACATTTTTATTTCGAAATAAAAATGTGTTGCTGTTTTTTCGGACGATATTAAATATAAATGTTTATCGAAATTATAAATGTAATCTCATTAATTAAATGAGCCCGATACAAACAAATTACGTATTTGATTCGGCTTCGACGAGATTTCACCAGCTGTAGTTGTGAGTTTTTACAGAAAATATTAACCCTCGATGGTCGCACTGTAATTTGGCCGCTTCAACGGTCGCTCTGGATCGAAAACATCGACGTACAATTTTTACCGTGTTAAATCGTTTTGAAAAATCTGAAAAAAATCACGAACACTCTTGAACCCTTCTAGAATGTGAATCCACGATTATTCAAGGACAAAAGTTATTATATTTTTTATTATAAATCGGTATATCGAAAGTGAAGTTTCGGTTGGGACGAAATGGTCCCAGTTCTGCGACCGCGGAGGGTTAATGTTTCTTCGCCGAATATCTCGCTACTCGACAATTTTTTTTATGAGTTTCTTAAACTCGTTAAAATCCTTATGATCCAATTGGACAAGCGGAAACATTGTTATCTGAGCAATCTAATCGCTAAGTAGGATGAAAAATACGTTCAAAACACCGATAAGTTTTTCCACAAGATCGTGCGTTCAATTTTTGACTCTGTGGAATTGAATTTCTCGGAGTAATTTCAAATATCTTCCAAATTCGTCAGTTGATCTAATACAGTCGAGGACAACGACCTTAATTCTATTTCATTTTTCTGCTAATGCTCGTGAAACAGTCGAGAATCGGTCCGAAAAACATCAACACATTTTTATTTCGAAAAAAAAAGAGGTTGCCGCACGCTTCATTTATATTTGCCGAGTAAAACGAATGAACCCTTTCGAATAGTCCGTACGACAAATTGTTAAAAACTGTCTCGTGTAGGCAAATAATTAAATCGCAATCTAAACATCGTTTTTTTTAAGTAAACTTTTGTCTTTAACCTTATTTAACTATCTATTTTTTTTGGTGGTACGTTATTTTTTTTCTCGATGCAATCGAACTTGTTAGGCATCGGTGTGGATACGACGTCATCCAGATGGTTCGAACGAGCCAAGAGGTAAACCGAGCACTACGAGCGAGCCAGGCAGCAAAAATTTGATAGCTTAATGGAGCCTGCTTTCTTTTTCTCGTCACGCGCATCTTCTTCCTTTTTTTTTTTTTTTTGTAAGCTGCTTCGGTAGCCGACACGATCGTTAAGTCCTACCGGGGCCTACGGGCTTCGATCCCACTTTACTTATCTTCGGAACTACGAAAAAAAAAAAACATCTAACGCGCCTATCCTAAAAATAAACGAGAAATGAAAAAATTTATCGTTAGAACTTACTCCATCGTAATTCTCGTCGCAAGAACTATGGTTAATGTATTATTTATTGAATTGCGTGATCAATTGCATTACGTATTTCGAATTTTCGACATTACCACATTTTATTTTTCACCCTTTTACATCAATTGTTTAAACCAGTTTAACGGATGTGATGTATCTAAGCTTCTATTAGATGGTAAACGGCTCATATACCGCTGCGCGCGCTGAAAACCGAATAAAAATCTATTTAAAAAAAATCGATTTTTTGAAAATTTCAGGGGTATGTTAGGGGATCGATTCAATTATTATTGACATTATTACTACAACTTTTTTTTTAACATTAGGATATGTTAATTAATTTGCAACAATAACCTTAAAGGGTTGCGTTGAAGGATGGTATTGACTTTTATTCGTTGGCAATAGGATCTTCGTTTGATCCCTCGATGCCACGAGGCAATTTGTTTAATTGTGAAAACAGTCGATTTCATCAATTCGGTTTTTCCGCCCCGGTGATTATTTAAAAATGTTACAGCGAAGGGTGCCGGAGGTTTGGAATTCAAGGTCGAGCCTCGGGACATCGTGGTGGAGCAAGGGGGATCGGCGAGGCTCGATTGTCAGGCCACGAGTGTCCTGGGCCAACCAACGATACAATGGAGAAGCGACGATGGTCAGCCGATAAATTTCATCGGCGACAGCTATCGGTAATTTTTTATTTGTAATCAAATTCACGATTCGAGAAGCCATAAGACCCGGTCGCGTGAGTGCTAAATTTAAAAAAAACGTAGTTCTTTTTTAAATCAAGTTTCGCGCACTGAAAAACGGGGCTAATTTACAGAAAATTAGAAATAGACAAAAGAATCGATGAATTGCCGTATTTACATGATGTTTTTAGCAGTGTTACGAGTAAAAAGGCGATGGGGAATGGATTCGAACGAATCGCGCGAAATCGATATCATATTTGCGAAAGTTCTATCAGTATTTTCGCGTCATTGATCCTAAAATAGGGGCTAAGGGGGGACGGCAGGGCAGATGGATCGTTTGTTAAATTATTACTCGCTAGACCGCAGCTTCGGGTATGATTCTCGAGCAGAAACGATTCTAACCCCCCCGTGATGGTTACAGATCGCAGCTGGCCAATGGTTCTTTGTACATAAGCAGTGTTTATTCCGGAAGTCCGGAACTAACCGGTAGTTATCAATGTCTGGCCACCGTTGACACCGTTGGCTCCATTGTTTCCCGTCCAGCGACAATTAAACTTGCCAGTGAGTAGAAACGAAACAAATACTTTTACAACGGATATAAGTTTCATTGACTTTTTTAAATCGTTGATTTTTCTTTCCGTAATTATCTTAATGTTTTTTTTTTTTTTTTGCTTCACCAAAGGTTTGCCGGGTTTTGACAAAGAACCACAGGACACGATGGTCTATCCGGGACAGATAGCGTATCTAAATTGCGCGTTACCAACTTCGTCGAGCTTGCTGAAAATTCAGTGGCTGAAGGACGAGCATCCCCTCGCGCTCGACGAAAGCCGAATGACTATAATGCCATCGGGTACGTGAGATCAATGTTTTACAGTATTTTTTTCATAAAGCACACAAATAATAGTAAGAATTCATTGAATTACATCGAAATTTTATTTTTTCCGATTTTATTTTTATTTTAATCAGAAAATTAATAACGTTAATGATATCAAAATAGGTGGTAAAATTAATGCTGTAATTAATAGTAAAGTTAGTAGATAAATTGGTAATAAAATTGGTAGTATAATTAGTAGTAAAATTGGGTAGTAAAATTGGTAGTAAAATTAGTAGTAAAATTGGTAGTAAAATTAGTAGCAAAATTGGTAGTAAAATTTGTAGTAAAATTTAATAGTAAAGTTAGTAGTAAAATTGTGAGTAAAATTAATGGTAAAATTAGTGAATGTCAAAAATAGTGTTTGTTCCTTTTTCAGGTGCTCTCGAGATCGACGATGTTAGAACACATGACGTGGGTTCTTACAGATGCAACGCGAGTGGATTCGGGCAATTTAGACTTAGCAACAAAGCTCAGCTCGCCCTTCTCACCACTGATATCGGTGAGTTCCTTTGCTGAACTCAATTTTTTTCATTATTCCAATGTAGTAAAACTCTCATAACGATAAACGACATTGGAAAACAAAATCAATTCATCCTTAATCGAAGAAATAATCGATTCTCATAAAATGTATTTATTTTTCCTCCGGTCAATCGATAAAATCGACAAAAAAAAACAATTCCGTTACAGATCAAGGAGCGACAGTTCCGGTGTTTATAGCTAGACCCGTGGAAAAAGACGCGATCGAGGGCTCGTCGATAACTCTGGAGTGTGCGGCGAATGGAAATCCCCGACCGAGCATCACTTGGCTCAAGGACGGAGTTGCGGTCGACCTGGCCGCTCTAGATTCGAGGTGACATATTGATAATACAAATAAATTAATAAAAAAAAAATCAATTCCATCACTTCAATTCGAACATTTTACCGTGTTCAAACTCAATTTCCATAAAATTCGTCACATTTCCTTTTTGTTTATTTCTTTTCTCAAAGATACCGCAAGGTCGCTGCATCAAGTCTCATGATAACGGACGTGAGGGAAGAGGATCACGGTTCTTATCAGTGCAGAGCGGAAAATAATTTGGAACAGCTCGACGCGGTCGCCGAAGTCAATGTACAAGGTCAGAGAAATGAAAAATAGAAAATTCTTTCACTCGAGCATTTTCCCGTCAATTGTTTGACTCGATTTTTTTGTCTTTTGTCTTTCTCCTTTTTTCAACTCCATAATTCGCAATCGATCGTACAGTGCCACCGAGATTCGTGAAACGGCCAGAGGACAAGGTGGCAAATGAAAATCAAGATTTGGAATTTGATTGTGAGATATACGGTAAACCGGAGCCAAAAGTAACGTGGCTGAAGAACGGGGAAAGAATAACGTTGAGCCAATACTGGCAACTCGTCAATAGGTGAGAATAAAGATTATCTAGCGATAATTTATATTCGACGATTTAATATCAACTTAATTACACTTTTCATGGCCCGCAATGATATTTTGGGTTTGCGGCTCGATATTTAAAAATATTGCACATTTATTCAATCCGATCTTGTTTAATTATTATTTTTAATCAATTAATGCAGCAACAACTTGAGAATAAACGGTCTGCTGGCGATAGACGCTGGAATCTTTCAATGTATCGGCAATAATCCAGCGGGTAATGTGCAATCTTCAGCGAGACTCACGATCAATCAACCGAGTGAGTTTTTCCAAAAAAAAACGTCAAAAACTAGAATTAGCCATTCGTACTATTTTTTTCTCATTTATTTTCTATATTTTCTCATTTATTTTCTATATTTTCAATGTGAAACAATTTTTTTTCTGTAGTCATTATTATTTCACGTAGTTTTTACATTAATTTTTTTCGTTCATTTTATTTCTTATTACATGTTGTTTTTTTTGCCTCGTATCCTTTTTATTTCCCTATACCAACTAACTGTGTTGCATGCTAACAACAACAACAAAAAAACGATTACGGAACCTCTTGGAAAAAATCTCGTGTTCTCGGTTGAATGTAATCCCCGAAGAAAAATCCCAATCCTCGAAATCGACGACGGTGCGCTCGATGCAGAAGAAAAAATTATCGTCCCAGCGACAATTGTACAACAATACGTGGCAGCATCCGAGCACACTGTTGGGTCACACGCTATCCGCTTACACACCAAATCCACCGTTATCGATAAGCCCCTCCGACGATCCGGCAGATTTTCTCAGCACCGCTAACGATCCAAATTCCCTTTACGATCCGGATTCCCATTTTCTAGACGACACCGAGAGCCTCGAGTCCGGTCTCGAGGGCGGTAACGTACCCTCGGCACCGAAAAATCTTAGCGTCGCTATCGTGGCATCGAGATTCGTTACTTTACGATGGCAAGAACCGGATAACGCTAATGGCGATTTGCTCACGTATTACGTGTACTACAAACAGGAGGGATCACAGAGGTGAGAATTAATCTATTTTCTTGGTTTTTTTTTCATCGTTTTTTACTTTATTTCTTTGGTAAACTTTTTTTCTACGCGACTCACATGACGGTGTTTTTGTACTCAATTTTTTGACTCAAGTAGGGAATACCGGGGCAAAATGGCCCAACTAAGGAAATAACGCTGTTGGAACGATAATAGCGTAAATTCATTGCTTCTCGTTCGCAAATAAAATTCTCACCAGTAACTATATCGCGTTCTCTAAAAAAATAAATAAACTTCGATAAATTTCCATATCTTCATTTGTCTTTCGTCGATAAGTTTGAAGAGACCCATTTTGCCGCAGCCTCCTCCTGCGTGACAAAGTTTTTTTTTTATTCGATTCGACTCGATTTGACGAAATTTTTATGAAATTCACAATTTTATAGAGAACGCGTCGTGAATACGCTTCACAAACAACTGGAAGTTGTGGTTCGCGGACTTCAGCCCGGTGTGACTTATCAATTTCGCGCTGTCGCTCATAACTCAAGAGGCGCTGGAGTGTCGAGCGAGACTCTTCGCCTTACAACTCACTCCGAGGTTCGTCAAAATTCATCCTTTAATCTAACGTTAATCACGGCTTTAACAATTGCATTGCGTTGATTCTCGTTTTTTTTTCTCCATGCTCCATCCATTTCGCATTTTTTTTTTGCAGTTTAAGTTTCTTTTTTTTCCTTTACCGTACGGCACCCGGAGTATAACAGTAAATAGTTGTGCGATGCGACGAAGAAGAAAAAAATTCAATAAAAAAAAGCAATTTTACGATCGATGCTATTTCCGTATTATAAAATTATTTCAGGCTGATGTACCGGGACCTCCGCAAAATCTGGAAGGACACGCGACGAGCAGCGTCAGCGTGGCTCTATCGTGGGAGGAGCCACTGATCGTAAACGGCAGAGTATCGAAATACGTGATCACGTTCATGGAAGTTAGTGCAAGAATGAATTTTCGTGTCGTTAAATTTTATTGTCTTTTTCTTTATTTATTTACTTTTTTCTTCCTCGCGATATTATCCCTCAGAGACTTTATTTCCCTTTGATTTTTTTTCCGTTCAGGGAGACGGCGACGAGATGACACTGGAAACAACGAGTACGAATTACGAACTGATCGATTTGGTGCCATACACCGATTACAGTGTATGGCTGCAGGCCGTTAACGAGAACGGTCCCGGTGCACCGACCGGTGAAATTACAGTGAGAACCCACAGCGCTCAACCGTCCCATCCGCCTCACAATGTCACCCTCGAAGCTGCAAGTTCGACGGTAAAAATACCTGTTATTTTAGAAATTCCATATTTCTATTCATTTTTTTTATCTTCAATACGTTGAAACTTGCTAATTATTTGCTCCAAAATTTTTCATAATTATTTCAAAGTCCCCCAGGGCGAGAAAATCATTTTTCGGAGTTTTAACCGCTCTCGTGGACTTGAAAAGTTTAAGCATTGCATGAAATTTCGATGAAATTTCGAAATAATATATTCGAAAAAATAAAATTGAAAAAATGAAAACTTTTAACGTTTCAATCGATTTTTCATCAAATTTAATAACAAACGTACTTTGATGATTGGTAATTTTGGAAAATTCAATTAAAAAACGGAATTTCGTACTAGTGAGCTAAAAATGAGGGCGGAGGAGGAAGTCTTGAAAGTTTTTGAACTTTGGCGAAAAAAAAGTAATGAACGAAAACAATGTGAAATGTTATGCTCGTTAAAATAATTTTTGCTTCGATATTTCGTTTATTTTTATCCAGAGTATAATAATTCGTTGGGAACCGCCGTTGGAGGGTCGGAACGGTATAATAACTGGTTACAAGATACGTTATCGACGTCAAGAGCGACGTTTTCACACGAATACCGTGACCACCGAGGGAAATCAGCGTGATTATACGCTTAGCGGCCTGGAAAAACGTGGCGTTTATCACGTTAGAATGTGCGCCCTCAATGTAAACGGTACGGGACCGTGGACCGAGTGGATGAACATTGAGACGTACGAAAACGATCTCGACGAGTCTATCGTACCAAGACCACCGAGTAATTTACGTGGTAAGTTAAAAAAAAATGTCTAAACAATTCAAGCAATATACTTTTGTTTACTCGAGGAATTTTAATTAAAAAGATTTTAATTCGTAATTAAATAGGTTATTCAATTATTCGCAATTAATTTTTTATTCGATTTTAATTAAGCAATTATCGTAAATTAAATAGTTAGTTTAATTACGAATTAAATTATTAATTAATCTAGATAATCCTTCGATGATTTTAATCATTTGTGGTAAAATAGCAAAAGCAATGTCGGACTCGATATCGGTAACGTGGAATCCGCCAAAGGACGACGGTATAAAAGTTCGCGGCTATACAATTAGCTGGGGCAAGGGTTTTCCGGATGTTTATACGCACGTGTTGGACGGCAAGCAACGTTTCTTTTCCATCGATAATCTCGGTAAATGAGAAAATTATATATTTCAGTATATTGATTTATCATGAAATCGTTCTCAATGAAAAAAAATCAACAAGAAAAATCGCGATAAACAATATTTTGTTTATGTTTTGTTCCTTCGTCAATGTTATTTCGTTGATTATCGATGGTAAAATTACAGAACCGCAAGCGGAGTACGTGATATCGTTGAGCGCTACGAACGAAGCTGGTCAGGGTAAGCCGACGTACGCGAACGTTCGAACAACCGAAAAATCGGCACCGGAATCGGTTGCCCCGTTAACACCACCGATAGGTCTCAAAGCGATCGTTCTATCGGCCAACACTGTCGTTCTATACTGGACCGACATGTCTTTGTCGAAAAGTCAGGTACTACTCGCTTTTTTTTTCGTCTCTTTTAATCGAAAAATTGGTTTTACCGAATTAATCAACAAAGGGCGTTTTACATAATTTTTAAAATTCAAATACACGACTCAATGTACAAAAATTATTATTTGGTTAAACACTTTAACGAGCACTTCCTTCTGTTATCAATCATGTATTTATAATGTTTGTTTTTTGTCTTTTAATTTATACAGTACGTGAGCGATAGTCGTTACTACGTAGTACGTTACACGCCCTATTATCCGAGCATAAATCCACGCTTCAAGTATTTTAATGCGAGCGACTTGAACTGCATGATCGACGATTTGAAGCCAAATACTCAGTACGAATTTACCGTAAAAGTGGTGAAGGGACGACGGGAATCACCGTGGAGCATGGTTGTACTCAATCAGACACAGGAAGCTGCACCGGCATCGGCACCGCGCGAATTAACGGTTCAGAGTAACGAGGAGCGACCAACCGCCGTCACTCTTCGTTGGCAACCGCCGAAACAACCCAACGGTCAAATAATCGGTAATTCAAGTCATTCGCTTTGTCATTTATGTTATTTCGTGTTATTTTGTGATTTTTTCTTTCTTAATATATCGTTTTATTCAATGATTCGATTAAATTATTTTACTCAATTATTTTATTCAATAATTTTACGCAATGATTTTATTCGATGATTTTACTCAATTGCACGACAACAAAGAATACAATCATTTTATGATTGGCATAACGGTTTTTTTTCTTCTTTTTTTCTACTTTCAGGATACATAATATCGTATTCCACTGACAGTACGAAACGCGACAGAGACTGGGTGGTCGATGGAATGCTCGGCAATAAGACCGAGTACGTTGTCAAGGCACTCAGACCAAGTACCACTTATTACTTCAAGATACAAGCGAGAAACACCAAGGGTTACGGACCATTTTCTTCCACGGTCACGTTTAAAACACTGCAGAGTAAGTAATGTCAATGTTGTCCCGACACACGGGAAAGGAGAAAGGCATAATTATCTTTTTTAAAAATGACGATTAAGCAATTTGGTAGATTTTTGTCGTAGATAGCGATGTAGTCGCTCTAACTTTTTTTTTCCCTAATGCAGTGCTGTTATGTATGTTTTGATTTATTAGATCGATGTGAGCTTTCGGTGTTTAATTTTTTTTCGTTCCTTTCATTGTTCACTCGTGATTTTTTTTTTTTTTTGCAAACGCGCGTCCGGAATGTACGATTAGTTTTTGTTAGATAAAAAAAATTGTTTGCTTTTCGTTATTTCTTTCATTTTGTACACCGCACAGGAATGCTACAATTATTCGTGTATCTCTTATTTTCTTTTTTGTTTTCGTTCGTTTGAATCAACGCTAGGCAATGGTATGGATTTCTATGACGAAGTGCATGGTCGAGGTAAGAATTTTCATTATAATTTTCCATCATTTTTATCACGGTTGATTGTATCGTCGTATTTTACACTTTTGGGATACCAAAAAGTGTTAAACGAGTGGATTATTGACACGAAAAAAAGGAACCTCGAGAAATCGAACGAACGACCGGTAGCGCGTTCTAGTGGCTATTTTTCATTTAAAATCTTATATCACATCTTGACCAATAATTACCGTACTGTTTTTCGAAATTATGAAGATCCGAAACGTAAAAAAAAAACATTGCCGTGTCAACATTAGCATTGAAGCTTTTTGACGTAAATTACGTTGAACTTTGGGGAAAAAAAAATCGAGGAGTTAAAAAAACGATTATGTGATTTTTTTAATGAACATTACTAACAAGTTTTTATCAGCAGGACATGAATTGCCGTTCGAAAAATAAATAAAAAAGCCAATAGACGCGCGCTCGGTCGGTCGGTTGAACGGAAATCGGAATGATTGACGGAAATTATCGTTAAATAATATGTAAATTGTGTACAAATGAAATTTTACTTAGATGGACGAGGATTGTCGGGTATTCTTATCTACATTATCGTCGGATGTACGATAGTTCTCGTGACCGGAATCGCCGTGGTCGTGGTGGTTGTTTGTTGCCGTAGAAATCCCGATTCTCCGGAGCGCAAGAAAGGGTACGATAAAAAAAATATTAAATATTCAACAAATAATCAGATTTTTTAATAGAATTATTCTTTTCTTTCGAAATATATCGAATTTTTGAAAAATACAACTATGACAGTTTTTCAGACAGCGATTCAATCAAAAAAAAAAAAAATTTCTTCGTGATCAAATGAGCATTTCGAAAAATCTCTCTTTTCGATTTTTTTTCTACGATTCTTGTCTCATTTAATTTCATTAATAATAATACATTGAGTCGTCGTTCTATGAATACAAATTTTATTCAGAAATATTATTTTTTTCATATCCACGACAAAACGTTTATTTTGCCTTTGTTCTTTTTTTTTTGTAAAATAAAGATACATGAAGGAGTCGAATCAAAAGACAAACATAAAGCCGCCCGATCTGTGGATTCATCACGATCAGATGGAGCTTAAAGCTTTGGAAAAGTCGTCGATAAACGGTGAGGCTTCGACGAGTGGGGTCGTTAGTAATACGCTGCCAAGATCGGGCAATCAGGAATACACTCAGGAGAGCGTTCCCGTTAACTCGAGCTCTCTCGACAAACGGACATACGTGCCGAGTTACATGGGTGAGTTTGAAAATCGAACAGAAAAAAAAGCTGACCATTTTTATTCTTTGATTATTTCACAATTATTACATCGTTTTCGCTCACACACACACACGCACAGGAATTTTACGAAAAATAAGACAATGATAATTAAAGAAGAAAATGTATTCCCCTTCTTGTTCCATTTTGTTGCTTATCATTTTTTGATTTTTTTCCCCTCTTGTTTCCTCGTGTAATTCGATCGTGAAAACAAAGATTTAGGTAACTTGGACGATAAGTGCTCGACACTGACCCGACAGCACAGTCGCGGTGGTCACAATATGCCAAAACTAATAGCACTTCCGGTCGACGGTGGTCAGTTGCATCAACGTGAGTAACGGAGTTTTTTATGTTATTTATTTTTATAATTTCTCACATTGTCAAGATTTTTATTTCACCAAATTCAATAACTATGATGAATATGGTTATTTTCAATTATTTTCAATTATTTTCAATTAATGCTCAAAAAATCGATAATTTTTTTCGCGATCAGGACGCTATATATTGAGAGAGGACAAAACACATTCAAGAGTATACGAAGGACCTCGATTGCTTAATGTAAAATTTATGGGAATGTCGGACATATTCCCATACATTTTATTATAAAGGGGATTATATTTTACGGGGGTGTTTTTGTTAACAGCAATTGCGACCGCAACGCCAGTTGTGAATGGTAGTATGTCACAGCCGACAATTCACGGCTCTTGCACCGATGTACCATCGGCAAGAGCTAATTATCCGCGCACCGTGGCGCAATACAGTCTCAGCAGGGCTCACATAACCCTCGAACCCACGCCAGAATCCAGTCCGGATTCATGTTCAATTCCAAGCACTTACGAGCCACTACAGACTCAGGTACAACTTCACTTGGGACATGTATTTTTTTGTTTTCTTTCTTTTTTTTTTTTCGCAATTTTCATTACGTTCGATAATTTTTATTGTAGATTTCGTACGGTCCAACGGGTCAGGCTTACACGTCCGGTAGCCCATATGCACCGGGTCATTACGTGAGCGGAAGTCAGTCGGTAACATCGAGCGGACCTCTCGTCGACGGTACCGGAAGTGGCAAGAGGCTTCAGGGACATCCCCTCAAGAGTTTTAGCGTTCCGGCACCACCGCCCCAATCCGCACCGTCTACTCCGGCGCAACAAAAGCACGGAGGTAGAATTGAATGGAAAATATAATTATAGAACGAAAGAAAAATTCAAAAAATATATCTATCGTACTAATTCGAATTATTAGCTGAAAAAGAAACATTGAAATCTTTTTCTCTTCATAAATGATTTTTTTTTTGACAATTGTCAATTTTTTTTATTATTCATTCTTCCTTTCTTTCTTTTCAAAAAACACCGTGTGACATTACATTTTTATTGTTTATTCGTGAAGGTACTCAAGTCACAGTGAGGCCGACGATTTCCGGCAGTCCTTACAAAAAGGTGCCCGGACCGACGACTCAGTTGACGAAAAATCGTCTCGCTTCCGTCACCAACCCCGTGCACACCGCCGATGAAATTGAACGACTGAAGGTATTTGATTCGTTGTTATTTAAATAATAAGCAAAATTGAATGGAAATTGATAATATTGTTCGGGGAAAATGTGAAAACGTAAAAATTGCTCTTAATATAAATATTTTTTAAATCCTGATTACGAAACGCGCACTGAGTTTTCGTCGAAACTTCGCTAAAAAACATAAGTAGCAGAGTGGGCAGAGAGAGAGAGAGAGAGAGAAAAAAAGAATCGAATTTCCACAAACGGAACGAGATTGCGTGTGAAATTTCGATGTTTTTCGATTTTGTTAATGAAAATAATCGAAAAACAAATCTAGTTATTAATATATTATTATTAATCGATAATATGTGAAACTTTCTTCAAACAAAAAAAAACAAATAATTTTTAACGTTTCAGCCGTCTTACAGTACCGAGGAATTGAATCAAGAGATGGCGAATTTAGAGGGTTTAATGAAAGATCTCAACGCAATAACGGCGTCCGAGTTTGAGTGTTAGAAAGGCCTCGTAATCGAGTGATTTGACGATCGCCATAAAAACTGACTTTGCTTGTCGTGTGTGCCCTGTTTTTTTTCTTTTTTCGCTTTGCGAAAAATCACAATGGCGAGGAGGTAAACGAAACAATTCCCCTCGATGAGCGAGTTCAGATTTCTAAACGCGATACAACGCAGCCCAGTGAAAATCGATTCCCGGCGCTTGAGTAAGATTCAAAACTTGCCAATTTTAGATAGTACATTAATTAAATGAACTAAAAAAAATTAAAAATAATAATAATAAAAGCGTCGTGCATGCTTTTGCAAAACAAACGCTTCTAACTTTAGAAACAACGAATTAATTGCGACCATCGATCTCAAAAGGGTCGTTGAAAAAAAAAAGCAAATTAACGAGAAACAAAGAGACAAATTTGGCGGCAAAGCATGATGAATAAAAAAAAAACGAAAAATCGTACGTAACTAAGCTACGACGTAACTGCCATAGATAATGAATGAGAGAAACCCGAGACGACTCGTTTTCGTCTCGATGAACGAAATAGAAGAAGAAAAAAACGAAAGAGACGATCGAGAGAGAAAAAGAGAGAGAGAGAGAGAGACGCGAAGATAGACACTTTCCTATTTTTTTATCCGAGCTCTATCGACCAAGTGTTTTTTCACCCTCGTACAACAATAAATCAAACGGAACAGTAATCGTATTAAGAAAATGAAAAAAAAAAACCATCGCGAGTTTTATCACCTTCGTGAAATTACAAACACCAACAAAAAACATTATTTCCTAATACTCAAGCAATTTCGCGAAGAACCACGTAACGAAGGGACGACAAAGGGAAAATCCTTTTTCTTTTTTCATTCACATTTTTTTCTCTCCAATCCACGTGTCTTCTTTTAGCTAAAATTTAATATCGAACGTTATTCACATTTGTATCGTAACCATAAACACGTAATATTCTATTGTAAGGAATTGAAAGTTTTTCTACTGGATTTTTTGCTACTCGAGAAAAAGAAGAAAAATATATAAACGATAGTTCATGGATTTAATGAAATAGATAAAGAGGAAAGTCGAATTAATACGAGTGTAACGCGATCAAAATGCAAAAAAAAAAACCAAAACGTGCTTGGACGCCATGGCAGCTTCGATAGCGGGAAATAAATATTAAAGAAAGTAGACTCAAAAGTTTAAAGAAAAGGAGAAGTAAAACGTGTTTATTCGTTTTGTAACGGACATTTTTTCTACGAATTCCGTCGAACGTCGATGAGATTCTCTTCTGAAATCGAGATGAACGAAGAGATGAAGGTGAAAAAAAAACCACGAAAGAGAGCAAAAGATTTATTATATCGATAAAAATCGACAAGTACGAGAGACGCGAATGATGTTTTTTTTTAAACATAATGATAAATCGTACTTCTGTCTGCTTATATTGTAAAAGTGAAAGGAAAAAAAAAAGTGAAAAAACCACACAAACCTTAGTATTACGATCTCATTGGAAATGATAATTTCTTAAGATTATTCGCGCGATAAATTAATTCTTGTTTATATTGCTATTATTATTATTATTGTGCGTAAGTAACGAAACGAGTGAATGTACATTATTAACGAGATAGTCTGCGAAACCGAGAAGAAAACAGAAAAAAACAAAAAAAAAACAAAGAAGAATTCATTCCTTCAAAGCGTATTTTATTATTTTCATTAAAATGAACGATTTGTATATTTATATTTTCGAAGTTTAACCTTTCGTTTCGTTAAACGTTTAAAGAGAGTATTATTTTTTTCTGAAATTATAATTACGAAAATTACGAAGGAAATAAGGTCAGATTTAATCTTTTTTCCCACGCCTTTGATCGCGAGTATGATCGTCATTCCATGTTGAATTTTTTGGTTTTTTTCCGATTGATATTACCGCAGAATTAACGTAGCGAGCTGCCGATGAGTATGAAAAAAAACAGAGAAAAACAGAATCCACGAGACACTGCCAATTTTTGATTTTTTTTTCTTCTTCGCAAACGTATTACATCGTGACATGTGTATTCGTTTTTCCATGTAACGCGTGAAAGATACGTTTAATATCGCGGCGATATACCGGCCTATAGGGTGGAGAAAAATAAAAAAAAGTAAGGGCCTACCGAAATTGATTTTTTTCGGTATCACACAAAAAGTATAAATAAATTTTAGCCTAACTACGTACTGAAATATTATTATTATATACACGATATTTATACCATTATTATTATTATTATTATTATATACAATTGATATTATTTATTAATTGTAATGAAGGAAAAACAAAGCAAAAATGCACGAAATCGAATATCAAACGAACACGAAAGGAACAAAGCTGCTCTTGTGCAAATGTTTTTTTTACCAAGCTTTTGTAAATTTTACAAAAAAATAATGATAAGACATTGCTCGTCGATAATTGCCATCGAAGATTTGATAGTAAACAAAAAAACAAACGAAAAAATCGAACTGAAAAAAAAAATATATATATATATATATTCGGGATAAAAATTTATTCACCCGCTATACTATATAATTCATGTGTAAATATTTCAAAAAACAAAAAAAAACAAACGACTATACACACCAATCGAGATAATTCTATTATTTATAACATTAGTACTATTATAAATATTATTATTATTGTTATTGATAATATAGCCAATTACAATTACGATAATATTTGTACGATAAGAAGTACGACATAAACGCGGCCATCCCTCACTCCCAACGACGGAAACATTCATAACAAGTGTGTGATAATATTTGTAAAACTTTTATTACGCGTATGATATTTTTTAAAAAAGAATTGCTATATTATACCTGTACTCTGTGTATATATACATATACACTAAAAACAAACAAAAAAACATTGTAATTAGTGCGTGTATATGTATATAGCTAATAAACGATCTTATGTTCTACTATTACTATTCTCTGTCAGGTTTATGATTTGTTAATTTTTTTCACCCTTACGAAACTTCATGTGACCATGTCATTGCCATTTTTTCCGAATTAAATAAAATCGTGAAGAATAGCCAAAGAATAGTAACCAAAGTTTCTCGTAGGTGGTGTTGAATTTTTGGAGAAAAGAATCAAATGTTACAATCACTCGGTTGGACAACGTTGGACGACGACAATGGGAGAGAGACACCGCGCAATATTTATTATTATAACAGAAAATATAAAGCTTCTTTCCACTCCATTTTTAATTAATTATATATTTTTCGCGAAAAACCATCGTCGTGAAATAAACAGTATTGCGCGTAAATACACTCACCCGAAAAAAAAAGCGGTACACTTAAAATTTGGAAAAAAAGCACTAAATTTCAAATGACTGTAACTGCGTAAATAATGAAGATAGAAAGGTCTTTTAAAAATGAAAAGAAAGCTTGGAATCTCTACTTAAAGGATCGATTTATTTCAATGTTGCGAGATAAATTTATTGAAAATGGCGGACGAGAAAGCGAGAGCATGCGGAATTGAAAAATATTGTTCCGAGTTTGCGACGACCCATGGCGTGAGTCAGGTGTCGCAACACAATGGGATAAAAAGCATGCGATAGTACAGAGTCTCCTCTTTAAAATGCTTTTTTAATCGTTTCGATACGATGATTTTTCGCCGAGTTATTTGCATTTAAAGTACAAAACATCTTTTTTCTTCAAATGCGAATAACTCGGCGAAAAATCATCGGATCGAAACGATTAAAAAAGCATTTTAAAGAGGAGACTCTGTCCTATCACATGCGTTTTATCCCATTGTGTTGCGACACCTGACTCACGCCATGGGTCGTCGCAAACTCGGACCAATATTTTTCAATTCCGCATGCTCTCGCTTTGTCGTCCGCCATTTTCAATAAATTTATCTCGCAACATTGAAATAAAACGATCCTTTAAGTAGAGATTCCAAGCTTTATTTTCATTTTTTCAAGACTTTTCTATCTTTATTATTTACCCAGTTACCGTCATTTAAAATTTAGTAATTTTTTTCCAAATTTTAAGTGTACCGCTTTTTTTTTGGGTGTGGGTATGTATCAGGCTCTGATAACCGTGGTACGTGCGCAAAATAGTTCCACTCACTCTTCCCCCACCTATCGGCGGACCTGCGCAGTGTCGGCTAGGAGCGTCGCGACGCAGCGCCACAGGGGTCATCGGCTGCAGTCGGCGACAAGTAGTCGTGAGTGGTCGGTCATAGATGGTCATAGACGGTTTCATATGCAACAGTTGTGCTTCAGCCAACAAATTTTTGTGGATGTTTGTTGGTTAATTTAATTGAATAATTCCATGCGTTTCCCTTCAATTTAATAGGTACGCGTACTTTCGCCTTAATATATTCAAATGTTACGTTTTAGTTAGGTTTAATAAAATAAATTTGTAGTTTTTTTTTTTAAATTGATTGCTAGGTATAAGTACGATACGTTGAGTTTTTTTTTTAATTAATATTGTCGGTTTATTTTAAAACGCCACTTTTTAACTTGTAGGTTCATTTATTTGGTTATTTCTACGGAATTTCTTCATGCAATTCAAAATGCCTCGAAGAAGATCTCAGCTTTCTCGGCAGTCTACAACAGCAAAGCGACTGAGAGTTTTGCGTAGCAACGAGACGGCGGATGAATATATGAATCGGTTAATGAGTCAACGATTAATAACCCAACAAAAGCGGCTTAGAGAATCAAGCGCCGAACGTTCGCAGCGTTTGGCGGAACAGAGCGCACGCATGTCGGCGAGACGTGCTCGAGAATCAAGCGCCGAACGTTCACAGCGTTTGGCGGAACAGAGAGCACGCATTTCGGCGAGGCGTACCCGAGAATCGAGCGCCGAACGTTGTCAGCGTTTGGCGGAACAGAGAGCACGCATTTCGGCGAGGCGCGCTCGAGAATCAAGCGTCGAACGTTCTCAGCGTTTGATCCAACAAAAAGCTCGATCAACCGTCAATAGAGCACGAAGGTAGTACAACTCATTGAATTTGGCGTTTATCCGCGACACTTACGTTGATCATTCTGTGCTAAATGATGTTGATATTGATAGGATGAATAAAATTTGCAACAATAGCCGAGCACAGAAATGGAGAACCGAAACACCCGGTCTACGTTGTAGCGGTGGCAAAGTAAGTCTCTAAAATTCCAGTCGCAACACCAGTTTTTAAAGAATTGTTATTACGCTTACATCCGTTGTCGAAACGTTTTTTAAATCATGCAAGACAATTTAATACGCTATTTCAAACGACGTCATTTGGTGCCATAGAAATTCGTAACGGGAATATCATGCCCACTTTTAAGATACTACACGGACAAATTTATCACTTGATAGGAAATTTACTTCCGGCTCAAGGTGCACAGCCTGAGTTTTTGCAAATATATATTGTTCCCCACACTTATCAACTATCTCTGTGCTTAAATTTAATTCTGAATTAACAAACGTATCTTATTAACTCTTTACAAAAAAAAGTTCACGATAATAATACTTATATTCAAAGATCCTGATATAATCTTGAAAATAGACCACAGCACTGTACTCATAATGTGTATGAAACACAGGTAGTCTGGGATAAACACAGCATAACCGCAAATTTGCGTTTTGCTTTGCCGTCAATGTCAGTGGTGTGATATAACCTAAATTATAAACATTAAAAGTCTCGTCTCAAGACTAAAAGTTTTGAAATATAAATTGAACACTATATACCGACAGATTAATTAATAAGCTTTTGGAATTTGTGAAAGGACGAGAAGGCGAGACGGGAAGACAAGGAGTTGGTGAAATTGTCACTTAAAACCGGAACGAGACGACCTACGAGAAAAATTGATATTGACATCGAAACGAGAACTAAGGAGACGAGCGAGAAAGAAATAATTGATAAACCCGGGAGAGATCTTAGGAACAATCTCGAACAGTCACTGGAACTCGAGGAATCGGATCGTCTAGAGGAAATGAACGCGCAAAGAAGATCGCCAAGAAAAAATTTGTCTTCCACTTCTGACGAGATTATCGCAACGAACGATCAAACACTCGACGATGAAACGAATCACGGTAATAAGATTTATCGTAATTCGGACGAGACGGGTTCAACGTTTCGCGAGCCCGAATCTAGCGACGAAAAATTTTCAAAGTCCAGCGGAGCAAAGAGATGAACCTTTGAAACCAAATCGGTATAAGGACGATGTTTTATGTCTTATACGAACATTGAAGATGTATTACACTTGGCAGCAGTGGCGCAGTTGTGAGTTTTGACTTTCATTTTAACATATAATTTATTATAATTTTAGTCGACCTACCTATAACTACAGCTGGTTAATGAATGTTAAATAAAAAAACATAATTTTTGCAAAGTTGTAACCATTAATCGTACCTACGTTCTGAGCATAGTGATTGAAAGTGATTGAAATTGTTCACAAATAGTTCGTTATTAATGGTTTTGTATAATAGTAACACATGGAGCGCCCCATTGCTGTCGTTTGTCTTTTAAAACTTTAGAAAAGCAAAACATAAACTTTCATCCGATTGATTTATATAGCTCTTGTTACTTTAATTTAATTCATCAAAGAATTGGATCGAACAGTAAAATTTCTTTTGAATAAATGGTTTTAAAAAAAAATATATTCGGGTATAGGAGAGAATGGCAATGTCACATGGAGGAAAAGGTATGAATAACGCAAGCATTTGGCCGGCATTTGGTCTCATTGAACAAACTTCGACGTACAAGCGTGGTACTTATTACTATTTTGATGCCCAAAACTAAACAAAGATCGCCAAGAAGTTATATTTGGACTATATGAAACTTGAGAGTAGACGGAATCCTCCTACAACCTTTCATCCAACCCAGCCTTCGCTACAGGTTAATTTACAAAAGCGTTACATTAATTATTAAATTGGGTACAAACATATTTGTATTCGTACATAGGTAGCCTTATGGTGTTTCGATGGATCGATTGAGCATTAGTGAGAGAGAGACAGCTATAGCTAAAAACTCGTGTCCCATCTTTTTCTCATTAAAAATTTTTAAGCGAGAAGACGAAAAGAGCTGCACAGTTTTGAAGCGAAGCTGGAAATGTAACGGCGTGGTTATATCTAAAAAATATGTTTGCTCCTTTGTATTATGCAAAAATCTGAGATATTTATTCTTCGATTTATTTGACAATAAAAATAACAGTCGCAATTTAAAATAATTTAACTGAATTAGGGACCGCAGCCATATAATACACGTATACTGTCATATAGATGTCAAAGATGACTTTTTAATTGGGTTTTCTTTTCATTTGCGTATCGAACGAAAAAGGTGTATCATATTCGTACAAATGACTTTATACGTACGTACGAAATACATCGTGTTAAATTATAACCGCTAGTAGTTTATCTCTTTAACTTTTATTACAGATATGCATGCAGACTTTTGCACTGTCTCTGAACAGGAGCAACGATCCAGCTATTGTATCAATAAACAAATTTAATAATCTTTAATAAAAGACTCCACGATATAGACACTGTGCGACGACACGAAATCATGCTGGTAAGGTCCAATTATCGTGCAAGCGTATGTACATCTGGAGGCATTCTCTTACTCTGAATCTGGTCACATTTTGGCGACCTAATATGCATTTTAACTATAATCTAACATAAAAACAAATAATAAACAATCAGAAAATAAATTGTATATGCAATTCATATTTCTATTTCATCCTTTCACAAATTACAAAAACCTATTAATTAATCTGTTGGTATGTAGTGTTCAATTTATATCATTAAACTTTCCCTCTAGTCTCCATGTACAAACGATTGCGCATCGATTATGCTCCTAGAAAATCTCAGTGCGATCTAAGATTTTTCCGGCCAATTTCATACCATATATCATTTTTCAAAAAACTATAATCCACTAAACGTTTTGTTTCCATTAACAAAACCTACAAACGTTCAATGAAAAAGAAAATTTTGCTAAGTCAAAATTGACCGGCCACGTTCACAGAGACGGAGAGAGAAGCGGCAACTTTGCGCACGGAAACTGTTTAACCGACCGATATGTTACCAGAACCAATCCCGTCACTTGACCGTTTGACGCGAGAAGTTAACAACTTCGACGCCCCCAAGCGCGTTTCTAACAGCCCGAAAAACCCTGGGGAGGATGAAAAAAAAAAAAAAACAACTGTCGAGACGAGCCAAAAGTGGATTGCAGACATATTGGCAGTTCGTCGCAGCCTTCTCGTCAAGCGCGTTGGCAAGTGGCGAAATTCGGTAATGTTTAATGGCGGAATGGCGGTGAATGTTGTACGAACTCTTAGTGAGGTGTAATTCTGTTCTTCGTGTTCAAACAGTAAAACATTCTTTTATGTATTTCGTCACACTGACAATACGATGCAAATGATGTTCCGATAAGTTTACGAGAAGAAAAACAAAGAGGTTCTTTTTCCGCTTTCCGTGTAAGTCCGACGATTGAGACTCGTAAGTAGATTCGAGCGAACGATATATATTAATTTCGTGGTTAGGTTGCTACGTCGTCCATTAGGGGCATAACTCTGGCATCTCCCGGATGTTCGCTGCGCGTTCAATACATATTGTACATCGTGGAATCGTGGTCCTGGGCTAATTATTAGCGTCGGTACTGGGATTGACCTCGGTGATGTTTCAGAGTGCCGGTTTACAGGGCTGTTTATTAATTGAGTTGGAAAAGAAAAAATAAATAAAATTCGCCGGTTTGTGGAAGAAAAAAAAATATATATATATATATATATCGTCAATATACTTGTTACAATGTCAAAGTTATTGACTTTAGACAAGTGGCATGATGTACCGATTTCATTTCTATTTTTTAAATCTTGAATTAGTTAATAAATTGTGGTTCAATGGAATTGAAGAAAAAACTGTTGAGTTCATATGCGAAAAAACTGTTGTCTGTTTTCAGTGCCTAGATCTTTTGGGAATCATCGAGAATGTCGTATCCCGGACAACCGCCGCTTGGTATTCCGGGCATGCCACCGATGCCGTACATGGTCGGTGCGCCTCCACCCATCATGGGCGGTGTAATGCCAATGGCGCACGTAAGCGCAACAAATATGAATTTCATACGTATACTCGTTCGCATATATGCTGTATTCTCAACGGATGTTACATTACGAATTCAATATATTCCTATCTCCCGACGGGTTACATTACGAAATATCAAATGAGAATATATCAAAAGATCAACTGTCGCAACATCAAAATATCATACGAAACGACTATGTAATAAAAATATCGGTACACTATTGAAATATCCCTCAAACCACAGAACAGTCAAACAGCAACGAGGGTTTCGCGTAGTAACTCAAAGGAAACAATAAAGTTGGAGCATAAATATACCAAAAATAATAGTCGAGAAACATCAATGTGACAAAAAAAATCACTCAACAAACAAAAGGAAACAAAAGAAACCAAAGATACTCCAGGGGATTAACAGTTAACCAAAGGCTTAGCATGCGATGATTTCTACGAACCCGAGTCAAACTTGAATAGAGCCAAAAAAATCACTAACGAACCGAAAAATTCCAACAAAAGAAACGGAACAATAATTGATATTTTCTGAAAATATGGGATTTCTAGTCCAGGAATATTTCACTCGTGGTAATAAATGGTAAATTATTTTTTGGGATCGTTGGTCCGAGTTATTTTGTCATTGATATTCTCTGGTGGGATATTTTAACGATATACCGCTATTTTTATTATATAGTCTTTTTCATGGATATTTCGACGTGATATTTCATTGTTGTGATATTTTATCCGCGGTATTATGTTCCAACACGTTCAGATGATTCCAACACCAATGTCTGCGATGCAGACCTCAGCGCCGGCGGTGCGTTATTCACGTAATCAGAATCGTCACGAGCATGGTAGACGCCGTGAGAGAGAGTCGGGACCTCCGGTGACTGTTTTCGTCGGCAATATCATGGATCGGGCGCCCGACGTCATGATCAGACACATACTCGGCGCTTGTGGTCACGTTCTATCCTGGAAGAGAGTCCAAGCATTTGGTTTTTGCGAGTACGCCGGACCCGATGCCGGTCTCAGAGCCGTTCGTTTGCTTCACGACATGGAGATCGGCACGAAGAAGCTCGTTGTCAAAGTCGACGCCAAGACCAAAGTCGTTTTGGATCAATTTAAAGGTAATTGGCGCGGAGCGGAGAGCATTCGAGATACCAATATACGTTTGGTACAGCGAAAATGTTAACTGTTCTTCCAATTGTATCGAAACGTTGACGAAACGTATGGTGATGTACTTCGTCAACGTAAATGATTTTCTTTTTTTTTCCTCCCCCCACTTTTGGCAAAACTCGGCCCGACTTTACGTAACTTAAAAATACAATCGTTAAAAACTGAATTATCTCTCGAACGAGACTAACTTCATCACGATCGATTGAGGATTTATCGATTAAATCTCGATAACCTATGGAAATTCGAGTTTCGTAAACATTCCGTTTGAAAAGATCCCCCGGGATCTTTTGAGTCTCGATCGGGTAACTCCAATTCTATAGTTCTTCCGCGCGATCTTGTGGTCACTCTTCTACGAATTGCCAAATGAGGGACGTTGAAGCACCATTATAGATTCGAATCAGATACGAGTCCGTTGAATTATTTTTAAAAAAAGTCATCAATACAAAAATTTGGTACCTCTCATAACGTAAATGTTTTTGCTTCCTCATGGAGACAGCTTTGGTTTTGTGAAGAAAAAAAAACAATCGAATCGCGTTTTTTTACGACCGTGTGTATGTATGTATGCGTGCGTATGTATGTATGTATGTGATGGGTTGAAAAATTTCAACTTGTTATCGCGAGAACGAATTAACCGATCTCTCGCTAACCCTTTACATATTTAACACATCGAACGTCCATTGTTTGCTGCAATGTTCGTTGGAATTCCTTGAGGATTCAAGATTTGACGGTTTTTGAAATTTTTGACAAATGTCCGTGATCGCTCCAACTTACGTACATTTTCAAATTTTTTTACATACAAGGGTTATGGGTCGAGGATGTTTAGCGTTGAACTTGATGAAAAACGCTTCGGCGTTGAAGATTTTATGAAATTTTTGAATTTTTCGAAAAATGTCTGTGATCGCTCTAACTCTCGTAAATTTTCATAACTTTTTACATAAAAGGGTCAGGGGTCAAGGATGTTTGATATTGAATTTGGTGGAAATCGCATGAGCGGTTCAGATTCAATAAAATTTTGAATTTTTCGTAAAATGTTTGGGACTGATTTAATTTTTAAAAGTATTGATATCTTGGATTAATTTTTCTCTCACGAAAGAAGTATCGCTAAACGATGATTGGTATTGAATTTTGCGTGAATCAGGGACCGGGTTAAGATTTTATTTAATTTAACATTTTATCATATTTTTATATTTCCGAAGAAATTGTATGTTCGTTTGACTTTCTTAAATTTTTAACCGTGGAGGTGGTACTTGCCGTAAAAATAGGTTTGTGAAAAACCACGTTTGATATTGAGTTTGAAATAAATTGGTAGAGTGGTTAAAGACTGTAAATAAAATTTTAACGTTTGAACTTTTGGATATTTAGCGAAATCAGTGAATTGCTCAGAATTTAGTAAATTTAGCAGAGTGCTAATAAAGAATCGCGAAACTTTGAAAACCATGGGTTCGAATTTTTTTGAATCGATTGAATTTAAAAAAAAAGATGCGAATTAGGGCAGTTGCACATTGCTTCCTAGATATTTTATCTCGCTCGCGAAGTTTCCTCCGCGAGGAAGTCAGAATTGAAGGACAGAACTTGCTCATGGAAGGGGATGAAACAACGAAGAGACAATATGCGAGTTTCTAATTTCCCCCTCTTTAATATTGTTCAGCCGAAAGACGAAAGAAACTTCGCGGCGGTCAATCACCGCTGCAAGATGAGACACCGAACGACGGTGCTGACGGCGACGAGAATGAGGATTACATGGACGAAGGAATGAGAATAATCGACGGCGAGGCGTTATCTCGTATTCATCTGATAATTTCAGAGCACACCACGGAATTGGAAATGGCTCAAGTGGTACCAGGTAATTTATGAAAGATTGATGACTCGGAATGCTACGATTAAACAACCACTTCGACATTTGTTTCGTCGTCTTTAAACACTCTTGAACTTGTATAATTCACCAGTAATTTATGCTTAACGAAATTTGCTATTCATTGCCATTAAGAAATGCCATTGAATTTCCATTGCTTCAGCTGCAATGGCAATTGAAAGCAGTTTCCATTCAAAACTCCATTCAAAATCCCATTGGTATTGTCATTGCTGGTTCCTATGGGAAATTGATGGTAAATTTATGAATGAATGGAATCTTGGGGTTTTAATAGAATTTTTGTCATTGGAAAAAATGCCAAGGCAGTAGTTTGCCAATGATAAAATGGTACTATTCAATTTCCCATAGGCACCATCAATGGCAATACCAACGGGATTTTTCCATAAATTCTTCCAAAAAGTATTTACTATATGATATTAAATATGTATCTTTTTTTTTATCGTTATTCATACCGTTCGATGTTATTTACAGTCAATTATATACATTCTCGTGGGAATAAACTGTACGGAGATCGGTAGTTCGTAATATTGAAATCCGAAGTTTTACACCGTCGGAGTTTTCACAGTTCGGAATTTCAGCCCCGCTCCGTATGAAAAGAAATTGCTACCCGAGTTTGCCATTGATTTTCCATTCAGCTCGCTGCCATTAAAAATTTTTCCTGCACATTGTCATACAATTCGCACTGGAAGTGTATGGCTGATTGCCATACACTTCCAATTTGCCATTGACCGCCAATGGCAAATTTTTCCAAGTGTTTATTCACAACGAATAATTAATCTTCCTTTACAGAGGAACTTCCTCCGAAACAACCGTCCAAGCAGTTGAATCTCGATGACGCGGAGATCGAGGAAAGTAAGCGAGACTTGATAACCCGGGAAATCGGCAAATTCCGAGAAGTCATGAAGGTAGGTTATCATAAATCAACTAAAATAATCCTTCGGACTTTGTTATCTCCCGTTTTTCTCCGTATTACGCTTTTCACATTTTACTCCATCCCTCGCCCCCCCCCCCCCCCCCCCCCCGGCACCTTATAGTTCCATCGTCTTCGTGTCCGCGCACAAACCCGCGAAATTTTGACTAATTTTTTTTTTCTCATTGACATTTCGAAACTTCGACTTTCGTAGTTGGTTTTTTTTTAACGTTTTCCTTTACAATAACAAAGCAAAAAAAAAAGAAAAGAAAGTTGAAAATTCACGCGTTAGGCAACCTTCCGAAGTAACGGAGGTAAAGAGGTTGTTGACACAATGTGCGCGCGCCATTTTCTCATCGCTGACCTCTCAAGTAACGAAACGGGAATGCTGTTTTTCTTTTCAATTATTTTTTCATTGATTTTTACACAGTGTATGAATTTAATCGAAAAAAAAACAAACTATCGACATTAAAGGTAATATTAATCGATATACCGACAAATGGAGGATATAAAAAGCATGAAAATTTCCTTTGAAACATTACGGAAAATTGACGCATGTGAGTATATCGAAATGGCGATTTATTCAAATGTATCGTAATTATTGTCGATAGGGTTCTGCGAGTTCTCGAAATTACGAGTTTTCAATTGTCGAAACCGAGTTTGTAATCGAGTGAAATTCTCGTGTATTCGATAATTCCGTATTGGAAATTATCATCAGACGAATCATACTGACTCCCAGTCAGTGCCCGATTAATGTGCGATTCTGCCACGTTTTAAGGGGGTAATAGATTCAGGACTACGATTTTTTAGTGATTGCCATGATTTTTTTTTGCCAAGAAAGGAATGTATATAATTTATTGAAACTTTGAGAACATTTTATACATATATGCAAATAAATATTGTAATTTTTTTGAAGTATTTCCTCGGAAAATATGTGCCGCAGTTCTCATCTGAAATCAATAGGGTTTCAAATTTAAGAACACATTTTCTATATGAACCCAACTATGCTGTAAAAAAATTGAGAATTGCATTTTTTTTAAATCATACTCTTTTAAACACCTCTAAAAAATGCAATCTTCAAATTTTTTGGGGGGGAAGTTAGGTTCGTATAGATGAAAAGACATGTTCTTAAAGTAAGTTCTGGCATACGGGCTACGAGATATGAGAACACGTTTACCGCTCCATCTAGCAGCATTGCGGGTCATAGTCAAGGGGTTTTCAGTTACTTTTTTGAGCACGACGAATTTCGGGAACATGCTCCCCTACCCTTGAATTGCGTTGAAAGAATACACTTGCAATTTATTTCGATATATATTTTTCGCTTTCGAGAACTCGCAGACTCCTAAACGGGTGATTATCCACGGGCAAACGAGTAAAGGAAAAATTATAATTCGTATTTAAAGAAAAAAGGGGGAAAAGAGAAGGCAAAAAAAAACCAAAAAAAAAAAAACAAAACTTAGTTTCTAGCGACGGAGCGTTTACGCGGAGTGTACGTTTCTTCTAACCGTGCGTTAGCTATGTTAGCAATGGAGAAAAAAATTGGAGCCGTGACTCGTTGATATAATTGTAATGACAGGCAGCGTACGTCGAACACATCAAACGCACACGTCTAGGAATGTTCCGTGTGCGGGGGACAGCCACCCTTTCATTGGCTCTGAAGGGAGTCACAATACAGCACAACTCTCGTAATATCGCGGGCGGCTTCAGCCTCGTTGGTAAGTCCAGAGCATATCCACACAACAACAACAACAACAACAACAACAACAAAAGTGAACAGAAAAAAAACGGAAATTCAAGTTAAAAAAAATAATAATTATTGCGTCGAACTAACTACACGAGGAGGGACATCATTTGATCATTCCGCGCTGTACCGTAAAACTGTACATTTATTTTTATTTTTATTTTTCATTTTCTCGTTAATGGCATTTTTTTTTCGCATTGCGCATTGCGCATCAGGGGCGTTAAAAACGTTACTAAAAGGGTTTCGGCGTTAAATTTCTTTCCCGATTTACAATCAATTTTTTCCTTTAACACACGGATTACATTGCCGTTTGCTTGCGTCTGCTTCTTTGCTCACGAAACATGATAGATCGAGACTTGGAACGAAAAATAATAATATATATGTATATGACGATCCTAAAAGTTTTGGTAATTCCAAAATTCAACATTTTTAAAACAAAAATGCCATTGCCAAGAATACATCGAGGATTGAATGACGAGAATAATTACGGGATCGAATGACAAAGTACCGAACATCGAAACCCAAAAGTTTCACTTCAAACTAATTTTTTATTATCATTTCGATACAAAATGGCGGTGACAGAGCCCATCTTGCTAAGTCGTTCTTTTTTAAAACTCCACGGGAGGACGGTTTTCTCGTAGAGTATGAGATGTGGAACAAAAAACCCAAAAACTTTTATAATCTATATACTGTTGGCTATGGAACTACGTAGGGTTTTTTTTTAATCGATTTTTTGCCAAAAAAACAGTCAATTGTTTATAAAAAAAAAGTTTACAGTAAATCAAAAAACGGCTACGTATTCCGATGCACGATGTAATTGTGAAGCTACAATCAAAGTTTGAAATCGATCCATACAACGGTGTTCAAGTAATACGTCCTCCGAGCTTGAAAAAGCCGATTTTCAAGATGGGGGCTCTGTCGCCGTCATTTTGCATCAAAATGATAATAAATTTTTTTTTCACACTTCAATATGTGTTAAATAAACCCTCTGAAAAGAAATCTTATTCCTTTTTCCATACATATAAATCGTCAAAGTTAGGCCTTTTTTTCTGCTGCTAGAGTGGTGTTACGCCTTAAATAAAACGAGCAATTCGCCGAATATCTCAAAAATTGCGAAAGCTAGACTGGGACCAGACATTTTTTGAAAATTTCAAAAAGTTACGATATCCGGGACACTTCTTAAACTTCCACAAATATCGTAAATAAATAAGGCAAACGTGCCCCTTCACTTTTCCGCGAAGTTGCAGCGCCGTTTCGCTCAGTTTCCGAAACATAAACATTTGAATTTCGCAGGGCCTTTACACATACACGACGTCCGTTTAGCGTCAGGATAAAGCGTTGTTCGCGTTGGCCAGGAATACCTTCTATATATGTATATCAACACTCTTGTAGAATCGTTAAAAGAGAAGAAAAATTTTTGTTCGATAAAAATAATTATTGAAAGAGCGGAAAGAAAATTTTTTTCATAGAAATAATCGCTGAAGAGAAGCAAAAAGAAAGAAAAATTTGACAAAAATTCTACCGTAAAAGAAAAATGACGGCTGTTCAGTTGTTGTCTTTATTTTGTGTAAACAGCTTCTGTCAGCGTCTCGATCAGACATGTACGTAGTACCTAGGTGTGCGCTCCTCCATTCTCCGGTACCACCACACTAACTGATCAAGTCGACTTTACACTGTGAGTAAACTTCACGAATGAAGAAAAAAAAAAACAAATTAAATAAGATAAAAATCATGAACCAATCATGAGCGTCGTTTCTTGTTCCGGTAGTTTTTACATAGTACATACAGTCGCCCGTATTCGATCCTCCGTTAGGATCACCGATCTTAATTTTTTTATTTATTTATTAATTTTTTCAAAGACCCTAGATTTATTTCCCTCACGTGTTTACCTATATCTTTGACGCACCAACTAGTTCTCGTACTACCTGAGAATGAGTTCTAGAAACGACGAACTTGAAATTTATCAGCACTTTCAATTTCGTATATATATATATAAATTTTTTTGTCTCATTGGAAATTCCATTGTCGAAGGAACGCGACGTTCACTCGGAGATCGACGAAAATATATTAATTCAACTTTATTGAAAATTAAACAAAGAAAAACAAAAACCCATCCGAGAATTTTGTCGTCCGAATAGCTGTGGATTTTGAAACGTGCAAAATTGAAACGTCTCTCTGAGCTCGGGGCTCTAACGAAAGACAAATGAGTGGGGGATCGAAATAGCGAAACCGGGGGGGTGATGCCGCGAATTTTCGTCAAAATTAGTGCCTTCCGTGACCGTTTTGGAGCTGAAATATTTGTTGGATCGTAAAATGGACTTCTAGCAGTCCGAAACGACAAGCTTTTGATGGCTTCACCCCTCAACTCTATAGATGCAATATTGCCCACTGCGTGGCACCAATGCAATATCGATTTAAAATATTTTCATTGAAAATATTGACTTTAAGTTGAAAAACGAACAAAAACAAAAGAAAAAAAGACGAAAAAAACAAAGAAAATCAAAATAAAAACAAAGTACCGAGTCGACCAATTCGCGCGATGAATTACGTTGAGAAATATTCGTGACGGATGTTTCGGTGTGGATACCCCCTCCTCCCCTCCCCCGAACTTCGTGGTGTCTTCGCTACTTGATCGGTATAATTACAAACTATATTTACAATAAATCGTCGATACGTTCGCGTATTATGTCCGAAATCATAAATCGGCTTCATTGAACTCTTACAATAATCATTAGTCAAATGTTTAATTCTTTAACATTATTATAACAGGCACATTTGCAATGCTGTAAGTACATTGGATGGCCTTCTACGTTGCGTCTATACATTTATCTCTGTTTCTCCATCGAAACACGAGATATCCGTTAAGATTAGATTTTAAGGGATCTTTTACGAATTGTTTTTCTCCAATCTTTGTGCCTGTGCTTAGGAACTTGATATGTTAACGAGATAACGTGTAAGATGCAGCTGCTGGAGCATGCTCCAACGGAGTAAGTATACATCAACAACAAAAACAAAAGAGCTTAATCACTTTTTGTTTCTTTCTTTCTTTCTTTCTTTTTTATTCGTCATACTTACGATGAAATAAACAAACGATTTCGCGTGAAACTCTGGATCGTACGAGATCCTGGTGAAACTATAAAGCTCCGATAAACATGTCGACTTAAGGGATAACACCACTCTAGCGGCAGAAAAAGAGGCCTAACTTTGACGATTTATTTTGGCAGTATGAAAAAAGAAATAGCTTTTCTTTTCAGAGGGTTTATATAACACATATTGAGGCAACGACAGAGCTCATCTTGCAAAATTTTCTTTTGTAAAACACCTTCACGGGCGGACGGTTTTCTCGTAAAGTATAAGACCTGGAACAAAAAACCAAACATTTCTATAATCAATATAGTATTGGCTATGGGACTACGTAGGGGTTTTTTTTTTAGAGTGGTGTGACCCCTTAAGATTGAGGGGGGTCAAATAACGAAATACTAAAAATTCGAACCGTGGAAATAGAGTCGAAAAATTTAAAAAAACATTGAGTACGATAGAATGAAGAAAAACCAAAAACGGTATTCGTGCTTTTGGCGAAAAGAGTGGAAAATCGAGAAAAAAAAATCGTGGGACCGAAATAGGATATATCCGCTAAAGCCGGAACAATCGAAATAGGCGATGAACCAAAAAACACGAATACCGTTTTTCAGTCTTTCCTAATTCGGCCGCGTGATTTTTTGCGATTTGCTCTGTATGCAACCGTTCGAACTTTTTTGGTGTTTCCTTATTTTGCCCGAGCAATTCAAAGGAAAAAAAAACTAATTGATCTTGTCGAGAAATTTTGCCGAAGGGAAATAATGAAGATTTTCAAACAGAACATGGATTCGGCGATTGTTGGTTATTCAATATTTTTATTCTTAAAAGGAAACATTCTTTTTTTTTTTCAAATTTATACAATTTTTTTTTTCTTTATAAATTACCACAGCTCAAGATCGACGTGTTACGAATCACATTGGACTCATCGGTTTTGTGTTTCTTGTGTTTTTGTAGAAACAAGAGGAGGAGAAGGCCCAAGTTAAGCGTAAAAAAGAGGCTGTGGAGAAAGAGGAACGAGAGAAACGCGAAAAGGAGAGAAGAGACAGAAGGGACGACGAGGCGGGTATCAAGAACGAGCATGACGGCGAGCCCGGAAGTCCGACTTCTCACAAGGGCCGAAGCGATAGCACGGGAAGTAGCCGGAGAGACAAGAGAAGATCGAAATCGCGGTGAGACAACCTGCCCGACGCTTGATAATTTTCATTTTTTTGCTTTACTATTTTTTTTAATCATCGCGCGTTCCGACGCAGCCTTGCGGGTTTTTACGTATGACCCATCCCAATTTTCCCCCCCACTAACCCAAACAAACCCGTGATGCCGGAGTTTCCATCGTCGGAACGCAATGAAAACGTTTTTTTTCTTTCTCGGGGCCTCGGGCCCCGAAGCGAAGACCCCGGAAAATATTTGAACGATTTTACTCTTTCGGAACCCGCCCTCCCCGCAAGAATGGGTTTCGGAAGATTAAAGTCGATTTGTTTTTTCAATTCCAATTGACAAATCGATTTGTTTTTCCAAATCTTACCATAAAAACGTAAGATCCTTAAGTCGGATTTGTCCCGATAGTCGTATCTCCGTTGATCACTGTGCCGAATCGAACGCGAGGTTTTTTCTCGGCTTTATCGCGAATTAACATATTTTTCGTCCGGCTTTTCCGACAGGTCGAAGGAGCGCGAGCGCGATCGAGCCGAACGACAGAGAAGCGAAAGAGATCGGGATCGCGAGCGCGACAGGGAGAGAGACCGGGAGCGAGATCGGGAGAGGGATCGCGACCGTGATCGCGACAGGGAGCGAGAACGGGAGCGCGATCGTGAGAGGGATAGAGAGCGAGAGCGCGAACGGGAGGAGGCCCGTAAGAGCGAGCGGGAAATAATGCGAGATCGCGAGGAGGAGGAGGAGGCGAAGGATCGCAAGAAAAATGAGAGGCGAGCGCGGGAGAAAGAGGCGGCTTATCAGGAACGTCTGAGGACATGGGAGACGCGCGAACGTCGTAAGCAAAAGGAATATGAGAAGGAGGGAGAGAAGAAACGAGGTAAGAGAGAGGCGAGGGAGAAAGAGGCTAAACGTTTGAAAGAATTCCTCGAGGATTACGACGACGATCGCGACGACGCGAAATATTACAAGGGGAAAGAATTGTCACGGCGCTTGGAGGAAAGAGCCCTGGAAGCAGAGGCCGATTCGCGCGACAGATGCGCCGAACGTCAGGAGCTTCAGCGTCTTCGAGACAAACTCTACGCTGATTCGTCGCATCCCGATCCAGGTGCCGAATTTGAAAGGGTACGTGGCTTCTGATCCCGATCAGAAAATTGTTTTTTTCTTTCTTTCAGATCACACATCCAGACGGGTAGGGTAGCGTGTTCCTTAAATTCATCATCCCCAAATTCATCGTACCCAAAAAAGTAACTGACCTAAAGTAATCCCTTGACTATTGACCCGAAATGCTGCTAGATTGTGCGGTAAACGTGTTCTCATATCTACCAGTCCGAATGTCAGAGTTTGAGGACAGTATATACGTTGCTATTGTGATCAGACAATCGCCTTTTCATTATCCCCTAATAATTAATAATTGATAATTGGTGATTGATAATTGATAATAGATAATTGATAACTAATAATTGATAACTGATAATTAATGATTGATAATCGATAATTGATATGGTATAATAAAAAGGCAGTTGTCTGATCATAATCGCCACGTATCTACTGCTCAGTCCTCGAACTCTGGCATTCGGGCTGGTAGATACGAGAACACATTTACCGTTTTCAACGGAATTTCAAGTTTCTCAAGGAAATGGCTGTTGAATTAGTAATCATTGGGTCAAAATACATAGATATAGCGTCCTAAGAGAAAATTAAAAAATTCAAAATTTGTTTGCATTTTGGCCAAAAAGAAGTGGCTGCACTAAAATCGCCGTAACGTTGCTTCCCGATGGGGTTCGAACCCCAACTCTGCGCTCATTCGTTTCGTGACCGTTCACCCTTTAAAATGCCGCTTCGTTTATTGAGCTACGATTTTTTTTTGATTTTTCATCGATTTTTGAAGTTGGACCATGGATTTTTGCGAATTTTTCCATACAGACCCCTTCTCATTTTTTTCGCCGATTTTCAACCTGCTCTCACGGCTACAATAATTGAGATATCGGGATGATCCAAAGTGCATTCTCTAAGTCTACTCGAGACGTTTTGAAAACCCTCGTCAAAACCCAAAATCGATGAAACTGGAGCCAAGTTATGACCATTTGAAATTTTGAGATTTTTAGGTTTCCGAAAACGTGGGCCAAAAATTACAAAAAATTTTTTTTCTTTTTTTTCAATGTTTCGATACCCTATTCGATCGGAAATTTTCTGCTGATTACGAAAAAGTCCGAGTTTTTGTCGAAAGCTCAAGAAATCAATGTGAAAAAGGCGAAAAACGAAAAAAATCACTTTTCGGACGATTTCCAATGAAATTTCGAGTTTCTCAAGGAAACGGGTACTGAATTAGTAATCAGCGAGTCGAAATATATCGATATAGCGTCCTAAAGGAAAATTTAAAAATTCAAAATTTTTTTGCATTTCGGTCAAAAAGAAGTGGCTTCACTAAAATCGCTGTAACGTTGCTTCCCGATGGAGTTGAAACCCCACTCTGTGCTCATTCTTTTCGTGATCGAAAACCCTTTAAAATGGCGCTTGAATCATTGTGCTATCATTATTTTTCGATTTTTCACAGATTTTTAAAGTCGGATCATCGATTTTTGCGAATTTCTCCATACATACCCCTTCTCATTTTTTTCGCCGATTTTCAACCTGCTCTCACGGCTAAAATAATTGAGATATCGGGATGATCCAAAGTGCATTCTCTAAGTCTACTCGAGACGTTTTGAAAACCCTCGTCAAAACCCAAAATCGATGAAACTGGAGCCAAGTTATGACCATTTGAAATTTTGAGATTTTTAGGTTTCCGAAAACGTGGGCCAAAAATTACAAAAAATTTTTTTTCTTTTTTTTCAATGTTTCGATACCCTATTCGATCGGAAATTTTCTGCTGATTACGAAAAAGTCCGAGTTTTTGTCGAAAGCTCAAGAAATCAATGTGAAAAAGGCGAAAAACGAAAAAAATCACTTTTCGGACGATTTCCAATGAAATTTCGAGTTTCTCAAGGAAACGGGTACTGAATTAGTAATCAGCGAGTCGAAATATATCGATATAGCGTCCTAAAGGAAAATTTAAAAATTCAAAATTTTTTTGCATTTCGGTCAAAAAGAAGTGGCTTCACTAAAATCGCTGTAACGTTGCTTCCCGATGGAGTTGAAACCCCACTCTGTGCTCATTCTTTTCGTGATCGAAAACCCTTTAAAATGGCGCTTGAATCATTGTGCTATCATTATTTTTCGATTTTTCACAGATTTTTAAAGTCGGACCATCGATTTTTGCGAATTTCTCCATACTTACCCCTTCTCATTTTTTTCGCCGATTTCAACCTGCTCTCACGGCTAAAATAATTGAGATATCGGGATGATCCAAAGTGCATTCTCTAAGTCTACTCGAGAGGTTTTGAAAACCCTCGTCAAAACCCAAAATCGATGAAACTGGAGCCAAGTTGTGACCATTCGAAATTTTGAGATTTTTAGGTTTCCGAAAACGTGGGCCAGAAATTACAAAAAAATTTTTTTCTTTTTTTTCAATGTTTCGATACCCTATTCGACCGGAAAATTTCTGCTGATTACGAAGAACTTCGAGTTCTTGTCGAAAGCTCAAAAAATCAATGGGAAAAACGGAAAAATCGAAAAAATCAAACGTGGATTATAAAATGCGCATATTTATGACACGCAACATTTTTTTTGCTACTACGATAACCCGCGAAAAAATCGGTGAATCGCTCACTGAACGCATACACTTTCGTGAAACAGTTGAAGGCGGAACGCGAGGAGCAGTACAAGCCAAAACCGGTGATAACGATAATCGACGAGGACGACGACAAGGGTCAAAAGGAGAAGGAAGAACCGATGCCGCCGATCGAGACCGAGCCAATTGACAGCGACAGCGACGACGGTGTACATTTCGAGGATGCCATACAGCCGGAAGTACCGTCGAGAACCCCGCCCCGTCATCATCATCATCATCGGCGGCATCATCGTCATCATCAGAATCATCATCGCGAGGATGGTTCGATCGACGGTATTACCGACAGCGAGCGCGACAGTAATAAGGACAAACGGATGTCGCCAGCCGCGATGGCCGGTACCACACCGTCACAATCATTGCCCCCGACCCACGACGAAGATTCGCGAATGTCGCTCGTCAGCGAACCCGAGAAAACTGGCGGTAGTAAGTAGCGGTTTTATTTTCTCTTTCTTCTTTTTCGTTGAATTAAGGGAGGAGATAGCTTTAGGACTATAATTTTTTTAAATTGATTTTCATGAATTTTTTGGGGTAGAATGGAATGTATATAATTTATTCAAACTTTGAGGACATTTTATACATATATTCAAATAAATATCGTAATTTTTTTGAAGTATTTTCTTGGAACATATGGAAGATATCAGCTCGGAGGTCACCATCAGACGTAGCTGCTTGTGTACATTCTGTAGGCTACAGTTTTCATCTGAAATCAATAGGGTTTCAAACTTACTTTAAGGACACGGCTTTCTTCTGTATGAACCTAATTATGCTGGAAAAAAAATTTGAAAATCGCACTTTTCAGAGGCGTATAAATAAAAGAGCGTGATTTAAAATTATGCTCTTTTGTTCAAACACCTTTCAAAGAAGCAATTTTCAATTTTTTTTGGGGAAGTTCGGTTCATATAGAAGAAAGACATGTCCTTAAAGTGAATTTGAAGCCCTATTGGTTTCAGACGAAAACTGTGGCCTATAGAATGTACACAAACGGCTACGTGTGATAGTGACCTCCGAGCTGATATTTTCCATATTTTCCGAGAAGATACTTGAAACAAATTACGATATCTATTTGAATAAATGTATAAAATGTTTTCACAGTTTCAATAAATTATATACAGTCCTTTCTTGCCAAAACTCTAAAGTTTTGGCAAGAAAGCACTGTATATAATTTATTGAAACGAGAATCTAATTGTGAAGCTACCATCAAAATTTCTAAATCGATCCATGCAACGGTGTTCAAGTAATACGTCCTTCCAGTTCGAAAAAGATGACTTTTTGTATAAAAATGATAATACCACATTTTTTTTCATACTTCAATATGTGTTGAATAATCAATCTGAAAAGATATCCTATTTCTTTTTTCATACTTCCAAAATAAATCTTAAAAGTTTGGCCTTTTTTTTCTACCGCTAGAGTGGTGTCAGCCCTTAACAATATTCAATGGCTCGTATGAAACGTTTGAATAATTGTTTTCGTTTTTTTTTCTTAATTACCCCAGGTAACTTTGTGCCATTTGCTATGGGTGGTAGTGGTACTCGTAGCGGCGATCACGCTCCTATCGGTAGCAAAACTCCCGCCAGTCCGGGTAGCGTTCTCGTGAATTCACAGCAGCCGAATCAAGCGAGAAAAAAGACGCGCATCGACGTTAAAGATGTATTCAACAATGACGACGATGACGATGGTACGAATAACTCGAAAAAACGAAAACTCATTCCTCTCGGTAAGTACATTTTTGTTATTATATAACATTAAACTATCTAACATTAAACGTACGGAAACCAAACGAATTAGAACAAAAAAAAACGAATTTTATGATGTCAATTTCATTATCATCCCGTTCGGTGCATTTTCGGGATGAAAAATAAAATTCGGCTTTCATTCCGGGGAAGACCGAAATGCACAACTTTTTCTCCTTAAAACGAAATTCCAAGGGGTAAAAACCACCCCCATAAGACTACTTATATTTTTTTCGGAAAATTTCGACCATTTTACATGGACAACGATTTTTGTATTTTTTATTTTTCAGCTCGTCGGTAATTCGTAGAAATAATGTAAAAAGGGGAAATTTGTTGATTCTTGAAAATTATCGAAATATTAAATAATTTAGTTCTCGATAGCCAGTTGACTTTCGGGGCTGGGATTTTTTACAAAAATTTCTCAGATTACGTGCAATGAGAATGTGAGAATGGTGGACAAATCAAAATTTTCGTTCTGGTAAAAAAAAAATGACTGAGTTGATAAAGAATACCGCATATAAGAAGGGACCCTTCCCTAAAACCAGATTCCCCCAAATTCATATTCCCCGAACCAGCATTTATTTTCCGAAAGTTACGATGATTAACTTTTGCACATACATACATATATCTAATCGGGAGCAAGGAAAATCGTATAATCTATGTTATTCGTGATAGCGGATGAGAAAAACTACCGCGGAATACCTCGTACAATCACGAATATACAATGCTGGGCATTTGGAGTGAAATGCGAATGACTTCGCCGATTTTCGCGTAAAATGTGACGCATTTGAAAATTGCACATCGATGATGCGCCTCGCCACCCTTTCCGGGGAACGATAACGCGCAATTTCTTTTCACGAGGTCATACACCCTCATGAATAATAAATCCACGATAAGAATGAGTCCAAACAGTCGAACAGTTTTCGCGCTAGCCGCGACAAAAGATTTCCAATCCTAACTCTTCTCCACCGGGGGGTTGCGCATCCAATTGTTCCTGGAGTAATTTTCATCCCTGTTCGTAACCCTTTGGTTGGATACCATATTTTCCCCCTATCGCATCCGCAACCCTTAAATCACGAGGTCGACTGATCACCCGATTTTCCAGTCGCCCCCTATTTTCGTTGTGTACGTGCGTAATTGTTCACCAATCTCATCGGGACCCGTTTCGTTCGAACAATTACCAAACTTCCTTGAACATATTGGGAGTACAAGTAAGTTTTAAAGGATTTTTTGTGAAAATTTGCGCTTTATTGTGCAAAAAATGGTAACAACTAGATTCTGGAAGTTCTTATTGAGTTTTTGACACGAGTCTTCGTTCAATAATGCCTCCAATTCTGCATCTTCAAACGTTTCTGGCCTTCCTTCACGTCCCTTATCCTCCGTGTCAAAATCACCACTTTTTCAACCGTCTAAATCAGTACTCACAAGTTGAAATTGATGGAGCATGGTCCCCGTAAGTCTCACACAACAATCGATGACCTTCGGTTGCTTTTTTTTTGTTCAAATGGAAGCAGAAAAGTAAGGCTTTCCGCAAATTGTGTTTCGCTCGGCACAAAAATCGACATATTTCGATTTCGAAAAAAAACTATGTTCTTTATACTTTGGCATAATGACACATACCGATAACTAAAGCCTACTATTCAACATGAAAGTGGTTAGGTTATGCTCCGATGCGATTTAATACTAGTAACGTCCTCTCTTGTAAATCCTTTAAAACTTACTTGTACCCAGAATTCTTTTTTGGAATTTTTAAATTCGCCAAAATTTTCGCGAAAATCGACAAAGATATCCGCATTCCACTTCAAATGCCCAGCACTGTATATCATTGTTCGCGTAGACTCTGTAAACAATTCGTGTACTTCCGGTGAGTGCTCCGTGGCTTTTTCGTACTGGATCGTAAAATACATTGAGGAACGTCATGAGGTTCGGCGCTTCGAACTTTTTCAACTCAATTCAAGTTTATAAAGTAAAACATAGAAAAAGTTAACGTGAAAAACTTATAATGTTCATCGTAATCCGATCGTCTTAATGCTTTGAATATATATATATATTTTTTTTAGATTACGGCGAGGATAAGAAGAAAAAGGTGACGGAAGAACCGTCAAAAACAGTCAAGGAGGACAGTACGAAGAGTCAGGAGGAGAAGCGAAAGCATATCAAGTCTCTCATTGACAAAATCCCAACGGACAAGAACGCATTGTTCGGCTATCAGCTCGACTGGGCGGTTATCGATAACGTGAGTTTTTCTTCGAGAAATAAATAAAAAAGTAGCGAGTAAAAGAAAACAACCCTCTCTACTATATTTAACTCTCACACTTTTTTTTTCGCCAGACTTTAATGGAAAAGAGAATACGGCCTTGGATAAATAAAAAGATAATTGAATACATTGGTGAGCCAGAGCCCACGCTGGTGGATTTCATATGCAGCAAAGTCATGGCCGGCAGTTCACCACAGGGTATACTCGATGATGTACAAATGGTAAAAACTGTAGTACCATGTTGAAAATAATTACCGGATAATAGAACAAAAAAGAAAAACAATATTTTGCGTTTTAACCGCTCACATACCGTTGCGTGCGCTGAAAACCGAGTAAATTTGAAAAATTATTATAAAGGTTATGTGGTGAAAAAAAAAATGACAACGAAAAACTTTGATTTTTTTAGGTATTGGACGAAGAGGCAGAGGTATTCGTTGTGAAAATGTGGAGGTTATTAATATACGAAGTGGAAGCGAAGAAAATGGGATTAGTGAAATAAATGGAGCTTGATGTGAAAAAAAAACAAAAGGTAAAGAAAAAAGCAAAATAAACCCAACTGACGTACGATTTATACTACATAAAAATTTCCCTCTTTGATTTATTTGTGGGAAACGTGTACACCTTCGAACGTTTTAATTTTTTTTTTATTTTAATTTACGTACTCATATTTGTGGGGCCTTTTGCCGCAAGTCCTAAGGCGTATGTGCAATCGTTTAAAAAATAAATAAAACAGTATATACGCGTACGGATTTGAAACAGCGTTTAAAAAAACAAATTTTTTTTTTCATAAACCTACGAATTCTACGCGATTATTCAACAAACAATAACGGCACATTACGCAGACCCCACGTTAGTCCACCGATTAATCCCATTGCCCTGCATGAGCCAACACGTCAAAAGTCACGACGTGCGTTAAGGTGGCTGTGGTTACCCGGAAGTGACACAAAATTACACCGGTGGAATTTGAAACGTCTCACCGAGTTTTAGGCTCTGGCGAATGACGAATGACGATCGATCGCTCACAAACCGGTTCACGAACGTAACGTATAATATGAATATTTTTTCCATAATTAAAGAAGATTTTGTTCCCCGCAACGGAAATGATTTCCGGACCATGAGAGTCCAAGTTATGATTCAAAAAAGGTTTCATTCTGATATCGGGTGCGAGAGCCGACCGTCTCAGAGAAAAATGATGAGTTCTGTCTCGGCTACCGCGGACGAAATGGATTCACGATCTAGTCATTTTTCGTACGAAAGGACTATCTATATTTAAAAAAACGTTTCGTTCCGATATCGGCTGCGGAAATCAGTCGTTTGGGTGAAAATTCTAGGGATACAAAGTCCCGAAAGAACAAACTCTCGAAGACCGTGTGACGTCACTTCCTGTGTCATTGTGTCGATTAAATAATTTTGCGCGACGCTGGTAGATGGCGCTGGTGGTTAACGCCAGACATCGCCGAGGATGTTAGTCGGTAGGGGGTCTTACCAGCGGATAAATTGAAATCTCTGGGATCACGGTGTTGTATACGGGTCTGGAAACTTCTCCGCTGAGAATGGGCCTCTTATCGAACTCGTTTCTAATTTCTGTAGCAACCACTAGAGACGTTGCATGGCCGGCAGTTTACCACAGGGTATACTCGATGATGTACAAATGGTGAATACCGTAATACCATGTTGAAAATAATTACCGGATAATAGAACAAAAAAGAAAAACAATATTTTGCGTCTTAAGTGCTCACATACCGCTGCGCGCGCTGAAAACCGAGTAAATTTGAAAAATTATTATAAAGGTTATATGGTGAAAAAAAATTAAATTGTTGATTTCACGTTTCTTATTAACTTTTCAACTATAAGAAAGTTACAAATATATTTTTTTCAACATTAACATTATTTTTAACGGGTATAAATGGACTACCGATGAAACCCATGGCGCCTCCTTGTCGACATCATAACTTCACCAAAAATTATCCAATCTGTACAAATAAAAAAGAATCTAGTAAAATAATGTAGTAATAATAGTCGGAGGTAATGTTTTAATTTTTTTCCAAAAATAGAGAAATGATAGTATTTCAAACTTTAGTTTGCAATTTAAAAAAAAATAATTTAATCAATAATTTATGAACAATTGTCCAACTAAAAAATTAAAAAAAAATCTCTCGTCAGTCTATAGAGAAAATAATTATCAGGATTTAAAAAGTTAAAAAATATAAAAAATTGACTCGGTTATCGTGCCGACACTGTCTAAAAACATACTTTCGAGAAAAACACGTTTAAATAATGTTAATATTTTTTTTAAAAGTTAAATAATCTTTTTTCTTATAGTTGAAAAGTTAATAAAAAAATGTGAAATCAACAATCTATTTTTTTTTCACCATGTAACCTTTATGATAATTTTTCAAAATTACTCAGTTTTCAGCGTGCGCAGAGGTATGTGAGCCCTTAGGAGGTTGTGAAAGATGATGAGTAGGGCCCGGATCCCGGTGCTCCAAAACAATTTCAGTCTGGCTCGCAACGAGTGCAAGTCAGTGCACGATTCAGCGATCATCCATCACTGATCTGTTTGATTCGGGAGATCGTCAAAGCAGCGCGCACCGATCGCGCGTCTACTACCACAGCCGGTGACCTATTTCAAGTCTTTGACGCGATAATCTCGGAAATAGTATTTTTTTTTTTTTTTTTGTACCGTCACAAAGCTTCCTCGACGAGGAAGCAAAAGGTAGAAACTGAAACTGATTTATCTATCGGCTTCTCGGAACACATTAAAAGAATAAAAAAAGAAACCCTATTTCGTTTCAACAAGTTCAACCTCATCGGGGGCAAATGAAATGCGTAGAAGGGATGCCGGAAAGAGGGAAAACATCGCGTTCGCGATGTAAAGCACACAAAAAAAGGTGGCGTGCAACGGTTGCGCGCGGTGTTTCACAAAGAATCCATAAAAGAAAAAGGTTCGCCTTTCGTCTAACCCCCTCCACCAAGTAGACATCACTTTGGTCCTCCACTTGCGGGTCGACAATAACGCGGGGGTCGCTATCCCCCCCCCTCCCTCGCGGATATTAAACACTCGAAAAAAAAGCTTTTATGCACTTCGAAACGAATAATACGTGAATATGTCGTTCGGCATTCCTAAGTCGACTTTTACACATTTGGGCAAGTGATATTTTTCTCCGCTATGCGTTTGTGCCTCGCGGGAGAAAAAAAATCGCCACATCCGTTTACTGTCGCCATATTGAAAAAAATTCATTCTTCGATCATGCGCGCGTGTTAACGATATTAAATCAGACGAGTCTTGAACATTAATAGAGGTTTCCGAGTATGGGGGCAAACACCGAAACTGCTTGAATCGGTATTTAAAAAAAAATCATTATCTCTCGTAAGTGAATTTTCATATTTCGTAGCAAAAATACAAACGGATTGATGAAAAGAATAATGATGGACGGATGGATTGTCACATGTTGTCTAACGTTTAGGAAATGCTGGAAAACCTGGATATATTATGGATCTTTGTTGAAACTGGAAAAATGAGCCTGGAATTTTTTTTTATTCTCGTTTATTTCCCTTATCATCCTGCTTTCATAGACATTTAATGTTAGTATCAACTTAGTTAGTAGACAACAACAACAAGTTAGTTAGTAGATTAGGCCACAACAGCTGAGCCAAAATAAATCGTCAAAGTTAGGCCTTTTTTCTGCCGGTCGAGTGGTGTTATTCCTTATCTCCGCAAAAAAGTTCAAGTTGAAAATAATTTTTGTAAATAATAAGGAATAAAATACCCATTATCGCGACATTACTTAACTCGATGTCGAGAACAAAAAAAAAGAATAAACATAATGTTGGAAAAGGCACGTCTATCCGGCGTGAAGTCAGCGCTAAGAGAATACCCGGGGAAAAGGTTCGACGGAAAAATGAAGAGAGAGAGAAAAAAGAAAGAATAAACAGTAAAGAAACGAGAATGATGCGTGTGCTCTGTCCTACAAGTGCAACGGGAAGGTGACGCCCGACCCGCGAGACGCCTTAAAACAATAAGTTTCTTGCATATATTTCACGGTTGTACGTGCCAGAGGCTGCGGAAGAATCGAAAGCGTGTCTTTCCCTTGCGTAAACGGAGCACGTTTCAGTTTGTACTGGAGAAAGAGGGACGGAAAATAAGAGGCAAAAAAATAGAAGAAGGAATGAAAAAAAAAAAAAAACAACGAAGAAACGAGTGAACGAGGGCGGAGGTTGGGCCGTGGAAGAGAGCGAACGCGACGGCGAGATAAATGAAAAGAGCCGGAGATGGAATTGTAAGGAGCAGGTACACCGTCGTAACTGTATAAAAAGCTATGAATGACACGAGGGAGGATGGGAACGGGTCGAGTATATAATGTTCAACCACGTTCGGCGTACATTATAGGAACTGGCGCCCTCGGTTCTGCAATTTATTCGCATATATATAAAAACATAAATAGATCTAGATACGTGTATGGGGCATTCCGCGTCAAATCAATCTCATCTTTTGAATTTTGGTCTACAATTTTTCGTACCGTCTCTACAACCCTAAAAGGCACGCGGTTTTTTTTAAGTGAAACTTCTTATCGGAGGGTATTGAAATCCCTGTTTCCGTGTATCTAGAGGTAGAGTGAGGTACGCACAGCTTCCTCGATCTATCTCTTCGTACTTGCCTGTAGTTGTATTTACTACTAGTCCAGTCATTACGTCGAAAAAAACGGGTTAGAAATGCATGTGAACCGAGAAAGCTGATTTTTGGATATTGTGTGGGGGGGGGGGGGGGGGGCTTAGAAAAGCTTAACTTCAAATTGTCGATCAAGATTTCCTATGTGCGTTCTCCGCCATCTTGAAAAAAGTGTTAAATTTTGTTTTTTTTTGCAATAACTCGGCTCTCCGTCGAGATACGAAAATTGCGATGGGATACTTTTTTGTTATTTTTTGTTTGTATTATATACATCTTCCAAATGTATATAATGACTGGACGTCCAGGCGGCGATCGCTAAACAGAGCCGCAGGGTTTTCAATAAAGCGTCAGCAGAGGCTTACCATAATCATCGTATTTTGTGTATATTGCTCGGTGATATTGTTGTTTATTATCTATTTTCATCATTGAAATCGGTAATTTTCTGATAAATATGCCCAAGTCGAGTGTGGAAAGGACAAAAATGTGGAGTGAAAAAAAAAACGGGCAAGCGAGGGACCGAATCAGAACCAAAAAAGGAAAAAAAAAGTAAAAGTGAAATTGTACGAGACAGTAGGGAAAGCGGGGGAGCATGTCCTAACTTCTCACGTGCCAGTTCGGTGGACAGTGTAAATAATCAAGAGAATGAACCGTCAACAAGTACCATGGCGCAGCCACCACACGATAGTGATGTAAGTATTACTGATTAAATGCAACATTCCGATTTTAACAAATTTAAAACTGCACATAATATTTTCAACCGAGATTTTGTAAATGATCCATTTGGTTTAACGTGTTCCGTATGTGACAGATTGGGGTTTAAAAATGATTGAAGGGCTTACATACCGCTGCGCGCGCTGAAAACCGTGTAAATTTGAAAAATTATTATAAAGGTTCTATGGTGAAAAAAAAATTAAATTGTTCATTTCACGTTTTTTATTAACTTTTCAACTATAAGAAAATAATAAAAAAAAATTTTTTTATACATTAACATTATTTTTGACGGGTATAAATGGACTACCGATGAAACCCGTGGCGCCTTCTTGTCGACATCATAACTTCACCAAACATTATCCAATCTGCAAAAATAAAAAAGAATCTAGTAAAATAATGTAGTAGTAATAGTCTGTCGGAGGGAATTTTTTTTTTTTTTTTTCAACAGTAATGAAATTACAGTATTTCAAATTTTAGTATGAAATTTTAAACACAAAGATCAGTGTTCAATAATTTATATAGAATTGTCCAATCGAAAAATTGAAAAAAACCTCTCGTCAGACTATAATGAAAATGATTATCAAGATTTAAAAAAAAAAGAGTTAAAAATTATTAAACGTTGACTGCATTATCGTGCTGACACTGCCTAAAAACATAGTTTCGAGAAAAACGCGTTTAAAGTTTCTGTCGAGAGGGGCGTTAACCCTAATCGTAAAAGTTTTGACACGATGGATGAAAATTTACAAAAGTTGGAACGAGGTTTGACTTTGTTTGACCCTTTCGCATACACACCTCGATTAAAATTTTTTTCACGAAACCAAAGCGTTCCTCCGCGGTTTACGTTCATCGTGCGAACTGAAGTATACATATGAACGAACTCTGAGCACGAAATCGACAGCCAACCACAAAGACGACCTAGTCCGCTGCAGAAATAAATCGCATTCCGAAATATTTCGTAACGCGTCTTTTTTATAGGAGGAAATAGGGTCGTTCTCTTGCTTTATTATAAATATTGATAATCGCATTTGATTGTATTTTCGAATCAAGAGACGCGGCAGCGTCTAGACACGAATTAATTAACACAGTTTTCAAGAACGTCGCCGCTGTCTTTACGTAGAATAAGTTACCACACAATAATCATGTCTGAATTTGCACTACATGTAGATCATCGATCTTTTTACGTACGAAAGTTCATTGGAAAAAATAATACAGAAACAGACGGACAGGAGTGGACGCGTGGTCGGTGCGTCTAGCGGCAGAAAAAAGGCCTAACTTTGACGATGTATTTTGGGTCTATGAAAAAAGGAATGAGATTTTATTTCAGAGAGTTCATTTAACACATATTCAAGTATGAAAAAACATTTTTTTATTATCATTTTGATACAAAACGGTGGCGACAGAGGCCATCTTGAAAATCGTCTTTTTCAAACTACGAGGACGTATTACGTGAACACCGTGGCATGGATCGATTTGAAATTTTGATAGTAGCTTCGCAATAACATTCTCTATCGGAGTACGTAACCGTTTTTGGATTTAATGTAAACTTTTTTATTTATAAACAATTTACTGCCTTTTTACGGCAAAAAATCGATTGATTTTTTTCAAAAGTGCACCATTTCTACAAAATTTGATTTAAAAACAAACCCGTATGTAGTCCCGTAGCCAATAGTATATAGATTATAAAATTTTTTGGATTCTCGTTCCAAGTCTTATACTTTACGAGCAAACCGTCCTTCCGTTAAGGTGTTTTTAAAAAAATACATTCTGTATCAAAATGATAATAGAAATTTTTTTTTTCATACTTCGATATGTGTTAAATAAACCCTCTGAAAAGAAATCCTATTCCTTTTTTTTTACTCCAAAAATAAATCGTCAAAGTTATCCCTTAAGCGGTATTGACCGCGGTCAATAGTGAGATGGGTGACCGCTCTCGGCGTGGCTTGCACGGATGCTACGGAAGTTAGATTAGCTTAGCGTAGCGTGGGTAGGGAGTGATAGGAAAATTGCGAAGGTTCACGCATAAAAACGCACAAGGGTATACGTTGGAACACGCAATAATAAAAAATCAAAAAATCATACAGGAAGCGTAAAAAAAGCCTTAGCAGGCTTTTCGTTTCAATATATAAACCCATGCCGAACTGAAGATTATTGATTAATAATGCCGACAAATAATCGTCATCTCTCAGGGTATACAACCGTGGATCATAATTTATAATTCGCTTTACACACAAATATAGCGACGAAATTGTCACGCAAGGCTTGGCGGTGAAAATTAATTAAATTACAATTTATAGACCAACAGAAGTGCATATATATTTGTACAGTATACACGAAAGACGTATTTAGAATTAACTCGGCAATATTCAGAGCTGAGAGAGACAGGGACTATTAATATTGATAATCCTCGCGACAAGGCGGATAATACATACCCGTAAAGGAATTTCATCTCGGGCGTAAAGCGGAAGGATGAAGAAGGTCAAGTATTAGAAGCGATCGTGTAAAAAGTGTCGGGGACTTTTAACGGGAGATGATAGGTGCCCAATGCCGTGCGCGGGTTAATATGCAGATATTACCGGAGTTATAAAGGGCCGGGGTGGGGGCGGGGACGGGGAGGGGGATATGATGTGTTACAGACGCGTAAACGCGAAGATGAAGAAGCAATTATTCTAATGGATGCTTCACCGAAGGTTTCAGACTGAGACAAGTGCGGTAATCCATGAATAATACCGACGAGCTATATATCGCGCAGTCTATACTGGTTAGTAGTCGCGTGATAATAGTAGAAGCAACACGAAGAAACCTTTCTCTCTCTCTCTCTCTCTCTCTCTGTCTTTCTCTGATCCGCGCGTATTTGCTAAAATTATGCTAAACTCGGTAATCCTTAAATGCTACCTCAGCTGAGCTTGGATATACACGGAATATCTTGAATAACGAAACCACTCGCTCCTTTTAACCTCCAATGGCGAGGATGCCAGAACCCGAAGGGGAGGGGGCAAGGTTTGGTTGAGTTAAATGGTAATAGGCACGGTGATGGTATAGACACAGTAGGGAAATTCTCCCACGTGTCACGATGTTCCACTGCCTTGGTTATTCCGTTAACCTGTACTATGGGGTACGAATCGTCGAATACTAATTGAGAGAGAGAGATCGAGAGGTGGCGGGACGAGTGAGGTGGGTTGAATTTGATGGGCCGAGACCGCACGTATATCCACAGTGATACGATCGATTGTACGAGGGGTTTAAACCATTTTGCCGAATCGATACGTTAGAGATGCCCAGGCTTGATACTGATCGATGTGTTATTTATACGTTGGTGTAACCAAGTTCCGTACCGTTTCGAAACATAAATTAATCCACGAAGAGAAGCGGATATGTCGCTAATAATATATTTGCCGTATAATATTAGCGAGTGTATGTGCAGAAAGGGGGGTTGGAACAGAGCTGAATTCGATAATGGGATTATGTCAAGCTGGTGTTTGTGTTTACAGTCTGTTCAACGAGAATGCCACCGTCTTGTATAAACGGTCTCGAAACTCGTCTGCCGAGAATGAGAGCCTCTTAAGGGGTAACATAAATACACACCCTAGGCGGTAACATGACTCTAGGCTGCGGAAAAAAGGCCTAACTTTGACGATTCATTTTGGGAATATGAAAAAAATGAATGGGATTTCTTTTCAAAGGGTTTATTTAATAATTTTGTATCAAAATAATTAAAAACTTTTTTTTGTTTTCATAATTTAATACGTCTTAAATAAATTGGCTGAAAAGAAATCGTATTCCTTTTTTCATACTTCCAAAATAAATCGTCAAAGTTAGGCCTTTTTTTCTGCTGCTAGAGTGGTGTGACCCCTTAAGGGGGAGATAGGTTTAGAACGACGATTTTTAGTGATTTTAAGAATTTTAAGAATTTTAAGAATTTTAAGAATTTTAAAAATTTCAAGATTTTCAAGAACTTATATTTAATCATAAAAAATCCAACGGAGATCGATCCATCAAGAGGTAGACAACTATTTCGCCAAATATATATCATTCATATGATGTAGATATTTAAAAATAGTTTATACATATATATCACGCTCGGTTACAGTTGGAATGTTTAAAACCCCGATGCCAATTAACGGCATATTTGGATGCATTCGAATCAACGACTCCGCACATGCCGACCCTGCTGTTTGCCAATGTCAATAAAAGAAACAAAAAACACAAATGTTTCACCATCTCAAAGCTTCCTCCACGAGGATGCAAAAGGGACAAAATAAAAAATGAGCGTACAAACATATCGAAACGACGAGTGTCTGAAATTTATAGGTATATGATGGTTCTCTCTTTTCACAACGGAGTACCGAAGAGGGCTTTTAGCATATAGCCCGGCGGTCTATACCGCGTACATATAACCCCCGTCTGAGAGAAAATAAGTGGAGGATATAAGAAAGGGGGAGATAAACGTCACAAGAAAGAGTCACAAAGCGGACACTTGTATGTACATCACCATATATTACGATCGTTGGTGGATAAAGTCGCGACAACCTCACGGGTTTGACGGCCGGGGGTTGTGCTATGAGATGAGAAAAAAATGAAAAAAAGAAAAAACAGAAATCGGAAGTAATCACGAGAAGACGTTGGGTAAGTGGGAAAAGGGTGGTCTGACGGTAGGGACATCGCGCGGTCGGCCACGTATAACCTACGAACGAAGGAGAAAGAGGGGGATAGAGATAGAGAGGACTGGAGGGAATTGAAGAGGTGAGCTTTCCGCCGCAGCTGGATGTATCCTCGTATCGTGGCTCTCTTGTAATGCCGCACCAAAGCGGCCCTGACGATGCACTTAGGAATATTAGTAAAGCGCACGCAAGCCACGGTACCAACCTCGAGACGAGAGGAAGTACCGTGTGTTCACTGTATAGACATTTATGTTTGCATATATACATACACATGTATACATCTACCCTCTGATGTTGTATTACCGCTATCTATCTACATGTATATGGAGTATTTCACGCGAAGTCGGCCAGTTTTAGATCGGTCATTTTTATGTTCGACTAAATCTTCATTTTTATCACCGAAAGAGCCTTCCAAAGGGTGTCCCGAAATTCACGCGAGATTTGAATTTTTCGTCATTTGTATGGTAAAGTGTTGAGAACGAAAAAAAAAGATAGCGCGACAGTTGAAAATTCAGGGTTATTAAAAATGGAGCGCTGTAGCAATATTTTTCAAAATAATGAAGGTTCGGCAGCTACAGTTCGAAATTTTCGTACATTCTGATCGCTTGGTTAATCGACAAATTTGTCGCGTTTGGGGTTCAGAAAATCCACGAGTGATTGGCGAATGAGTAACGCATCCATAGCGTGTTACCGTTTGGTGTGGATTTTGGGCCGAAGGCATCGTCCGATCATTCTTCTTCGAAAATGCAACTGGTCAGGCAATAACAGTTAAGGGGGGACATAGGGTTAGGACAGCGTTTTCTCAATGATTTTCATGAATTTTTTTATAGTATAAAAAATGAATATAATTTATCGAAACTTTGAGAATATTTTATACATATATTTAAGTATATACTATGAAATTTTTGAAGAATTTCCTCGAAAAACACCGAAGATATTAGCGACCCCATATTGCAGGTCACAATCAGACTCAGCATTTTGCGTACATTCTGGAAGCCACAATTTTCATCTGAAATCAAACGAGGTTGGAATTTACTTTTATTATATGTCTCTCTTCTATATGAACCTAAATGTTATCAAAAAAAATAGATAATTGAATTTTTTACAGGGGTCAAAACAAAAGAGCATGCTTTTTTGCCATTTTTTACAACTTTATTTGCAAAAAAAAATTATTTTAAATAATGATAATATTCCGATTTTAGGTTCATATAGAGCGCAATACTATGAAGAAAGTAACTGCCAATTTTCAAAACGATTGGTAGAAAACTTTTCAACCTAGCGTGTACGCAATTTTCATTCAAAATTTTGGGAATATATTTTTCAATAGTTTTACTAACAATTTATGAAATTGAAAAAAAATCGATTTTTTGAACCGTCTAACCCTATTTCCCGCCTTAAGGGGTAACGCTCCACTCTAGCGGCAGAAAAAATGGCCTAACTTTGACGATTTTATTTTGGGAAAGGAATAGGATTTATGTTCAGAGGGTTTATCGAATACATATTGAAGTATGAAAATAAATTTTGTTATTATCATTTTGATGCAAAACCGCGGCGACAGAGCCCATCTTGAAAATCGTCTTTTTCGAACTGGGAGGCCATCAGACAATTGTTTATAATTGTTGTTACAGGTAATATGACACAAAAATTAAAAGAACAAATAATAGATGCAAATTGGAAATTTGCACATTGCTTCCTCATTATTTTATCTCGCACGTCAGAGCTTTCTCCATGTGAAAGCTAAAATTGAGGGGCTGTCGATGTCGTGCTCAGAGTTCGTTCGTACCCATACTTCGGATCGCACGATAAACCTAACCTACAAAAGGAGGGCGCGAGGCGCGTACACCGATTCTAGTTAAATTAATAACGAGAGGCGAAACCAAAAAATGGTGCAAGTTTAAATTTCATTCATTTCTTCTTTCTCACACGTAATGATCGAGAATTTCGATCGGTCGTTTTCGTCTTCTATTAAACACGAAAACGAGCGTAAAACTTTTCGTTAAACCGCACGATGGTTTTAATTACTAAATTTAACAAGTTTCATTGTCTCCGCCCGTTATGTAACTGAAGGCCGAAGGTGGAAAGGGTATGGTTAAATTAATGAGGCTACTTCGACGTGGCGTAGTTAGAGGGTCCCACGATGCAGAGGTTTCCGAAACGTACCAATCACATTTGACACTTGACCATGGTGATATACAGTTTCAATCCCTTTTCATCCTCATATTCCCCATACCGCGTTTCGTCCTCACCTCCGATACCACTACGCTACGTTCGAATTAACGTGCATTATTATAATTATACTATACATACTGTTTTCATGAAAACCCGACCAATTAGAGTAATGAGTGCTCGGAGGAACGTTCGACGGTTCAGTCAACTACCAAAGGGCAATGACAACGTGCCCGTAACAAGCACCGACGCGATACATTTACTCCCGCTATATTTCCATTGTACGGTATAAATGCAACATGTTCAACGAATCTCGAATGGAAAGCGAGAACGTCGAATTTCGACGGCTTGAAGGAGGTATTCTATTGCTCTTCCGGTAGAAGGAAGCTTTGTGATAGTCCGCAAGCTTTGTACAATCAGCCATTTCGAATTTTTCAATTTTGCATTTTGGTCCGTCATTTTGAAGTTCCACGGTTTCAATGAGGTATTTTATTGCTTTCCCGGTAGAGGAAGCTTTGTAATACAGACTGCAAAATGTCAAGAGTTAAAAATTTCGATTTTTAAGATAAATTACAAACAACTTGGATAATTCTCGTTAAATCACAAATGATAGTGATAATAATATTCTCATTAGAACGTACGTTCGATAACAATTTGACGGCCCTGTGATATTGAAAAAAGCGTGGAAAAAAAAGTCCCCTAATAACCGTCCAATTACGTCGTAAAAAGTTTGTTTTCGTCATCGGTTTTGTCCGTCGAGCGTTACTTCGAGGCAGCCTCGAGGACAATTTCTATTTATATGGGATTTATATTCTACAATATATTATTCATTGTTCCTCTCCAATCATATTCCCTTAGGTTGAGATCCTTCAGAAAAAAAGTCCTCTTTCTAATAATCCGAAACAATACGATACTTTTAACGGCCGTTCAGTCTTTGTGTGCATTTGTGAATGCCCTCTGGCGGATTGAGGAAAAGGTTATACGGGATTAACTGGCAATATACGGTCTCGAGTGGGTCGAGGGACTCGAACCAGAAAGGTTGGCGGATACTTGGTTACACACTGAGAGAGAGAGAGAGACAGACACAGAGAGAGTTCGATGGAACTCGAAACTTTCCACCTACTTTTCTTTCGAAATCGCTCTACGAACTTTTGGTCAAGGATATCGGTAAATATTGGATCATACAGCCTCACCGCAACGGAGTACCAAGCGGTTTCACTCTCGAGATACCAATAAGTACGAAATATATTGTTCGTCAAAGCCCATTTTTGTCGGATCTTCGTATTATTCGTACCGTTAAAATCCTCATTTTGTTAAAAGACGTATTTCGGGATATAATCCAAAAGATATCGCGGTGGAAAGTAATCGATATATTCATCCTTTTCCATCGTAAGAACGAAATTGTAAAATGAAATTGGTGACTCTAGCCGTGGTGTCTTACGGATTGTGACCATGAAATTGCATGATATTTTCAGGTTTTCCAGGTGAAAATCACAAAATTTCCATGACAGTTTTTCGTTGAATTTTATCAAACAAGTAGCTTTAATACATACTAGGGCGATTTTTTTTTTCGACTATTTTTTTTTCAGTCCCCACCCGAAATTTTGTTGGATATGTCGAAAAGAAATTCCCTGAAAGTTACAGCCCTTAATATTAATTGTAAGTACTTTCCCTTAGCGTGAGAAGATTTTCCATCTAAAATACACGTAAATCGATTTTTTTTTTTTTTTTCAAATTTCTTTATTTCAGCCGCATTTTATGCTATCATATTGTTCTTGGTTTCGATTTACTCGGAATAAAACAATCTAAATAATGCCTTTTGCGGCGAAAGTGTAAATTGTACTGGTGAGTTGGTACGGGTCACTGAAGTTGATTTTTACCCAAATTTCTCATTTTTTTGCTGTTATCTCCGAAACAATTAACTTTACGAAAAAAATGTAAACAAAATATTTGTTGGAAATTAAATTTCCTACAAAAAAGATCCTATCGACCCAATTGCTTAGATTAATATTTCTTGAGATATTGAACTTTTTTATTTTTTTTATTATTTAATATTTCATATTTTATAAATTTTATACTACTCATAAGTCAAAGTTCAATGTCTCAAGAAATATTAATCTAAGCAATTGGGTTGATAAGACCTTTTTTGTAGGAAATTAAATTTCCAACAAATTTTTCATTTACATTTTTTTCGTAAAGTTAATTGTTTCGGAGATAACAGCAAAAAAACGAGAATTTTGACCCGTACCAACTCACCAGTACAATTTACACATTCACCGCAAAAGGCACTTTTTTAGATTGTTTTATTCTGAGTAAATCGAAACCAAGAACAGTATGATAGCATAAAATGCGGCTGAGTTATAGAAATTTGAAAAAAAAAAAAATTCGATTTACGTGTATTTTAGATCGAAAATCTTCTCACGCTTCGGGAAAGTATTTAGAATTAATATTAAGGGCTGCAACTTTCAGGGAATTTCTTTTTCGACATATCCAACAAAATTTCGGGTGGGGACTGAAAAAAAAATAGTCGAAAAAAAAAATCGCCCTAATACATACAGTTGTGAGCATTTGAAGTGGAATGCGGATACTTTCGCTGATTTTTGCGAAAATATGACAAATTTAAAAATTGCGCTACGACGATGCCCACCGTTTCCGGGAAACTATAATGCCAATTGCTTTTCACGAGGTCACAGGACCTCGTGGAGAACCTCGGCAGGTTGATTAACGAGCTCGGAGGCTTTCATTGCTATTGCCCGGGCTGTATATCGTGAAAAGTAGATAGAACGAGAGACGAAAAGACGAGTCATGGCACGTGGTGGTTGGAACGTGTGGGCCGCAGCCCCCCTCCCGCAGCATCCGCGAAGAGTGGCACACGGTTTAACCACCCGAAAGATCTGCGTTACACTGTTTCCCACGTACTGTTATATTATATACCGTGGCGTACGAATGAATAGAGAGGTTGGGTGGGTACTTGTGCGAAATTACCTCGCAGTCATTTGCCGACTTTATCGCTCCCGTATGTATGCCAGTTTGATTATATTCACCGAAAGATGTCGGGGTTATATATTTCCGCGGGATGAGAGGGAGAACCGGGGGAGCGGCCTATCGGAGCGAAGCGACAGAGAAAGAGGAAAGAAAAAAAGAAAAAACAAGTTTTCCCAAGTCAGCTGCTGGGTTATTTGACGATTGGTATGGATAAAATTTAAGTTGTCGAGAATAAGTCGAGATGATGATAAGATATTTGCATTTTAGTAATACTTTCTGTCTACGCTCGCGAGATCAGAGTAACCGAGGGAAAAGCTGTAAGCGCGTTTATACGAGGCGTGTGTGTGTATGTATGTGTGTGTGGTAGTGACGTGCAGCGTTTTCCGCGTTAGTAGGGTACGCGGGTAGGGGAACGGTAGACGAGAGATTCCGTGATGTGTGCCTCAGTGACATCCACCGCCCCTTTCGTGTTCCTCTCGAAACGGTCTCGCTATTCATTCGCATTCTCTCCTCTCTCGCTCTCAGTTCCAAATACTGATCCCTGACAACGCGACTTCGGTAGAGAATATCTACTTCGCGCGCTCTGTTTTCAACGATTTCTCCGACTGTCTCCTTCCCTCCCTTGTTATTTGCCTCCTTTTCTTAACTCTCGACGTTTCTCGCTGTCGATGTTGTTTTTATTCTCCCCGCTCTGCTGTTGCTCTGGGTTTGCCGGATCGTGAATAGAAGATCGATTCTCAAAATTGAATCGAATCGTCGCCGTATGAATCGATGCGGCGCAATATCAAAGCGAAAAAGATCGATCCAAAGAAAATCGTTTATTTTTTATTTTTTTACACAATACGATAAAAAATTTGTTTATGGTGAGGATCTGAATACCGGGAGTATGTATTGGATCAAGGGATCACACCACTCTAGCGGCAGAAAAAAAGGCCTAACTTTGACGATTTATTTTGGAGATACGAAAAGAGGAATATGATTTCTTTTCGGAGGGCTTATTTAGCACATATTGAAGTATGAATAAAAAAAAATGTATTATCATTTTCATGCAAAATGGCGGTTTCCCCGCTTCCGCAGCGAATGCCACGCAGCGTAACTAAAAATCAGTCGCGTGTATGGAGTGATAGCAGGGAAATTGGGAAGGGTCATACGTAAAAATCCGCAATGGTATACGTTGGAACACACAATACTAAAAAAAAAAAAAATAAACAAATAAATAATAAAAATACATCAGATAATAATGGTTAGGGACCTGTACAATTTGACGATCGGTCGGGTCGTAGTATAGGAAACGAGGGATGTGGCGTATGTTTGACACGAGGCGATTTCCGTTTTCGCTGCCACTCACGGAAGAATCGCTCGTGGGGTTGGTGAAACGGGCTGGTAAAGATTGAATCGTTCCTTTGGGACGCGTCTTGTCGTCGAAGCGAGAAAGCGCGCGACGACCGACATGAAAGAGGGACAAGATGAGGGAGAAGATGCCGCGTTTGAGAGGAAGTGCGCATCGAATGAACGACAGGATGAACGACAACTTTCTCCCCTATTTTTATATCTTTATATATGCATATATATATATATATATATACATACATACCGTGTACCCTCCCGTTGCCTGTCTCCCTCGCGCCCTTCCGAACCATTCACTTGGTTTGTCGATTTCTTTTTCTTCGCCTCTTCTGGCTTCCTTTTTTCTTCGTCATTTTTTTTACCCGATCGGTTTACTTAACGAAAAGCATATTCCATCGGAAGCACTCAGCAACCTCTCTCTCTCTCTCTCTCTCTCTCGTCCCTCTTGGTTCCTTACCACCTCGGGTGTTGGCCTCCGAAGGTCGAAGGTCGAAAGTGTTATCGTAGCCATATACTGTGCCGATATGAAAGGAAGGATATAAAGAATCATTCATGATGCTGTTGCACGACCGGGGAATTCTGAATAAACATTTTCATCCAGTTTTCACTACAGAGTCCCCGGATGAGAATAACTTTAAGAGCGTTGAATATTTAGGGAAGATAAATGTCGATTTATCGTTGTTCACAACTTTCTGAAAAACTTTACGATCTCTCAGCCTCGTTATAGATAAATACAGAAATATATCTCTCTATATTATATAAATATTTCGTCGCCGCCGCCGCCGTATACAAGAGTTGACGGGAGCGAGCAGGATCGAGTAGGCGGGGTGGCCGGGTGCGGGTGCGGGTGCGGCTGGGTGTGGGGTGAGGGGGATTGTCAAACCCCCCTAGTACTTAAATATATGTACATTACGAAAATGAAATTGGAAAAAAAATGTCTTTTTTGAAAATCCTGACTGCGTATGACCCTTTAGTAAAATTAGAATTTGAATTATTAAGTGGTCACACCAATCTAGCGGCAGAAAAAAGGCCTAACTTTGACGATTTATTTTGGGAGTATGAAAAAACGAATGGGATTTCTTTTCAGAGGGTTCATTTAACACATATTGAAGTATTGAAAATCGCCTTTGTCACCTTGAACACCGTTGCATGGATCGATTTGAAATTTTGATAGTATCATAGTAGTAGCCCTATAGCAAGCTACCATTAATCCCCGACCCTTTCCACTACGACATGGAACCCGAGCGGGTGTGCATTTCCGCCACCGCTAGACGCTCGCTCGCGCATTCACTTTCGGTTCGTTAGTTCCGCGACCCCCAAAATCTGACAGGTTTCGTTTTATTAAATTTTGTTTCCGATCTCGTTTCGTTCAATGGTGGAGTTGACAGCTCGATGCCTCTCAACCACGAGGTCATAACAGCTTGTTAATTTTCCGGTGAAACAAAAATAACTGGGGCACCGCGCGCCGATTTGTGCGGACGTTCAAGTGGAGGCTGATAGCCGGAAGTAACGAGTAAGTGAAGAAATTGTAGTTGAAGAAAATCGCCGGTCACGATATATTGAAGAGGCCCGGCAGTAACGCGTATAACGTGGGGTCGTGTCGACTTGCAGGAAGCGAGGCTTCGCGCAAACGTTCATGACACAGTAGCACCTTCTTCTTCTTCTTTTTCTTCTTTTTCTTCTTTTTCTTCATCTTCTTCTTCTTCTTCCTTGGCTGTCGCTATCTCACGACGGCGTGTCCCATACAGTAGCACCGATCTTCCGCGACTCGTGCGAGCTCTGCAGAAGGAAGGCAGATGGTTTCTTCGAAGAAGGGAGAGATGAGAAAGATGAGAACGGATCTCGGAAGTGGAGTCTATAACCGGGAGGATAACGGATCGCAATGTCGTATAGGATCGATTGACAGGGCAAAGGCAGTTTGAGAAACTGGGAGGACATAAAGGAGATTGGATGAGGGTGGCACGGTGAAGCTTCGGCGGGTTCCCGTGAAACCCCTATGGATAACGTATATATACATGTGTATCTATATATCATAAAGCTGAATGTATCCACCCCCTTGTCCCTCTCTCGTCCACACTTCCCTCGCTATATGTATAAACACTTGTGTCTTCGCTCTCTCACTTTTTTCGCACCTCCTTTTTTCTCTCTTGCGATTCACATGGCCGATCGTATCGGTAAAAAAGCTCTTGTGTGCAAAAAAAGTTGTGTGCGTTCGTATCAAACCTTTTTTCTAAATGAGAATGCGATCGGACTACGGCTGATGACCCTGCGAATTTCCGGTACGAAATTAACATTTTTGTTTTTCACATCGACGACACTGTTCGTGATTTCACTCCAGTAATTTTATAATCAGGGCGAGATCGTCACTTCTATATTTTACCGTCAGAATTCATATTCAATAAAAAAGTAAAAAAAAAAAGGAAAACAAGGTTTCTCGATGCCCTGTATCCGAAAGAATACAAATTTAACCTCTTCGCCTTGTACACGATACGATCGGACATGTCAGCCACGCAACGTCAGAGATCGACAGATGAGAAATCAATTTTCATTGATTATCGATATTTATGCGGTACGAGTACTGCGTTCGCGAATTCGAGTCTTAAGGGGTAACACCACTCTGGCGGCAGAAAAAAGGCCTAACTTTCACGATGTTTTTTGGGAATATGAAAGAAGGAATCGGATCTCTTTTCAGAGGGTTTATTTAACACATATTGAAATATGAAAAAAAAAAAAATTTTATTTTTTATTTTTTTTAAATCTATTAATTTATTTGTTTGAAGATTTTTCGGACATGATTGAGCCAATTTATTGACATAAAAAACAACCGCCTTCGAACGAATTGGATAATTCGCATCACTGAACTGAACAGAATTGCAGATTTTACGAGATAAATACCGTCGTGGCCTAAAGAAATTAAAAAAAATAATGAACACAGCCTACATACTAGTTTATTAATTTATCTTAATTTTCACTATTGCTCGCGCTGTTCTCGCCCCTTTTTAATCTTCCGGAACGCACCTTTTTGGCGCGGAGTGAAACATTTAAAAAATCCTACCCCGTGCTGCAATCGAATTCTCAGATTTTTTATAATCGACTTAGGTTTTTTGCCCCTCCAGGAGGCCCGTAAAAAAAAATTTTCAATTAAATTAAAATGAAAAAAACTTGTTCTTATTACGTTCCAACGGTGCAAACTTCAGGATCATACTAATCGTTCCACGTAACCAAAATTAGCGAGGTAAAAACATCGGGAACCATGATCGTTATAGAAGGCTCATTGATTCTCCCGATGAATATATCCAATCTACCGCGTAATAATCCTCGTTCTAGCATAACCAACGCGGTTACCGTAATCCGCATTGTGATACCAGAAATCGAATAGCCGATTGGATACCGTGTACATATACGTCGAAAGTTAATTAGCGGGATTCTGTCTCGATGCTCTCGTTTCGTGAATTCGTGACCGGCCGGTAGAAATTGGATGGAGAGTCGGCAGTTGGAAAACACGACGCGGAAAAGGGAAACGAGTGAAGGGCGGTGAACGAAGGAAGATATAGAACTGTCGACTCGTCGGGTTCTCTTTTCTTTGAGATTTCAAGGATTTAACCGAAACTCGATCCCAGAGTTTCCATACCTCCTGGTTTAGAGGCGTATGTGGAGGCCACCCCGTGCTAACTCGCGTAGCACCATGCCCGTCTAATTTTAATGATCCTGATTCATTGAATATTATTAAACCTGGATAAAGCACCTGCGAGGTCTTTAAGCTTCTAAGCGCTGATGGTCCACATTTATAAATTATTAATGCGTCTATTGACATGGAATACCCCATGTGGTGGGATATTTCATGGAATATACTCATAGCAGTGGTACATATATATGTGGTAGACGCGTATACGTTAAATCGTGAAAGAGATAGAACACTAAGGATGATAAGAGAAGAATAGGTACTTCTAAAGTGTACTAATCCACCAGGGGCGCTGCCGCAACGAAAGAGATGGAACTATAGACTTGGACAGTTTAGACGCAGCTCGGCGTCCAATGCTAATGAAATTCCAGAGGGGCTCCGTGTGCCACGGCCTTTCTCCGTATGTGTTTGGTCCTTCTCCTTTTCCTGGCCCATGTCGCTCGTCCCTCACCCCGCTCCTCGAGGCTACTCCTCCTCTCTCGAGCCCTTGTTTTCACAGAACGTTCCCCGGCAACGTTTGCTCATTGAGAAAAGCGTTATACAGCCGGTAGGAACTTCTCTCGTCGACCGGACTAGGACGGGTGGCGTTTACATATATATATATATATGGATTATGGAGGAAACAGAACGGCTGAGGAGGTGAAGAAGTGGCTTCGCTCAGGAAGAGTGCTGCTGGCGACAAGTTATCCGGTTCTCCGGTTCACTTACTCGACCCACACACCCTTAACCATGAACAACCGAGCGGAGCAAGATGGTAAGAGAAAGGGAGTGAGTGAAAGAGAGGAGGCGACAGTGATAGTGCCAACGCTTGCGGAGTAAAAGTCAGACCGGAACTCGATAGGTCAGGTGTCAAACTCTGTAATCGACAGCGACTTAACTTTTTTACCTCTCTCTCTCTCTCTCTCTCTCTCTCTCTTTAGGCGAAGCGAACTCTCTGCATCTCTTCGTTTTAATAAACATTCTTGGGCAGCCGCGATGCCGGGTATATAGTAGTTGTAGTATATATACTTCTTCGTTATATATGTACTTGAAGGCAAACTTAAAACTCCGCGCCATCTCCCTCGCCATCGTGTTCGTCTCAATAATTCCTGAGACATCGGAGCGTTTTTGTTTCTCTCTTCCTCTCACAATTTTCTGTTTCTCTCTCGCTCTTTCTCTCTCTCTCTCTCTCTCTCTCTCTCTCTCTCTCTCTCTCTCTCTCTCTCTTTAGTTCCGCGATTTATTGTCGTACGGATAGCGTGTGAAGCTGAGCAGGAATGCTGAGTCGGTAATATCGTTTCTCGGAAAGTTCGAAAAAGCCGGTGATTCCAAAACGATCAGAGATACCGTTTCGTATACGGTACGCCGAATAACACCGATGGCAAAAAATGTTACGCTCTCTCTTTCTCTCTTAGAGAATGTCCGTTCAAAAGAAAAGAATCAGCCGGCAAACTACAAATTGACATTTCGCGGATTAACAAAATTTCTAATTAAAGGATTACACCACTCTAGCGACAGAAAAAGGGCCTAACTTTGACGAACTATTTTGGGAGTATGAAAAAAGCAATAGGATTTCTTTTCAGAGGGTTTATTTAACACATATTGAAGTATACAAATTTTTTTTTCTTATAATTTTGATACAAAATGGCGGCGACAGAGGCCATCTTGAAAATGGTCTTTTTTTAAAATACCTTCACGGGAGGACGGTTTTCTCATAAAAGTATGACTGGGAATAAAAAACGAAAAAATTATATAATCTATATACTATTGGCTATTGAACTGCGTAGGTTTTTTTTTTTAAATCAAATTTTGTAGAAAAGGTGCATGTTTTGAAAAAATGAATCGATTTTTGCCACAAAAAGCAGTAAATTGTTTATAAAAAAAAGTTTACATTAAATAAAAGTATTAAAAAAATATATATATTCCCGCAACATTTTGAAAATACTTCGATGCTGTGCGTGGGCGTCGGTCTTGCGCGGCAAACGGTATCGATCGAACAACTTTGGTGGAAGTCTTGGAGGGACGTAAAAATATCGGGACAATCGATCGCCGTCGAATTCGACCGATCACTCGAACTAAATACGTGACAATTCTTCATAAACACACGATAATATCGTACAATTTTTCCCGCTTTCCCATATCGAAAGGGTATCTAATCCGGAAGCTGAATTGTATCGTATATCACGATTCTTACGAGAAAGAGAGAGAGAGAGAGAAGGAGAGAATCAACGATTTACGGACTGCATCCGGTTAGTCGGTTATTCGTGTACGTTGTGGAAACGGATTTCAGTATATACAAATATATATGCTGTACAGTGAAACATCATACATGCATAATAAACGCGAAATACCGTGGGGCTTGTGGTACAGAGTGGAGACTCGCCGCGAGTTACGTACACAAACATAATTCCACGGTTTGTATGTTTGTACAAAACCACGTACATAATTTACTACCGCACATCCAAGAGAGAAAGCGATAGAGGGGGGGCTGGGCGCGGGAGGGTTGTACGCGAGGGCATATTCATATCCCATTTGTATTCGGTATTACGTGCGCATGGACTGCACAGGAAATCACACAGCTATTTCCGGCAATATCATATCCGTCATGGAGGCGATGCCGGGGCGAGAGGGACGAGAATATATTCCCACGCGTTGTCTCTATCTATCCCACCGTGTTTACGGCACCACGTGCCGTTTTGCCACACTCTTTTTTATCTCGTTTCATTTTTTCTCTTCTCATACGTTTGATATACATGTGGATGACTGTTTTGAGAACCAAGAAATTGTGGACCTCATAGTAAACGATCTCTTCGTAACTCTATGTAGGATACCCTCCGAAAGAAGTAAGACACGATAGTGTATAAATCCGACGGAGCAAAACACAAAATAATCGTACAAAATAAATGTCGTAGCAAATAAAATGAATAATTCATTTTAATTAATAGCTTCAAATGTTTCTCTTGTTTTGTTAGGTCTTTGACAATTGTGGGATCGTTTCTAGTAGAACTTTTGTGCCTGATAATAAGTGGAATATTCACTTTAATGCACGCACGAGCTAACCACTTTGTTTCCCTCTCGCGTTAACGGGCATGCTACCGGAATGAAATGATATTAGCGATATAATACAATAACATTGTTGTCTAATACATATGTGTATTGATGCATCTCTCTTGGTCGAACATTCCTCTCCAGTTTTCCATCCGTTACGTCCTGTACTCTCTCCGCAGGGTATATCACCCCACATCGTCAATATCGCTGTGGGCAACCACGTCGGGATACCCGCGGATCCTTAAACTCAGTTTAACCGAACACACGCAGCGTAGGGTTGATCAAACGTTGCGGTTAATCTCTATGTATGGCATCACAAAAGGGCTCTCCGATCGAATTTCCGTTGACACTGGTCTCTCTTGACGGTGCCCGTGTACTGGGGAAATTCTCCTAAACTGTTGTGCGGTACAGCAGTATAATTTGCGTGGTTGCCCCTACGTAATACACCTGTTGTAAAGGACAACGATAAAAATAACAGTTTGACGTGTCTCAAACGAAAAATGATATAAATTTACAAAAGTAGTACAGATTGAAACCTGATCGTTATATTCCTCTGTGAGCAAGGGATTTTTTCAATTTTGCTTCCCAACGGAGGAAAGCTTTGCGTATGCGCGAAAACTATGAGGAAGCGATAGTGCCAATTTTTACAAACACCCCTGGAGAAATTTGATACGGTACCTCCGTTTCCATCCAGACCCCGATTGCGATTCGTTAAGGGGGGAAATAGGGTTAGACGGTTAAAAAAATCGATTTTTTTTAAATTTCATAAATTGTTAGTAAAACTATTGAAAAATATGTTCCCAAAATTTTAAATGAAAATTCCGACTCGTTCTCTTGTTATAAGCCAATTAAGGGGGGAAATATGGTTAGGGCAGCGTTTGCTCAATGATTTTCATGAATTTTTTTATAGTATAAAAAATGAATATAATTTATTGAAGCTTTGAGAATAATTTATACATATATTTAAGTATACTATACAATTTTTATACATATATTTAAGTGTATACTATAAAATATTAGCGACCCCATAATGCTTGTTTTTCTTGGTAGTATTTTTTCAAACGCGTTTTTCTGAAAACGACTTTTTTTAAACTCGCGTACACGTTAGTTTGAAAAGTTATCAACCAATCGTTTTGAAATTTGGCAGTTACTTTCTTCATAGTATTGCGCTCTATATGAACCTAAAATCGGAATATTATCATCATTTAAAATAATTTTTTTTTTGCAAATAAAGTTGTAAAAAGTGGCAAAAAATCATGCTTTTTTGTTTTGACCCCTGTAAAAAATTCAATTTTCTATTTTTTCGATAGCATTTAGGTTCATATGGAAACATATAATAAAAGTAAATTCCAACCTCGTTTGATTTCAGATGAAAGTTGCGGCTTCCAGAATGTACGCAAAATGCTGAGTCTGATTGTGACCTGCAATATGGGGTCGCTAATATTTTATAGTATATACTTAAATATATGTGTACAAATTTTATAGTATATACTTAAATATATGTATAAAATATTCTCAAAGTTTCAATAAATTATATTCATTTTTTACACTATAAAAAAATTCATGAAAATCATTGAGAAAACGCTGTCCTAACCTTATTTCCCCCCTTAAGGGGTGATTCGTGGTCAGGATTTAAAAAAAAATACCTCCAAACCTAATTGATCACAATTGAAAAAACGCTATCCAACATCTTCCTTCGTCCTTAGATTCCTCGATACAACATTTTTTTCCAAAGTTCCCTGTGGTTCAAGACGGATAATTATTCCGCTCGAAGAAACTGTACGTACTTCATCCCTTGCAATGAAAAAACGTAATACCGGATCGTTGATGCTAACCGTCCTCTATTCCCCAACGGTTGAGTTTAACACCCTCACGGCATACACACATTTATAGCATCGGTTAAAACGATCCGATGTTTGCTTCACTTCGTTTTTCACACACGAGTTTATCTCTTCAGCGATTTCTTCAAGTTTCTACTTTGCGCGCCCCCACGGGATCCACATCCCATCCAGACTCGCCCAACCTTTTACTTCTCGGCTCAGCATCCCTTTCCCCTTTCCCCTCTTCCACTCCTTTTCTTCAAGCTTCTTATATTATCGTCTTTCGTCTTTCTCGGACCGTCAGACTCGCTTCGCCTTTCTCCCTCGATTCTATCTCTTTATACCACTGAGCGCCCTGCGCTCTTGCGTCCCTTCAACCGTGCTCTTCTCTCAACATCCCCTAACCCCTCTCGATCCTCATCTCGTTCCCCGACTGAGCCTTCCTCCGTCCCTCTATATATCCACTCTGCTAGCTTCTCTCTGATCCGTTGGAATTCCTTTGCGAACTTTCCGATATTCATATCTGCGGGCCAGTACATCAAAAATTCCTACCATCCTTCCCACCATCATCGCTACTATCGCTACTGCTACAACCAAACTCTTTCCCTCTTTCTCTCTCTACCAGCGAAAGAAGAGTATACAGAGAGAAAGAGAGAGAGAGAGAAAGGAAGAGTACACATACGCGTCTACTTTCCATCCGAACCGCCGCTTCTGATACTCGTTTTCACTGGCCATAAAGGATTCGCAGCCACTTGCAATATCAACGAGATCCTTCTTCTTCCGTTGGACCACGCGCCCGAGACAGTGTATCCCGTGGCGCATATCCGTTAGATCTCGACGTATATTCGATTTTCGGGAGCAGCAGCAGCAGCCAAAAAAAAAAGTATTCCATCGTCACGATATATACTTACCCGGTATCCTGTCGACGTTTTGCACGGGCCGTTTCAGCTGACATTCCAGACAACAATGATTCTTCAACATCCCGATGTGCCCTGGCGCTGCACGATCATCGTTCCAAGGAGACGAATCATTAAAAACGATTGTCCGACGAGATTAGTTATGAACAGTCATTGTTAAATAATAATTGCACTCTGTATACCATTGTAGCGGGATATTCGAGTATCGGGTAGTCCGTTGTGGTGTGGACGTCACGTTCCAAAGGACGTTCCCGATAGCTCATTATCTTGAATAATCATTGTGGTCATTTCTACTGTACGCAGTATGTACTATATCTCTCTATATTATATAAATACTAGGGGGACTTCGCCCCTCTGCGCACCGCCCCCGCACCCGGCCACCCCGACCTCGATCATTTAAAACGATCGTTTCAAAAAAATAAAAATAAAAAACTGCGTGGTTTTTAGGATTGTAACGACAATCTGAAGAATTGCGGATCAAACCCCAGGGGATGAGGGTCACAGTCAGGTCGATTTGACGCGAAATGCTCTGTATGCACGTTCTGAAGCGAATCCGCGAAGTGTAACTACCCTCCCTCCACCCCCCACCTCCAATAGCATTATTTCATTCGCCCCTAATTTTTTCCCTCGTCCTCGGGGATTTCATTCTCAAATGAGCCGGCGAGAGTTTATTCACAAAATTTGACGATCCATTAGCAGGGAAATGGCGAAAAAAAAATGTTTGATCATTTTAAATTAAATTCAATATCAACAATTCGATGTTCTAAATAATATAAAATAAATAATCGTGGGAAGATAATGGACGGAGATGGGTAATAAATGGAAACAGCCCACTGAACGTCGGACACAACTTTATTATAACTTTGTTTTCAACAACCAATTACATAACAGTCATCTGACTCGTTCCATCGAAAGCAAACGGTTTTTCGTTTATTAGATTTTTTTTCTTTTGTTTTTTACTTTTCTTCGACACTCCTAGAACCGGAGCAGGCATAATGTCGTCGAGTCATTGCATTCGCGCGTTATCATTCGCTTCATTTATTTTTCACACCTGCCATTAAACATTCGTACCGAGCTCGTCGTAAGGTTTTTTATTTTTTTTTTTTTTTTTTTACTTACATACGCGATAAATCAATAGGAAGGATTTTCCCCGTCGATTTTAGATACATTTGGCACGGTCCGTATTTTCAATGAGACGAGCCCTTTTATTTCACAATCTTCGATTCGTTCATTCCTCAATTTGTTTTTCTATCCGCCTACCACAATGCGTCAATGTTGCTCTTTTCGATTATATTCATACACTCATTGCCGTTATGCACGAGTACGCGGGGATTGAAAACAAAAAATACATCGAATCTTTTTTTAAAAACGTAAACGTCGATCTGCTTTAGGCATTATAAAGATTTAAGAAAATACGAAAATTGCTACGTTCAATCGGGTATTTTCTTCAAGAATGAGCGACACTCGAGTGAAAACTCTTTTCGAATATTCTTTTGAGAATTTCCGCGAATTAATTGTGTGTTATTAGTGCAACGTAAATAATGATCATTTGAAAAGAATGATTCGTCAAGAATGTTCTCCGAGTTTTGGAGAAAATTTTTATTTTTCCACTGGCTCGTTCTTGATTTAATTGCAGTGTTCTCGCATTTTTGTGGCCACCTCGCCCGAAATAAACAGAATTACAGTAATTTCGCTTTACGTACGTAACTCGTCGTTGGGGGGATGCGAATATTTTTTAATATTATCATTACTTATTGATGAACCGTTTCACAATAATCCTCGCCAGACTCATACTCATTGATCCATGAAAATATTAATTACGTCCTCGTGTACCTGTCCCTCACGTCACAGGAATTGTATTATCTACAGGTTTGATATGGGCTATGCGGGATATGCATAAGCTTAAAATTTACGTACGTACCTGGGATCATTGCACAGCTTGATTTTTCCCCAGGTTACGGGGCGTTACATTTGTCTTTTTTGAAAAATATGATATACATCGGACGTGAAAAAGTGAGAAAAAAAAAATCAATAATCCTTGTTTTATTTTTTGAGTGTGTTTTAACGCTCGAATATTAAATATATGCGAATTAATTTTCACGAAAGGAACGCAAAAAACGAGAGAAACCCGTTTGCATATGCTCACAAATTCCATTATAAATTCTTGCGTTAAAAAAAGAACATTCACGCGAGTCAATTAACGAGTTAAGGGGGGAGATAGGTTTAGGACTACGTTTTTTGACTCTCATGAATTTTTTGGGAAGAAAGGAATGTATTTAATTTATTGAAACTTTCAAAAGATTTTCTACGTATATTCAAATAGATATCATAATTTATTTGAAGTTTTTTCTCAGAAATTATGGAAGATATCAGCTCGGAGGTCGCCATCAGACGCAATAGCTGATTGTGAACATTCCGGAGGCCACAGTTTTCATCTTAAATTAATAGGGTTTTAAATTTACTTTAAGGACATATCTTCTTTCTATACGAACCTAGCTTCCCCCCAAAGAATTGAAAATTGCATTTTTTAAAGGTGTTTAAACAAAAGAGTATAATTTAAAAATACTGCTCTTTTGTTTAAACACCTATTAAAAATGCAATTTTCATTTTTTTGAGGGGAAGTTAGGTTCATATAGAAAAAAGCCATGTCCTTAAAGTAAATTTGAAACCCTATTGATTTCAGATGAAAACTGTGGCCTCGAGAATGTACACAAACAGCTACGTCTGATGGTGACCTCCGAGCTGATATTTTCCATATTTTCCGAGAAAATACTTCAAAAAAATTACGATTTTCATTTAAATATATGTATAAAATGTTCTCAAAACTTGAATACATTATATGCATTCCTTTTTTGCCAAAAAAATGATAAAAATCACTAAAAAAAACATAGTCCTAAACCTATCTCCCCCCTTATTTTTTTCCTTTCAAATATCGAGGAAAAATGATAAAATTCCAAAACAATTAACAAAACAGTTTTCATTACCGTTACGATCGTTCGCTCTCTCAACGAAGAACAATCTATTATTATATGTACACACTACACGGATGATGACACGATGGAAAAAGGGTGCCCGACCATTTTACACGATATTACAAGCATCAGCATGGATACTCCCGAACGGAGCGACGGTATACATGTAGTAACTATATATATATGTATATGATTAACAATCAACGAAAAAAAAAAAACCTGCACATCGTCGATTCAACCGGACACATACGCACACAGGCATAAAACACACAAATCGTAAAAAGACGATTTTTTATTTCCATCACAATAATTTTTTATTCGATCGAAACAAACGTTGTTCTTTAGTCCGCAATGAAATTAATTTAAATGCGAATGAATTCAATTTTCGCCGATCGCCCGTACCAACAGTCTTTGTTCATCGTGCATTAGGCATTCAAAAAAATAAAAACATCGCGTCTCCCTACGGAATTTACGAGATAATTTCTCTCGAGGACGAGCAAGGTACGGCGAATCTCGTTGCATGTTAACGTCGTCATAGTCACGGTGGAATAACACGGATATCTCGATTCCCCTGAGATCGTCACGTGATCGTTGACCGTGTAGTAAAAGAAAAATTGCAAGCGTCACCTCGCGATTTATGCGTTTAAGGGGAGAGACAGGTTTACCACTAAGTTTTTTTAGTGATTTTAGCGGTGGAAAATATGGGCTCCCACCCATCGCAGGTCGTCATCGGATGTAGCCGTTTGTGTACATTTTGGAGGCCATAGGTTTTATCTGAATTCAATAGGATTTCAAATTTACTTTGAGGACATATCTTTCTTCTATATGAACCTAACTTCCCCTCTAAAAATTCAAAATTACATTTTTTAGAGGTGTTTAAACAAAAGAGCATTGTTTTTTAAATTATGCTTTTTTGTTGAACCACTTCTAAAAAATGCAATTTTCAATTTTTAGAGGGAGAGTTAGGTTCATATAGAAGAAAGATATGTTCATAGAGTAAATTCGAAACCCTATTGATTTCAGATGAAAACTGTGGCCTCCGGAATGTACACAAACAGCTACGTCCCTTGGTGACTTCCGATCTCATTTCTTCCATATTTTCCGAGAAAGTACTTTAAAAAAATTACGATATTTATTTGAATATACGTATAAAATGTTCTCAAAGTTTCAATAAATTATATACACTCCTTTCTTGCCAAAAAAATTCATGAAAATCACTAAAAGAACGTAGTCCTAAACCTATCTCTACCCTTAACGACGTATCGTGGTAGGGAGCATCGCCCGATTCTGCGTTTCGTTAAATATCGATAATCGATGATTATTCGCGGCGCTGCGAGTAATTTCAAACGTAATCACCGCAGTTACTGGGAAAATACAAAATTTTCATCATCTCTCCGCTCTCGAACGTTCGCGGAAATCCGTTTCGAACGATAGCGGTGAATTTTGAAACGTTGCGTCTAGGCTCTAGCGAATGACAAATGCGGTTCAAAATAGCGACACCGGGGTGACGGGCGAATTTTCATAAAAACAAGTGTCTTCCGCAACCGTTTTACAGCTGAAATATTTTTTTAATTCTAAAATGGACTTTTGGCATCCCGAAATCGAGATTGTTGCTGACAACAAACTTCTCGATGTGGGTGAAAAAAAAAAAATGTAACAGGGTCTTATCCTTGATGCGTGTGACAGAGCCTGCGAATTTTCATTGAAACGAGTGGTTTCCACAATTGATATCGGAAAGTACCTTTTTTTTTAAATACGAGAGAGCTTTAATTATCCAAAAATGATCGATGTTGCGGCGAACAAACACTCGTCCTTTCGTACGAGAAACAAATAGATCGTGAATCATTTCGTCCGTGGTGGCCCCATCATCTTTTCTCTGAAACGGTTGCCCTTCCGCACGATTAATCATTGCCGTTGCGGAGATCAACATCTTCTTCAATTACGGAAAAAATATTTATATTATTCGTTCCGTTCGTAATCACTTTGTAAACGATCGAACGTTATTTGTCATTCGCCAGAGCCTAGAGTTCGGAGAAACGTTCGGTACGATAACGATCAGTTGTACATATCCATTTTCCTTATGACACGGCCCGAGTGCAATGGAACTTTCAGTAAGTTAACAGAGCCTCCCACAAGTTTAACATTCGAGAAGTTTAAGATTCACGAAATGTATATTACTTCCTAGTGAAATCAGTATCGAACTAAAGAACGGAAGGATATTGTCACTTTGTCCGAAGATTGATAAATTTTGTGGAACGGTCTGGAAATTCCGATCTAACAAAGCTCCGCCGGTGTAAAACTCCGAATTTCAATTTTACAATTTCGGAGCTTCCACAGTTCGGAATTTCACTACCCCTCCCAAATTTGATACATTTTCATGATGTTGCAATTTGTTTAAATAACGTGTCCCGTAAGTTAATTTAAGTTTTTGAAGTAAATTCAAGTTTATGAAATTAATTAAATTTGTCAAGTTATCTTGAGTTTACGAAGTAAAAGTTTCGAGTCTTCGAAGTTTTTGATGTTAATTTAATTTATGAAGCAAGACATAGAAAAAATTAACTTCAACAACTTCGCAGACCCCTAGTTTTTTGAGTTAATTCAAGTTTATGATGTAAAAGTTTCGGGTTTCCGAAGGTTTTGAAGTTAATTCAAGTTTATGAAATTAATTAAATTTATGAACTTAACTTGAGCTTATGAAGTAAAAGTTTCGTGTCTCTGGAAGTTTTTGAAGTTAATTCAAGTTTATGAAGTAAAACATAGAAAGAATTACATTCAAAAACTTCGGAGACCCGGAGCTCGCGAGTATTAGTTCGGCTATACGACGTTCCTCGATGTATTTATTTTACGATCCAGTACAAAAAATCGCGAAGCCCTCACCGGAAGTGCACACATTGTTTACAGAGTCTACGTGGACAATGATATATATTCGTGATTGCACGAGATAATCCGCAGTAGTTTTGCTCGCCCGGTATCACGAATAACACGGATAATGCGATTTTCCTTGCTGACGACGCGATATACGTGCAAAGTTAATCACCGTAACTTTCGGGAAACAAATGCCAATTTGCGAAAAATCATGAATCTGGTGATTACGAATTTGAGGGAATCTGATTTTGGGAAATATGATAGACTACCTCTCGGAAGTCCACTCATTCCGAGCTCGACTGTCAGATTGTTTTTAGAGGCTCCGAGATCCCTCCTTATAATTTTTCGTCTCAAGCACACGTTATTTATGCAAAACGTGTCATCTACAATCTTAACTGTGGTTTAAAAACGTGTCAATGCCTTTATTTTTGTACTTTCCAACACTGATTTGACTAAGACGTAACTGGCGTCCATCTTTAAAGGGAAGGCGCCCTCTTTTCCCACCTTTCCGCGCTCGTAAATACGCAAAAGACAGAGAAAAACTTACTAACGCATTATTCTCGAAGACGGCTAAAAAAATTGATCAAAATAGTGAAGCCGTCCACGTTTATTAATTACGCAGACGACCCCGCTATTTTTTTTTTCAATTCGAACAAGCCACCGCCGAGAAAAATGCGTTGGAAATTTTTTCGCGGTTACTTTTACCTTTACCGCCTCGATCGACCGTCAACAAACAAGCGTTTCCTATTTTTTCGGAGATTTTCGACACTCCGGACAAATGACAAATCCCTTGCACAATTGATCCGACATACCGAAACTGAATTTACATTTTTTCCGAAATCGCAAAAATGTCTCTGAAGTAAAAAAATGTCCCTTCAATACGGTATTGATCCGTGACCAAGTGAGAAAATGGCGTTTATCCAGAGAGGTAGTTCTTCTTCATCGTTTTCTTCTCCTCGGTTGGATATCGTCATCGAGCAACGACAGGTGCCGCAGGACAGAGGGGAAGGTGTGGAAAAGGGCGAGAAAATATATAAAATTTTACCTTATCGAAAGTACCAAGGTGGTTGGAAAACGACGCGAGTACGACTGTGACGGCGTTTCGATCGCTAGTCCTCGGGGGGGGCAGTGGCGTCCCCTACATTGCGAGTGAACTTTCGCCGTGTGCGCGGGGTACACCACGCGTTTACAGCTTACAGGGAAAATTAGCTTACGTATAATACAGAGACGATTCGTAACAAACGACGAGAAGTATCGCGAGAGCCGGATATCGAAATCTCTCGGCGTTGGTAGTCGCGGCTGATGAACCGTCCGTTTCGGATGGTGTCTGCGAGGTAGAACCTGTCTCTCTCAATGAACCCTGATAAACGTGATTCAGCCTGTGACCCCGATGATCCCGGGCTTCGTTCGTCCCCTCGTCCTCGTAAGCATCACCGTTTTTCTTCGAGTGCTCCGGCAATCGCATGTCTTCAAGCACAAAAGCATATCCATTTCGTACATAAGATGGTCGATGTCGTTTCAAAAGACGTTAAAAAATATTATGCAAACCGCATAACGGACGTTGTAAATTGTTGATTTTTCAGCAATAATCCAATTTCAGTAGCGTCTTTTATTAACGCGACACGAATAAAACGGTTTTTGATCTTTCGCGCGAGCTGGAAAACTCATACCCCCTCGTACCAGGCATCGTGCACGCTCTCCCAATGTTTATTTATCCTATCGTTGCTGTGATAAAGCAATTTTAAATTGATCCGCGAGAGGTCAGGGTTGCTAAATGGCAAATCTCAATACATCGGAAACAAAGAAAAATTACGGCATATTCGTGTATATGGAATTAGCAATTTAATGAACCATTCTCGGCCCGTTAAATCGATCTTACTCCGGAGCTATCGTACGTTCCGGATATTCGCGTCTCCATCGGCAATTTTTATTGCCAATTGTTCAACATCGCGGAGCAAATTTGTCAAGAGCCATTAACTTACATTTCATCATCGAAAAACATTAATCGTAAAGACATTGGAAGCGACTCAACGTGGGAAAAAGGGTCATTACATTCGGGTATCGTTGCGTATCCGCAATTTCACATTTTTTTTTGTTCTCTCACGGATGAGACGAGAGCCCATCAGGTCGCGTTACTTCTCCACTGTTCGGGCCGTTCGAGATAGCAAGGAGTAGGGCAAAGGCGAGAGGGAGGAACGGCGGAGGATAGGAATCACGAGTATTTTCACGCTCGAAGTAGCACAGCCGCGCCAGGCAAGAATTTCGCTTTGACGTGTGGGGGCGCTCCCCGCAGCTCCCAGCTCCCTCTCGTGTTTGGTAGATTCAATTTATCTTGTATCCCCGCAAAATCGGCACGATATTGGGGCGAAGTACGGGCCATGTCTGTCCTCTGTGTGTACGGGGAGCTCTCCCTCTCACGGCGATGTCAGTTTCCGAGGTTACAGTGGCGTCGTTCGAAGCCTCCCCCCTGCCGCCCAACGTTCCAAAGAAAAAATCACGAGAGGGAGTGAGAGGGATACGGGATAGACAAAAAAAAAACGAAAGCGGCGCTTATCGAGAGGAAGCGAGAAGCTGCGTTACATCGTGAGCTATGCGAGTAGCGATCCGGGTGAGAGCGAGGAGGGAAAAGGAGCCAAAAAAAAGAGACAACGTGTGAGAGATTGTTGAATCGCGAACCGGCCGCACCTCCCCGAAATGGCAGTTTAGCACTGATAACACTTGGCCGACTTTTATCGATCATGTCTGGCAACAGATGGCTTACCCAATTCCCAGGCACTGGTCCAACTCCTCGTACACACCGCGCGTTGTCTCTCTCTCACTTTTCCTCTCTTTCACGGGTTTTTCCCGTCTCGCCGATCGGCCCCGCACGTTCCCCGATAAACGATAACTAATTCGACACCGCGCCCCCCCCCCCCCCCCCCCCCCGCCGATTTGCCACCCTCGCTCGTCTTGCCGGGATATTGTTAATGTTTCGAACTTTTCGTCGAGTCTTGACCGAACGTGGAACATCACAAAACGGTATTACCGAGCTTTTCGCGCGGTCAACAACAGCGCGGGAAACCAATGTTTTACCCCTCATCCCGGATAAGCTACCTCTTTCCCACCCTCCTCGCTATCTCGTCCTTTTTTCTCACTTACTCCGTCTATTTCTCATCTAACCTCACTTTTGCTATATTTACTTTCGTTCATTTTTCCAACCCCGTCTCGCACTTTAAGGGATGACATCAGTCTAGCCGCAGAAAAAAAAGAACTAACTTTGACGAATTATTTAGAGAGCATGAAAAGAGGAATAAGATTTCTATTCAGAGAGTTTATTTAACACACACTGAAGTACGAAAAAAAAAATGTATTATTATTATTTTGATGGAAAGTGGCGGCGACAGAGCCCGATCTTGGAAATCGTCTTTTTCAAGCTGGGAGGACGTATTACTTGAACACCGTTGCACAGATCGATTTGAAATTTTGATAATGGCCTCACAATTATATTCTCTATCATAGTACGTAGCCGTTTTTTGATTTAACGTAAACTTTTTTTTATAAACAATTTACTGCTGTTTTTTTGGCGAAAAATCGATTCACTTTTTAAAAAGTGCATCATTTCTACAAAATTTGATTTAAAAAAAACCCCCCTATGCAGTCCCATAGTCAATGGTATGTAGATTATAAAATTTGTTGGTTTTTTCGTCCAGGTCTTATACTTTACGAGAAAACCGTCCTCCCGTGAAGGTGTTTGAAAAAAAGACGATTTTCAAGATGGGCTCTGTCGCCGCCATTTTGTACGAAAAATATAATATAAAAATTTCTTTTCATACTTCAATATGTTTTAAATAAACCCTCTGAAAAAAAATCCTATTCCTTTTTTCATACTCCCAAAATAAATCGTCAAAGTTAGGCCTTTTTTTCTGCCGCTAGAGTGGTATTACCCCTTAACCTCCATCCTCTCTTTGAGTGTTTTCTACCCCACGGACGTACACTTTTCTGGCCACAACTCTCTCTCGCGCCACTCGCATCCTTCTCTGGACTCTCTTCATACCCCTTCACTTTAACCCCTCCCGCTCCCTCCTTTCTATCTCCGTCTCTGTCGTCTCCCTTTTGACGATCCTTTCGAGACTCACCTTTCGGCTCTGACGGATCCAACGGTTAATCTACTCGGCTTATCCGATCGCGTGACTCTCTTCTCGTGGATCAACTTCTACTCGGAGCCCCCCTACACCGTTAACCCTCGCTCCCATCCCTCCTTTCCTCTCGCGCCGCCCTGTTTGCCGAATATCGCGGGGGCAAAACTGCTGTTTGGCTTGAAGGGGATGAACGGGGGAAGGAAGAGAGAGGAAACGCAACTGGGATCCCACACGAAACGCGATAAATACGAGCCGAGAAACAAGCAACATGCTTGTTTGTACCGGATAATTGGTCGGGAATCCACGAGAGTTGAATACTCGTCGAGCACTCACTCCCTCTGTCACGCACTGCTCCATTTTTTTATCCCGTATTTTTATTAAGTTGCGCTTAACAATAATAAAAGTCGCGAAGATGGACTGTCATTGCGGAATGGGACGCGAGGGGTTGTAATATTTTCGCAATGCTCACAGAAATTTCGTTCGTTGCGGTTATTGTTACTTACTGTAAAGCCGTATAGTCCCCTCCGCATCCCCGATGGAATTTTTCGAGATGCATTTGTAACCGCCGAGATCGAGCGCTTGAAGATTACGAATGATAAGTCGCATCTGGACGCTGTACACCGACATTTTTTCCTCCGTCATGGAGTACTTCTGATTGTTGATAATCATTTCACCTGCAGCGCGGACAAAAGGACGAGAATAGAGGATACGAGATTACGGAATTAATAAATCGATATAAACCGATCCAATATTCCTTCTCAGATAAATCGAAATACCGCAAAAAGCATTTGTCACTTTATCAATTAAAACCTCGAGTAATCGATTCGTTTATAGATCGAATTCGTTTCGTGAGACTGTTACGAGACATTAGTTTTTGCAGCGAAGGATACGAACGAGGACGAAGCTTTCTCGGTTTCTAAAAGAAAGGAAAGCAAAGAAAAAAAAACATCCACTGTCTTTCTATTTGACCTTACCGGTCTCCCGAGTCCAGTAGTTGATTGCTTTGGGCGAAGCTTCCACGTGACAGATCAACGTGACGTTTGTCCCCGTCGGGGCTCCCACCAGCTGGTTTGGCACTTGGATCATCGGATGAACTGAAACATATAATCTTCGATCATATATATATATCGATATGTGTGTGTGTGCGTAAATATATATATATAGCTTCCATCGCGAGGGAACGAGCCGTCCGAGATCGTGGAAAACGCGAGGGGCCAAGAGTAAAATGGCCGGGAGAAATGAGACGATTGTGAAACGGGATAGATTGAAACCGCGAGAAACAAAAAAGTTTAAAAACACGACGAAATCGCATAAAAAAAAAGAAGAAAAAATTTAATTGAAGGAGTGAAAGAGCACTCGAGAACGAGACGCCCGGGGTATATCTATTTGGTCGGGGTAACTTTCCCCCGACGCTCGTCACGAACGATCATAAGCGGCTCCCAAACAGTGCAAACATAAGCCGCTTAACGTGTAGCTGGCCAAAGTACTCGGAGGTACCAACTTTGTCTGGTGGCATTATACCCCCTCCTGCATTGTTATTCGTATAAAACCAGTCGATATCTTCCCCTAAGCAAGTAACGGAAATACCGCATGATCGGGTATTGTTAAAACACGATACGAAAGGTTTCTTTCTCAACTTTTCATCATCGGAAACTTCCGACGATGAATAACGTTGGTTTCCATATTTATTACTCGCAAATCGCTTTGTTATTATTACTATTGCCAATGTCATTGTCGCCGCCATTTTGTATAAAAATGATCATAACCTTTTTTTTCTTAATACCCTCCGAAAAGAAATCCTATTCCTTTTTCCATACTCCCAAAATAAATGGTCAAAGTTAGGCCTTTTTTCTGTGGTGTTAATCACGAGGGCCCGCGCGTAACCTCGTGAAAAGAAATTGGCGTTATCGTTCCCCGGAAGCAATGGGGAGGTTGCATCGTCGAAGTGCAATTTTTAAATTCGTCAAATTTTCGCGAAAACCACCGAAGATATCCGCGCTCCACTTGAAATTCCCAGCACCGTTAATGAAATACAAAAAATATAGACATAAAAACTGTATGTGTATACGCGGATGATGTATACATGCATTACATAGAAGATAAAGGTCGCTTATGTTCATATATATATATATATACATGGATATAGTATTACAACGTTGGAGCAATTAAAACTTTCTCGCCTCAGTTATTGAGGGTTAGCGAGGAGGGTGCGCTGCTTGCGCCTCGCAATAAATCAATCCCATGCCACACGGAATCTGCCCGCTTGTGGACTCTCGGCACACGTTATATGTCCGTGTATATCCAATATATATATATAGATCTTTTATTTTTTTTTACCATTCTCTTTTTGTCTCTCATTCGCTTTGTTTCCCTCATGCAGTATCTCGCCTATCTCGTTGGCGTTAGTACGATGCGTTGAATACAACGTTGAAGGGTCGGACAACAACAGCAGAGAGTATACCGTGTATATATACATCTATATCCATATATATATATATATATATATATATATATATATATATATATATATATAAATATTGAGCTTTCGAGCATTTGAGGTAACCAATTAATCCTCGCGATTGAGCGTGGCTGAGAACCGACTCCCTCACTATTCTATTGCGATCGAAACGTATTTCATTTGTACCACTCGACCAACCATTCGGAAAATAAAAAGGTTTAATCGGGGGGCGTTTGGCAGTCCGTATATCGCGTATACAAATATTGCCAGAAACGATTGTCCGAGTCAGGAAACGAGAATGCCAAGCGTCGATTCTTCGTTCTTTATTAAAATGATATGATATCCGCCGCTTATGCCGTGCGTCACTGTTATTCTTCGGCTGTACTTGAATCGGTGTACGCGGCTCCCGCACTGCTTTTCTAGGTTAGGTTCATCGCGGCGATCTGAAGTACGCGCATGAACGAACTCCGACCGCGACATCGACGGCCAATCATAACGACGAGTTAGTCGGCTGCAGACATAAATCGCATTTCGAGATATTTCTTCACGTGGCTTTTTTCGCGCATAGGATCAATCCAAATCGGGCCCGAGGTTAAAATTCCGAACTGTGAAAGCTCCGGCGACGGTGTAAAACTCCGAATTTCAATATTACGAACTACATGTTTCCGTATAGTTTATTCCGACGAAAATGTACATGGCTGACTGTAAATAACATCAACCGGTACGAAATGGCGATAAAAAAATGACACACATTTAATATCGTATTCGGTCGGTAGTACCGTTTGAAAAATTTCGAACAACTGATGTTTAGAGATCCATAAAGTTCCGAAAATTATTGTAGATCGAGGGGGCAGATAAGTTCGGGACTACGTTTTTTTTAGTGATTTTCATGATTTTTTTTGGCAAAAAAGGAATGTATATAATTTATTGAAACTTTGAGAACATTTCATACATATATTCAAATAAAAATCGTAATTTTTTCAAAGTATTTTCCCGGAAAATATGAGCTGCCACCCATCGGAGGTCACCATCGGACGTAGCTGCTCGTGTACATGCCGGAGGCCACAGATTTCATCCGAAATCAATAGGGTTTCAAATTTACTTTAAGGACATGTTTTTCTTCGACACGAACCTAACTTCCCCCCAAAAAATTGAAAATTGCATTTTTTACAGGTGTTTAAACAGAAGAGCATATTTTTTGCCATATTTTTAGACTTGTCAAACACCTTGAAAAATGCGATTTTCAATCTTTTGTTCCAAGTTAGGTTCATATAGAAGAAAGACATGTCCTTAAAGTAAATTTGAAACCCTGTTCATTTCCGATGAGAACTGTGGCCTCCGGAATGTACACAACCCAGCTACGTATGACGGTGACCTCCGAGTTGATTCCACATTTTTCGAGAAAATACGTCAAAAAAATAACGATCTGTATTTGAGTATATCTATGAAATGTTCACGTTATGAATTATATTCATAGCAATGTGAAAATATCACGTGATCTTTGAGTTACGATACTTAACGATTGTTAGTTATAAATATTACGAAAGAAATCCTCGCTGTGGGCCCGGGGGTTATGGGAACCACTTGCGTGACCACGGCAATTCAATGAAAACCGGATTATCCGTCGTGATCGCAATCCGTTAAAGCAGGTGCTAGATCAACCGGGAGTATGACCTGGTGCTGTTGGTGGTGCGCAACCTTCTTTGAATGTTCACTGGATCGCGTGTGTCGGTGGTTGGTGCGTGTGTGTGTGGGCTGCGAGTATATCCAATTTCCGGGGAGGAATTACCTTTCTAGAGCTGTTGCAAAGATAGCGTCACAGAGAGAGAGAGAGTGAGAGAGAAAGCCTCTAACCACAGCTTAAAGTCCTTCCTCCTCGTCTATCGCCACTTTTCTTGCTGTATACATCAGCGTACTATCTAACTTGCTCTGTCTCTACCATCGTTCCCGCGATCTCTCGTCACGTCAGACATGTCTCTCGCCGTAGAGCCCGTATCCCGGTAAATTTTCCATTTCGGTCCAATACAGGAAAATAAAAGTGGATTTACTTCCACTGAAGTAGATTTCACTCGTGACAAATAAACTCCGTATTAACAAAACGAAATTTAGTTTTGTTCAAATGAATTTCGCCCAAGTCAAATGTGTTACGTCTCGGCCTTTATTTTTATGATTTAACGGGTAATACCACTCCACCAGCAAAAACCAGGCCTAACTTTGACGATTCATTTTGCGAGTATGAAAAAAGGAATAGGATTTATTTTCAGAGGGTTTATTTATTTAGCCATTATGATTGGCTGTCGGTGTTGCGCTCGGAGTTCGTTCATACGCATACTTCAGATCGCACGATGAACCTAACCGACCAAAGCAGCGCGCCAAGCGCGTAAACCGATTCTCGTGTTTTTAAAATCCACTTCCTAATGCACTCGGATCTCTTTAAACGAACAAAATTTAAGTAAACGACAATGGGATACGATTTGGAACATTCGTCGATGGAAAATTCAAATGAAATTTAATCCAGATTTGTTCAAATCAGCAAATAAATACAAAATTGTAAAATGAATTCCACGATAACGACAAATATCGCCGGAATCAAGCGAAATTTATTGGAATTCAATTAAATTCCGTTCGATTAACTTTTTCGATTATACTTTCAATATTAATTTCAGTGAAATAAATGTTATTTCTGTTTAACGACCACCGACACTTACGTAAATATATAATAATGGCGTAATGCATGCGAACTTTTTTTTTCTCTTATATTCTTTGTGAATTCTTTCCCATTTTTTTTTGTATTTTTTTTTGAATGTTAGGTTCAGAGCCGTAGCGCATGAATACTCATTAAACGCTGCTCTGGATTGAGAGAGGGAGAGTGTGGCAAGCGAGAGATAGAATGAGGGAAAAATAGCAATACATAGACGCGAAGCGGAGAGAATTTTCGACGCGTCTGGTTCCGCTGCGGGATTCACTGTTGGGTGTGAGGAAGAGGAGAAAAAGCTCCCCCCCATCCCCCGCCCATTACGTGTTTTATGAGCTCGCACTGTGTAGCCGTGTTTTTCATTTATTCCTCGTTTTTTTTTTTCCCTCATATACCTTTTGGATTTCTCTTCCGTACGCAAGAGCCCATTGTCCGGTCGTATCCGAGAATAATTCATCGGTTTTAGTAAATTCATACATGGGGTGGAAACGACCTGGTGGTGAGTAGGCGCGGTCCAATCTACGATTCACCGATATTTATATGTATTATAAATTTTAATTGAACGTAAAAGGAACACGAGAAACAAAAACACATAACAACGGCGCTAATTGATAGATTTTTCGAGAATCCACGTAGAAAAAATGAAGTTGCTTCCGAAAACTAATGTTTTTCTTGTCCTCGGTCTATTTTTCTTTGACTTCGGGTTCTCCGGAGCGTGAGTCGCCGCAAACGATTTATAATACTATCGGCAATTTTCAACTTTCCGTCTTTCGCGACTCAAGAAAGTTTGTTTTTTTTTTGTTTTTGTTTTTTTCTGTTTTTATTTATTTTTTGTTTCCTTACCCGAAGCCCTCTTCGGAACCATAGGAAAGTGATGAAAGAAAAAAGAAAAGTTTTCGTTACGACAGTTTCACGTTTGCGTAATCACGAGTCAAAGCACCGCGATCCAGACGGTACTCTCATTATTTCCCCCCCCATCACTCTCTCTCTCTCTCTCTCTCCCTCTCTCTCTCTCATTGTCAAATGGGGGCGGAAAGGTGAGGAATATGTTGGACAAACTTTTTAAATGTATTCAACGCTAGTTTATATTTTTCCACTTTAACATCAGGTAACTTTTTCAACTTTAACATCAGATAACTTTTTCACATTGCCGAATTGAAAAAATCTGACAATCAAGTTTTTAGATAATGGATTTTCGATGATATAGAATTATGAAAATACACGATACATCATCGTTCACACTTTGAAGTGCTCGTGAGAAATTAAAAATTTTGCCGATAATTTGCTGTTTCGAGAAGCAGCCATTTTGTCTCCCGGCGTTGTAGCAAAGCGTACGTGCGATAAGCACACATTTCCTCTCGTTCGTATCTTTGTTTATTGTGTATGCAGCGGAACGGGTGTAAAACTTGAACGACGGCCGGAGGGAAAAAATAAAGTTTACGCTCCTTGCCCGATAGGAGCGTAAGATGGTGAACCCATCGTCGGATCGTAACCGCGTAAGCCACATCTTTCTCCGACCGTGTGAAAATGCATCGAGAAAGAGGGTCCGGTTCGTCGGGGGGGGTAGCGAAAGGGAGCTGGCAACCATTATCTTATCACTCCAGCTCGAGCTGTCCTCTCCTTCGTGGTATTAATAACGCGCCCGCTTCCTCGCTCCCTTCCTTCAACATGTCCCGATCCCGCAACCTTCCTTCTCCCTTTTCCGGGTGCTTTTACTATCGTTGCTGGGCGTTTCACGCTACCCATTTCCTTTCTCCCTGTCCACTCGTTCCCTTTTCGTCCAAATTCGCTTCATCCACCGATGACCCCCGCTCGCGCCCTTCGTGAAACCGCAGAGCTGCGTCCCGGCGACCCAACTTGGAAACCTATTACACTCCCGATGTTTCGCTTTGCAGGCTTATTTCATACCGCAATCGCATCAAGGAGAGCTCTACCTCGTCGCACAGCCTTCCACCCGTTGTCCTCTATCCTCTGTCCTTCGTGTTATTTTCTCCAGCATGCAAGAGCACCTTTCCGGGGCAACGGTAAACCACGTTCGCGACGCTCGTACAACGGCGCGGGGCCTGGCTATTAGCCCGGGGATTTCTCGTCTCCCAATTTAAATGATTTATTTCAAAGCTCCGCGGAGAAACGATTCGGTAGCCCTGGACCCGGTGGTCCTTCGTCAGATATTCTCTCTCTTGGTTCTCGTTTTAGCATTAGCAAAACGTCCATTCGCGTATACAACCACTACTCTGTTTTGCTCAGTTTCCACGGGGTATACGTGCATATAACATTTTATTTCCGTAACTCCAATTGGAATAAATTTACACGTACACCGGTGAGAAGGGTCACCATCACCCACGAATATAGCACGTAATCCTGGAAAGCCAAAGCTCTGTTCTCAACCGGTAAATAACAAACCGTCTATTTTTTTAAACACTTTACCACCCGTGCGTGGTACATGGTGCTCGGGCGGTAAGCTTCCATCTTCACCGAACGCGTATACCCAGTCAAAAGTCATTTTCCTCACATGCATATTCCTCAAAGTCATTTTCTCCACGTGCGTATTCCCCAAAGTGCATATCCCCCAAATGCATATTCACCAAAATACATATGTCACAAATGCGTATTCCGCAAAATGGATATGAGGCGTTCCATGCCAACCTACACAACTTTGGGACCGACCTAATTTTATTTTTTTCCTGATATTTTTGTATTCTTTTTAATACCGAAGACACCATCTGTGATTTTGTTTGGTTTGGTTTCTTTCCGTTCGCATTGTATAAATTACTAGAATCGGTGTCGGCAATTCGCGCGCTGCTTCTGTAGGTTAAGTTCGTCGTGTACGATCGTGCGATCAGAAGTTTGCACCGAACTTCGAGCATGGTATCGATGATCAATAACTTATTGTAACCAATCAAAAATGTTTCGAAAGTTTGGTGTTGGAATATCGATATTTAGTTTCCCCTTAACGCCTCCCTTCTCCATTCTCAAGGTCGAAAACATTGTCCGGCGCGTCCGCCCGTCTCGCGAACCTCCCCCCTCTATATCTTCCATTTCTTCCGTTTGATCGACTTTGATTGGACCGTTTGGATTTCTTTGATAAGGTACGAACCTACCTTACCGACTGTTTGGGTCTTTTTGAGTTCGGTTGAGATCCCGACATGGAGGGGGATCGACCTGGCTTAACTCATATTCAATTCCGAATTGAATGTATTCAATGATTCTGTTTCATCAATTAAACATCACCCTATAAGTATAACAAACACATGTGTGATCCCTCTCGTCTCGTCCCTTTCGCGTTTCTCTCGTAATTCCTCTCAGGATGTTTTTTTCACGCTCTATTCCACGTTTCGTAAACCCTCGCATTGTTATTTGAACGCTATTTCAATAATACCTATTATTATTATTTTCATCATTATTATTATTAATTCACTCTCGTTTTACATCTCTCCCTTTGTATTTCTTATATTTTTCTTGCGTACCAAGCCCGGTATGACCCCCGGCGCTCCGAAACCGGGGGTGCATTCTCTCACCCCTGTTTATCTCACGCGGCAGTTACTACGGTCAAATTATGCAAAGAGGGAAGACGCCGACTATCTCAACGCGATCCGACCTTTGGATCGCGCATCGTTGCTCTTGCCTATTGCTCGTTGCCAACTCGTTGCTTCGCTCGCGAGAGCTTTTTTTCGACCCCGCAACGATGCTCTTGCTTACGGTTTATCCCTCTGGAGATGCGCACCCGTAGGTCGCGCTTTCGCACGTACATATAATCCAGAATTGCTGAGAGTCGACACGCCACCGCCCGAATATTCAGCTACGTATATATAAATAATATTATTGTACATACATGGGGAAGACCGGGGTAAAATTATCCACGACCAGATTTCACGAAAACTCGAAATTGCGTCTCGTCAATTTTTTTTAACTCTATTTCCGATCTTTTTTTTTTTTATCCAATGAATCAACTTCGGATTTTATAATTTATTAGTAGGGCCCGGAAGTTCGTGCGGGATTCGTCACGGCAACATTGTAAACATTCGGAAATGTGAGCGACGTTCAACTTTTTTTACGGACTTTGAAATTTTTTCGAGACTCTAAATGATTTGACGTTGTGGCAACTTGGAAAAAATTCGGGTGGAAGGGACTTGGGGAAAATTCACGTCCGTGGGACTTGGACAACAATTTCGACCAAGTGTGACTAGAAATTTTTCTGTCATGGAAAAAATTTTGTTTTCCGGGAACATCAAAAATATTCGAGTCCGTAGGACTTGGAAAATTTTCTGTTATTTTGACTTCTACTAGCACTTTCTTCTACGTGCACTTTTGAAAAAAATCAATCGATATTTTGCAAAAAAAATTAGCAGTAAATTGTTTATAAAAAAAGTTTAGATTAAATAAAAAAATGGCTACATACCCCGATAGACAATGAAATTGTGAAGCTACTATCAAAATTTTAAATCGATCCACGGTGTTCAAGTAATACGTCCTCCCAGTTTGAAAAAAGTGGTTTCGAGAAAAACACGTTTAAAGTCGCGCATGTACTCAGTGCGCGCTCCGAGGCGGTGCGGAAAATCTATAATTGAACCGTTTAAACATTTTTTTTCACTGTAGGACATATGATTTTTATGACCTTAATGTGTTGTTTAAGCCAAAAAAGATCGATTTATCCAAAATCCTAGAGTGAATTTACTCCTTAAAAAAGAAGACGTCAACGCGAAAACCGTCACTATAGGTTATGGCTGAAAATGTCCTATCATTTTCCGTCGTTTTTCCGTTTACCCCGGTCTCATTTGTACATACATTTTACTAGCAGGAGACGGAGCGGACTATGCAAACGAGGTGGTTTCTACTTTATTCAACTGTACAGAAGAAAAACCGGAAATATTAAAGGAGAGAAAGAGGGTACGGAAAAGAGGACCATTGTTTTTTAAAAGAGCAATGGGGCTTTAATTCTTCAAAGAATCATTCATAAAAATTCTATTGAGATAATCCTCGAAAGTTTGCTTTTATTTTTCATATTTTTTATTTTTTATTATTTATGTCTCCCAACGTAAACCCTTGCGAGTGTTTACGTACGACTCTTTCTAATTTTCCCACAGCACCCGCGGCTGCTTTGTAAAAACTTTTGTCATTTTTTGCCTACTTTTTCAGAAACCTCAAAATCTCGAAATTTCAAGTGGCCTTACTTTGGCTCCCGTTTGATCAATTTTGAACTTTGAGAGAAGTCTTGTAAACGTCTCGAGTAGACTTAGAGAATGCATTTTGGATTATCCCGATATCTCAGTTATTGTAGCCGTGAGAGCAGGTTGAAAATCGGCGAAAAAAATGAGAAGGGGTATGTATGGAAAAATTCGATGTATTTTGACTCGCTGATTACTAATTCAGTAGCCATTTCTTTGAAAAACTCAAAATTTCATTGAAAATCGTCCAAAAAGTGATTTTTTTCGTTTTTCGCCTTTCTCACATTGATATTTCGAGATTTCGACTAAAACTCGGTGTTATTCGTAATCAGCGGAAAATTTCCGATCGAATAGGGTATCGAAACATTGAAAAAATTGAAAAAAATTTTTTTTTAATTTTTTGCCCACCTTTTCGAAACCCTAAAAATTTCGAAATTTCAAATGGTCATAACTTGGCTCCCGTTTTATCGATTTTGAGTTTTGACGAGCGTTTTCAAAACGTCTCGAGTAGACTTAGAGAATGCACTTTGGATCATCCCGATATCTCAATTATTGTAGCCGTGAGAGCAGGTTGAAAATTGACAAAAAAAATGAGAAGGGGTATGTATGGAAAAATTCGCAAAAATCCATGGTCCAACTTCAAAAATCGATGAAAAATCGAAAAAAAATCGTAGCTCAATAAACGAAGCGGCATTTTAAAGGGTGAACGGTCACGAAAAGAATGAGCGCAGAGTTGGGGTTCGAACCCCATCGGGAAGCAACGTTACAGCGATTTTAGTGAAGCCACTTCTTTTTGGCCGAAATGCAAAAAAATTTTGAATTTTTAAATTTTCTTTTAGGACGCTATATCGATGTATTTTGACTCGCTGATTACTAATTCAGTACCCGTTTCCTTGAGAAACTCGAAATTTCATTGAAAATCGTCCGAAAAGTGATTTTTTCGTTTTTCGCCTCTTTCACATTGATATTTTGAGATTTCGACTAAAACTCGGTGTTATTCGTAATCAGCAGAAAATTTCCGGTCAAATAGGGTAGCGAAACATTGAAAAAAGAGAAAAAATTTTTTTTGTAATTTTTTGCCCACCTTTTCGAAAACCTAACATTCTCGAAATTTCAAATGGTCATAACTTGGCTCCCGTTTTATCGATTTTGAGTTTTGACGAGCGTTTTCAAAACGTCTCGAGTAGACTTAGAGAATGCACTTTGGATCATCCCGATATCTCAATTATTGTAGCCGTGAGAGCAGGTTGAAAATTGACAAAAAAAATGAGAAGGGGTATGTATGGAAAAATTCGCAAAAATCCATGGTCCAACTTCAAAAATCGATGAAAAATCGAAAAAAAATCGTAGCTCAATAAACGAAGCGGCATTTTAAAGGGTGAACGGTCACGAAAAGAATGAGCGCAGAGTTGGGGTTCGAACCCCATCGGGAAGCAACGTTACAGCGATTTTAGTGAAGCCACTTCTTTTTGGCCGAAATGCAAAAAAATTTTGAATTTTTAAATTTTCTTTTAGGACGCTATATCGATGTATTTTGACTCGCTGATTACTAATTCAGTACCCGTTTCCTTGAGAAACTCGAAATTTCATTGAAAATCGTCCGAAAAGTGATTTTTTCGTTTTTCGCCTCTTTCACATTGATATTTTGAGATTTCGACTAAAATTCGGTGTTATTCGTAATCAGCGGAAAATTTCCGGTCAAATAGGGTATCGAAACATTGAAAAAAGAGAAAAAATTTTTTTTGTAATTTTTTGCCCACCTTTTCGAAAACCTAAAAATCTCGAAATTTCAGATGGTCATAACTTGGCTCCCGTTTTATCGATTTTGAGTTTTGACGAGCGTTTTCAAAACGTCTCGAGTAGACTTAGAGAATGCACTTTGGATCATCCCGATATCTCAATTATTGTAGCCGTGAGAGCAGGTTGAAAATTGACGAAAAAAATGAGAAGGGGTATGTATGGAAAAATTCGCAAAAATCCATGGTCCAACTTCAAAAATCGATGAAAAATCGAAAAAAAATCGTAGCTCAATAAACGAAGCGGCATTTTAAAGGGTGAACGGTCACGAAAAGAATGAGCGCAGAGTTGGGGTTCGAACCCCATCGGGAAGCAACGTTACAGCGATTTTAGTGAAGCCACTTCTTTTTGGCCAAAATGCAAAAAAATGTTGAATTTTTAAATTTTCTTTTAGGACGCTATATCGATGTATTTTGACTCGCTGATTACTAATTCAGTAGCCATTTCTTTGAAAAACTCGAAATTTCATTGAAAATCGTTCAAAAAGTGATTTTTTTCGTTTTTCGCCTTTTTCTCATTGATTTTTTGAGTTTTCGACAACAGCTTGGTGTTATTCGTAATCAGCGGAAAATTTCTGATCGAATAGGGTATTGAAACATTGAAATAAAAGGAAAAAAAAACGTTTGTCATTTTTTGCCTACTTTTTCAATTTTGAATTTTGAATTTTGACAGGGGTTTTGTAAACGTCTTGAGTAGACTTACAATCAGTCTTTGAACTCTGTGATTCGGGCAGATAGATATTAGAAAACGTTTACCGCGCCATTCAACAGCATTGCGGGTCGATAGCCGAGGGATTTTTCAGTCTATTTACTTTTTTGAGGACGATGAATTTGGGGAACCTGCTAGCCTACCATCGACAGCCAATCATAACGACGAGTTAGCCGGCGTCAATTATCAATATCTAGGAATATTTAATTTGTACTTACAATGAACGTGAAGCATCATCTGTTTACTAACCGACGGTGGAACACCATTGCTCGCTATGCACATGTACGTTCCCATCTCGCTCCTCGTCACTTTCGTTAATGTGAGAGTTTCGCCTTCGACCGTCGACACTAAAATTCACGGAATGAAAAGATGCGTTAAAAAAGCGATCGGCTAATGGGTTCTTCGGTCATCACATGTACTTTATCTCGTTAAATTATTTAAGAAATTAAAAAGCTCATTGAACGAGCTTTCGCTTGAAATGAAATATGATCTTATTTTATTACGCGAAAGGGCGGAAAGAAAAAAAATCAATCGTATCCACGTAAATCGTAAGGTTTATTAAAGTTTATTATTGTCGGTACATCTAATTCTATTCTATTTATATCCGTGAAGGTCGGTAAAAAGATATGTCACGGTGTCAGTGAATTTGACGTTAATCGAGAATTTACTTCTTTGTGATTATTTAAAAATCCTTGGTTAGTTATTAGAGCCCGTTCTAAATGCGACACGACAAAAAAATATCCAACTTGTCAATTTACCTGCAAACGAACGATTTTTCTATCTTCAGTATCATACAACTTCGATCGAATATAGTTGGGAGCCATTTTGCTGACAGGGTGTACTTTCATTTTTTATGATAATAAAGTACAATCTTTGGGTCCTTAATAAATAATATGAATTTAAAATGAAAGTTTTCTTTTCTACTTTTCGTTAATTTTCGGGTTGTTTAATATTCTTTCAATAAAATTGTAATCCCATTGGAGGGCGAATTTTTGCGAATAAAAAAAAACGCATTAAGAATGAATAATTGACGAAACACCTATTTTCAGAATTTCTACAATCACGACTTATTGAATTCCCGCATTGGATTGAGTAATTATTGAAGATTTTTTTCATTAAAAAACGACGAGTTCGATGGGACCTGGAACTTCGGGAATTTCACATAAACAACTCTAAGTAGTTCTGTTAAAAAAAATAACACTTTAAAGTTGGATTTCAAGAACGCGAGCCGGTAACATAAAGCGTTTACCGTATTTATTACTTTTAAAATTCCCACAATCACGACTCAAATATACGTTACTATTTGACATTGAGATAAAAAGTTGATGGGAGTGAAATAATGAAATGGAGTGACACATTCTTACGTCTTGTTTTGGAGCCACTGCCGGTAGCTCTTGCAATAATATCACCTCGATCCTCGCGGCGCCAGACAATATCAGGTTTCGGATAGCCCCGTGCTTTACACACGAGTTTCGCCGAGCCGCCCTCCGGCACCATTAAATCCCCCGACGTTTCTTCGTAAATGATGTCTGGTGGAATGACCACTTCGAGATAGGCACTCTGCACGATTGCAAGGGTCGTTGGGAACAACGGTTGGTGTTTATTATCGATATTTCTAATAGCTGGCCAAGAAATTATTTCGAGCATTCGTGCATTCACGTTTGCCATGAGACGCGACAGGATCCTAACGCCGAGTAATTAAGGGGTGACACCACTCTAGCGGCAGAAAAAATGCTTAACTTTGACGATTTATTTTCGGAGTATGAACATAGGATTTGTTTTCAATGGGTTTATTTAACGCATATTGAAATATGAAAAAACGAAATTTTATTATCCTTTTGATACAAAAATGGCAGCAACGGAGCCCATCTTGAAAATAGTCTTTTTCATTTGAAAATTTGATAGCAGCTTCACAATTACATTCTCTATCGGAGTACATAGCCGTTTCTGATTTAATGTAAGGTTTTTTTTATAAACAATTTACTGCTTTTTGGCAAAAAATCGATTCATTTTTCCAGAAGCGCACCATTTCTACAAAATTTGATTTAGAAAAAAACCCTGCGTACTTCCGTAGCCAATAGTATATTGATTATCCAATTTTTTGGTTTCTTGGTCCATGTCATACACTTTACGAGAAAACCGTTCTCCCGTGAAGGTGTTTTAAAAAAAGACGATTTTCAAGATGGGCTCTGTCGTCGCCATTTTGTATCAAAATGATAATAACACATTTTTTTTTCATACTTCAAGATGTCTTAAATAAACCCTCTGAAAAGAAATCCTATTCCTTTTTTCATACTCCCAAAATAAATCGGCCTTTTTTTCCTGCTGCTAGAAGTGGTGTTGCTCCTTAAACGCTCTTGGTAGTCAATTCGATGCTGTGCTGTCGCATCATTACGAACTAAAATGTGACACGTTATTTTTCGTACGCCAGAGGTTACCGTATAATTGTGAACTTTTAAAATTAATTCTCAGATATTTTAGAGATGTTCTATCTAGGGATTCAATACGATTTTTGGAACGCGGACTAAGGGACTATTTTTTTTCTCAATGAACCATATCTCGTGCGTATCAGCGATAAATTTAAGCGAAAAAAATACAAAGTTCACGTGTTGTCATTGTTGAGCAATATTTTTAAAAATAATGAAGGTTTGGCAGCTGGAGTTTGCAATTTTCGTACATCTTGATGGCTTGGTTAATCGACAAAATTGTCGCATTTGAGGTTCCAAAAACTCCAAGAGTGATTGTTGAGAAACAAAACGAGTCAGACTGTCGTATCGTTTTAAGAGCACCGAGATCTGGGCCCTGGTTATGAGAAAAAAAATATGAAAAAAAAAAAACATAAATAAACAATAAATAGCTTACCTGACTCTTCATGGGATCCGTGTTGACCTGACACATGTAAACACCCCGATCCTCGGATCTCGCGCCCTTGATATTCAGCGTCCACGTATTGTAGTCGTTGTGGGTCACCGAGAGACGCGCATTATTCGTGATGACGTGCTCGTGAATCGCCAGAATCGCCTTTGTGTCAGCCTTTATCCAAGCAACCTGTTCTCACCGTCATCAAAACACATTGCTCAATATTTTTCATCAACCCGTTAATGTCTTAATTCTTATTATAAAATCTTTTATTTCGCAGTTTCACGCGCGATATTTAAATAGTCTGGAAGGCGAGCGGAATATTTTTCACGACACAGAAGCAACAATATCGTATTAATCGAACTTTCATTTTCCTGTTTTGATGAAAAAATCCTAGGGTTTTTTTAATTCACATTTTCTCTTGAAAAAAAAAATGTATATATATTTTATATATCGCCGCGGATTTTTATCATTTTTTTTCTTCTTAACTTAAAAGGAAAATATCCTGAAATGTATATGATTTTTCGTCGAGTATCGTCGAGTGTACCCAAACCCAACGGAGAGTCTTTTCGCCGGATCGAGAGAGGTTATCTATCAAGGCGTGCTGAAAAAGGGCTCTTCGGCCACTTCTTACCCTCGTTTCTTATCGATATCGCTCGGAAGTCAAGTTCATCCATTGAGCCGGCGACCGATGAATCGGGGTGACGGATTTTCCAACAAGTGCCCTCTTTCGCTTATATTATGCATTTTATTATTTTTTATACATAGGACATTTTATGAAAGGGCGGCAGAAAAAAAAGGATCAAGGGCTCGTGTGTCCCTGAAATTTTCAAACAATCGTTTTTTTCTACAGATTTTTATTCCTCATACTTCCAAAAATAAAAAAAAAAATTTTTAAGAAAATTCTCCTCCGTTAGAAAGTTATAACGATAAATGTGACCGGACATCAGGGTTGGGACGACTACCTACCAGAAAATCTAAACGCGTTTTTCTCGAAATTATGTTTTTAGACAGTGACAGCGCGATAACTCAGGCAATTTTTAATAATTTTTAACTTTTTTTTTAAATCTGGATAATTATTTTCCCTATAGTCTGACGAGAGGGTTTTTCAATTTTTTGGTTGGACAATTTTTTATAAATTATTGAACACTAAATTTTTTTTAAATTTGCATTCTAAAGTTTGAAATAGTTTGGATAATTTTTGGTGAAGTTATGACGTCGATAAGGAGGCGCCATGGTTTTCATCAGTAGTCCATTTATACCCGTAAAAAGTAGTGTTAATATTAAAAAGAGAAATTGGTAAATTTTTTTCTTATTATTGAAGAGGTAATAAAAAATGCGAAATCAATAATTCAATTTTTTTTCACCGTATAACGTTTATAATAATTTTTCAAATTTACTCGGCTTTCAGCGCGCGCAGTGGTATGTGAGCCCTTAAAAGTCATTGGGCCTCTTTAGTCTTTTCGGGTTAGGTTGCCGTCCGTTAGCCTACCGTTACGTACTTAGGTGGGAGTTAATAATTTTTGTCATAATATTATAATGACAAAAATAATACGATCGCGATATTACGTATAATATTAGACGATACGATATCGTCGATAATCGATTATAATTCCGGCCCCTTCGATGTATGTTTTTACACCCCTGTCATATACCGGGGATGAAATTGACTGCATTTATCGTTGCCAATGACAAAGGAACCTTTTACAGCACGCCTGACATGCCTCTCTCTCTCTCTCTCTATCTACTTATTTTTCGGTGAAAAAAAAATTCAAAATCCACTTACAGCGCCCTCTGGCTTTTGAAAGCTCCTTCGCTCTCTCGTCATCTATAATATCGTATAATCTATACATACGCGTAACCTATCTCTTTGCGCCAACCTACCTTTTACTGATCCCACCCCCTTGCCCCTTTTTCCTTCCGCTCAGTCCATTCGCAAGCTCTTTCATATGCAAACGGTTTTGGTGCTCTCTATTGTTGCGCATTGTGAGGATCGTGCAACCGTCCCGGTCTCCACCTCGTTTATTTCACTCTCCCACACGTATACCGCATCGTTCATATATGTATATTCATATATATGTATATTACAATATACGCATATGTATATTCCGGAGTATACCGCCTCCCAATGCCATTCCAAACCCGAACATCCTGTCACCCCTTTTATTTTTATTATTTGTCATATTTTTTATCCCCTTTTCCAGGAGAAATTTTATCTTTCTGTTCCCCCTTGTTTGGCTATATTTCACTCGGCATCCGAACGCCCTCGCGTGTCTCCCATTGCTTCGTTCCCTTTTTACTATCTTTTCGGGACAACCCCGCTAGCTCTATGCCACACATTGGCAAAAACACACGCGAGCACACACATGTGGTGTATTTCAGTCCTTTCTACGATTGTCCGAGGGTTGCTCCTTTCACTCCACAGTGGTATGTAGATAAATGGATAAACTCGCTAATTAAAAGTTTTTCGTCCTGTTTCTCCCATCCCTAACGTCCCTATCATTCTCTTTCCGTCCGTCCTCCGACTCTCTTTCTCTCTCTCTCTCTCCGTATCATCCTCAAACACGCAATACCTCCATCCTCTGTACGTATACAGTGCAGGGCGTTTGAAGTGGAACGGACATATGTTCGCGAAGATTGGACGAATTTGAAAATTTCAAAAAAGTACATTCGAGGATATTTAATAACCTTTCGAACGAAACGTGTCCCATCGAGATCGGTTACCAATTGCGCCCGTGCGCAACGAAAATATGGAGGGGTTGGAAAATCGGGCGATCCGTTGATCTCGTGATTTAAGGATTGCCGATGCGACAAGAGGGTAAATATGGTATCGAACCGAAGGGTTACGAACAGGGATGAAAAATATCCCAGGAGCAATTGGATGCGCAACGCCCCGGCGGCAGGGGAGGGGGTTAAAGTGGAAATCTTTTGTCGGTCATAGTGCGAAAAACTGTTGTGCCGATCGGGCTCATTTTTATCGTGGATGTATTATTCGCGAGGACTCTGTGACCTCGCGAAAAGAAAATGGCGTTATCGCTTCCCGGAAACGGTCGGGAAGGGTATCGTCAAAGTGCAATATTCAAATCCGTCAAATTTTCGCGAAAAACGACGAAGATATCCGCATTCCACTTCAAATGTCCAGCACTGTACACAGGATTGGTTTGTTTTCAGGGTACAGTAACGTCACCCGATTTGCGACATTCTATTAGCATCGGTTACCGAACCGCTTCGACGTTGAATTTCGAGCATGTAAGCTGTCGGACGGCGGTGCGTGTACGACGTCCGGACCAAGCTCTCTCGGGATCAAACGCATCGTCGTCATAGGTCTTGCTGAATTTTGGACGTCGGGCCAGGATCCACGACGACGCGTTATCGTACGATAATGGAAGAGACTGCGTTAATTAGTAGGTCGAACTAAATGAGAATTCGTATGTTTACGGACACAAAGAAATTATTAATCGCGTGAGGCGGTATTTCGAATGTCGAATCACGTCCGGATGATTTCTCACAACATCTAAAAACATAGCAAACATCGCGATTTCTTTGAAATATTTATTAGAAACACGTTTTTTCTTGCTCCGTCGGATTCTCGAGAAGTCCGAAGAGAACGCTTCGATGGAAAAATCATGTGACATTATTTAAGGGGGAAAATAGGGTTAGACGGTTCAAAAAATCGATTTTTTTTTATTTCACAAATTGTTAGTAAAACTATTGAAAAATATGTTCCTAAAATTTTAAATGAATATTCGGACTCGTTCTATTGTTATAAGCCATTAAGGGGGGAAATTGGGTTAGGACAGCGTTTTCTCAATAATTTTCATACATTTTTTTATAGTATAAAAAATGTATGTAATTTATTGAAACTTTGAGAATATTTTATACATATATTTGAGTATATACTATAAAATATTAGCGACCCCATATTGCTTGTTCTTCTTGATACTATTTTTTCAAACGCGTTTTTCTGAAAACGACTTTTTTTGAACTTGCGTACACGCTAGTTTGAAAAGTTTTCAACCAATCGTTTTGAAAAATGGCAGCTACCTTCTTCATAGTATTGAGTTCTATATGAACCTAAAATCGGAATATCATCATTATTTAAAATAATTTTTTTTTGCAAATAAAGTTGTAAAAAATGGCAAAAAATCATGCTTTTTTGTTTTGACCCCTGTAAAAAATTCAATTTTCTATTTTTTTCATAGCATTTAGGTTCATATTGAAGAGAGACATATAATGGAAGTAAATTCCAACCTCGTTTGATTTCAGATGAAAATTGCGGCTTCCAGAATGTACGCAAAATGCTGAGTCTGATTGTGACCTGCAATATGGTGTCGCTAATATTTTATAATATATACTTAAATATATGTATAAAAAATGTATAGTATATACTTAAAAATATGTATAAAATATTCTCAAAGTTTCAATAAATCATATTCTTTTTTTATACTATAAAAAAATTTATGAAAACCATTGAGAAAACGCTGTCCTAACCCTATTTCCCCCCTTAAGTCCTTCGAGAGGTTTTTTACCGTTGTTCCATTGATGTTGACAATTTTTAGACAAAAAATCGGCTATTTTTGGAACTCTGAAAGTTTTTATATCGAAATATATCTATCGTCGACGATCGTTGTCACAATTCAAACGAAAGATCACTAATCAATTTTATTTTTGTCACCCCCGAATCACTTTCACACTCGGGTGTAAATGCATGGTGTCTAACGGATCGTGACCATGAAATTCTATGATATTTCCAGGTTTTCCAGGAGAAAATCACAAAGTTTCCATGATCGTTTTTCGTTAAATTCTACCAAACGAGTAGCTTAAAATACAATAAAAAAATGGCAAATAAATATAACAAGAAGCTATCATTTGTTTATTCACATATATATAATATTATATGAGGGCGGGATTGAAATTCCGAACTGTGAAAGCTCCGACGGTGTAAAACTCCGAATTTCAATATTACGAACTACGGGTCTCCGTATAGTTTATTCCGACGAAACGGTACATAGCTAACTGCAAATAACATCAAACGGTATGAAATAGCGATAAAAAATGATACACATTTAATATCATACAGTAAATACTTTTTGGAAACGGTACGCGGAAGACAAAACAATTTATCGAACGGTCGGTAGTAGCGTTTGAAAAATACCGAACAACTGATGTTCGGAGATCCACAATGTTCCGAAAATTAGTTTAACGAGCGACCAACTATCGGAAAGTTCGAGCGTAATAAAATGGAAGAAAGGATTTATCAGATTCACGAATGTTTCGGACTCCGAAAATCAGACACTCGACGATGCGGTATTCCGAAAATTAAAGTTTCGAAGGGTCGAGATTCCGAATATTTTCAATTTGAGCGTTTAGATGACAGCACCGTGGGTGTTACGTTCGTGAACCTTTTTCACGAGCGAACGGAGTCGAATTCTTTCGGAGTTTCGCTCCGTCGGATTTACACACTACCCTGTCCTTAATCTTTCTTTCTTTTTTTTCCGAACCTTGATCCGTATAAAACTTAATCGTTCGGGAACTCGGTTATCCAAAGCCACAATTTTTCGGAACTCGAGGCCATTCTAATTATGAAAATAAGATTTTTTTATGTAGTTGAGTTTTGACGTTAGGTACTTTTTCAGTCGGTCCGGTAATTATTCATGTCATTTAATCCTTGCTGCATAACTGTTCTCGGCAATGACATTTCTATTTTTAAAATGTCAGACTCGTTCGTTTTATTTTCCGTACGTAAAAAAGCGCCACGCCAGAACCAGAAATGGTCTTGCACGACGCGTTATTGAAATAAAATTGAAGACCGTCGTGCGTGCACGTTTAAGAAAAATACTTTCTCATCTAATCGCGAAAATGCTTGAAAATGAGAGAGTACCGTTTGAATTTCGTTATTTACGCGATATCGGAACTTCGCGTAGCGGCGTGCTATACATAGTGTACCAGAATGATAATACATATTAGTAATATATGTTTTCGTTCCTGATATACATACATACATTCAGAGGTGTATCTATATCCTCGACAAAACAGTGAAACGCACTTCCGGTTGTACGCGGTCGCACGTTCGAATTATTCTTTCCCTGGAATTTATCTATTTTCATGTTACAGCCACAGCAAATAGCTTGCCCGCGATATAAAATTGTTCCTATATGCGGTGTTTTTGTACATAAATGGATAAGAGAGAGAGAGAGAGAGAGAGAGAGGGTATACGGTAGGGTATACGGTGGTCGAAGCATCCCCTCTATACCGGTTTACACGCCCCAGTACTCTGCACAATTTTTTGACGAAAGAGCAATCGAGGTTCGTGCTTTTATTTTATTTATTTTTTTTATCGTCAACGTTTAACAACGTGAATCATTCTGTTGCGAGCCGTGTATCTGCGTGTGCAGCCTCGGTTTTTGGACTATATACGAATGTTATGCGCGATTAACGATCGGATATTCAACTCACGAGTGTAAAGAACAGACGGATAGACACAAACGCACAAGCGCACACGCTATAACGCAAGTAGTCATGGACGACCGTCGGACCGACTGGCTGACGCGAGTTCTCGTTCAATTCACGGATGGTACATGCGCGTGTGCTAATTGAAAAATTGGGAAACCGACTGTGAAGCTCGGAGGCCTTCGTTTTCCGGATGAAAGTGTATATGTATATTTTTTTATCCTCCACACGAGGATACACTATATTGTACAGTGAATTATAAGTATATAATCGATTCATCGATCAATTCCGTCATTATCGACTTTTATCAATTCCATTCGATGCCTGATATTGTGTTTATTTTCTTATTACCACATATTATTAGGTATTAAACTTGGTATTAATGACAACGGATAAAAGGTATTCATTTTTTAAACTCGTACGTTTGTTTTCGACAAAATCTATAACTATCAATTCTCGCATTTTGTTTCGTTCAATGATATATTTATTTAATCGTCGCACAAATCCGATCCAACGCAAAGTGCTTTTACTTTCATAATCATGCTCATGCAACCCTAGATTATATCTCTCTCGTTATTAAAACTCATGCATCTCTGGCATGCCCCGGAAAAATAATGAATACACCGGAACCTCGATTCTAAGGAGTTTGAGTTTGCGAAAAATTCCCACTCTTTTGACCTGCCTGTGCGCACGGTGGGGCGCATTACGCCGCGACGGCCAGGACCGTTGTCGCGTGTCTCTTCGGTCATCGGGGGCCCCTTTTTAGGTTAATTTGCTGCACGTTACCGCACCATTGTGCGCTTAGGTGGCGGTCAAAATGGCGAAATGGCAAAAAGTTGAATGGTCAAAATAGCGAAAATCGAAAAAAATTCGAACGCGCTCATTGGTATTAGACTTTTTGATTTTTCGCTGTTTCGACCATTTGACTTTTTGGTCACTCCTGCTTCGCTATTTCGGCTGTACGATTTTTTGGATCGTCGCTATTTCGGCTGTACGATTTTTTGGATCGTCGCTATTTCGGCCGTACAATTTTTTTGGATCTTCGCTATTTCGACCGTCAACTTTTACGTGTTTCGCTATTTTTGCCCACACCCGTGTACTTGAGTAAAAAATATAGCCATACATAACTCTAAACGTCGCGAGACAGGGGACCCGAATCATACGCTCTCATACGGTACTGATCATGAGCGCGCGAGTGGCTGGTTGCGTTATAGGAGGCCGGGCTTAGGAAGCTTCGATTATAAGAACTTCCGCTCCCAATCAGTTTGGCCTTAAGGGGGGAAATAGGGTTAGACGGTTAAAAAAATCGATTTTTTTTTATTCCATAAATTGTTAGGAAAACTATTGAAAAATATGTTCCCAAAATTTTAAATGAAAATTCCGACTCGTTCTATTGTTATAAGCCATTAAAGTGAGTAGCTCTCCTTCAGGCCCCGAGCGCGCCACGTGTTTCGAACGCGTTTTTCTGAAAACGACTTTTTTTGAACTTGCGTACACGATAGTTCGAAAAGTTTTCGACCAATCGTTTTGAAAACTGGCAGTTACTTTCTTCATAGTATCGCGCTCTATATGAACCTAAAATCGGAATATTATCATTATTAAAAATAATTTTTTTTTTGCAAATAAAGTTGTAAAAAATGGCAAAAAATCATGCTTTTTTGTTTTGACCCCTGTAAAAAATTCAATTTTCTATTTTTTTTGATAGCATTCAGGTTCATATAGAAGAGAGACATATAATAAAAGTAAATTCCAACCTCGTTTGATTTCGGATGAAAATTGCGACTTCCAGAATGTACGCAAAATGCTGAGTCTGATTGTGACCTGCAATATGGGGTCGCTAATATCCCCGGTGTTTTTCAAGAAAATTCTTCAAAAATGTTATAGTTAATTAAATATATGTATAAAATATTCTCAAAGTTTCAATAAATTATATTCATTTTTTATACTATAAAAAAATTCATGAAAATCATTGAGAAAACGCTGTCCTAACCCTATTTCCCCACTTAAAATCGAGGTCTTACCGTATGTCAACGTACGTATACTTCCTTTCCGATATCTCACGCTGTTTAGTCAACGGAGAGCGGGAAAATATTTCGGGAGATATAATACTTTCAATCGTATAACAACGAATTCGGACTATCGTTTCTTACGATATGTAATTTATTTATTATACGATAATTAATTGTATACCTTTCGGAGCGAAAGATTTTTTTTCACACCTCGCCTGCGTTTGAAATCGTGAATTCGGTGCACATTTTTCTTGGAACACTCGTATCTGAGATAGCTCAAGGGAATTGAGTTGTGTTTACGCTTGAGTTGTGTTAGGCGGTGTGTTGTTTTTTTAATCGGAGCTTTGTCGGGCTTTGTATTCATTAAAAAAAAAAAATTTCTCCTCGTGCGGCATTCCCCGACAAATCGACCCGACTCCCCACCCTCGGACACTCGATCAACAATTTTTCATATCGTCGTTTCAACCCTAAAAAGCATGCGGGTTGTTTTTCAGATTTTTTTCGGTAACCCCTAATTCAGTAATGATTCGCAAAGCAACTATTTTACATGGCACAGAAGGATAACTCGCGTGAGTCGCTGGTTGTGTTCTAGGGGCCGGGATCGGGCAGTCTTGATTATAAAAACTTCCGGTCCCGGTTTGCTCTTAAAATCGAGATCTTAGTGTACTTAGGATTCGGCTGAATCATACTCGAGATTCTCACATTTATAAACGACACGAATCTCATCTCGATGTACGATTCGTAAAATATGAAAATATCAAAATGACAATTTGGGAATGAAAAAAAAAATTTGAAACTCAAAGAATTAAAATGAACAACGTACAATTATATCGATTTTTGTTTTGGCCTTCGTCGCATCAGTTCCACGTAGCAGTTTTCCCTCTCGTAATATCGAACACAGCGGCTAGTTTCCTTCGTTGAATTTCTTCGATACTCTTTTTTTTCTTCGTACTTCGGTGCGCGATATATTCGGAACAGACGAGAATAGTAAAAAAAAAAATGTAACTTTTTCGTCGTCGCAGTTGCGTGGCGCTTTGCGGTCGGGTTTCCCGAATGTTTAAAAAGGCTTTCGAGGGCACACACGAGAAGCAAATCGGCGAGACGCTGCTTCGGCGTGTCTTTTTTTTTTCCGGCGACTCGAGCTCGTTCGAAAGAGGGCGCTTTTTGGAAACTTCTTACCCGGAAGCATCAGCAGCCTGCTGTATCGCGTGGATATGCCCGCCATAGAGTTTTGAGCGTGTTGAGGCGTTTTACACGCGCCTCTTATACATTTTTCAACTCTCGAAACTCTTAAGAAGAAACTGCTGTTATATATATATATATATATATATATATATATATATATATATATATATATATATATATATATAAGCCCACTCTCGCGGCAGAAAAAAAGGCCTAACTTTGACGATTTATTTTGGGAGTATGGAAAAAGGAATAGGATTTCTTTTCAGAGGGTTTATTTAACACATATTGAAGTACGGAAAAAAAAAATCAAATTTTATTATCATTTTGGTACAAAATGGCGGCGACAGAGCCGATCTTGAAAATCGTCTTTTTCAAACTGGGAGGCTGTATTACTTAAACACCGTTGCATGGATCGATTTGAAATTTTGATAGTAGCTTCACAATTACATTCTCTGTCAGAGAACGTAGCCATTTATTGATTTAATGTAAACTTTTTGTTTTATAAACAATTTACTGCTGTTTTTTTTGTGCACCATTTCTACAAAATCTGATTTAAAAAAAACCCCCTACGTAGTCCCATAGCCAATAGTATATACTATCAAATTTGTTCGTTTTTTGTTCAAGCTCTTATATGGTACTTTGCGCGAAAACCGTCCTCCCGTGAAGGTATTTAAAAAAACGATGATTTTCAAGTTGGGCTCTGTAGCCGCCATATCGTATCAAAATGATAAAAAGAGGTTCCATGTCTAAACATCACGTTGCGATTACTTTACTGATAACAACATCGCAGGCGAAAACTACACTGCGCATATTTTCACATCCGGTTTAGTGGGTGTAGTAGGAGTTAATAGGGGTTTAGAAGGGGTTTAGAAGGGGTTTAGAAGGGGGTGAACCCTACTAAACCCTTAGAAAACCCAACAATGACACACCCAACCCAATGTGTCACACGACAATTTTACAGTTTTTCGCGTGTAAAATTATCGTGTGATGTTTTGTCCAAATGGTGTTTAGACGTACTACTAAAAAAAAATACGACTGTACTTCGAACCCGAAAAAAAATATTACATTTTTGATGTATTATTTTTGTGAAAGACAAATATGCACAAATGTCGTTTTTCGATTATCTCATAGAAAAATTATTTTTATATTAAAAAAGAACAGAAGAAAGTTCACGAAATCGATCAGAGAATAAAGCTGCAACAATGAATAGACGAGGGGAAGATTTTTCCGACTCGACTTTTAGTGGACCAGTAGCACAGCAAGTGCAGCATCGACGATGAGGAAGAGGGGCAAAGGAGGGAAAGAATCAAGGCTCGGGTACGCATAGTTTGACAAGTGGAATCGGAGTTTGCGGGAAAACTTTATCTCCGGTTCGCTAAAAGCGAGAAATACATTGCAAGGACGGAAATCGAATGGTGCCCCGAAGAAGTCGATCACCAAAGATCGGCCTGCCCGTTCAAAAAACATTTCTTCCGGAATTTCACAATTCTTTTTGAGATTCTTACGGAAGAGAATTTTCCGGAGGTAAGACTCAAAATCAAGGAACAAATATATATATATATATATTTCTTATATATATATATTTCATTTAATCGCCGGAAGCGATAAAATAAAGGCAAATATCAGGCATCGAATTATTTCATGTTATTTTTTCCGAGAATGCTCCGGTGGGTGCATCGTGCTTCGTGCTTCCTTGTCATAGAGCATGTTTAGTAATGACAATGTAATGGGGGGGTAATACGTTATATTGCGAGATTGGTTGTGTGGTAATAGGCGTTGATTCAATAAAGCAAAACGGAAAAAAGAAACAACGGAATAATAAGCGAGAGATAGTTGTTAAATTAATAAAAATTGATATTTCATATAAAATTAGCTTAAGGATTTGTACGCAGCCAGGATTTTAAAAAATGTCTTATTTCATTTTCGTAATGTACATATATTTATTACACGCATATTTGTAAAGACGTCTCGGACCGTTTTAAAGTAGATTTTGAAAGTTTAAATGCGTTTTTCTCAAAACTGTGCTTTAAAAGTCTAAAATTTTTACACAAGCTTTGTAAATATATTTTATAGTATTTAATCGGAGGTTTTTTTCTTGCCGATAATATTTTCCATTTTATAAACAATTTAGGGCCAAAGTTTTTATCGAAAATACAAATTTTTTTTTGAGAAGCCGCCATTTCGTTAAATAATAATATTTTGCTTATTCCTTCGATTAAATACTAGATAATACCTTATAGTAATGAAATCTTTTTAGCCTTTTCATTTTAAATAATCCAATCCAGAGATGTCGTGCTTACCGTAAGACGCTTTTTTTTTTAGAGAAGCTCCCGGAGATCGGCTATAGCAGCTTTAAAAAATTATTATTTTTACAAATAAAAAATATGGAAATAAAGTTAAATGTTACCACAATATACATATAAATTTTTATGTTAATAAATAAAAATGTCTTCACAGGAAAAATACACAAAAATCGATTTTCTTCGGTCTCCTGACTGCGTATAACTCCTTAAAAAGGAATACGACAAAGTGAAGATTGATAAAAACAATAATTGAAAAGAAAAAAACAACCCGAATCTCGGTTTTCCCATGTATTAACAGGACTTTTGGGTTTATATAATCAGGCAGTCACAATTTTCAGTCCACCAATTTCATTACGTGCTGCGTGCTCTCAGTAGGCCCAGGCAGTTTATATAGGATGATTTCTGTGATGACGATAAGATGCGCCCTACGAAGAGTCTTGCTACTCGGGAAGAAATATTGTCTGGATTCTTTTGCTTCTCGCGAGTGTTCGTTATTTGTTTTAATCAGTGCCCGGATCTCGGTGCTCTAAACCAATCCGATAGTGTACTAATAGTACAGGACGTATTTTACTTCGTACGGGATGATTTGGCGGGAAAAAAATACTGGATGATAATAGAAAAATGTCGAATTTTATGATGTCGATTTCATCCCCTTCGATGCCCTCTTTAGAAAAATCCGTTTGTAGAAAATACATGGGCATTTTTAGGATTTTAGGATGGGGAAGACTGAAATGCGCGACTTTTTCTTCTTCAAACAAGATTTCAAACGGTAAAAGTCATTCCCATAGGGAAACTAATATTTTTTTCGGAAAATTTGAATCCTTTTACGTGGACAAGTATTTTTGTATATTTTCTTTTCGGATCGTCAATGAGTCTCGGAAATTATGTAGAAAAGGAAATTTGTAAATTCTTGGCTATTATCGAAATGTTTAATAATTTATTTCTCGAAAGCCCGTTCACTTTCGGGCCTGCAATTTTTCATAAAAACTCGGCAGACCGCGTGCAACGACATGTGAGAATGGTGGACAAATCAAAATTTTGATCCTGCAAAAAAGTGACTAAGTTGATAAAGAAAATATAAGAAAAGGGTGTAGCGGTCACTTTTGTTTCTCTCGATTTAATGAAACGATCTATGCCTTCTCTGCGGTCCACTCATTGCGAGCCAGACTGTCGGATTGTTTTTAGAGCTCCGAGACCCGGACCCTGGTTATAATTAATGGAAAAAAAAAAATAAGAAAACTGGTACAATAAAACAAATAAATATAAGCGCATGAATCACTATAATAAGATAATTAACCAGTTAATTAGGGGTAACACCACTCTAGCGACAGAAAAAGCGTATGAAAAAAGGAATAGGGTTTCTTTTCAGAGGGTTTATCTAACACATATTGAAGTGTGAAAACAAAATTTTTTATTATCTTTTCGATACAAAATGGCGACGACAGAGCCGATCTTGAAAATGGTCTTTTTCAACTTAGGAGGACGTATTACTTGAACGCCGTTGCCTGGATCGATTTGAAATTTTGATAGTAGCTTCACAATTACAATTTCCATCGGAGTACGTAGCCATTTTTTGATTTGATGTAAACTTTTTTTTATAGACAATTTACTACTTTTTTGACAAAAAATCGATTTTTTTTTCAAAAGTGCATCATTTCTACGAAATTTGATTTAAAAAAAAACCCGTACGTATTCCCATAGCAAATAGTATATGGATTATAATATTTTTTGGTTTGTTGTTTCAGGTCTTATGCTTTACTAGAATACCGTCCTCTCGTGAAGGTGGTTTGAAAAAAGACGATTTTCAAGATCGACTGTGTCGCCGCCATTTCGGATCAAAATGGCAATAAAAATTTTTTTTTCATACTTCAATATGGTTCAAATAAACCCTCTGAAAAGAAATCCTATTCCTTTTTTCATACTCCCAAAATAAATTGTCAAAGTTAGGGCTTTTTTCCGCCGCTAGAGTGATGTTACCCCTTAGGAGGACTTTATGAATTTTTGGAATCACATAAGCCCGTCATCATTACACTCACCTTTCGGCCAATCGTTCTCTACCCTCGAAAACCGGGAAAAAAATAATAGACAAAAAATTATTTTGCCGTCCGCTCTGGTCGTAGCAATATTTCACGTGCTTCGGAGCTAAATAATTTTTTGCAAATGTGTTCTCTCATTTTTTAGAAGTAGCAAACGGATAGTCGTAATCTATGTATGATGACGCAAGCTTACGAGATTTAAAAAAAATCATACAAGGATCTTCCCTCGAGTGAATAATTAATATATAAAAACTGGACTGAAAACATGATGATGGAAGAAATAAAGTGAATTATCGTGAATAATCGATATGTGAGTTGATCGAAAGAACAACAATCTCCATCTCCGCCCGCCCGCCCGCCCGCCCCGGTTTCGGGATTCGGAAGTAAGAATCCATCGGATTAATTTCGGGCGAGCATTTACGCAGGCTGCCGATAGACACCGTTGATGGGGGAGTTCGAGGAAAGTTTTTTTTTCATTTGGTTTGTTGGTGAGGTTTGATGATTCTCATAGCAACGTTGGTGCGATAATGCAGAGAGCTGGTGAGTGCAGGCACGCGGCAGAAGTGCAGTAGGTAGTAATTGGGTCCATTGCAGGCGGACACGTAATGGTAAAATAGTTACCCGGGCCTTGGTGCCACTGTGATCTCCACTCGCGTAGGAGGAAGGACTCACCCGGTATCCACCGAGATGGTTCACCACGCATGTGAACGTCGCGTCACGACCCTGTGGGATCGTTACGTTCTCCAGAGGGTAGAGGAAGTCTGGACCCAAGCCCGTCACTGAAAATACAAAATGAACGCAAACATTGTAAAACTTGATAGTCTATCGGAATAAATTCGTGTAAGGGTGAACAAAAATTATACACCGAGAGAAGAAATTGGTATAGATTGCCCGGTGCCAGGCTACAAATTTGTATACGTAGATGGCATTCGGGATTCTACGCCGGTAGCTTGCAAGAATGTATCGTACATCGGTCGTGAAATTTTCCTAGTACCCGGTGTCGGATCTCGAATCACACATATTTCTTACAACAGCTGAGGTAAATAACCACGAGCCCTGTGCTCGAATAACGTACCGAAGCTGTGAATACGAGAGTCGCGTGTCACGCGCAGGATATCTAATCTTTACACGTAGCGTATATAGCTAATCGGGATACGACTCGGGATCCAGCTGGAATCCTAGAAGGAAATTCTTTGTTGAAATCCCAAAAAACTATCGATTGATATTTTACGGGAATAACAAGTCCGATTTTACCGAAACCAAAAACTTAAATTTATACATTTTTTATGACCAGCGCCATTCGGGATACAACCCGGGATCCATGTGGAATCTGAAGAGAAATCTTTCGACAGGGAGTCCCAAACAAATCCCGATCGGGGTTTCGCCGGAAGTGTGGACGACCCTAGCAAATTTCTGCACGGGTTCTTCCACGTGTAAACAAAAGAATGGCAACTTCATTTCCACCCCGATAAAACCATTTGAATTTATCGAAACGCTCAACGAAATTACGTTCCGGCGTTCCATAATATGACGAAGGACTACGGACGAGTGTCCTTATCGAATCACAGAGTATCGCCCGCTTTGTATTCAAATTCACACGAGCGAGCACTTGTTTCGTGGAATTCATCGTGTATCGTTTCGACGAGATGTGGAATCGTGTACCCGAATACGTGTGTCTGTCTTACAAGCTCGAATGTCTGAGTCGAGCGTGCACGGAGAGCAAATAGCTAAAGCGCAGACGACTGGATGCACGATACTAGGACGGAGAACATTTCGAACGCGATCCTCGCAGCTTCGAGTATAAGTAATGTATATACGGCGAGAGATTCTACGTGTACAGGCCCCGTCAGACAGGTTCGAATTGTTGGCCCCTCACCTCCGTCACCGGCGGCGCGTCAACCCGTCTTGCACCCTCTAGATTTTAGGTCTCCCGTGCCCTTTCCACCTCTGAGAAAGCTTCGACGAAGAGTATTGAATTCGAATTTACAGGGCAAAGATCTCTCGGTGGATATGGCGACGAGGTTTTCGACCGTGGCCTGGCATGCCGAGAGCAACATTCACCAAAGGCGAAGGGGCCGGGTGGAGACGGGAAGGCGGGGGGCTGAATTTTACGATGGCTATTTACATGGGCGCAATATTTTATATGCCACTTAATGCCGGGTCACGTTCTCGTCGTCCTCCTACCGTTTACTGGGATAGCCTCTCCTCTCCACCGACTCCCCGTGTGTGTAGTGATAGGTACCATTCCTTCGTACTACCCTCTATATATGTACATACTTGGGTGTATATAAATATATAAATATATTTACTGTACGTGCATTGGGATAGCCCTTCTTGGGATAGCAAGGAGATGAGATCCTTCACATATGAATCAAAGTGCAGTTTATTACGTGTCTTTGAACCGCTTGGCATATTCCGTTATCTCGAGGGATAAGCTTCCTTGAGGCGAATAGTGTAATACTCCCGGGCTACCGAAAGAGTTCACCATGCTCGGACTCGGACAAGGGAGAAAAAGCGAGAGAGCACGTCGACTCTCTGAAATTCGTCTTTTGCAATCTTTTCCATTAAAAAGACGCGTGACGAAATATCTCGAAGCGCGATTTATTTCCGAAGCCGTCTAACTCGTCATTATGATTAGTCGATGTCGTGCTCGGAGTTCAAGTGCGTACTTCGGATCGCGCGATGAACCTAACCTACGAAATTCCTTTTATTATACTCCCAAAATAAAACGCCAGAGTTAGGCTTTTTTTTCTGCCGATAGAGTGGTGTAACCCGTTGAGGAGGGAGGAATGGATGATAAGAATCAATCTTGGCAAAACAGCGGTAGCTCCATGAAGTTCTTTTGTTCTTAAATTGTGTATAAAAAAATCATCATTGAATCTAAATAATAATAAATTGATATAAATAACGATAATTGCACGCGAAGCTCTAAACCCGATTGTCATTTAGCCGATGAAATGTATTGTACAGAAGAGTCTGTTAAATGAATATTTTTGGCAGACAGTCGCGTAAGATTGCGGGAGCTCACCGCTGTTAATTAACCGAAATAGCGTATGACATGTAAATATTTGAAACTCCTGCACGTTTGCAGGTTTTTTTGTGAGGAAAATTGTCTTTCATTAATTGTTACCCATCGAGCGGTGACTATGAAGATATGTACACGGACGTACCGATATATAGAGATAGAGAGTTCTCGCGAGCGGGAGACCAGAATTGTTATTGAACCGACTAATGCGATAAGCAATTTTACCGCCGAGAGAATTACGTTCATCCATGCAACTGTATTATCGCGTATCCGACAGACACTCGGCACATATATAGCCAGACAATAGGAGCCCTAATTTTTTGAGCTTTGGGACGTTCTAATTCCAAGAAACATCGTCGGAATAGTATTTTCGTTAAGTATACAAAGTAAAACAAATAGTTGTTTTATCGATAAAAATATAACAATAGGGGCGAGTGGAGGCTCCTTGTGGCACGGTGCTCTATGTGACAGCTCGAGCTTCCAATGGTGTCACTCACTCAAACAATCGATTCTGGTGTCAAAATGTTTATTTTCGATCGAATATGACGTCCATCATGAAATCGTAGGTAAACGACGTTTCATCATTTTATTATAAATAGAGATGCGATCGAAGTCTGCAGAAGTACATTTTTTCGACTCATTATTATTAGTTCTTGGTCTATAACCGGGAATTCGTCGATAGAAAATATTAAGATGTTGGGATATTATTGAAGGATTAAACGCAGACAGGATTAAAAAAAAAAAAAAATTTCATTTCATTTTCGTAATGTACATATACTTGAGTATATACACGGAAAATTTCATGTCAATCCGACAAATATTCTCGAAGTTACATGCATATTTGTAAAGGCTTTTTACAATGTGTAAAATGATTTTGAGAGTTTGAATGCATATTTCTCAAAACTGAAGTTATTAAAGTTGGCGAGGAATCTTCCTCGGAAACGGCTAAACCGATCAGTCTCAAGTTTTTACCGTACACAAGCTTTATAAATATACTTTTTAGTGATTAATCAAAAGTTTTTTCTCGCCGATAAATATTTTCCATTTTATAAACAATTTAAGGCCAACATTTTTATCAAAAATCGATACTTTTTTTGTGAAGCCGCTATTTTGTTAAAAATTAATATTTTGCTTATTCCTTCGATTGAGTACTAGATCATACCTTATGTTAACGAAATTATTGTTTTTTTTTTTTTTTTTTTATTTTAGATGATCCAATCCAGAGATATCCTGCTCACCGCAAGACGCTTTTTTTTAGAGGAGTTCCCGGAGATCGGCTATAGCAGCTTTAAAAATCATTATTTTTACAAATAAAAAATATGGAAACAAAGTTAAAAGTTATCACAATACGTATATACATTTTTACTGTAATAAATAAAAATGTTTTTCCAGAAAAAATTCTTGAAAACTCTCCTTTTTCTGTCTCCTGACTGCGTACAACTCTTTAACAGTACGCGTCACGTATCACATATGCTATGGCTCAATGAACTCCCACACATGGAGTACTGTGCGACGAGTACCCTGGATCTGTGCAAAATTTGCAAAAAATTGGTCAATTCGCTCTCGAAATAAATCGACTTGAATTTTTGAATCCTAACGCATACACACATACAAGAAAACATGGACATTTTTTCTATATGCGATTTTCGAATGTTTTGGCACATATTAAGCATACTGACATTAAAAACTCGATTTTTTTTCTCGAAACCAAATCTTCCTCCACGAGTAAGAAATAAATCATATTCTCGACTCTATGTTAAATATATACAGATTGGAAATGTCTCGTACAATATCGAGGATCTCGGGAAACGACCGACTAATTTCCACAAGTGTCATTCGCAGCGAAAGCGATTTTCGATTTCCCATTTTCGTTGCCTCTTCTCTCATTTCTCCCGAGCATCGGGGATTCTCCACGTTCCATTCCTGAATCTCGTAGATCCCATCTAATCTCCATTCACCGGTATATCATGATACGCATTCATATGGTAAGCGTCACTCTTCATATTTTTCGTTTTTCTTTAACCCGATTTCAACAATGAGTCACGTGTTGAACGACACATTTATATAACCGTACGCGGTAACAAAAATTATTTATAAAATTCTATGAACTTTGACAAAAAATTAGAAACTTGCACGTTACTTCTTCGTTATTTTATTTCGGAACAAATCCCGCTCCGAGAGCAAGCTAGTTCGTCAATTTTCGCTTCTTCAAAATGATGATAACAAATTTTTTTTTCATACTTCAATATGTGTTAAATAAATCCTCTGAAAAGAAATCCTATTCCTTTTTTCAAACTCCCAAAATAAATCGTCAAAATTATTTTCTGACGCTGGATTGGTGTTATCCCTTAATGTGCTAAAAGCTCTGAAAAAAATATCTAAAAAAAAATGTCCGTGCGCGTGTGATCGAGCCCAAAAATTCAAAATGATACATCTGGAGAGCGAATTGACCGATTTCTTGCAAATTTTGCACGGACTTAGGGCATTGAGCTTGCGCATAGAGGGAGATAAAATAATGAGTAAGCAATGTGAAAGTTTCTAATTTGCATCAACTATTATTATTATTGCCGTTGGTATTGTTGTTGTTATTATTGTTGTTGTTATTATTGTTGTTGTTGTTATTATTGTCGTTGTTGTTATTATTGTTGTTGTTCATAAAACAGAAGAAATCAAGAACGAAAGCTGATGTAGACAAAGGAAGATAGGAAAATAAGGAGTAAGCATTGGACGGAAAAAGTTCTAGTTAGTTCCCCGTTCCCCATCGCCAACCGATCGTGCAATGGTGATGACGGGGTATTCCCACGGGAGGAGGGACTCGGTACGGAACGTTATCCCGAACGAGCCCTTACACCGACGACCCTCTCGACCCACGAGGCTTTTCTCCGTTACCGCATCGATATAGTAGAGAGATGCACTATATACCACCACCGCAATACCCAAGGTCTAACCGTAACGCCACCAGGACACACCAGCCGTGTCTGGTCCGTTCAACTGTATACCGAGTGAGTTTCAGTCACGGCAACTATACGCTATGGTTGTAAACGGATTTTCTCCTCTCCCTCTTATACCGTCTTTTTCTTTTTTCATCTTCTTTTTCTTTCACCCCCTCGGGCTCAGCCTCTCTACTACAACCCTCTTTTTTTTTTCTCTCTTCTCGCTAACATTTTCTCCCACACGCCTGGCAATTACCCAGAGTCCGACATGTCGACGATAGGATGAACGATGGAAGTACGAAATTAGTTTCGATACGGGAGAAAGAGAGAGAGAGAAAGAAAGGAAGTGTGATGAAAAAAAATAGAGGCCTTGAAGTGCGTGCCTCTATTTTCCTCCGCTTCTTTATTTTCTCCGCAAATAACCCCGTCCATTACCTCAGCCAATTTCATCTTTATAATTCGTTCGCTCATCTCATCGATTTAGCCTAGGAATTAATGACGGCTCGCCTCTCCGTGCGTCATCGTCGTTATGAAAGTTATAAAACGGTGAAAAATGTATTTTACGCGATTTCTGGAATCCCTCAAACCCGCAACCCCCTGAATCGCAACTCATGGATATCATCGAACATTAAGGGAGAATACCACTCTAGCGGCAGAAAAAAAGGCCTTACTTTGACAATTTATTTTGGAAGCATGACAAAAGGAATAGGATTTCTTTTAGAGGGTTTATTTAACACATATTGAAGTATGACATTTTTTTTATCGTCATTTTGATACAAAATGGCGGCGATAGAGCCCATCGTGAAAATCGCGTTTTTAAAAACACCTTCACGGGAGAACGGTTTTCTCGTAAAGTACAAGACCTGGGACAAAAAAAAATTTTATAACCTATATACTATGGGCCGTCCGTACCGACACAGGTTTTCCGCAGTTTCCTCGAGTTCATGGCAAATGTGATACAGCGTAGCTAAGATGTCCGCGGGCGCAATCGAAGGTAGGTTGGCTCAGCGAAGTGCGGGTAGGGAATGATAGGGAGAACAATGGAGAAAATGGAATTGGAAAGGGTCATACGTAAACACCCGTAACGGACGTTGTAACAAAGAATGTAAAAAAAATATATATCATTAACGCAATTACTTTCCGTATGAGATGATAGAAAAAAGTGTTGGATGGGCAGCACACATACGCACACGGTCCCTTAGCGCCTACGACGATAGTACGGATGTTCCGACTTTTCTCCGCGGAACACACGAGACAGTGCTAGAACGCGAGCATTCCCATTCGAGCATTGGCCCGCAAACCCAGACTTCTCTCGTTCGGTACCGAGGGTATGTTGGGTGTCCGGTGGTGGTCTTGTGGGGCAGAGTGGCGCATCGAATTAGCGGTGAGTGCGACGGATGTTCATTGAAATTGTCCGTACGTCCGGTGACTTTTCCTCGACGCTCGACCATGCCCAGGGTTGAATATGTGGGCAGATGGGCGCCGAGGGGCAAAGAACGGGGTCGGCAGAGAAGGACAACCAACGGTATAGCATCGTTGAACGTACCGTAGCTATGGGAAGCAGTTCGGTGGTCATTGGTCGACTATATAGCACTGGAGTGGATATAGTAGATGTGGCCCGCCGGGGAATCAGACCCGACAACTGGAATTTACCGGAAAAACAAACTCTCTGATCCCTGCTGGCTGGCTGGTGGCGTGGCAGTGGTCTTGGTTCACTTGTCTCTCGGTCTAGTTTCCTCTCTGTGACGTTGGTCGTAAGCTTTTCTCAAACTCTTCTTCCTGTTCTCTTGCCGCACGCTCTACGGTCATCCTTCTCCGCCTAGGCCCCGAACCCGCCCCCAGCCACGGGCGAAGAGAGTCGGAAAGCGAAGAGCTCCCTTGGGCTACTGGAGCAGGGGGCGCGCCAGTTACAGAAATAAAAGTGGAATTGCGAAAAAAAAGGAGAAATCGCTAAAGTAAAGGAGAGGAGAGACGGAACATGAGAAGCGAAATAGGCGACGGAAAGCACATGTGTACACTTGTGCTTTCCGTCGCCTGCGTGTCCTGCGAAGTTTCTCCATTCCAATATGTTATAACAGGAGAATAAATCCGCGTTCTTTTCCTCGACGCCAACGTTCTATTCGACTCCTCACCCGCTACGAAGTATCCTTAATTTTTCGCTTAAATGTTATGGAGTTAAGATCGCTGTGCCTTTGGAGGAATAAGTGTGGTACCGGCTTTGTACGTAGTGAAGACGACGAGATGGTCTTAGGGGCCATTGTAGGCATGGACCAAGGAGGCCAGCGCGAAGTGCGTGTGCCGCGTTTAGCGAAGAACGAGAGAGCCGGGCGAGAAAGGTGAATGAGATATACCAATTAGTTCCCGTCCGCATATCGAGAGCGTGCTCTCAACAAAATTTGTCGTCCAGTGCCATTAAGAAATGCCATTGAATTTCCATTGCGTCAGACGCAATGGCAACGAAGACACTTTTCCCAAGGATGAAAACCCGATTTAAAATCCATTGGCATTGCCATTCCTTGAGCCTATGGGAAATTAATGGTAATTAGTTAATTCGAAACCCCAATGGAATTTGGAACTATGGGAAACTGAATACTTGTGGGAAATTGAATGACAAAATTGTATCCATCGAAAAAATGCCTTGCCATTTTCTCCAAAGACAAAACGTTCATTCAAAACTCCCAATGGCATTGAAGATGAAAAATGCATTCAACAAAAGTTTTCGGAATTCAGGGGCCATAATGATCTAGCGTGTACGAGCTGTCGCCAGCCCCTAAGACGAGACAACGTTCCAACATTATCAAAATTAAATGGATTTGAGTATTCACCAATCCTTGCGCTTCTACCAAAATTAGATCTGGTGTCCGACGAGACTTATTTCTCCTCGGATTCCATTTATGCAAATCCGCAGATTGCGTCATGTGCATAATTTGGAATTTTAGGGCAGGTGATCAACGTTCCAGTTGGAAGTAAATGCAATTGTTAAGTCATTACAAAATCCCAAACGAAAAAAATGACCTCGAAATTATCTTTGAAAATGAACAATTCCCAAATTGAATCCACCACGAGCCACGGACCTACAATCGATGCAGTTTTCTCCCGTTACTTATAAAACTTAAAATCGAGAGTTTTCATTCATTATTTTAGTTATCACAAGCCAATTATTAGTTTTCTAAATAACGAAGAGAATGCTTTATAATGTGACACTTGATTATACAATGTAAATAAATCGATGACTGATATTGGGGAGCTCAACTTGAATTGTCTTGATTAATATAGTTCGTTTTCACGTATTTCCACTATTATTTTCGCGTCTTGGAAGAAGAGCGTAAATATCATATTGAATAAATGCAAAGTATGTAATTAAAAAGTTATTGATGAGTTATTGGAAAGCTTCCCCTCTTGTCAAACAGAAAGATCGAATTATCCTTTCGAATTATTGAGCCCGGAATGCCCCGTATGCCGTAATTCGACTTTGTGAATCGAACCGACCTCGTTATTTTCCTCCCTCTGTCATGCCCCTCGATCTGCTGCTGATGCTCACAGCTTGAACCACCCTCGGTATCACGCGATCGAGACCGGATTCGGGTGATAGTATCTTTGTTTTCTTCTTCATCTTCCTACTTTTTTTACCCCATCGTATTTTACCCTACCGTGCTTCCCACTCTCTCTCTCCCTCTTTACCCTTCACAAGCGTCGTCGACCATTTGTCCTTCATTTCCGTTCGAGACCACGGTCTCGTAGCTTCGCGCGGGCCTTTTCCACTGGAAATTAGTGAGAAACTTTAACCAAACGTACTTCTATACTTTACCGAGTATTCCCTTAGATATAATGTCGTTCGGCTAGCTCTCTCTTCTTCACACACTTTCTCTTCGCTCGCACCGACAGTCATTCCGCACGTTCGTGCTCGCGTTTATAGTACTTCAGTCCGACTCGTCCGAAAGAACTTCCAAACCCCATTTTCCCACTCCCCCCGTTGTTTCCACTTCAATTCTCCTCCTTGGGTGTTATCGTGATCATCCGCCTGCACTCTTCTCCCAACACCCACTTTTGCGTGTTTACTTTTTTCTTCTTCCACTCGCTTTATTTCCTTCATTGTCGCTTCTGCCGGGCTGCTACCGTACCAATTACACGGGCTCGCGTGTGCTACGACGTGAGGTGTACATGCGGAACGTGCGGAGTACGAAAAGCTATGCGAGACCTGTACGACCTCGGGACGAATCCATGCGCGGAAAGAGGGAGAGAGAGAGAGAGAAAGAGAAATCGCGAAACGGAAAATTAAGTGTCTTGAATACCTAGAACGCGATCCATTTTCAGGGAAAACTCTCCGTCTCAATTGCATTCCTTCGAGTCTTTTTTCCCATCCATAAAAGTTTCTCTCCTTTTACGCCAATTATCTCCGGATCAGCGGATTCAACGCGCCTCAGAAAAACGCCTCAGTTTCCAATCGTGTTTTGCGAACAATGCATGGAGAAATAAGTTATCAAAAATTCATCGAATTTCCTAGTTTAGCGATTCTCGTAATAATATAACCAATAATGGTAATTATTCATGCGCAATTTGCGATGAAAAATTATTGACACGACGCCGTACATTCGGGGGTATGCGAGTAGATGTCCGAATTGAGTCAATAATTACGCGAGTGGATACGTGTGTTCCTAGTTATCACGACGTTCTTTGCCGACGGTGAATATTGATGGGTTTTTTCCGCCATTAATGACTTTGCAGGAATAACAAAAGTCATTTCTATACCCGAAGTATCTTCATACCCGTTGACGTACATATATCATACATATTTATGTGCAAGAAATAAACCAAGGGTGCGCGGTATCTCCGGCAATCCACGAGTGACGCCATAGCTACTTATCGTCCACAGGGACAGTCTCGAGGCGCTAGAGCGTTAACGCGCGGAGTCTCTCGACGTTCCCTCGTGGATCGAGCGCTCGGAAGCCGTTACCTCTTGCCTCTGCTAATTTGACGGGCAACACGCGGTTCTCTATCTCACACCACAAGCCGAATTAGGGTTCGGCGGATAGTGGTTCGGTTATGGTCGTCAGCATCGTTCCCGTTCTTCTCATCCTGGTGTGCTCTTTGTTTTGCAGAGAGCTTCCGCTTGCTCCTCGAGTTCATCGTATTTCCCTTTACTCCCGCGTCTCATATTCACTGTTCGACTACACTTTGGCGCGGATAGACACGGGGAGAAACACCACACGGAGGGCTCAACCGACGCGCCGTGTTCTGGGAATTCCGATGAAACTTCTGGCTCGGCCGTCGTGCGACATTCGTGCTACGTACACGGTGTGAAACGTGTCGACAAAATGGTTCCCAGTTTCAGACCACCAAACGTCTTCTCTCATCACATAGCGTATTTCACTAGGTACTGTACCGACGTGTGCGCGCATACACATATGTATATACATATGTGTAACGGATCGACAGAGAATATGTTTAACGAATAAGTTTCCGATGTATGGGCAAGTACAAATGGACAATCTCGGGGTTCGTTTTCGGAATAACCTCTCCGGGGAAGGAAGGTTTATTTTCGGAATAGCTCCACCGGGAGGGGGGTGGTTCGTTTTGGAAGTAACCTCGGGGGCCAGAGGGGTTCGTTTTCGGAATACCCTTCTCAACTGTGTTACGCGGCGGCGACGATATATTTATATAATATACAGAGATAATATATGTGTGAATAAACAAATAATAGCTTTATGTTGTATTTATTAGTTTGCCATTTCGTTATTTTTAGCTTCTCGTTTGATAAAATTCGATGAAAATATATCATGGAAATTTTGTGACTTTCAACTGGTAAATCTGGAAATATCATGGAATTTCAAGGACAGAATCCCTAAGTTGAGGATCCACAGGAGCAATTAATAAATAAATATGCGCGGTGTCGTGTTTGTTTCTCTGTCACATTTGTACGTCGATCCCCCTAACACCGCGCAATTAACAGGATAAAATAAGTAGACGAAGGAGCAACATCACGCTGGCCACACGAAGCAAAACCAATGGAGCGTGCGCCGAGGAAAACGACGCTGCCTCTCCACCTTCTCCGCGTGCTCTGCGACTCGTTGATAACGACTCGCGCGCGTCGTTCATATTTTACACCCTCGGCTCATCAATAATTCATGCTCTGAATAATGCAGGACTGTTTCACCCGCGCGAGCGCGTTACTTTATATCGCTACCCTCGCGGGCTTGCCTCCACCAAACTTGTGTGTGCTTCGCGCCCACAACACCAATTCACCGCCAATCTGACCCGCGTGACGCGGCAGCTAGGAATAGCGCGTAACGCCGATAGCAACGACGCTTCTCGTGACTCTAGCGGGGCCACGGCGAAAGCATCGTTAGCAAACGCGACTTTCATGGATCGCTTTGCTTCCGGTTTGTGATACCACTTTTCAATACGGATATACCGACAACTGATACTCCCTCGACGCGCTTTTGTTGCGCATAAAGCGAGTGAAACACTCGACATAATGCAACCGCAACAACGTGTCGGCAGTTTATTCAGAATTTACGGGCTTAAACTCGAAAATTTTGATAAATCATTAACTCTGAATATGCTTGGGGAAAGATTAACGTATTAAATTAACGTATTAGGAGCTCACATACCCCCGAAATTTTCAAAAAATCGATTTTTTCACAGTGTTTCATTCTTTATACTTTTAAGAATTAAAAAAAATATATATTTCAGAAAATCCTGCTCCGTTACAAAGTTATAGCAATAAATGGGAGACTAGCCGTAAGTTCACGTTGTTCCTACCAGAAACTTTAAACGCGTTTTCCTCGAAACTATGTCTTTAGACAGTGTCAAGCACGATAACTCAGTCAATTTTTAATATTCAGTTTTTTTTATCTCAATAATTATTTTTCCTCATTTATTGTATTATTTTTTAGTCTGACGAGAAGTTTTTTTAAATTTTTAATTCGACATTTTTTTATAAGTTATTAAACACTATTTTTTTTTAAATTGCATACTAAGTTTCAAATACTGTAATTTATTTATTTTTGAAAAGAAATAAAATCTCTCTGTCAGACTATTTCTACTACATTATTTTACTAGAGTCGTTTTTATTTTTGCAGATTGGATCATTTTTGGTGAAGTTGTGATCTCGACAAGGGGGCGCCATGGTGTTCATCGGTAGTCCATTTATACCCGTAAAAAATTTTCTTGTCTTACAGTTGAAAAGTTGATAAAAAAATGTGGAATCAACAATTTAATTTTTATTTCACCTTCAATGCAGGTATTTTCAATAACCTTTATAATAATTTGTCAAATTTACTCGGTTTTCAGCGCGCGCAACGGTATGTGATCCCTCAAAATCGCGTGAAACGTGTAAATTGATACTGATATTGATATACTGCCGTTGATATTGAATATCTAGAAAAACAGGATGATGAGGGAAAAAAACCGATAAAAAAACACAAGTTGACGACGGAATTCCATGATAGTTCCAGGTTCAACCAAAATCCATATTTCTAGGTTTTCCAGGATTTCCAGAACATTAGACACCATGCGTAAGTACGGAGGCGAAAGAATCGCTTTCCTCTAATGAGCAGTGCGTACATAGATAAGATTATACCGGTAGTTTTTTTTCAATGTATACATGGCCCACGTAAGAACGACGGTGCCATCACCCAATCCACCGCCCCCACACCTCTTTGCCCTTTGCTGCAGCCATTCTCATTTCCAATGTTGCAAACGTTACCCGCGCCATTTCGATGCCAGACCATTTCGAAGCGGATAGGCAATGTAGCGTACGGTGTTCCATCGGGTATTTATTCCATACGTACGAATACGCACGCGTTCCCCGGCAACATAGGTCCACGTTATACGCCATTCAATTCTGCTCTTTTTATAGTATAAACCTCGCGCGACTAGAACCTTCTATGCGCATCGTTTCCGGGGCTATATCACTCCGTTTCCACGGTTTTCCCTGCTCCTTCGCTCATTCCTGGTTTCCACGAAGGGTTACAGTTCCGCTACCACGCGAATTCGCAACCTCCCATCCTCTTCTTCATCCGTTGGTCCGTATGTGACTGCCGATAGCCCTGTCCTTTCCTATTCTCGTTCCACCGTCGCTACCTCTTCTAGCAGGTTTCGGGCTTGTTTATAAGACTTCCGGTGAGCTGTCACGCGTTTTTTTCGATGCCCTGGCACCGTCTACACGCTACACAGCCGGGATCAGACAACAAACGGGGTGGTAGGATTGTATGTATAACCTCGGCTGTCTACCGCACGCTTGTTTCTCTCTGCTCCACTCTCTCTCTCTCTCTCTTTCTTTGCTCCACCTTTCTTCCGTCCGGGCTTCCGTTCCTCACCCGATTCCGTCGCTGTTGGACCTCTTCCTTCCTCACCATCCCTTCGAACCTTTTACCTACCTACGTTCGTATCTGTCGTCAGTGAGTGGTTCTCGGGTCCGCATCGCCTCACCGCGCCGCCCCACAGTCAGTGCCGGGCATTCCAATCGAACGGTACGTACCATCAACCACCACTACGGCTACTATTACTACCACCGTTACTTCTCCCCTTTCTCACAATTCCAACATCTCCCGAATGTGGTATGTCTCTGCTATCACGATTCGCTTTGACTTTTCAGCGGCTTTTTCCGTTTCTTTTACGTTTTTTTTCCTCCTTCGTTTCCTCGTGTTTACGTTCCGCCGAGATTTTCCGATCTGTGCTTCCGCCTGCCACCGTTCTCTCCTTTTTCCCGCTGTCCTACATTCTTTTCGGTCATCGCACTCGACGCAATTTTACAACATGATGTGGTTGCAACATCCTTGCAACTACATCGTGTTTTTCACTCTTCACTGCCCACATGCAAATTAATACGGGAGCATTTGTATTTAATAACATTTTGGTGTTTACGCTGCACGGTTCATCGATTCGCGTGCTACGCTCTACGATTCCCACTGTTCTCTCTTGTTCCGTATCCTGCCTTATCTCAGCCCCTTCTATCAAATCTTCACCTCGCGCGAAGAGGCCGCGGAATAATTCCGGATGTTCGTTAGAATATATGAATTCTTCCCTCCCGATGGATATTATACGTTTGAACAACACATATACAAGTGGTTTAATGATACAAAAATGATATTGTTATAAAAACGAACAATATATTTCTCGAGTGTACCTTCTTCTCATTTTAGGTACTTCTTGAAACACGCGTATGATAACATCGAATTATTTCTACTCGAGGTCGGGTAAACCAATTTTATCCGAGAAAGTCGTCCGTGGATAAGCAGCGGTAGCAAAGAGAACAAACGCTTACGATACCACCGGGACAAGCGGGCGCGAACCCTTCGAACAATGCTCTATCCTCTCCTGGACACGAGGCTGACTTCCGATATCTCGGCAACTCCGATTCCCACACCCCTTTAACTTCTGTCCCTCTACCGGTGTATACCGTGTCTTCCACGTTTATTGCGATGGAATCTTGTCTCTCGCTCATCGTTTCACGAGCGTAACAAAAAAAAAAAATGCCGTTCCATCCAGGTTTTGTTTCCCTCTATGTGCTTCCGCTCCATCCATTCCTGCACCGATCAGGGACCTTCGATACTGCACATAGGTAATTCGAAAAAATACACGTCTGACCTTAAAAATCGTCTGTGCCTATCGTCCAGTCAAATACTATGAATTCTTTATAAATTAATTGTCATTTCATGAGACAGTTCGAAACGAAACGCACCCAATTTTTACGTTAAAGGGTCAGGCCACTTTAGAATTTTGGAAAAATCGACATTTTTTCATTCAGCTCAAAAGGTTACGTTTTTTATTTTGTTAAAGGATTTATTTTGCTTATATTGCTTAAAAGGCGTTTTTTTAACCGGTCGGAAACATAACTCGAACGAACTTTCACCGATCGATTTGAACATTCGAGTGTACATTGAAAACTAGATTCTCTATAAAAGTACCGAACATTTTTGCGTCGTATTGCGTCCTTTTTGTCATAAACAGTTGTCTAGTTTTTTTCGGAACAATTTTAACCTTTTTTAAAAAAATGCACCATTTTGGCAAAAATCAATATAATGAAGAAATCCTACGTACTTCCGTACCTGTTCTTGTATATGATCGGAAAAATGTTGGTTTTTTGTTTCCGGTTAAAAATTGCATGAGCTGTGTTTCCGCCCGTGGTCCTTTCCGAAAAAACGGTGTCAACGTAGAAATACCGTGCAGCCGCCATTTTGTTATTAATCATAACAAAAAAATTATTTTCCATAGTTCGTTAGTAGTATAATGAAGAACTGTGTACGGAATACCGATTTATTCTGTAACTTCGCTAAAAAAAATTCCCAAAATATGCCCATTTTTTGCTCCAGAGTGGGCTACCGGGTCTCATTTTTCATTGAAAATAAATAGGAATTAATCATCATTAAAAGCTTACGGTTATTGATTATGGATAAGACCGAGTGGAAAACTATTGCTTAGAAAAAATATTTTACGAAAATAAAACCAATTGAAATCGAGACAACCTTTGAATTGCATGCACGTACCAATTATTTTGAGTACACGTAAAATGGGTCTTCGGAAGTGGAAATGGAACGAAGATTAGTTGCCTGCGAACAAAGTCACATCGGTCGTGATATGTACAGACACTGTAGATGTATAGTGCGGATAATATAAGGACTGCCACTAGCAATGTTCCAACAGAGAATCCACTGTACCAGCAGTAACGGAAGAGGATCTGAATTAATTCGAATGACAAGTGCACTCGGTTCACCAAATAAACATCAGAAACAGAAGTTGACCGGCTGCCTGGTGCATCGTTTCCATTTCCCAATCCAGATTCACCGAAAAGCCATACATTTATTTAGATATATAACTATATGTAAATGTATATATATATATTATATGTTTTATGTATTATAAAGGATTTCCCAAAATTCACGCAAGAAGTAATTTTGGTAGAATACAGGTTTATAATAAAAAATTGTACATTTTTTATTCATTCATAAAGTATACAGGGTGCGGCGCCAAAATCCGGACAAATTAAACATTTTTTTGAAACATAATTTTTATTGCAAAAATGGAGAAGTATATTATTATTTTTTTTACTAAATTGTTTGTTAGATCATAGAGAACACATTTACTCAATATAAATGGTGACAAAATGAATCGATTTTTTACCAAAACAAAGCAGTAAATTGTTTATAAAAAAAAGTTTAAATCAGATCAAAAAATGGCTACGTACTCCGATAGGGAATGTAATTGTGAAGCTACTGTCAACACTTCAAAGAGGGACTCTGGTCGCCGCTATTTTTTATCAAAATAATAATAAACAATTTTTTTTTCATACTTCAATATGTATTAAATAAACCCTCTGAAAAGAAATCCTATTCCTTTTTTCATATTCTCAAAATAAATCGTTAAAGTTAGGCCTTTCTTTCTGCCGCTAGAGTGGTGTGACCCCTTAAGTAGCACACCTAATATATACATATACATATATACACAAATATATCTTTTCGTTTATTCCGTCTCCTGTTCTTGATTGGCAATGTATTCCCGGCCTCGGATCTGCGAGTGACGTCGATTTCGTTACGGATACGCGCCCTAAAGCAGACGAGGAGGTTTTGGCATATCTATTCTCATAGGATCTCGGGATTCATATCGGTCGATATGGTTCCAGATGATAATAATAATAAATTTACAATGTTTTGAGATTTTCCGCGTTCAAAGCGAAAACAACACAACTCCTTCAAATCTAACGACTTCGCGGTTTCACATGGAATACACGGACTGGGATAAATGTCATATGCATAGTTGCCATGTGATGCATTTTCCGTCTCGTGACAACGTCCGAATAACCGACAACTCCTTCGTTTTATTTGACGTTCGAACGGGGTGGCGGTCAGATATCGGAACGACCGTTATTTGAAACGGACCGAAATGTGGAAATTCAAAATTAACGAAATATTGGTCGTTCCGATATTTGACTCCCACCTCGTTCGAATCGTTACGTCGTAGGGCGTTTCGCAATTGAGACGAGTGCGCAGCGAGCCCGAGGTAAAAAGACTAATGACATGGACGCCTCGGAGGTTGTGAGGCAACCGCATCGGGTGCGATTTATGAGAAAATGTACTCGCGGTTCTTTTCCGGTTAACGATAAAAATCGCTATATCGAGGTACAATTAATCGCTTGGCTATTGTTCGGACAAATAATTGGGTATAAATTGATTCGATATAATCCGCAAACACTTGCAATTTAAAAAGCAGACGCCGACATAGAATCATTATGTCTGATTTAGTTATATGGAGGAGGTATCGAGGGTTGTTTAGATTTATTAGAGGTGTGATCACGGCGAATGTTGACTCGAAACTCGAGTCGCTTGGATGTTAAAAGCGGACTTGTTGCCACGGGTATCGAACGAAGACTGACGAAAAGAAGGTGGATTTGATTGACGCAAAGCGGCGACCAAAAAGTGCTGATTTATCATGACAGGTGTGAATATCAAAATCGGGAATTGTGGAAGGGATCAAACGAGTGAAAAGGAGATATCGCGCGAGGCCTCGGGCTTCGCCGCGGCGTATATTGATCAGCGGAAATTTCATACTGAACGTTCCCCTTTAACAAAATATGCCACCGGTGCGAATCATATGGGAAAGTTAAGGGAAAACTTGTAATGGTAGTAATCCGAATGGAAGGACAATGGCAATCTCGAATGGCAATTTCTTTCCACAGAAACTTAATGGAAAGTCTAATGGGAAACTCGAATGACGGTTTTTTTCCATAGAAACTTAAGAGAGGAGATAGGTTTAGGACTACGTTTTTTAGTGATTTTCATTAATTTTTTTGGCAAGAAAGGAATGTACATAATTTATTGAAACTTCGAGAAAATTACATACATATATTTAAGTAAATATCGTAATTTTTTTGAAGTATCTTCTCGAAAAATATGGGCTGTCACCCATCGGGAGGTCACCATCGCGCGTAGCTGTTTGTGTACGTTCTTGAGGCCACAGTTTTCATCTGAAATCAATGGGGTTTAAATTTACTTTAAGGATATGTCTTTCTTCTGTACGAACCTAACTTCCCCACAAAAAATTGACAATTGCATGTCTCAGAGGTGTTTCCAAAGACGTTCCAAAGATTATGCATTCCAAAAAAGCATAATTTTTCAAATTATGCTCTTTTGGAATGTAGTTGGACATTTTTAACGTAACAAAGAAACTTGTTTGTTTTTGTTTCTATTCAAAGTGACTAATCCCAATTTATTCTTTATAACAAGCACTTTAACTTTACATCGAGTGTATTCACCAAAACGGTACTGAGAATTAAACAACAGAGCATAATTTAAAAAATTATGCTCTTTTGTTTAAACACTTCTAAAAAATGCAATTTTCAATTTTTTGGGGGGACGTTAGGTTCGTATAGAAGAAAGACATGTCTTCGAAGTAAATTTGAAACCCTATTGATTTCAGATGAAAACTGTAGCCCCCAGAATGTACATACACAGACAGCTACGTCTGATGGTGACTTCCGATGGACGGCAGCCCATATTTTCCGAGAAAATACTTCACAAAAATTACGATATTCATTTGAGTATATGTATAAAATGTTCTCAAAATTTTAATAAATTATATACACTCCTTTCTGACCAAACAAAATTCATGAAAATCACTAAAAAAAAACGTAGCCCTAAACCTATCCCTCCCCTTAATGAAAAGTCAATGGCAAGCTCGAATGGCGGTTTTTTTCCATAGAAACCGAATGGAAATGCCAATGGATTATGAATAGTGGATAGTACGCGTAAGGGAAGATGTATATATTTTCACTGATATATCGTGATATAAAGTTTTTTGGTTTTTTGTTCCAGGTCTTAAACTTTATGAGAAAACCGACCTCCCGTGAAGGGGTTTAAAAAAAAACGATTTTCAAGATGGGCTCGGCCGCATTAAATAAACGCGTTAAATAAACCCTCTAAAAAGAAATCCTAATCCTTTTTTCATACTCCCCAAATAAATAGTCAAAATTAGGCCATTTTTCCTGCCGCTAGAGCGGTATTACTTAATGGCAATGAGTGGCATATTTTGCTAAGGAATCGATCGAACGGTCGCGGGACACGAATGATTGCAAAAAAGAGTCGAATATGCAGAAATATGAACGGCAATATCCGTTCACACGGTTGGAAAGGAATTTTTCTACGTACAGATGGAAAGCGAAAAAATTATCGAATTGAAAATATGATAAATAAAATGACTTTTTTTTTTTTGAAGAAAAGCACGAGGAGTAAGTGAGATAAACGGTATAAGCGATCGTGCCCACTGTCGTGTAATTATATATCGCTCATCCGTTGAACGTCAAATATTTTCAAAGCAATTATATATCTATAACGATGATACGGTTACGAAGTTATTTCATTCTGCAATCGAATTGTTTAGATAACGGTGCCTTTGTCGGAAGACCGCAATATATTTAGTATCACGCTCGAAATAGGAATACTATACGTGGCATGTACATACGTAAACATATAAACGTATTTACTATAAGCCCGATAGTAGTATGCGTAGCAAATATTGACTCACCGATTGGCACGCTGACAATCGATAGTAGGGCTAGGGCACGATGGCAAAGCATTGTGCTGAACCGCGGTGAAAATCGTCTGCCGCTTGTGTACTGCATCCGACGTCCGGAAACACCGAGAAAGTAAGCTCTATCCAGTTAAGGACCGCGTCATTCTCCGTTCCACGACCTCTGATGTTCCTCTCGCTTCTTCTACCGCTACTGCACTTTTCGCGATTTCCGTCGTTCCGGCTCGTCCCCACATGCCTATCGCGATAACAGATAGAATTATAAAAACAATTACCATCATGAATAAATTGAAAAGTTATAACGCGTTTAGATGTAACATATATTGAATGAGTATCGACGACTATTCGTTAATTGTGATCCGTCTTCGGACATACACGTACACACGGATATCAAGGCATAGTCTCGATTCAATTACGTTTTAAACTTAATTCCCGCTGTTTTATATGAGATGGCGTAACTGATATTATTTTCGTAGAAGTAACACTAAAACTATACTGTGTTACACGACTTTTTCTTGAACCAATCAAACAACATGTGCGGGAAGCTTTGCTTTTTTGCTTCGGAAGTTTTTTACATTGATTAACTTTATTGAATTATTAAATTGTTAATTATTGACACGATAAATGAACGGAAACGCTGAACGTTCCAAAGGTACTGTAAAATTTTAAAAAAAGCCATTTCCAAATCAAATATTTGGGGTGATGTTGGGGTGTGTGGGGTGTTGTCGGTCTTGTTTGGTTTTGCAAGATCGTGCTTGTTGCCATTAAAAGTTATCCCTTGGATTTCCCATACAGTTCGCATTGAACGTGTATGGTAACCGGCCTTTTTCATCGACTGCCATTGAGTACTCAAAGGTATATTTTGTTAAGAGATCACCGATGAACTTAACTTCGGAAAACTACGTCGAGTGGCAGCCATCGTTACGGTACCCACATTAAAATACACATAAAGTGTTACGGCAAGTTAATCAAATGCAAACAAATTAACGCAATGAGTTATCGCAACGACAACGAATATACGAACGAGTATACGAACAAAGGAGAACGAGGGCAGAGCGAATGATACAGAAGCGCGGAGAGAGAGAGAGAGAGAGCGAGAACGCGAAGAAGAAATGTTGGATCCTGCCGCAAAATTGATTGCACGAGCCATCCTTTTTCTCCGTGCCTGCGGGAGACAAAATAGATTACTAGGGTGGGTCAGCTCAACTGTACCGCCATCTACATTCTCTCTCACTCCGCTGCCAGCGACATCTCTGACCCGTTCCTTGCCTGGCGTGACTACGTGACTACCAACGACGCGTCGCTTTTCCATCTCGACTTTTCCTTCTTCCCACACTTCCCATCTCGTTCTTGTCTCAGCAACATCGCGCAACCCCCAACCAAGAATTCGCGAGTTAGGCGAGTGCGATGAGGTTTCGCCGCCGTTCGAGCCTATAAATATATATATATATATATTTTATTTTTTATTTTTTTTATATGACCCTGGAAGGACCCGTGAACCTGGGGAGGGAGGATATGGTAAGGCAAAGATGGTAAAGGTTGCCCGAGAGCCCGAAGCGGGAGGAATATATACATGTGCATAGCATGTGGAATGAGAAGAAGAGGAAGTCTCGGGCTGGAACGATGTCCCCCCTGCTGTCGATACCCTGACGTGACGCCTGCATTTTTTGCGCTTACTCCATTAACATCTCATTATGAACACTTCGCTGGCTCGTCGTCGTCGTCGTCGTCATCGGTGTCGTCCTCTTTCCGGTCCTTCGTCGTCGACGTTCGCGCTCAAGGCAACGGGTTCCCCAACCTCACCAGCCCGTCTCAATGCAGCCATCTCCGCATCTCCCTTTCTCATTCTCCCTATCCGACAACCCCTCTTTCTCGTCGCTATCTCCTCCCACGACTGATAAAATATATACCAAGTCCAAACTTCCATTAAATTGTCTACCGACACGAGCCACGAGGCTGATTCCCACCGTTCCTCGTCGATATTATATATATTTTTCAGCGCGGAAACGCGGCAAAGATGGAATAACTATAGGATATTCTTCCGTTCTCAAGAGTCACTTTTCGCGGCAACGAACCATCCCGATATCCCGATCTTTTTACGCTGCGGTTAATCCTGTTGGAACTGGGGCACGTTATATACGCCCAATTATCATCTCATTCCCCATCGACGTACCGTCATCTCCTTTCGCGAGATGTTTTTTTCCCCGATGATTCGAACGGAAATTAAGAGGGAAAAATCTCTAATGATATGAATAACAAATTTACAATGGACAAAAAAATACTATCCGATGTAGCGTTTCGGGATAATAGAATCTTATTGGCACGCAACACCGAGTCGTCAATAATGATGCAGCGTTAAGAAAATTATATTAACCGTTAAATATGGATTCTGGTGGGATGACAATCAAAATAATTTGTTTTGTATGGTTGCGTTAGAATTTTTTTTCTTCCGTTACTTATCGGCGAGAAAGATCGAAAAATGTTTGAATTTTTTGTATAAAAAAAGAGATAGAGGGGCAAGAGAATGGTTTTGAATATATTGATAAAGGACATTTTTTTGATATCGCTTCGATATGCTACTCGAATTATTATTTAAGCTAAATGTTCCGAGGATCCAATTGCGGTTGATTATTGTCAGATTTTAATTTTATACATATGAAAATGGGAGCATTGGATTTTTGCTGCTCCATTTAGACTCCTGTAACGTGTACAATGGAGCTAAATACGTCACAAAATTGACAATCATCCGCATCGCTACGTGTAGAAACATGCCTTTCACGGAAATTCCACAAACCTTCTTCTACCCTTGACATTTCTCCATATATCCGGGATTGAAATACAAAGAGAAGCTAAGTACAAAGTTTACCAGCCGACTCCATAGAAATCCATAGAAACGTTATTTCCGTCGTGCGAAAGAGAGAGGAGAAATGAAAAGATACTACCGCGCACACTGTCAGACCCGATGTTCCTGAGAAAGGAGGATTTTCGTCGTGCGCGCGCGCATGTGTGTGTGCGTCTGTGCCTGTGTGCGTCCGTGTAAAGGAGAACGCCAGTGAAAACCCCTTTTGGAAACTTTGACTCTCGAATCGGCTCAAAGACTCGAGTAATGCAAATGCCATGAGTCAAGTCACCCTGAACTCGCAACATGAAGTTAAGTTTTTTTCAATTTTCCTTTATCTTTTTCAATCTATGATATCCTCGTTCCTTTTAAGCTCTCAAAAGAACAAAGCTTTGGAACATTTGCGCTCTTGATTTTGCTCAATAAAAATTAGTTTGCTATTACTGAAGAAAATTCGTGCACCACTCTAGCTGCAGAAAAAAAGGCCTAACTTTGACGATTTATTTTGGGAGTATGAAAGAAGGAATAGGATTTCTTTTCAGAGGGTTTATTTAACACACATGGAAGTATGAAGAAACATTTTTTTATCATCATTTTGATACAAAATGGCGGCGAAAGAGACCATCTTAAAAATCGTCTTTTTCAAACTGGCAGGACGTATTACTGAACACCGTTGCATAGATCGATTTGAAATATCGATAGTAGCTCCAGAATTACATTCACTATCGGAGTACGTAGCCGTTTTTGATTTAATGTAAACTTTTTTTTATAAATAGTTTACTGCTATTTTTGGCAAAAAATTGATTCATTTTTTCAAAAGTGCACCATTTCTACAAAATTTGATTAAAAAAAAAACCCACGCAGTCCCACAGCCAACGGTATATAGATTATAAAACTTTTTGGTTTTTTGTTCCAGGTCTCATACTTCACAAGAAAACCGTCCTCTCGTGAAAGTGTTTTAAAAAAAAGACGATTTTCAAGATGGAATATGCCGCCGCCATTTTGTGCCAAAATAAAGATAAAAAAATGTTTTTCCACTCTTCAATATGTGTTAAACAAATCCTCCGAAGAGAAATCCTATTCCTTTTTTCATACTCCCAAAATAAATCATCAAAGTTAGGCCTTTTTTCTGCCGTTAAAGTGATGTTATCCCTTAAATAACAAAAAAGCCATTTTTTTTATATTTTTGTAAGAAACTACGGGTTTTCCTTGTGTGAGAAGCGTGCAATTCTTTGAGGAACTGTCTACGCTCGCGGTAGTTAAGATTCCGGTTGCAATTAATCCCCTTTGACTGTCTCACCAACGGGATGTCGCAGAATTATCGTTTCTCGCGTTTGCGGCGTTTCCCCTGTCATAGGGCCCACTTCGAAATGCATAACTCCGTATAGCGCGTACGTCTCCTCTTATTTGAGAATAATATCGACGAAATTCCGCGTAGGCATTTCTATAGCCAGCCCCGATAGAGTTAGGTAAGCCAATTATTTTGTATCTAACACGAGTGGAGTAACCTGCTCGCAATAGTGTATACCTCCCCCTCTCTCCTTTGCGCTCCCTCGTTCTCTTCGTTCCATCCTCGATGACGCGAACCCTCTCCCAGTATATCGTCGCTTCGTTAATAAACGGGGGATAAAGAGAACCGACGTATCGTCGCTAACCGTCGAAATTTCATAATATACCCATCGACAACAAATTGTGTTGCACAAATTTTCCCCAAAATTTAATCGAGATCTATGATAACGCGGAAGACTCGAAGGATATAGTCGTGGGAACTAATTTGGTTTAAGCCACTTTTAATTGTGAATGATGGTCATTAAATGTATTGTAGTGACCGAACTCCCCGCACGAAACGGAATATCTGTCTGACCAAATGAACGAGAAGCGTCTATGAGCAGGTTATTTCGTTAATTTTTGCTTTCTCATAGAGAAAGCTCCGTGAGCGAGATAAAAAAATACTGAGGAAGCAATGTGCAAGTTTCTAATTTGTGTCTTTTTTTTTTATAAATTCGATTCAAACAATTCTAAGGTACCACGGGGTCCAGATTTTCATGATTCTTTATTAATGTCGTTGACGTTACGAACCTTCTGGCAAACAAAAATTAAATATGCTTAACTAGGAAAAACATACTCCTCAATTTTACGGGAGTACATATTCGTACAAAACCCACATCATTTAGCCTGTTAATAGGCTTCAGAGGCGATAAAATAAAATTCCGGCTCGGTTTTGTTGAAAAAAAATTATTTCTCATATTCCAAGCTCGTGTCCTGTTATTTGATTATTCGAGGAGACCTCCTTCTTCAATGATCGGTTTTTTTTTTTCAACGCCGAAGAATCGCGAAATCATCCTGGTCAGCGTTATCACGGACTTCCGGAACGTCATTTATGCGATAAATTATTTTAAAACCACGCGGACGATCTGGCAAACTTCGTGGTACTCCGCTTCGACGAAAGGTAGCGCGAAAGCATCGGAAGAACGGAAACCTCCTCTAGGACAGGTTCGGTGGGGCTAAAGTTGTGTAAGTGTTTTTTTTTCCCTCGTTCTCGGAGTAAACTACGTCGCACAGAGGGTAGGGGATCTAGGGTCCAGCCCGGAGGATATCTAAGCCGGTAGATAAGAGGAGAAGATCGCGTGAGATGAGAGGTCTGAGGGCTCTCGACTCCGCGGAAAGTCCGCTGTATACCCGCGCGAACGTTAATTTCGTATTAAAGTATCAAGAATCTCACTTTACGAGAGGCAGTGAGGTTTCCGCCCGTAATTTTCTACCCGAATGAGAGTAAAAGGTGGTTCATTATTGACCGGTTGTACGGTGGGTATTTTACCGACACGGCTACTGATATTTTACTGATTTTCGAAATTGAGCCAAAGCCCTTTTCGTCAAAAATATTGTTACATATCAGCTGTGTGCGAAGTTATCAGTTATTCTCGGTATAGAAAAATTAAATAGAGTTCCATTTGTACGCAACCAAGTCCCATCGTTGCTGACAGATTTCAACAATAGTTCGGTTCATTTAATGAAGAAAAACCAAAATTTAGCTTTTTTTAATGTAATGTTATTGCACTGTAAATTTACTATAATATTTTAATTAGCAGTCCCAATTTTTCGTTTCATATCGTGTTGAACTAAATGACGGATATACTGTACAGATGAGTGACCGGGGGCATATTATCCCGCGCCTAGTCCAAGATTCACGATGAAGTTTTGGAATAACATTTCTCCGGTACTATACAGGAAAGCTTGCAAAGTTGTTAGAGAGAAGCGACCTAGCTTCCCCCCCCCCCCGCCCCCGCCCCCGCTCGGTCCCCGCACCCAGCCTACTCGATCCCGCTCGCTCTCCTCAACTCTTGTACACTGCGGCGGCGGCGGCGATATACTTATACAATATAGAGAGATATATATTATATAAATATTTCGCCGCCACCGCCGCCGTGTACAAGAGTTGCCGAGAGGGAGCGGGGGCGACGCGCGTAGCGTGCAGGGGGGCGAGGCCCCCGTAGTATTATATAGATATATCATCGCCACCGCAAAGAATGAATTTTTTTCGTTTTCTTGCAATGTTCCGATACCCCGTTCTATCGGCAAGTTTCCGCCCATTACGGATCGTGTTTTGGTCGAAAATTAAAAAAATACAATGTGAAAAAGGCGAAATAAATCACTTTTTGGACGATTTTCGACGAAATTTTGGGTATCTCAAGGAAACGGCTACTGAATTAGTAATCAGCGAGTCAAAATACATCGAGATAGCGTCCTAAAAAAAAATTTAAAAATTCAAAATTTTTTTGCGTTTTGGCCAAAAAGAAGTGGCTTCACTAAAATCGCTGTAACGTTGCTTCCCGATGGAGTTGGAAGCCCACTCTGTGTTCATTCTTTTCGTGATCGAAAACCCTTTAAAATGGCGCTTGAATCATTGTGCTATCATTATTTTTCGATTTTTCACAGATTTTTAAAGTCGGACCATCGATTTTTGCGAAGTTCTCCATACATACCCCTTCTCATTTTTTTCGCCGATTTTCAACCTGCTCTCACGGCTACAATAATTGAGATATCGGGACGATCCAAAGTGCATTCTCTAAGTCTACTCGAGACGTTTTGAAAACGCTCGTCAAAACTCAAAATCGATGAAACGGTCGCCAAGTTATGACCATTTGAAATTTCGAGATTTTTAGGTTTTCGAAAAGGTGGGCAAAAAATTACAAAAAAATTTTTTTCTCTTTTTTCAATGTTTCGATACCCTATTCGATCGGAAATTTTCCGCTGATTACGAATAACACCGAGTTTTAGTCGAAATCTTAAAATATCAATGTGAAAAAGGCGAAAAACGAAAAAAATCACTTTTCGGACGATTTTCAATGAAATTTCGAGTTTCCCAAGGAAACGGGTACTGAATTAGTGATCAGCGAGTCGAAATACATCGATATAGCGTCCTAAAAGAAAATTAAAAAATTCAAAATTTTTTTGCATTTCGGTCAAAAAGAAGTGGCTCCACTAAAATCGCTGTAACGTTGCTTCCCGATGGAGTTGGAACCCCACTCTGTGCTTATTCTTTTCGTGATCGAAAACCCTTTAAAATGGCGCTTGAATCATTGTGCTATCATTATTTTTCGATTTTTCACAGATTTTTAAAGTCGGACCATCGATTTTTGCGAATTTTTCCATACATACCCCTTCTCATTTTTTTCGCCGATTTTCAACCTGCTCTCACGGCTACAATAATTGAGATATCGGGATGATCCAAAGTGCATTCTCTAAGTCTACTCGAGACGTTTTGAAAACGATCGTCAAAACTCAAAATCGATGAAACGGTCGCCAAGTTATGACCATTTGAAATTTCGAGATTTTTAGGTTTTCGAAAAGGTGAGCAAAAAATTACAAAAAAATTTTGTTCTCTTTTTTCAATGTTTCGATACCCTATTCGATCGGAAATTTTCCGCTGATTACGAATAACACCGAGTTTTAGTCGAAATCTTAAAATATCAATGTGAAAAAGGCGAAAAACGAAAAAAATCACTTTTCGGACGATTTTCAATGAAATTTCGAGTTTCCCAAGGAAACGGGTACTGAATTAGTAATCAGCGAGTCGAAATACATCGATATAGCGTCCTAAAAGAAAATTAAAAAATTCAAAATTTTTTTGCATTTCGGTCAAAAAGAAGTGGCTCCACCTAAATCGCTGTAACGTTGCTTCCCGATGGAGTTGGAACCCCACTCTGTGCTTATTCTTTTCGTGATCGAAAACCCTTTAAAATGGCGCTTGAATCATTGTGCTATCATTATTTTTCGATTTTTCACAGATTTTTAAAGTCGGACCATCGATTTTTGCGAATTTCTCCATACATACCCCTTCTCATTTTTTTCGCCGATTTTCAACCTGCTCTCACGGCTACAATAATTGAGATATCGGGATGATCCAAAGTGCATTCTCTAAGTCTACTCGAGACGTTTTGAAAACGCTCGTCAAAACTCAAAATCGATGAAACGGTCGCCAAGTTATGACCATTTGAAATTTCGAGATTTTTAGGTTTTCGAAAAGGTGGGCAAAAAATTACAAAAAAATTTTTTTCTCTTTTTTCAATGTTTCGATACCCTATTCGATCGGAAATTTTCCGCTGATTACGAATAACACCGAGTTTTAGTCGAAATCTTAAAATATCAATGTGAAAAAGGCGAAAAACGAAAAAAATCACTTTTCGGACGATTTTCAATGAAATTTCGAGTTTCCCAAGGAAACGGGTACTGAATTAGTGATCAGCGAGTCGAAATACATCGATATAGCGTCCTAAAAGAAAATTAAAAAATTCAAAATTTTTTTGCATTTCGGTCAAAAAGAAGTGGCTCCACTAAAATCGCTGTAACGTTGCTTCCCGATGGAGTTGGAACCCCACTCTGTGCTTATTCTTTTCGTGATCGAAAACCCTTTAAAATGGCGCTTGAATCATTGTGCTATCATTATTTTTCGATTTTTCACAGATTTTTAAAGTCGGACCATCGATTTTTGCGAATTTTTCCATACATACCCCTTCTCATTTTTTTCGCCGATTTTCAACCTGCTCTCACGGCTACAATAATTGAGATATCGGGATGATCCAAAGTGCATTCTCTAAGTCTACTCGAGACGTTTCGAAAACGCTCGTCAAAACTCAAAATCGATGAAACGGTCGCCAAGTTATGACCATTTGAAATTTCGAGATTTTTAGGTTTTCGAAAAGGTGGGCAAAAAATTACAAAAAAATTTTTTTCTCTTTTTTCAATGTTTCGATACCCTATTCGATCGGAAATTTTCCGCTGATTACGAATAACACCGAGTTTTAGTCGAAATCTTAAAATATCAATGTGAAAAAGGCGAAAAACGAAAAAAATCACTTTTCGGACGATTTTCAATGAAATTTCGAGTTTCCCAAGGAAACGGGTACTGAATTAGTAATCAGCGAGTCGAAATACATCGATATAGCGTCCTAAAAGAAAATTAAAAAATTCAAAATTTTTTTGCATTTCGGTCAAAAAGAAGTGGCTCCACCTAAATCGCTGTAACGTTGCTTCCCGATGGAGTTGGAACCCCACTCTGTGCTTATTCTTTTCGTGATCGAAAACCCTTTAAAATGGCGCTTGAATCATTGTGCTATCATTATTTTTCGATTTTTCACAGATTTTTAAAGTCGGACCATCGATTTTTGCGAATTTCTCCATACATACCCCTTCTCATTTTTTTCGCCGATTTTCAACCTGCTCTCACGGCTACAATAATTGAGATATCGGGATGATCCAAAGTGCATTCTCTAAGTCTACTCGAGACGTTTTGAAAACGCTCGTCAAAACTCAAAATCGATGAAACGGTCGCCAAGTTATGACCATTTGAAATTTCGAGATTTTTAGGTTTTCGAAAAGGTGGGCAAAAAATTACAAAAAAATTTTTTTCTCTTTTTTCAATGTTTCGATACCCTATTCGATCGGAAATTTTCCGCTGATTACGAATAACACCGAGTTTTAGTCGAAATCTTAAAATATCAATGTGAAAAAGGCGAAAAACGAAAAAAATCACTTTTCGGACGATTTTCAATGAAATTTCGAGTTTCCCAAGGAAACGGGTACTGAATTAGTGATCAGCGAGTCGAAATACATCGATATAGCGTCCTAAAAGAAAATTAAAAAATTCAAAATTTTTTTGCATTTCGGTCAAAAAGAAGTGGCTCCACTAAAATCGCTGTAACGTTGCTTCCCGATGGAGTTGGAACCCCACTCTGTGCTTATTCTTTTCGTGATCGAAAACCCTTTAAAATGGCGCTTGAATCATTGTGCTATCATTATTTTTCGATTTTTCACAGATTTTTAAAGTCGGACCATCGATTTTTGCGAATTTTTCCATACATACCCCTTCTCATTTTTTTCGCCGATTTTCAACCTGCTCTCACGGCTACAATAATTGAGATATCGGGATGATCCAAAGTGCATTCTCTAAGTCTACTCGAGACGTTTCGAAAACGCTCGTCAAAACTCAAAATCGATGAAACGGTCGCCAAGTTATGACCATTTGAAATTTCGAGATTTTTAGGTTTTCGAAAAGGTGGGCAAAAAATTACAAAAAAATTTTTTTCTCTTTTTTCAATGTTTCGATACCCTATTCGATCGGAAATTTTCCGCTGATTACGAATAACACCGAGTTTTAGTCGAAATCTTAAAATATCAATGTGAAAAAGGCGAAAAACGAAAAAAATCACTTTTCGGACGATTTTCAATGAAATTTCGAGTTTCCCAAGGAAACGGGTACTGAATTAGTAATCAGCGAGTCGAAATACATCGATATAGCGTCCTAAAAGAAAATTAAAAAATTCAAAATTTTTTTGCATTTCGGTCAAAAAGAAGTGGCTCCACCTAAATCGCTGTAACGTTGCTTCCCGATGGAGTTGGAACCCCACTCTGTGCTTATTCTTTTCGTGATCGAAAACCCTTTAAAATGGCGCTTGAATCATTGTGCTATCATTATTTTTCGATTTTTCACAGATTTTTAAAGTCGGACCATCGATTTTTGCGAATTTCTCCATACATACCCCTTCTCATTTTTTTCGCCGATTTTCAACCTGCTCTCACGGCTACAATAATTGAGATATCGGGACGATCCAAAGTGCATTCTCTAAGTCTACTCGAGACGTTTTGAAAACGCTCGTCAAAACTCAAAATCGATGAAACGGTCGCCAAGTTATGACCATTTGAAATTTCGAGATTTTTAGGTTTTCGAAAAGGTGGGCAAAAAATTACAAAAAAATTTTTTTCTCTTTTTTCAATGTTTCGATACCCTATTCGATCGGAAATTTTCCGCTGATTACGAATAACACCGAGTTTTAGTCGAAATCTTAAAATATCAATGTGAAAAAGGCGAAAAACGAAAAAAATCACTTTTCGGACGATTTTCAATGAAATTTCGAGTTTCCCAAGGAAACGGGTACTGAATTAGTGATCAGCGAGTCGAAATACATCGATATAGCGTCCTAAAAGAAAATTAAAAAATTCAAAATTTTTTTGCATTTCGGTCAAAAAGAAGTGGCTCCACTAAAATCGCTGTAACGTTGCTTCCCGATGGAGTTGGAACCCCACTCTGTGCTTATTCTTTTCGTGATCGAAAACCCTTTAAAATGGCGCTTGAATCATTGTGCTATCATTATTTTTCGATTTTTCACAGATTTTTAAAGTCGGACCATCGATTTTTGCGAATTTTTCCATACATACCCCTTCTCATTTTTTTCGCCGATTTTCAACCTGCTCTCACGGCTACAATAATTGAGATATCGGGATGATCCAAAGTGCATTCTCTAAGTCTACTCGAGACGTTTCGAAAACGCTCGTCAAAACTCAAAATCGATGAAACGGTCGCCAAGTTATGACCATTTGAAATTTCGAGATTTTTAGGTTTTCGAAAAGGTGGGCAAAAAATTACAAAAAAATTTTTTTCTCTTTTTTCAATGTTTCGATACCCTATTCGATCGGAAATTTTCCGCTGATTACGAATAACACCGAGTTTTAGTCGAAATCTTAAAATATCAATGTGAAAAAGGCGAAAAACGAAAAAAATCACTTTTCGGACGATTTTCAATGAAATTTCGAGTTTCCCAAGGAAACGGGTACTGAATTAGTAATCAGCGAGTCGAAATACATCGATATAGCGTCCTAAAAGAAAATTAAAAAATTCAAAATTTTTTTGCATTTCGGTCAAAAAGAAGTGGCTCCACCTAAATCGCTGTAACGTTGCTTCCCGATGGAGTTGGAACCCCACTCTGTGCTTATTCTTTTCGTGATCGAAAACCCTTTAAAATGGCGCTTGAATCATTGTGCTATCATTATTTTTCGATTTTTCACAGATTTTTAAAGTCGGACCATCGATTTTTGCGAAGTTCTCCATACATACCCCTTCTCATTTTTTTCGCCGATTTTCAACCTGCTCTCACGGCTACAATAATTGAGATATCGGGACGATCCAAAGTGCATTCTCTAAGTCTACTCGAGACGTTTTGAAAACGCTCGTCAAAACTCAAAATCGATGAAACGGTCGCCAAGTTATGACCATTTGAAATTTCGAGATTTTTAGGTTTTCGAAAAGGTGGGCAAAAAATTACAAAAAAATTTTTTTCTCTTTTTTCAATGTTTCGATACCCTATTCGATCGGAAATTTTCCGCTGATTACGAATAACACCGAGTTTTAGTCGAAATCTTAAAATATCAATGTGAAAAAGGCGAAAAACGAAAAAAATCACTTTTCGGACGATTTTCAATGAAATTTCGAGTTTCCCAAGGAAACGGGTACTGAATTAGTGATCAGCGAGTCGAAATACATCGATATAGCGTCCTAAAAGAAAATTAAAAAATTCAAAATTTTTTTGCATTTCGGTCAAAAAGAAGTGGCTCCACTAAAATCGCTGTAACGTTGCTTCCCGATGGAGTTGGAACCCCACTCTGTGCTTATTCTTTTCGTGATCGAAAACCCTTTAAAATGGCGCTTGAATCATTGTGCTATCATTATTTTTCGATTTTTCACAGATTTTTAAAGTCGGACCATCGATTTTTGCGAATTTTTCCATACATACCCCTTCTCATTTTTTTCGCCGATTTTCAACCTGCTCTCACGGCTACAATAATTGAGATATCGGGATGATCCAAAGTGCATTCTCTAAGTCTACTCGAGACGTTTTGAAAACGATCGTCAAAACTCAAAATCGATGAAACGGTCGCCAAGTTATGACCATTTGAAATTTCGAGATTTTTAGGTTTTCGAAAAGGTGAGCAAAAAATTACAAAAAAATTTTGTTCTCTTTTTTCAATGTTTCGATACCCTATTCGATCGGAAATTTTCCGCTGATTACGAATAACACCGAGTTTTAGTCGAAATCTTAAAATATCAATGTGAAAAAGGCGAAAAACGAAAAAAATCACTTTTCGGACGATTTTCAATGAAATTTCGAGTTTCCCAAGGAAACGGGTACTGAATTAGTAATCAGCGAGTCGAAATACATCGATATAGCGTCCTAAAAGAAAATTAAAAAATTCAAAATTTTTTTGCATTTCGGTCAAAAAGAAGTGGCTCCACCTAAATCGCTGTAACGTTGCTTCCCGATGGAGTTGGAACCCCACTCTGTGCTTATTCTTTTCGTGATCGAAAACCCTTTAAAATGGCGCTTGAATCATTGTGCTATCATTATTTTTCGATTTTTCACAGATTTTTAAAGTCGGACCATCGATTTTTGCGAATTTCTCCATACATACCCCTTCTCATTTTTTTCGCCGATTTTCAACCTGCTCTCACGGCTACAATAATTGAGATATCGGGATGATCCAAAGTGCATTCTCTAAGTCTACTCGAGACGTTTTGAAAACGCTCGTCAAAACTCAAAATCGATGAAACGGTCGCCAAGTTATGACCATTTGAAATTTCGAGATTTTTAGGTTTTCGAAAAGGTGGGCAAAAAATTACAAAAAAATTTTTTTCTCTTTTTTCAATGTTTCGATACCCTATTCGATCGGAAATTTTCCGCTGATTACGAATAACACCGAGTTTTAGTCGAAATCTTAAAATATCAATGTGAAAAAGGCGAAAAACGAAAAAAATCACTTTTCGGACGATTTTCAATGAAATTTCGAGTTTCCCAAGGAAACGGGTACTGAATTAGTGATCAGCGAGTCGAAATACATCGATATAGCGTCCTAAAAGAAAATTAAAAAATTCAAAATTTTTTTGCATTTCGGTCAAAAAGAAGTGGCTCCACTAAAATCGCTGTAACGTTGCTTCCCGATGGAGTTGGAACCCCACTCTGTGCTTATTCTTTTCGTGATCGAAAACCCTTTAAAATGGCGCTTGAATCATTGTGCTATCATTATTTTTCGATTTTTCACAGATTTTTAAAGTCGGACCATCGATTTTTGCGAATTTTTCCATACATACCCCTTCTCATTTTTTTCGCCGATTTTCAACCTGCTCTCACGGCTACAATAATTGAGATATCGGGATGATCCAAAGTGCATTCTCTAAGTCTACTCGAGACGTTTCGAAAACGCTCGTCAAAACTCAAAATCGATGAAACGGTCGCCAAGTTATGACCATTTGAAATTTCGAGATTTTTAGGTTTTCGAAAAGGTGGGCAAAAAATTACAAAAAAATTTTTTTCTCTTTTTTCAATGTTTCGATACCCTATTCGATCGGAAATTTTCCGCTGATTACGAATAACACCGAGTTTTAGTCGAAATCTTAAAATATCAATGTGAAAAAGGCGAAAAACGAAAAAAATCACTTTTCGGACGATTTTCAATGAAATTTCGAGTTTCCCAAGGAAACGGGTACTGAATTAGTAATCAGCGAGTCGAAATACATCGATATAGCGTCCTAAAAGAAAATTAAAAAATTCAAAATTTTTTTGCATTTCGGTCAAAAAGAAGTGGCTCCACCTAAATCGCTGTAACGTTGCTTCCCGATGGAGTTGGAACCCCACTCTGTGCTTATTCTTTTCGTGATCGAAAACCCTTTAAAATGGCGCTTGAATCATTGTGCTATCATTATTTTTCGATTTTTCACAGATTTTTAAAGTCGGACCATCGATTTTTGCGAATTTCTCCATACATACCCCTTCTCATTTTTTTCGCCGATTTTCAACCTGCTCTCACGGCTACAATAATTGAGATATCGGGATGATCCAAAGTGCATTCTCTAAGTCTACTCGAGACGTTTTGAAAACGCTCGTCAAAACTCAAAATCGATGAAACGGTCGCCAAGTTATGACCATTTGAAATTTCGAGATTTTTAGGTTTTCGAAAAGGTGGGCAAAAAATTACAAAAAAATTTTTTTCTCTTTTTTCAATGTTTCGATACCCTATTCGATCGGAAATTTTCCGCTGATTACGAATAACACCGAGTTTTAGTCGAAATCTTAAAATATCAATGTGAAAAAGGCGAAAAACGAAAAAAATCACTTTTCGGACGATTTTCAATGAAATTTCGAGTTTCCCAAGGAAACGGGTACTGAATTAGTGATCAGCGAGTCGAAATACATCGATATAGCGTCCTAAAAGAAAATTAAAAAATTCAAAATTTTTTTGCATTTCGGTCAAAAAGAAGTGGCTCCACTAAAATCGCTGTAACGTTGCTTCCCGATGGAGTTGGAACCCCACTCTGTGCTTATTCTTTTCGTGATCGAAAACCCTTTAAAATGGCGCTTGAATCATTGTGCTATCATTATTTTTCGATTTTTCACAGATTTTTAAAGTCGGACCATCGATTTTTGCGAATTTTTCCATACATACCCCTTCTCATTTTTTTCGCCGATTTTCAACCTGCTCTCACGGCTACAATAATTGAGATATCGGGATGATCCAAAGTGCATTCTCTAAGTCTACTCGAGACGTTTCGAAAACGCTCGTCAAAACTCAAAATCGATGAAACGGTCGCCAAGTTATGACCATTTGAAATTTCGAGATTTTTAGGTTTTCGAAAAGGTGGGCAAAAAATTACAAAAAAATTTTTTTCTCTTTTTTCAATGTTTCGATACCCTATTCGATCGGAAATTTTCCGCTGATTACGAATAACACCGAGTTTTAGTCGAAATCTTAAAATATCAATGTGAAAAAGGCGAAAAACGAAAAAAATCACTTTTCGGACGATTTTCAATGAAATTTCGAGTTTCCCAAGGAAACGGGTACTGAATTAGTAATCAGCGAGTCGAAATACATCGATATAGCGTCCTAAAAGAAAATTAAAAAATTCAAAATTTTTTTGCATTTCGGTCAAAAAGAAGTGGCTCCACCTAAATCGCTGTAACGTTGCTTCCCGATGGAGTTGGAACCCCACTCTGTGCTTATTCTTTTCGTGATCGAAAACCCTTTAAAATGGCGCTTGAATCATTGTGCTATCATTATTTTTCGATTTTTCACAGATTTTTAAAGTCGGACCATCGATTTTTGCGAATTTCTCCATACATACCCCTTCTCATTTTTTTCGCCGATTTTCAACCTGCTCTCACGGCTACAATAATTGAGATATCGGGACGATCCAAAGTGCATTCTCTAAGTCTACTCGAGACGTTTTGAAAACGCTCGTCAAAACTCAAAATCGATGAAACGGTCGCCAAGTTATGACCATTTGAAATTTCGAGATTTTTAGGTTTTCGAAAAGGTGGGCAAAAAATTACAAAAAAATTTTTTTCTCTTTTTTCAATGTTTCGATACCCTATTCGATCGGAAATTTTCCGCTGATTACGAATAACACCGAGTTTTAGTCGAAATCTTAAAATATCAATGTGAAAAAGGCGAAAAACGAAAAAAATCACTTTTCGGACGATTTTCAATGAAATTTCGAGTTTCCCAAGGAAACGGGTACTGAATTAGTGATCAGCGAGTCGAAATACATCGATATAGCGTCCTAAAAGAAAATTAAAAAATTCAAAATTTTTTTGCATTTCGGTCAAAAAGAAGTGGCTCCACTAAAATCGCTGTAACGTTGCTTCCCGATGGAGTTGGAACCCCACTCTGTGCTTATTCTTTTCGTGATCGAAAACCCTTTAAAATGGCGCTTGAATCATTGTGCTATCATTATTTTTCGATTTTTCACAGATTTTTAAAGTCGGACCATCGATTTTTGCGAATTTTTCCATACATACCCCTTCTCATTTTTTTCGCCGATTTTCAACCTGCTCTCACGGCTACAATAATTGAGATATCGGGATGATCCAAAGTGCATTCTCTAAGTCTACTCGAGACGTTTCGAAAACGCTCGTCAAAACTCAAAATCGATGAAACGGTCGCCAAGTTATGACCATTTGAAATTTCGAGATTTTTAGGTTTTCGAAAAGGTGGGCAAAAAATTACAAAAAAATTTTTTTCTCTTTTTTCAATGTTTCGATACCCTATTCGATCGGAAATTTTCCGCTGATTACGAATAACACCGAGTTTTAGTCGAAATCTTAAAATATCAATGTGAAAAAGGCGAAAAACGAAAAAAATCACTTTTCGGACGATTTTCAATGAAATTTCGAGTTTCCCAAGGAAACGGGTACTGAATTAGTAATCAGCGAGTCGAAATACATCGATATAGCGTCCTAAAAGAAAATTAAAAAATTCAAAATTTTTTTGCATTTCGGTCAAAAAGAAGTGGCTCCACCTAAATCGCTGTAACGTTGCTTCCCGATGGAGTTGGAACCCCACTCTGTGCTTATTCTTTTCGTGATCGAAAACCCTTTAAAATGGCGCTTGAATCATTGTGCTATCATTATTTTTCGATTTTTCACAGATTTTTAAAGTCGGACCATCGATTTTTGCGAATTTCTCCATACATACCCCTTCTCATTTTTTTCGCCGATTTTCAACCTGCTCTCACGGCTACAATAATTGAGATATCGGGATGATCCAAAGTGCATTCTCTAAGTCTACTCGAGACGTTTTGAAAACGCTCGTCAAAACTCAAAATCGATGAAACGGTCGCCAAGTTATGACCATTTGAAATTTCGAGATTTTTAGGTTTTCGAAAAGGTGGGCAAAAAATTACAAAAAAATTTTTTTCTCTTTTTTCAATGTTTCGATACCCTATTCGATCGGAAATTTTCCGCTGATTACGAATAACACCGAGTTTTAGTCGAAATCTTAAAATATCAATGTGAAAAAGGCGAAAAACGAAAAAAATCACTTTTCGGACGATTTTCAATGAAATTTCGAGTTTCCCAAGGAAACGGGTACTGAATTAGTGATCAGCGAGTCGAAATACATCGATATAGCGTCCTAAAAGAAAATTAAAAAATTCAAAATTTTTTTGCATTTCGGTCAAAAAGAAGTGGCTCCACTAAAATCGCTGTAACGTTGCTTCCCGATGGAGTTGGAACCCCACTCTGTGCTTATTCTTTTCGTGATCGAAAACCCTTTAAAATGGCGCTTGAATCATTGTGCTATCATTATTTTTCGATTTTTCACAGATTTTTAAAGTCGGACCATCGATTTTTGCGAATTTTTCCATACATACCCCTTCTCATTTTTTTCGCCGATTTTCAACCTGCTCTCACGGCTACAATAATTGAGATATCGGGATGATCCAAAGTGCATTCTCTAAGTCTACTCGAGACGTTTCGAAAACGCTCGTCAAAACTCAAAATCGATGAAACGGTCGCCAAGTTATGACCATTTGAAATTTCGAGATTTTTAGGTTTTCGAAAAGGTGGGCAAAAAATTACAAAAAAATTTTTTTCTCTTTTTTCAATGTTTCGATACCCTATTCGATCGGAAATTTTCCGCTGATTACGAATAACACCGAGTTTTAGTCGAAATCTTAAAATATCAATGTGAAAAAGGCGAAAAACGAAAAAAATCACTTTTCGGACGATTTTCAATGAAATTTCGAGTTTCCCAAGGAAACGGGTACTGAATTAGTAATCAGCGAGTCGAAATACATCGATATAGCGTCCTAAAAGAAAATTAAAAAATTCAAAATTTTTTTGCATTTCGGTCAAAAAGAAGTGGCTCCACCTAAATCGCTGTAACGTTGCTTCCCGATGGAGTTGGAACCCCACTCTGTGCTTATTCTTTTCGTGATCGAAAACCCTTTAAAATGGCGCTTGAATCATTGTGCTATCATTATTTTTCGATTTTTCACAGATTTTTAAAGTCGGACCATCGATTTTTGCGAATTTCTCCATACATACCCCTTCTCATTTTTTTCGCCGATTTTCAACCTGCTCTCACGGCTACAATAATTGAGATATCGGGACGATCCAAAGTGCATTCTCTAAGTCTACTCGAGACGTTTTGAAAACGCTCGTCAAAACTCAAAATCGATGAAACGGTCGCCAAGTTATGACCATTTGAAATTTCGAGATTTTTAGGTTTTCGAAAAGGTGGGCAAAAAATTACAAAAAAATTTTTTTCTCTTTTTTCAATGTTTCGATACCCTATTCGATCGGAAATTTTCCGCTGATTACGAATAACACCGAGTTTTAGTCGAAATCTTAAAATATCAATGTGAAAAAGGCGAAAAACGAAAAAAATCACTTTTCGGACGATTTTCAATGAAATTTCGAGTTTCCCAAGGAAACGGGTACTGAATTAGTGATCAGCGAGTCGAAATACATCGATATAGCGTCCTAAAAGAAAATTAAAAAATTCAAAATTTTTTTGCATTTCGGTCAAAAAGAAGTGGCTCCACTAAAATCGCTGTAACGTTGCTTCCCGATGGAGTTGGAACCCCACTCTGTGCTTATTCTTTTCGTGATCGAAAACCCTTTAAAATGGCGCTTGAATCATTGTGCTATCATTATTTTTCGATTTTTCACAGATTTTTAAAGTCGGACCATCGATTTTTGCGAATTTTTCCATACATACCCCTTCTCATTTTTTTCGCCGATTTTCAACCTGCTCTCACGGCTACAATAATTGAGATATCGGGATGATCCAAAGTGCATTCTCTAAGTCTACTCGAGACGTTTCGAAAACGCTCGTCAAAACTCAAAATCGATGAAACGGTCGCCAAGTTATGACCATTTGAAATTTCGAGATTTTTAGGTTTTCGAAAAGGTGGGCAAAAAATTACAAAAAAATTTTTTTCTCTTTTTTCAATGTTTCGATACCCTATTCGATCGGAAATTTTCCGCTGATTACGAATAACACCGAGTTTTAGTCGAAATCTCAAAATCTCAATGAGAAAAAGGCGAAAAACGAAAAAAGTCACCTTTTGGACGATTTTCAATGAAATTTCGAGTTTTTAAAAGAAATGCCTACTGAATTAGTAACCAGCGAGTCAAAATACATCGATATAGCGTCCTAAGAGATTAAAAAATTCAACATTTTTTTGCATTCCGGCCAAACGGAAGTGGCTTCACTAAAATCACTGTAACTGTAGCACTGTAGCACTCTGTGCACTCTGTGCTCATTCTTTTCGTAACCGTTCAACCCTTAAAATGTCGCTTCGCTTATTGAGCTTCGATTTTTTTTCGATTTTTCATAGATTTTCAAAATTGGACCATCGATTTTTGCGAATTTCTCCATACATTGTCCCTTCACATTTTTTTCGTCAATTTTCAACCTGCTCTCACGGCTGTAATAATTGAGATATCGGGATGATCGAAAATGCATTCTCTAAGGGGCTACGCCCCTCTAGTCTATATATATAAAAAAAAAATATATATATATATATATTATATCAAATCGCCAGGTTGCTTCTTGTCTCTACTCGATCTTACCTCTCGACGTAGAAGCACGCAAGCTAATGCGACGCGCTCCATTAAAGTCGAGTCCTCTCCCCCTCCTCGACATCGCGGAACATTGCTAATTACCACGTGCACCACCGGTTAAGCGCGTGCTCAACCCATCCGCGTTGCTTTCGATCCCTCCACAGGCCCCCAACCCCAGCACCACGAGCTCCCGGTGCTCTTATTACATGCCAGGGCAAAACTCGCCGACGTTCCGTGGCGTTGAGCGCGCTTTAATAACAATAAATTTCATTGTTACCCTACTTCATTAACCGGAACTATCACCGACTCGAGAATCGTCCAAATATAGCAAACGTCAATCTTCGTTTCTCGGGCGTGATACCAACGGTATCCTTGTAAATGTTGTGTTTGTTGCGTATACGTTCGAAGTCAAGTGTAAATGCGCCATTTGTGCAGTGGTATTATCTTTCTTCCTCTATGAAGAGGCAAATTAATACCACCGCGCGAGCCACGGCATTCCTTTCGTCAATTTCTTTTTTGCTTTTGTGATTTTAATACCAGGCCTCTTGAAATGTACCAAAACATCGAGAAAAGCTTGTAACGATTGTAAAAGTTTACACGACTTTGATTCATCAATTGAAGCTTGCCGTAACGTTCGTAAATTTTGAGATATCGAGCAAAATTTTTTATTTTATAAATAGAACATTATTAAAGTACGGTTGGTATTGAATTTGGCCATAATCGGTTAAAGCGGTTCGGTTGTTAAAAATTCTCGAATTTGTCGGAAAACTGACCACAGTGACTTCCGAAAATGTTGAGATACCTGAGATATCTAAATGTCGAGTACATTAATGGGGTATTATCGAAGGACGTTTGGTGTTGAATTTGGCAAAAATCGGGGGAACAGTCAACATTTTATGGAAATTCAAATTTTTGTTAATTTTTCAAAGCACACAATTTTTGAGATACAGGAGTATATTTTTTCTTTACTCGAACAGAGTATCATCGATTAATATTTCGTATTGAATTTAGGGCACATCGTTGAAAGGTATTTTACAAACTTTTGAATTTTTTTGAATTAAAAAAAAGTCTGTTTATAACGAAATAGGAGTTGGAGTTGGAAAAAAAAAGTGAAAATTAGATACTTAAGCCTTACTTCCTGATTATTTTATCTCGGTCTCATAGCTTTCTCTACGAGAAAGCCGGAATTGAAAACCTGTTTACGGAGGGGAATTGACGAGAAAGATAAAACAATAAGGAAGCAACGTGTAAGTTTCTACTTTGTTTTAATTTGTGATATTCTAACGCACAACCTTTTGGGTATTAACGGCCCTTCTCTTATTACATTTCCACAGACGGTTTACACTGGACCGCTGTATCGCATTTGCACGAGATAATATAATATTGAGCAATTGCAACATTCCGAAAGTTGATCGTTAAAAATAGGCAAAGTGTAATTTCAGAAAGTCTTTACACGAAGCAATGTGCTAAACCCCAGCGTTATATTAACGCCGATACCGGGACGAAGAGAAGAAAAAATGTATGGAATTTAAAAGTTTATTTCCAATTCCACTTGTCAATTGAGCAGGGGAAATTTTGCGCGGTCGTTCCTGAGATTCGTAAAACGCTGAGTCGGCTGAACATTTCAGACTCGAAATGGTCGCTCCTCTCAACACCCGTTTGCCAATGCCAGGGGTCGAGGGGGGTCGACGGAATCGACGTGACGTCTCACCTTTTCCCCTTTCTCATTCTCGCTTTCTTTCCTCTTCAACGAATTTCTCGTTTGCTCTCTGTCCCTCGTTCCATCTTCTCTTTCTCTCTCCAGCGATCCTAACGAGCAATTAGACTCGCCAAGCAGACGGACGTTGCATTAGACAGTTTAAAAGTTCGTGGATATCGCACCCCATGTTCAAAATCCCCCTTCATCGATTTCTCCGCGAACGCACGACGGTGCCGTCTCATCTAAGTTAAGTTTTTCTTCGCGATTTGCATTCCCGAGTGTAAAAAAAGTTTGTAGTTCGACGGGCCGCGAGAGGAAAAAGAGAGTGACCTCAAGAGCGACTGTGACACCGGTGACATTAAAAAAAAATCGATACTCTCGTCGCTCCTGCAACGAAGAAAGATACAGCCCCAATGTTTTTCTTTGTTGTTGTTGATACACGGTCGAATTTTCAACGAGTCTAATATCGGTGGATTCTTGGTTCAGTTGTTGAATTCCGTTATTTTTTATCGACACGCGCCCGGAACAGAGACTCGGTTCACTCGTTGAACTAGAAAAAATCGTACCAATCGTGGACCAAAAGAGAGATAGAAAAAAAATATTAAGGAGTGACGCCACTGTAACGACGGAAAAAAGGGCCTAACTTTGATAATTTATTTTGGGAGTATGAGAAAAGGAATATGATTTCTTTTCCGAGGGTTTATTTAACACATATTGAAGTATGAAAAAGAATTTTTTTCTTATCATTTTGATACAAAATAGTGGCGATAGAGCCCATCTTAAAAATCGTCTTTTTCAAACCGATAGAACATATTACTTGAACACCTTACATGAATCAATTTGAAATTTTGATAGTAGCTTTCCACTTGCATTCTTTATCGGTGTACGTAGCCATTTTTTGATTTGATGTAGACTTGTTTTTATAATCAATTTACTGTTTTTTTTGACAAAAAATCAATTAATTCCTCCAAAGTGCACCATTTTAACAAAATTTGATTAAAAAAAAACCCCTACATAGTCCCATAGCCAATAATATAGATTATACATTTTTTTGATTATGGAAGTATGAAAAATAATTTTTCATACTTCCATATGTGTTAAATAAACCCTCCGAAAAGAAATCATATTTCTATTTTCATATTCCCACAATAAATTGTCAAAGTTAGACCTTTTTTCTGCCGCTAGAGTGGTGTTATTCCTTGAGCATGCACGTTTATTCTTCCATCTAATAATGTCTCCTATGATCGCGGGAGAGACTATTAGTAATGCAAATAGAGAGAGAAGAAAAAGTTATTTGTTATTCATTGGCGATCCCATGTCGTGTCCAATGTCCGAGAGTGTCGGTCCCGCTGATTTTCGCAACGACGAAAATTCTTGACACGAGCGCCAGGGTACGGACTCTCATTCCCATCCCCCGTTCACTGGACGATCAACTCTTTTCTACCGAGCCTGTCCACCCTGCCTGCTGTAGCAGCGAGTGGTAATCGATAAAATGTCAGGTGGGTTAAATTGACATATTTTCTGGACGATAGAAGGGTCGTTCCTTCTCCACCTGTCTTCGGGGCGACTATATCCCCCGGTACGTGGCTGGATACGTTGATGATATACCGCCATCGTGGCTAGGCCACTGTTTCGTCATACATCTTCGCGTCTTTCATCGGTACCTTTGTCCTCGGGTTCTCCCATTTTATACAGATGTCGTTTCTATCGTTCGTCTTTCATTCTCCGTACATTCCGACGTAGTTGCAAAGAAAATTGTTCCGGAACTTAATCGATATTGAAGGTTCACTGCCTCGACTAATGTATTATCTCGATGGATACTTCGCTCCAATGTTATTCTCCTCTAAACTAGGGATGCGTCGATAGATAAGATTCTTGGCTTCTCGGAGACTCGGTGAGCGTTGGCTCGGTGCGCTAGCCCTTCGACAAAATGTGCCATTCATTGCCATTAAGAAGTGTCATTGAATTTCCATTACTTCAGACGGAATGCCACCGAAGGCACTTTTGCCAAGGATAAAAGCTCCATTGAAAATCCCGTTGGTATTGCCACAGCTTGTGCCTATGAGAAAATGAATGGTAATACTTTACCCTTCCTATATTTTGTCCCATATTAGAAATCCTATATTCATCCTCTATTAAAAATGCCAAAGCAAAAATGACTCGCCATTTTTTTCCAAGGAAAAAAGTCGATTTAAAATCTCAATGGTATATATATTACCATTGGCTTGTCCATGGGGAAAAAATAATGGTAATATGCAGGGTCCTATATAACGATACAGGACGTATGTACGAGATGAAGTTTCGGGAAAAAAATACTGCAGGAAGAAAAAAATTTTGAATTTTATAATCTCGCTTTCATTATCATCATTATCATTATCATCGATTTCATTATCAAAACTGTAAATTTCAATCTTCAAAAAAAATGATCTACCGTCCAAATAAGTCATTGGCCGAGGAGGGCCAGCACCAGAGGAACGCCCAAATCGGTCATGGCCCTTATCTACAATAATTTTTCAGAATAAATCTAAAGCTCGACCATTTGGGGATACATCGAACGAAAGAAAGGCTTGTCAGAGCTTCACAGGGCGGATTATAAGTTCATTGCGCTGTATTCCCGTTCGATCGTCAATGTATTTGCACTTGGTCTCGTCCACCAGTTAGTTATACGGTCAAATTTCTCATGATTAATCGCATATCGGGGTTCCTCCTTCCCTCACCGCTCCAAACAACCTACCCCATACGCATCCCTTTTGCGCATCCGGGATCTCGTTGCCCGCTCATCCGCGTAGACGCGTACGTTGATGAACGAGAAGAAAAGACGACACGGGAAGTTAATTCGTGTCGAATCGCTGATTGGAGCAGCCGGTTTGAATACACGATCAATTGAAAGGTTAGGGGTTGTATCTTTGAGAAATTTCACCACCCCATGGAAGTACATTCGACGCGCACGGGGTGAGGTCCACCGCCCGACACACCCGGCAGCTCAAAGTTTGTGTTTCCGGAAGACGGCTGAGACGGACCGTGGTAAATCGGCCTGCTTGCCGGCGCGGAACCGGTATATGATAATACCTGAACCCGACACTTATACTACAAGTGTCAGGTGTGGTGGTACAGTGACGGGAGGAGCGGTTGCCCGCCGGTACGTTCGTATATAGAGATGCGAAACGCGTTACGTGCGTACACTGCATAATGGAGTGCAGCGTGCTCGGGCTACGGGAGAAGCACCTGAGCAAGGGAGTCGTAGGTGGACTGGGGGAGATAGGAGACGGACCCCTTGGGAATAACATCTCCCACAGTTCCGACCTGTGGGGTATGTAGTGAGCAGTACATAGCGGGTATGTACGCGTCACACGCCTATAGAACGTGACGAGAGGATAACCAACCCTTGCGTATACACCGCACCCCTTCCTTCGTCTTATCATCCATTCCCTCCTCCGATTCCCGGGGCTCATACTCGCGGCATCGTCTTCCTCATCCTTATCCCACCCCTTCAACGACTACTTCCATCCCAAATATAGTTAGCCCGAAACACGATATTTCTCTCCCTACATTTAGCCACCCGAAAGTTCGTGCAAACTCGGATCTCTCGGTTCGTTCCTTTCCCTCCCTTCCTCCCTCTCCCTCTCTCGCTCTCTATCGTTCGTTGTCAATGAAATAATTGACTACCCCAGCGGCGCCGAAAGTTTCACACATCCAGCCGACGGTAAAGCCCCGTGTATCTAATCATTCGGTTCGGTGTGTCTCTCCGCCACTCTCCACTTTATTCACACGGTTATCACAGGTTATATAAACGACCGGAAACTGTGAGGAGATTTAACTAACTTTTCCTGTCCGCGTTTACTTCACCGTATTTCCAGAATTATAGCGAAACGAGTCTTTGCGAAGCCAATACCCTTGGATAAATGGGATTTGCAAAAAATAGTGTCCCGCTCCTATAGCGACATGTGCCATTGGCGGTCAATGGAAAAGGCCGGTTACCATACATTCAATGCGAATTGTACGGGGAAGTCAAGGGAAAACTTTTAATGGTGGCAAGCTCGAATGGCAATTTTCTTCCACGGAAACTAAATGGCAATGCCAATGGATTATAAAGGGTAAAATTTGTATGGCGTTTCTCTCAATATTGGCCAATGTTGTTCGGTGCCAATTGCAATGGAAACATGAGCTAATGGAAAAGTACGCGTAACGGAAGATGGGATCGCAATAAATGCCCGTACAATATATATTTCCCGTACGTTTACAAGGGCTGATGCTGATAATAAATTCATTATTACATTAAATTATCAGATTAAATTCGTTATAACTAACGGTATTGGAATTAAATTCCGCACCCATACCATCAGCGCAGCGTATAATAAAAAAATTCTTCGTACCAGTAGTCCATTTGGCAACATTCCGCTGGACCGTTCTCGCGCTAGAACGCGTAATATCGTAATTTTCACGCCGCACAAAATATAATCGCATCTTCTCTCGCATAACCGATATTCTAAGCCTGAAAACGCCATATTTCTTTCGTCGATCAAACGTAAATTCGCGATGCACAAACTTTGGACCGCCGCGACAAATTCCCTTGAAAATTGATAGACGCATCTTGCCGTTTGTCTACCCACACGGATCCTCCTTGTGTGCGCTGCTCTCGGTCTCGCGTCGAGTCGTGGAAATTGATCGTAAGAGCAGGGAGAAAGAAAGGCGTGTGCCTATCTACGTATATAACATGGGCTGGTACGTGAAATCAATAGCTCCATAGCGTGGGTGCCGTCGAGCGTGCGGCATTTCAAAGAGGCTGTAAGTACACGCCGCCCCGCGTAGGGCGCTGGAACAAGCGCGGAAAGACAAGGGTGAGACACTTCTGCCTCTGTGCCTTTCCGGTTCTCGCCATACCCAAGATAGATTGGAGGCAGGCTGAAAGGGACACGGAGGGAAAGTGATTGAGGAAGAAACGAAGCGAGAAAGCTCGACGGAAGAGGATAGCGAATGGAGAGGGAGCGGGAAGAATAAAGAAAGAAAGAGAAAGAGTGAGGAGGGAAGCCGCGAGGAACGGGAGGGTACGAGGGACTTGTGTAAAGTTTTTCTAGAGAGTGGGATTTACCGAGAACGAAGAGCGAAGCCAGAAACCGAAAGATACACTGGAACGCCGGCGAAAGATAGGCGAAAGGTACCGGCGAAAGGAGAACGGGCAATGCCGGAAACATTGCACATAGGAATTCATTTTGTTTTCTATTCACGGTCGCGCCACTCCTCGAACCGTGAGTCGCGCGCGACCGAGTAAACAAGTGGCACTTCCAGATACCTATGTTTCGAATGCAGGACAAAACGAATGCCAGTCGTTGTAGCGGTAGCAAACGTAGTATCGTGATATTGAAAACAAGAGAAAACGTTCTTTCGCGGTCTCTACTACGATATTTCAAATATAGTTCCACCATACGTCATGTGGCAGCAACGAAGCACCGTCGAAACGTTCCCCTGGCACACTCGCTCGTTCATCGATTTCCGCCCGCATGCCCAATTATCGTCGAGTCCCAGGACCGTTGAGTGTCCTTCTATGCTGACATTTTTTTCTATTTACAGTCTGTTCAACGAGAGAGCAACCCTTGGCAAAATGTGCCATTCATTGTCATTAAGAAATGCCATTGAATTTTCATTGCTTCGGACGCGATGACAATGAAGGCGCTTTTCCCAAGGATAAAAGCTCCATTCAAAGTCCCGTTGCGTTTGCCATTTCTTGTGCCTATATATAATTTTCCGGCACATTATATCGTTGATATCACTGAAATCGTTGAATTCGCAACGAGTGAAAAATTTCCGAAGCGGTACGAGCCGGTGTTTTTAGTAAATCGTACGAAAGGACGGAAACTGACGTATACAGCGGCTGCATAATATATGCGGAAGTCAAAGGCAATCGTCAAGACGTGGGTAAACCGATATTTGGAGGATACAAATGTAGACGATCCACCGGAAATTGGACTAGCCCGCGCGACAACGAAGGAGGATAAAACGATCTTATGTTTCTTTCAAGACGAGCCAGGCTTTTCACTGCGCTGTGCCCAAACGAAATTCCATCAAAAAAAGTAATTCCCATCTCTTTAAATACAATTCGAAATTCTTGAAAACTTTAAAGAAACCTTTATCGTCAGAAAAGCACGTGGAAAAACGACTGCCGTTGGTATAATGGAAAATTTCTATCTGGATTGGAACAGCGTTATCCTTACGGAGGAGTTTTCTTTTAGCGCACGGTCTTGTCAAAATCGTGGTCAACGAAGAGTAATAGGATTCTTCAGCGCACGGTAAAACACTCTGTAAAAATGCATGTTTGGGGATGCTTTTGTGAACGCGGAGAAAATGAAATTGTCGACAACGTGACAAAAAGGTGTCGAGCTACAATAATCGGTAACGAAGGTGGATTGGACGAGATATTGAGTAATTGCGCGATACCCAACAATGTACTTCAATAAATAATTAAAAGAAATTAATTTAAATTGTTGATTTTTATAGATACAGTCATTCCGTGAAAAGGAAGAAAACGAGAAAAATCGGGATCTCGTTACGAGTACGTCGGGGCTGGAGTCCGATTTAGGTGTCGATGGTTGGGCTCGGAACTACGGGTTGCCGTTCGCGAAAATATGTATGTGTTCGAGGGTCAAAGAACCGACGGCGTAACGGCGTCGAAACTGTAGAAGCAGCGGTGCTACTGGAACGGTTAGTACAGACCCGGCGGCCCAACCGAGAAAATACCCTTGCTCTGCCTGGATAGAACGGGATGTATTCGGAATAGCTATAGTTTTGTTCGTTGCATGTAAGAGAGGTGGTTTGAAGGCGGACCACGTATTCCGTCGGGAATGGGGTAAGAAAAGAGGAGGATAGAGGAAGAGGATCCAAAGCATCGCAGCGGTCAGCAGAATCAGAATGCTTAGAGCCCCGTATAACGGACACTCAACCAAGTTCGAACTACCCTTCATTGCACCCTGGTAGAAAAAGGAAGGACGAAAGAGGCAGAGCGAACACGCCGTGAAAGACCGCAGGGCCATTCGAGTATCGGGCATGGTCGAAGCTCGAAACGTTTTGTGAAATAAGACCTATTTGAAGTAGATAAGTTGGTGCGGCAGACTATATCCCATGCACTATTCGCGTATCACCCGGTAACTGACGAAACTTTCCCAAAATTATATGCAGACACTTTTCCCTCTTCTCCATTTTCACTCTTTCCACATTTAACTTGTATCCCGTTTCCGGTACGAACAGCAATTATAGTGATTCGGCCAGTTCAAAAGACGGCTTTTGTATTTCTTCGCTGTTTATTGAAATTCGAGTACTCCGTTCAAGTAACAAGGATCTCACGATAAGAGTTGTTAGCGTTGCTACAGCGTTTCTTGTTTTGAAATTTCGAGGTCGTAAATCCCGATACTCCGACGCATCGAGACGATGAGCTAGTCGGTATCGCCGCACGCCAACTTAATTTTGTGCGGTTGATTAGGCGGTTAAACACTGAATTTACACGACCCAAAAACTATATCCGTTCGGGCGTCCGTCAAGGTTCCTTCTCAAAATATTTTGGTTTATATATTTTTGACAAAACAGAGTCTCATCGGTGTCCTCGAAAAATAATAAAACAGGACACGGGCTTGGAATCCGAGAAGCAATTTTTTTTTCAACAAAATTGAGCCAGAGCTTCGTTTTGTCGCCTCTTAAGGGGGGAAATAGGGTTAGACGGTTCAAAAAATCGATTTTTTTTTTATTTCATAAATTGTTAGTAAAACTATTGAAAAATATGTTCCCAAAATTTTTAATGAAAATTCCGACTCGTTCTATTGTTATAAGCCATTAAAGTCAGTAGCTCTCCTTCAGGCCCCGAGCGCGCCACGTGTTTCAAGCGCGTTTTTCTGAAAACGACTTTTTTTTAACTTGCGTACACGCTAGTTTGAAAAGTTTTCAACCAATCGTTTTGAAAATTGGTAATTACTTTCTTCATAGTATCGCGCTCTGTATGAACCTAAAATCGGAATATTATCATTATTTAGAATAATTTTTTTTTTCAAATAAAATTGTTGAAAATGGCAAAAAATCATGCTTTTTTGTTTTGAGACCTGTACAAAATTCAATTTTCTTTTTTTTTTATAGCATTTAGGTTCATATAGAAGAGAGACATATGATAAAAGTAAATTCCAACCTCGTTTGCTTTCGGATGAAAATTGCAGCTTCCAGAATGTACGCAGAATGCTGAGTCTGATTGTGACCTGCAATATGGGGTTACTAATATCTTCGGTGTTTTTCAAGGAAATTCTTAAAAAATTTTATAGTATATACTCAAATATATGTACAAAATATGCTTAAAGTTCCAATAAATTATATTCATTTTTTATACTATAAAAAAATTCATGAAAATCATTGAGAAAACGCTGTCCTAACCCTATTTCCCCCTTTAAGGACTAAATTTCCTCTAATTAACCACATGCAATTTCTTTTTGCCAGAACGTTCGTAACTTGAACCACATTGTAAAAAGGTTTAACGTATAGCGAGCTGTTCAAGAACTCGTTTCGACGGAAAGTTATGCGGTAAGAATTTTTAAACATTTTTATTTTTATCATATTGAATAGTTTTTTCGGTCGGGGACAAACCATCCGATAACGCACGACCGAGAATAACACAAATCGTAATTATAAGCAAGTATGATGATGTTGGGAGCGTAGACAGCCAAATGATAAATTAACGTGAGCATGAAACGTATAACACCCCTTCTTTTCCAGTCGGGCGTTAAAACGGGCTATTATCGTATTATCCAATATTTCATACTCTCTGCTCGTCGATATTTTCCTATTTATGTCTCGAATTTCTGCGACCTGTTTAGAGTACGATGACCTTTAATTAACCCCGCATGTATGGAATTAAAATGGAAAGCATGATATTTAAATAAGTTAATGCGAAAACGAGGATATAAAGAAAAAGCGTGGGCTCTGGTATAAAGTTTATGGCGGCGGCAGTGGCAAGAGTACAGGAAGATGGGAGACTTCGTGTACGGTATCATAAAGTGAGAAGCGTTCGGAAGAGTGATGCACCGATGCTCACTCTCGACTACCACCGCCGGCATGCTCAATTTAATTAGAAACATCGATTGCACAGTCGTCTGTGCTCGACACAACGTACGTACAGAGTATCCCAGAAATATCACAATTTACTCGTGTCGAAGAATATGTAGCGCGTTGTCGGGGCGACCAGTGTGGGTTAATTTTCAAACGGCTTAATGGAAATTCATCGTAACAAACGATTATTTGTTACTATTTTATGTTCTTCGGTTCAGTGACAGTTAATCAAGACACGTTTCGATGTAACACCAGCGACGATCGATAACGAAGAGCGATTTACAGTCCGTTAAGGGATAACATCGCTCGAACGGCAGAAAAAAGGCCTTTGCCAATTTATTTTGGGAGTTTGAAAAAAGGAATAGGCTTTCTTTTCAGAGGGTTTATTAAACACATACTGAAGTATGAACATTTTTTTTTAAATCTTTATGTCCGTCATCGTTAAAGATATTCAGGGATCATGGCCGTAGTCCTACTCATCAAGTTACGGTACTCGTTTGAATGGAGGTAGTAATTCGTTACTTTCGATCGAGAGTGCCAGAAAAATTGATTGTTCGCGCGTATAAGGACGCGAACGTTTAATCGCAATTTTCCACATTATGGGAGAAATATGAATGTTTCAATGAGAATACAGAGGGAATAGTCAGCACCTCTCCCGAAAGCTATGAGCATCGGTTTCTTCCGCTCCGGGACAATCGTCGCCTGCGTATGTCGCATATTTCGAGACGCATATTTCGAAAACGGAAGCAAGGACAATGACGGAATGAACAAACTAAAATAGAAACATTTATGTTCGAAAATAATCAATACGAATAGGTAATCCGCGGGGAAATCGTTTTTGTATTTTTTTATTTCTCATTACATAAAATCAAAACCCGAACTTCGTACGCGATCCCGATGGCACGGACCGTTGTAACAATAGTTTTAAGCGTTTAAAACGAACGTATAACTATTTCGACTTCCCGAATTTCGGCACGATCATTTACACGTTTGGAGATCACGATCATTTGCAGCCGAGATTTACAATTATCTCGAAAGTGAAAGCGTCACTTATCGCGTATCGATAACGCTACTTTCTCAAATAACCATCACGGGTCATCTTCCCAATTTATTTGCCCTCATCCAACGCTACATCTACGATAACTACCTCGCGAGCTACACCATGTGTGGGCTCAGTCGTGCAAACTGGGGAACTGTGGTGATGCCAGTGAATGGATATTCGGCGCATTGCGAAGGATCGCGCGTATGCATCACGACCGAGCGAGATCGAAAGCCTAGAACCTTTGAGCGCGGTACGTGCGTTTGTATTAAAAAAACGCACTAGGGAGCCGAGCTGCTTTGATGTTGATGTATTAGCCCTCTATGCGCGGACTGTACCGGGCACCCACCAACAAACCAGCCAGCTCACGGCATCACCCTCAAAGGATATATAGACATTAGCCATACGGTTGATATACATATATCTACACAAACCCATAAAGGGTGGTGTGCACCGCAACGACCCTCCTACAACCCCCGCTTCTCTCGCTCTCGGTCCGTGCTCAGTCCACCGCTATCCACTCGCGCGTCTGACTCGGAATAGCTCCATCGAACCATCTCGATTGGTGTTGCAGCCGAAAATCCCGTGATTTACTTTCCACACGCATAGAAAGCGACAACGGAGTGCATCGCACTCCTCTCTCTCTTCCAAATTCTCCCACTGACACTCCGGAACACGAGCTTCTTTTGAAGCACAAACATATACTACAGTACCGTAGATTAAAACATGGAGTCTGTCATTGTTTGTTTTTTCACTAGTCACGAAAGAAAAACATTTTTTACGATCGTCGTTGATCCCCGAACCGTAACATGTATAGACCACAATTAAACAGTTACCTTACTCTTCATCATTGACACCACTCTAGCGGCAGCAAAGGAGGCTCAACTCTGACGATTTATCGTCGGAGTGTGAAAAAGTGAATAGGATTTCTTTCCAGAGGGTTTATTTAACACACATTGAAGTATGAAGAAAATTAATAAATTTTTCAAACTGGGAGGACGTATTACTTGAACACCGAGCAGGTGAGCGGGTTAAAATGGAAATCCTTTGAGAGGGTTAGCGCGAAAACTGTTGGACCGATTGGGCTCATTTTTATCGAGGGTCTGTGACCTCGTGAAAAGAAATTGGCGTTATCGTTCCACGGAAACGGTAGCGCGGTGCATCGTCGAAGTGAAATTTTCAAATTCGCCAAATTTTCGCGAAAATGGGCGAAGATATCGGCATTCCACTTCAAATGCCCAGTGCGGTAGTTGCATCGTTAAAGTGGAGTTAAAGACTGTCGAGCGGTGGAAGGACGTATGAACGTGTGCGCATGGTTTTGGATCCGGGGACTTGCGGAAACGAACGAAAACGAACGAAAAGATTCATTACAGGGAAACGACCGAATATTAGTCGGACATTGGGAGACAGCACCGGTTATCGGAAAGCTTTGCGGTCCATTTATGGCAGAGCTGTTTAAATAAAAGTCCGAAAGGTATGACAGTATGAGCCGGACGTTTAAATATGTTTTAATTCCAAATGGTTAAGCTGATAGATCTTCGCTATCGGAGTAGAGAGAAGTCTGCTGATATCGGTGCTGCTCCGGAGGCGGGGGAAGCGGTTCATATCGTCCACGGGGAGGCAACTTGTTGCACATCGTCGTCGTCGTCGTCGGCGACACAAAACGGCATCTTCTCCCACACTGGCTCTCTATGACTCTCTCTCTCTCTTTCTCTCTCTCTCTCTTTACCGCACTCATTATCGTGACAACGTTTTCATTTTCTCTGTAGCTTCGTGTGCTTTCGAACGAGATTGAGGACTCATTGACGATTCTCAAAAAATACCGGCGGCTTATCCACTGGAAAAAGTGGTTTTTCGCACTAATTCATCGCTTTATTACATTTTATTATTGGGAAGTGCGTACAGGATTCGTCACGGCAAAAATCTTGTTCTCTGGGAACATAGAAAATATTTGAATCTGCGGGACTTGGAAATTTTCGTATTATTTTGCCCGCGAAGATTTTCGGCTCTCCGAAGATTTTCGAACGAACAACGGGCAAAAAAAAGTTGCACATAGGAGTTCGAAACTTAATTCTCCGAAAACCAAGTTCCACAGAATCCAATATTTTCTATGTGTCTAGAAAACAACATTTTTTCCATGTCTCACGATGGACAATTTTTCAGAGCCACGGTTGGTTAAAAATTTTCCAAGTCCCACGGACGTGAATTTTTCCTGCCCCTTCCGACTGATTTTTTTATTATTTTCCACAACGTGAAATTATTCGGAGTCTCGGAAAATTTCAAAGTCCGTAAAAAGGTTGAACATCGCTTACTTTTTTCGGAGTGTTTTCGACCTTGCCGTGACGAATCCTGCACGAACTTTCGGGCCCTACTTATTATTCCGCTCGAGGTAACACAAGGTACGGTGGAGATCAAGTTAGGTATACGGAGAGAAGGACACGTTCAAAGTTGCCAGGTATCGTTGTAAATGTCGATATATTTCCACGGTGGTTCAGGGTAGTGCACTTCGTAGTGACGATTATGGGTCGTGTCCTGAGAATTTTTCGATTTTCTCATTATAAATTCGGCAAATGTCACAAAGCGACGTTTCAAATGTGCCTTCTCGATAACATTTTGGGAAACGATGTGTACGACAACTGATACAACTATGTTAAGGGGTAACAGCACTCTAGCGGCAGAAAAAAAGGGCCTAACTTTGACGATTTATGTTGGGAGTATGAAAAAAAGAATAGGATTTCTTTTCAGAGGGTTTATTTAACACATATTAAAGTATTTAAAAAAATGTATTATCATTCTGATATAAAATGGCGACGACCGAGCCCATCTTGAAAATCGTCTTTTTCAAACTGGAAGGACGTATTAAACTTGAAATTTCGACATTAGCTTCACAGTCACATTCTCTATCGGAGTACGTAGCCGTTTTTTGATTTAATGTAAACTTTTTTTTTTATAAACAATTTACTGTTTTTTTTGGCAAAAAATCGATTCATTTCTTTAAAAGTGCATCATTTCTACAAAATTTGATTTAAAAAAAAAACCCCTACGTGGTCCCATAGCCAATAGTATATAGATTATAAAACTTTTTGGTTTTTTGTTCCGGGTCTCATACTTTACGAGAAAACCATCCTTCCGTGAAGGTGTTTTGAAAAAAAAACACGATTTTCAAGATGCGCTCTATCGCCGCCATTTTGTATCAAAATGATAACAAATAATTTGTTTTTTTCATACTTTAATATGTGTTAAATAAGCCCTCTGAAAAGAAATCTTATTCCTTTTTTCATACTCCCAAAATAAATCGTCAAAGTGAGGCCTTTTTTCGCCACCAGAGTGGTGTTACCCTTTAATTCCCGATTTTCCAAAGATATAACTTTCCCATCGAACCAATTTTGATATCATATAAATTCCCAAGGTTCGAGGTATTTCTGAATTTTCGTGGATGGCAAAAAAACTGATATTCCATATAAACGTAATAACAGCAATCCTGATATCTCATCAATGGTTAAATTTCAAGCCGGCGCGGGTCGTTATTGCTATGAATTAAATTTCTCCTCGGTCTCCGGCGATACCCTGTGAATGAATTGTTTTCTCAAGTAATTTATGGAATTTACCTGATCCGCAATGAAAGTTCTTCAGCGAGAATTGAACAATGCCATAAAGTTCGTAACAGACAAGCTTCAATGTACCGCCGTGATTTCTCGTTATTTTTGCTTCTCGTTCGAGTGTATCGCGGGTCTATCTATACGGAATCGTTTTTATCTCCGTTCGCCGGAAGCTTCGAAAATTTGGCGTGGCCAATTAGAGTTTGAACCGTGATCCCTGATAGCAGGGAAGGAGTTTGAGAGAGCTTTTCTGGAAGCTCCAACGTGTACACTGGGATCCTTCTGATTTTGCTGGCGCACGGGGTATAATGTCCGCGAGCATTTGGTCTAAGGTGGGCAAACATTAGCGTTAAACGGAGAGGAAACGCGTCTCGGTACCCTCTCACTGATTACTGAGGCCCGAACGAACGTACAAATGGACTAGAGGAGAGTGAGCGCGATATGCACGGACACGAGAGAGAGAGAGAGAGAGAGAGATCCTATGGACGAGGCAACCATGTATCCTTGATGTTTGACTTGCCAGGTTTACGGAAGCAATTTAGAGGAGAGATATCGCCAACCTCGTCTTCTCCCAGGCGGCCCAAAAGCTCAAAAGAGGACATTATGTATGTGCAACCTTTCATCGACATGGTTATCCCCTCCCCCCCCCCCCCCCCCAATCTTATGACACTTGAAACTTCATTCGGGAACATTACGATAATTAGCCCGGCAGTTCGAAATATTTAAATGCATATTACTCCACAGTTCACTCAATCGTAATTACGTGCGAAAAATATGAAATTACATGAATAGCATTTTTTAACCACATTTAGTCGCGTCCATTGAATCAAATCAAAACAATTTTATGATTCACGTGAATTTACAACAGCAATTACGAAGAATCTTTCACGAATATAAATTTTACAAAACAAAATTCATCAATCCTGATAGAAAGGGTGTCCCAAAATTCACGTAAGATTTGAATTTTCGCGCCATTTGTGCGGTAGAGAGTTGTCAACGAAAAAAAAGACGGCGCGACAGCTGACGGTTCAGGGTTATTAAAAATGGACCGCTACACGAAAGAACAATGCGTTTTCATTGTTGAGCAGTATATTCAAAATGACGAAGGCCAAACCTTCGTTGTGTAATTTACCGCTTTGGTGATCAGAATTGGCCGCCCGAATCATGCGATTTAACGCCGTTGGGCTTTTTTCTTTGGGCTTTTTCCAAGTCCAAGCTTTGTGTCAACAAGCCCGCGAGCACCCGCGCCTTAAAGGAGAAAATTGAACGCTGCATCAACGAAATTCAGCGGCATTTGTGCAAAACGGTTATTAAAAATTTCAACATAATGTGCCAGCAAAGCCATTGAAACCTTTTACCCGATATGCCATTCTCTACGTAACCCCATACCGTATACTTTATGAACGAATAAAAACTTAACAATTTTTAATTATAAACCTGTGTTTTCCATCAAAATTACTTCTTGCATGAATTTTGGGATACCCTTTGTATCCTATTATTCGTTTCGGCCCGTAAAATAAGTGGTTCCCGGGAGAATTGCGAGGCCCGAAAAAGACAAAGATAGAAAGTATATTGGCGAAAAGACGGATCGCTCGAGTCACTTCTCCGGCACCCCCGGGTATACCCGTCTAACAGCCCTGTAACACACGAAAGATTAAGCGGAGTTTTCGTAAGTTTTAAACCGACAAAGATGACGAGAGGGAATAGGGTGAAAATGCTAATTGATAGGGCGTCGGTTAATGGAAACAAGAATTCTTTGCAACTCCGGAAAGCAGGAAAGTCTCATCAATTCTCTCGCCATACCTCATTCAACGTAACGTACAACTCCGAATTACTCAGCCTTACAGCTTATCAATTTCCTTCGACAACTTACGTATACGTGCAATGAAGATTACTCCAGTGGATGTCATATGTGGTTAATGATCTACTTATGAAAATATGGACATCAGGAAAAACATAGCCAACTTTGTTCCGCTTGCGAAAAAAAAAAACCATCGAAATGCATCATTTCATCGAAGAAGATCGGTTAAACGAATATTAAACTCTTCATTGAAATCTACTTAAATATCGTATGAACGTGATAATGTATTAACTTAATACGTACTAAGTCAAAATGTATTTAAATACAACAGGTTGGTGCATTAGACGCGAGGGAGGAGAATACAGTTACAGGGGGGGGGGGGGGGGGGGGTGACGCGCGAAACGCTTGGCATATATATCTCTCTATATTATATAAATATATATAAATATATAAATATATAAATGTATAAATAAATTTAACGGCGCGAGTGGCTGGCTGAGCGGATCGAGCGGGGGTGGGGCAAATGGGTCAGGGAGTCGAACGGGGGACTAGGTGGTCAGATGAGGGAAGCTCCCGGAAGGTTGGCGCGAAGCGCGCAAGAGGGCGAAGCCCGCCTTTGTTTATATATATATATTGGGGCGATTTTTTTTTCAGTCCCCACTCGAAATTTTGTTGGATATGTCGAAAAAGAAATTCCCTGAAAGTTATAGCCCTTAATATTAATTCTAAGTACTTTCCCATAGCGTGAGAAGATTTTCCATCTAAAATACACGTAAATCGAATTTTTTTTTTTTCAAATTTCTATAACTCGGCCGCATTTTATGCTATCATATTGTTCTTGGTTTCGATTTACTCAGAATAAAACAATCTAAAAAAGTGCCTTTTGCGGCGAAAGTTTTAATTGTAATGGTTAGTTGGTACGGGTCACTGAAGTTGATTTTTACCCAAAATTCTCGTTTTTTTTTGCCGTTATCTCCAAAACAATTAACTTTACGAAAAAAATGTAAATGAAAAATTAGTTGGAAATTTAATTTTCTACAAAAAAGGTCCTATCGACCCAATTGCTTAGATTAATATTTCTTGAGATATTAAACTTTAACTTATGAGTAGTATAAAATTTATAAAATATGAAATATTAAATGATAAAAAAAATAACAAATAAAAAAAGTTCAATATCTCAAGAAATATTAATCTAAGCAATTGGGTCGACAGGACCTTTTTTGTAGGAAATTAAATTTCCAACGAATTTTTCATTTACACTTTTTTCGTAAAGTTGATTGTTTCGGTGATAACAGCAAAAAATCGAGAATTTTGGGTAAAAATCAACTTCAGCGACCCGTACCAATTCACTAGTACAATTTACACTTTCACCGCAAAAGGCACATTTTCGACATATCCAACAAAATTTCGGGTGGGGACTGAAAAAAAAAAATAGTCGAAAAAAAAAATCGCTCTAATGTAATGTAATATGTATATATGAATGCGGCAGCATCAGGAGCAGAAATAATAGAGACAGTAGTGGTATGACAGTAGAGATGGGTCGGTGGTGGTGGTACGTCGTGAGAAATGGTGAGGGCATGCTACGGTCGGCACTAATTCAACCTTACACCGGAGCTTCCAATTTGCCTTTATTGTCGATCTTGTTCGAGCAGCGAGTATGTCTAACCAAGAGGAAGAGAGAGAGAGAGGGAGATGAGAAATTCGATCCGTACCGCCGGTTGGGACCGGAAACGAAACTACCCTTGCCTCGCACCGCTTCTCTCGTTATATATTCTCGGACTCATTGAACGCTTTCGACTCATCCGCACGCTTTGGTTTTACTCTTATTCCATGTTTCCCTCCGCCTCTACCGGCGACGTTCTTCGAAACTGACAAAATTTAAGCGAGCAAAAGAATTTGAAGAAGTTCGTATTTTTGAAAATACATCGTCCCATAATAAATCGTCAAAGTTAGGCCTTTTTTCTGCCTCTAGAGTGGTATTATCGCGTACCGAACTGTGTTGAAATTATGAGAAAGTAGTTTCACCGAGGGCTTCCGAACGAACATCGCAATCGGACAAGCGATACGATAGAAAAGTTGGATAAAAGGTAATAGAAATTTGTGAATGACAGTGATAAATGAATGACGCACAAATTTGTGCCTGTCAAAAAATCTTTAGAGCAATAATAATCTTGACCGAGGTTCGATTACCTAAACAATTTTTTTCGTATTCCGATATTGTTTGAACCACGGAATAATAATCCTACTTACTAAAATACATAATATACGTAAAAAAAAGTTGTTTCTTATAAATTTTCGAAAGACTTTATCAGCCAATGAACGGTGGGATATAGAGTCGCGGGGGTTCGTCGAGTCAAGTCGACGGTAAGGCGTAAAGGAAAAGGCCCGAGAGAAATTCGTAGCGAGACAAGAGACGAGAAGATGTGTATCTCGTGAAAGCTGTATAGCCCGACAAAATGTATATAACCGTCTCGCACGACTCCGAAATGGTCCGACGGTCGAATGAGAAAGCTCCCACGTTTTCCCGCATCGCGGCGTCTCGCTGACGCTCTCTGTATCTCGCAGCGTGGATGGTAGTCGTGTCTAAATCTTGGCTAATAGTTCCGTCTTGACGCGAGTACGCCGCGGGTTGAAGCGAGAGAGAGAGAGAGAGAGAGAGAGAGAGAGAGAGAGAGAGAGAGAGAGAGAGAGAGAGAGAGAGAGAGAGAGAGAGAGAGAGAGAGAGAGAGAGAGAGAGAGAGAGAGAGAGAGAGAGAGAGAGAGAGAGCGAGCGAGAGGAACCGAGCTCGTAATTTAGCTTTATAGCCTCATCTACGTTGGCGCTCGACGACTCCCTCTAGCGTTTCTGTGCTGCAACAGAAATAGCCGCAGCGTTTATATACCGGAGCATCCCGAGGGAGAAGCCGCTGAGCAGCGCTGGAGTGAGTGGCGGGAGGACGAGGGAGACAAGGCCCCGGAGTAGCGGTAAGGCGACGAGACGGAACGTGGGTATAAGTACGCTTTTGGCTTCTCGAGAAGCACAACGGTACCAGCGGCATATGCCCCTGAATTCGACTCTCCTCCGCCTCGAAGCGTTCTTCTCATAGTCATCTTGGTGCACGAATCTCCGTGCGCGTCCTCGCGCGAAAGTCAGAGGGAGAGAGGGAGAGAGAGAACAGGCGTCTCTCTCATTCCTCTCGCTCGACGAGAACTAAAGTGGTACCGAGTCCCTGCGGCAATGTTCACTATATTAACACCTTCAACCGATTTTAATGAATCCCTCAGTCTTCGTTGGACGCGTCGACGAGTAAGTCGGAAGACGAGGAAACGCAATTTCTCTCTCCCACTCTCTCCCTCTTCTTTCGTCTTTTCACTACGTACCGTGTATGAATATATACTTTACTACATATATGTACATCTCTATATGTATACACGCGTAGGGTAATCCCGTCGTAACCCTACATTCTCGCGACTCCTCTCACGCGTCACCGTTAAAACCCGGGGATCCCGTGATCCTGGAGGATTCAATTGGGCCTGCGCATATTATCTCGCCAAATGACGAGAGAAATCCAGCGTTTAAACGCTCCCGACATTGTTCGACACCGATATTCGTCCTCCGCTACAATTACGGGTACCCGGATGTGTACACAAGGGTTAATGTAAACTTTTTTGTGTTTTAAAAAAAGATGATTTTCGAGATGGGCTCTGTCGCCGCCCTTTTGTATCAAAATGATAATAAAGAAATTTATATTCATACTTCAATATGTGTTAAATAAATCCTTTAAAAAGAAATCCTATGTTCGTGCTCCCAAAAAAAATTGTCAAAGTTAGGCCTTTTTTCCCGTCGCTAAAGTGTTGGGACCCCTTAATACGGGTCTCTGTACCCCCGCAATAGGGAATAACGGTACGGTGGACCGTAAATTTGGTCAACGCACGGCATGGAATATCCAAATTTTGAGAAAACATACGTCAAAAGATGAATTCTAGGAATCTCCACTTAGAGAGCGAGAGAAAGGAAAAAAGTATGAAAATTGAGGGAAAAAGAGGTAAAGATATAACATAGGATGGGTATATAGCGCGAGGGTAGATAGTTCGCGCATGGTTCCGTGGTCTTGGTCGTGCGTTCACTATCGTGTACGACCGCCGAAACCGCCGGCGGAACTCTCTCGCACGCCCCGTTATTCTCTTTTGCTCTTCTCTCTCCTTCTGGCACTCACGCGCGCACACACGTACACACACAGAGGTAGATTGCGAGCCTGCCCGAGGGTAGGCTAACCCATCTCATACGGGTTCAGGGGACAAATTATTTCCCCATTTTATGGCCCGCTAAAATATAAATCAAGTTCTAAATTAAATTCCTCTCGCCTCTCTTCGTACGAGTTCTCGCCGGGGGCAAACCTCCGACGAACTATAACGAGAGAATTTTACAACGCGTTTTCGAGGTCTCTACCTATACCTCTCGTCGCTATGTAGAAAAGATAGTGATAGAGAAAGGCCGACATTCGCAATGGTGAGTAACAGCGAAGAAGCGGAGTACGAAAACGAAGAAATACGAATGAATAATTAATTGTATCGTTGCCCCGTCGAATTGATAGTTTGAAAGGTGTCCTTTGCGATTTTTTTTGTCATAAAAAAACCAAACGAATTCGTATTGCTTTTGAAAAATCGCCGAATTTTGAAAATATTCGGTACGAGCTAGCTGGATCTTTCGAGCATCGAAGCTTTTAAAGAAATCGTCGTTACAAACAATTATTGTAATTATGTGCAAAAATTTGTTAGGATGTCCGCGCTTCCAGCCAAACCCCGATCGGGATTTGTTAGGGACTCCCCGTCAAGGGGTTCCTCTCCGGTTTCCAGGTGGATCCTGGATCGTATACCGATTAACAAAACTTCATAAACACAGGCGCGCTCGCGCAATAGCAGGCCAAATACAAAACAACCGCACAGAGCCAAACTTCGGTTTGCATAAACAAACAATTCTATTTAAGTAGCCGGACGATTGCACACTATGTTTAGGTGGGAGAGAGAGAGAGAGAGAGGAAGCGGGGCTTAAAGCAAAGAAAACGTTTTTTCTTTCCAATCAACCAAACGTTTCTTAGGCCGAGATTCAATGAAAATTTCGTTTGATCGAACAAACCTTTTTTTCTAGGTGTACAAGTGCAAGTATTTTTCTCTCTCGAAAGATAAATAATAAAAAAAGAAGCGAGAGAAGTTGAATAGCGAAAGGAGAGAAAGGAAAAGCCTTTAACTTCGTATATCTATATATTATGCACAAAATGCTGACGTCGTGAATTCGTAGGTTTCGTCGGTATGGGGTTTCTAGTCCGTTCGGTCTCTCTCGGTGGAGCGTTTATAGAATATTTGAGAGAGAGAGGAAGAGAGAAGAGAGAGAGAGAGAGAGAGAGAGAGAAGGTGAAAAAGTCCAAAGCAGCTACGTGTAGTCGGGTCTGTACAACGCACCCTGGGTAAACTACTACCGAGCGCCCTCTTTCGGTTTCATTGGCGACTACACCGCTGCCCCGGTCTTCCCTCAGATAATTAAACGAAATTCATTTACATAGCTCGGGTAATACGGGCTCGCTGGGTTTGAACGGATGAAGGGGTAACATTTTGCCAAACGGCCAAACAGAGAGACGGAGAGAGAGAGAGAGAGAGAGAGAGAGAGAGAAGGGGAGGAAGAAAACGAGAAAATGTAGGGTGGCAGTTGTCGAGTTTATGACTCCAAACTCCTTCGTCTTTCCCTCTAGGTTTCACTCTCCCTCGGTTTCACGTTCCCGACCGTAGACGGAAGGGGTAAAACTACCGAGTTTACGCGTACCCACTTTTGATTTTAACCGTAGACGTTTGAGTCGCGAATAGTGCTTTATCCCGTTTGAAAAGCTCTTTCACTTTTTTCCTGCCCCTCCTTTTTCCTAATCATTCTTTTCCCTCCGAAAGGTAAAACGTAAATTTGTCTTTAGAAAATGTTATCAAACGCGTTAGGCTTACACCAGCTCTTTAACCAAAATTCAACCTACCAAAAGATCCACGGAAAATTAATAAAAAATGTAACTTCGGTCTTGAGTCTCCCGCGATCGATTAATTATTTTTCGCGTTCGTTATTCTCAGTTTTCGTCAATTTTTGATCCTTCTCCGTCGGACCTCGGTATCATTGAGCCAGTTTTTCTCCGAGCATCAAAAAAGAGTAACACAAGCGGGGTATTCGATGCGACGGAAGAATCGAAGGAATCCGTGAAAATGGCATTAACGAGGAAATCGACTAATTAAAATGTTCATTAAGTGCGGCAGAAAGACGACGCTACCACTGTTTGCTGTCACCGGCTCGGCTATGCGGGAGCAAACGAAATACTGACGATTGACGAGACAGCCGATAACCGATACGCGAACGCGGTTCGAAGGAGAACGACGCTTGACGTTGAGCGATAGTTTACGAACGTGCGAGGGACGAGAGAGAGAGAGGGAGAGCGATAGATGAAGAGAAAGACGGTATATGGCACAGAGAAGAGGAGAGAAGCGAACAACGGAACATCCCAGCAGAAATTTTACTATCCCTCCAACCAGAATTCCCTTCGTAACTACCGATATACCGTTTGAAAAGATCGCTCTCTTCCTCTCTCAACTTCTCTTTCGTTTTCGATTGTTTTCCGTTCCTTTCTCTCTCCCTATCCATCGAGCGTTCTCGAATTTGTACGAAGCGGAACAAGTTTTAGGCGAAATGCCGTGCCATTCGTTGCGTTCTTTCACCGAGCGGTGGTAACGGTCACTGGGTCGGAAAACCCGTTCGACGATGTTACACCGCTGGGTACGGTGTCGCGGGCTACCGGGGAGGGTTTAGGCGTTTTCATCGCTATTGCCCGTATTACTCTCCATGGCTCACCGTGAGAAAAGGAAAAAAGACATTGGTGCGCGAACGGAATTACGGCATCCGATATTTCGTTGCGGTCAAAGGACCATCGGTCAAATGGAACGCTGGGCCAGCGGTGAAACGCGCGCGAGAGAACGAGAGAGAGAGGAGGAGGGAGACGGAGCTCGCGGTACCTGACGGACCGAGATTAATTTATTTGGGAGTTAGATAGTGCACCGCGATGTATGTCCGTAACGTTTGATGTAAAATTGGACTCGGCATTCGCCTATGTGTGAAGATTATATTGCAAAAGTCTCGTCAGCCTTTGAGGACGACCGATCGGGACGAAACGAGCTCGGGGGCACTATTTGCCACCGTATCGCGGTGCTTACCTGGTCCCGATCGGTCGTGTGATTTCGGAGAAAGTACACTTCGCGTTTATCGAAGTGGTCTGACGGATACATCCCCTTGAGTGAAAGTAATACTAAAAACACAGCGAGTTAATAATGAACAATAGCGTCAGCGGAAAAAAGTTTCTCTCCGATTCAAGTTCTTTTTCTTTTATCAACGGCAAATGAGCGATCCGAGCCGGTTAAAGTTTTTACGTGAAACGATATATGAACCATCGAGTCACGAAACTCATCGTCGTTGTTCGACGCGTATCGTCGTTTCATCTCTGTACAATATAAATAACACAATTACGAAACGTCAATTAACGATTATCGGCTCGAAATTGGTGGCGTTATATGTCCCGTCTATATTTTATTATTTGCACATTTTATCCGGCCCGTTGTCACCCATTTCGTGGGTGACAACGGGCACGCTGCCCCCTCGGTGTACCCGACGACGAGTTCTGGTACGGTAAGCCATTCGCCGACGGGCTTACATTTATCACTTTCCGCAGTGACAGGACCAGGGGGATCCACGGCGCTAACGGCAACGAATTCGTGCGTGAAATTGCTCCGATTGAATTGGTCATTACTGATTTGGAAGCGGGAACGCGAATACGAGCACCTAGATCCACCAGAGCCGGACACACGGGGGTGTTTGCCCCGCGATCTCCCTTTCTGGCTCGCTCTCCGCCGCTCGACGAACCGTTCATATATCTATATATATATACGTTATACGAATATATTGGTCATTCCGTATCAAATAAGCTGCCCTATAATCCACCCTTGAATTCCAAGTTTTATTAATGAATTGAAAAAATTGTTCGTCAAATAAATACTCGATCGAGGCTCGAAACGTGTCTTTTGTATCTAGGGAACGTCACGTTTCCCCACTTAAGGGTGGAAATAGGGTTAGACGGTTCAAAAAATCAATTTTTTTTTTATTCCATGAATTGTTAGTAAAACTATTAAAAAATATGTTCCCAAAATTTTAAATGAAAATTCCGACTCGTTCTATTGTTATAAGCCATTAAGGGGGGAAATAGGGTTAGGACAGCGTTTTCTCAATGACTTTCATGAATTTTTTTATAGTATAAAAAATGAATATAATTTATTGAAACTTTGAGAATATTTTATACATATATTTAAGTATATACTATAAAATATTAGCGACCCCATATTGCTTGTTTTCCGTGGTACTATTTTTTCAAACGCGTTTTTCTCAAAGCGACTTTTTTTAAACTTGCGTACACGCTAGTTTAAAAAGTTTTCAACCAATCGTTTTGAAAATTGGCAGTTACTATCTTCGTAGTATTGCGCTCTATTTGAACCCAAAATCGGAATATTATCATTATTTAAAATAATTTTTTTTTTGGAAATGAAGTTGTAAAAAATCATGCTTTTTTGTTTTGACCCCTGTAAAAAATTCAATTTTCTATTTTTCTGACAGCATTTAGGTTCATTTAGAAGAGAGACATATAATAAAAGTAAATTCCAACCTCGTTTGATTTCGGATGAAAATTGCGGCTTCCAGAATGTACGCAAAATGCTGAGTCTGATTGTGACCTGCAATATGGGGTCGCTATGTATAAAATATTCACAAAGTTTCAATAAATTATATTCATTTTTAATACTATAAAAAAATTCATGAAAATCATTGAGAAAACGCTGTCCTAACCCTATTTCCCCCCTTAACGGGGCTTATTTTTCAATCCCGCCCCCTGCAGAGACGACGCGTCACGAAATATCTCGAAATGCGATTTCTTTCCGAAGCCGACCGACTCGTTATCGCGATTGGCCGTCGATGTCGTACTCGCTATTTTTTATTTTTGAAATATCAACGTTTCACATCATTGAAATCTATTTTTTGTTACTTTCAAAGTGCACCGAATGTCCGAAGACGTATCGTCGAATGAACGAGGTCTCGAATTAATAACCTTTCTCAACAACGGTGATTCGACCGCGCGATCCGTCGAAAAACTAAATTTCCGAATAACTTCATTCTCGTTATTCTATTTGACTAATATTTCAGCGTCGAAATATCTGCCGTTCGAAATATCGGACGTTTCGATGTTTGACCCCGAGCCACCGTTGAATACCTCATTTGGGCGCGAAATGGCCCGTGTATACGCGTTTATATAGACGTTTTCAACGCTGGTTCACGGCATTCGCGTCATCCGCGAATTATATCTATACGGGCACAGCTACCATCGGAGAGTTTTGTGGTGGCAGTCTCATTGATCTGGCCGATTAACGTTCCGAATATCATTGAACGCTACCGCGGCGGCTCGCGCCTGTCTCTCACCTCTCGTCGGTCCGTCCCTTTCGCCGGACCAATATTCCGTCAGAGGCGTCGACACGTAACCACACAACGCTATCGTGACGGATCTACCGACACCGATCGACTCACCTGCAAATCCGCGTTATACGCGTACGGGCGTATCTCGGAGGTTAAAGAGCACTCGATAAATATTAATTTCCGAAAATTAATATTCAACGACGAACGACGGTTGATCGATAAATATTAATTTTTCGACGTATCGAGCAATTTGATCAATTTTTTGGTTTTTCGTAGTTACAACGAGGGCCTCCGAGATGGCCCCGTTTATCGTCGACGCAACGTACGACAGTGCGCGACTCGCAAACGTTTCTCTTACGAAATCATTGTTTACGTAATTTCTACGATTTATTATCGTCTCTCGTGTCTCTAGTAATCGCGAATATCGGGTCCGGGAGTGTCGCGACCATTTTTTGCAAATTCGTTTCTCGTTGAAAATTAAGAGAACTCGCACGAGGAAACGAGAGTGATACGGCACGTGACGGCGTTGAATTGGCATCGGCGGGTACTCGTTCCGTTATCTCCGGTGACGAACGGAGATTAGATGATCTATAAAACTATGAAAGGGCTGAGTAAACTCGTTACTTTCGATCGTGTTGGCGAGTTTGCAACTTTTTAGAATTCTTATTCGCGTTAGCAAAACATACGTTTAAAGGATTTTATTTTCAACAGATCTATTTAGAAAATGAATATTATTTATAAATATATTGATAAAACATATTTTTTATAAATATATTTGAAAAAATGTTTTTCTTTGATATTCGTAAAATGTTCGTTTTTTACGATACAACAATTTAATTAACGATCCCATATATTAGATACTTTATTCTTTACTTCCCTTCCTCATGGCGGAAACTTTGTTCTCGCATTTTCGAAAACAAAGCTTCCGATGATGTGTTCACGTATATATTTCCTAATACAATTCTATATTCCTACCGCGCGTCCGTAGACCCAATTTCTGTTTATTCGATGTTCTCTTCTATGGCTTGACAAATTCACAAAGTAAACGATGCTTCGATGATTAAAAAAATTAAGGTTATTTTCGAAGTAACTGTCTAAAAAGTAACGGATCAAAACCAGGATCAAATTATCACTTGCGCTCTCATTGAAACGATTCGACGTTCGAACGGAATAAAGAGAATGACCTATTTGAAAATTTATTATCGATCAATGATAAGCGACTGAGAAGGGGAGGATGATAACGGTAGTATTTTTGAGCAGTGTAATGGTTAAAATATAAAATATAATACAAAATGTAAAATGTAAAATGTAAAATATGGTTAAAATATACACGGCAAATATAATAACGAAAAAGAAATTTGTCGTAAGTGCGAAATGCTCGGAAATCATGAACTCCTAAAATATTAAATATCGATACGTCGATAAAAAAAAATCATTAACGAACGACGACACGTTCATCTTCCGTTGAAGCGGCGAATTTAAATGCGTCTGTTAAAAATTTAAGCATTCCGGTGATTATCAATATTTCGCTGATATTTTGACGACAGGTACGGAAAAACGAGAACATTAAAGTGCGAATCACGGACAGGCCCTCGTACTCGTTGAAACATTAATTTTTTCGGATACGTTCCAAGAGCTCGGAATTTATATTTTGTACGGACTCACGTTGGCAAGATAGTGTAATTAGGTATGCTCCCAATCTCGTGAGAGAGTTTATTACATATTTAAATCCATCCGCGTTAAAAATAAATTGGTGCATCGAATGGATAGCATGTACCATGTGCAATCTGTGTGTCTCGTAACTATGCGCTCCGTAAAAACAGAGCAGACACGGGTAAGTCGAAATAATTCATTCGAACGAGGTTAAACAAATGGTTCTGTCGGTTGTTCGTTTATAAATAGAAATTCTCTTTTTTATAAATCGATGTTTCTTCATTATTTATTGAAATTCTTCTCGAAACACTCTCTCGACTACGATATCATCAATATCGATACGATATCGTCAACGCCAAAACGCAGTATTCACGATCGTAAAGCGATGCCGTGTGTTTATTGGTGGGATCAAGAAGGTACGGTGCAAAGTACACGAACCGACGAGTCTCGTCACCGTCCGATTATCATTTGTTCGGAGCGATTCGGAATGATTCGTCGTCGCAGCGTTTCGATTCTTTTGAAGATATCAAAATAACGGATCGACGAATGGATCGCCTCGAAGAGCAACGATTTCTATTGGCGTGAAATCCATTCGTTGCGTCGAAAGATGGCAAGGTCGTAGCTTCCGAAGGACAATACTTCGAATAAAATATAATGTACCGTAAACTATAAATAATGTGCTTTTTTAAATTGAAAAACAGTGGGAATTAAGTTTAAGAGCCAATGGTGGTATATAAAATATTGAAAGGAAACACCAAGCTATTTTTACTCGGGAGGAACACGCTGTTTTACAAAGTTCTCGTCACTCTATATCGTCGAGTCTCGTACGATATCGGTTTTGATCGGCCACATATTCCGAATTATTATACCAGCTAGTCCGTACAATTGCTCTTTTATTCTTTCGAGAGAGCGAGAGAGAGAGAGAGAGAGAGAGAGAGGGGAAGAAACAGGCGGTCGTGGTGACACGTGCGGACTGCGAAAAAGTTACGTAAATTAGTGTCAATTGCGGGCGTCCACCCTTCGAGCAGCAGCAGCAGCGGTAGCAGCAGCAGCGGGTCGCGTAAAACGGAGGGTGAGGAATGACATGGGCGGACTGCCGGGAAGCGAGAGCCAAAGGATTTTGCTGGTGAGGCTAGCCGGCCCGCGCTCTCGCGAACGAGGAGATGGTACAGAGATACCGGTAATGCTATATAAATGTATATGTAAACTACTATCAAACAAAACGGCGCAACCCACGCGATTTTACGCGCGAACCGATGCGGACGGTGGCCTTTTGCTCCCGAGCAATCGATATATGCATATCGTCCGTGGAACTGTGTGTGATTGATGAGGCAGTGATAGCGACGGGTCTGCACTCGACACCTCGCTACTGCGACACCAAACAATGCATATTCATCGGACGTATAAATAATGCCTGTTTAATATATAAATATACATTAGCACGAGAACCCTCGGCTCCGGACTGTCACACCCGTTCGACCATTCGGAACGTTGCGACCGCCGATGCTACCGCTAATAATTCCAAATTTTCCCACCGAATTCTCAAACTTATCGCCCTATTTTTAAGCGTATCAACATGTTTTGCAATTTCATTCGATAAATTTCCATCCCTTCGAATAGGCGCAATCGCGAGTGGATTTTGTTGTCACGCGTCTCGATCCGATGCTACATTATCGCTCGTTGAAAACTTTCAATTATAATAATGAACGATTCTGGGGCAACGAACAAACGCCGATCGGCAGCCAATCAATTCGTAACTGGTCGAAAATTAATTTCCATTTTCTTTTTATATGCACACGTTATGTACGAAATAAAAACTTTGTTTGCGGAGCAACGCAACATCGTTTATATGATTTGTCAATCGTAACAGATAAAAAAATCAATCTTTTATATATATATATTAAGGCGATTTTTTTTTCGACTATTTCTTTTTTTTCAGTCCCCACCCGAAATTTTGTTGGATATGTCGATAAAGAAATTCCCTGGAAGTTACAGCCCTTAATATTAATTCTAAGTACTTTTCCAAAGCGTGAGAAAATTTTCCACCTAAGATACACGTAAATCGAATATTTTTTTTTCAAAATTCTATAACTCACTACTTAGAAAGTACTTAGAATTAATATTAGGGGCTTCTTTGTAAGTACTTAGAAAGTACTTAGAATTAATATTAAGGGCTTCTAGTACTTTCCCTTCTTTGGGAAAGTACTTAGAATTAATATTAAGGGCTGTAACTTTCAGGGAATTTCTTTTTCGACGTATCCAACAAAATTTCGGGTGGGGACTGAAAAAAAAATAGTCGAAAAAAAAATCGCCCTAATATATATATATATATATATATATATATATATATATATATATATACTAGAGAAACCTCACCCCCCTGCGTGTTTTGCGCGCCAACCCCGCGTGTGAAAATGCATATTTGGGGATGTTCTTGTAAGCGCGGAGCAAAATCTCGTCGAAAACATGGGAAAAAGGTGTCGAGCTGCGATCGGTAATGGCGGTGATTGGACGAGATTTTGGGTAATTGCGCGATAACTAATAATGTGTAGTTTAACCACAAAAAAAATGTATGTACATTTTTATTTTTTCCCGATTATGTATGTATATTTATCGAGAGAATGGACCAAAAGGATATTTAAAACGAAGGGAGACTCGCGACCGAGCAAAGACTTTGTCTTTCGGGGAGAAAGAAGAATTAAAAAAAAGGAACGTGAGCGAATACAGAAAAGTCGGTGGGGGGGTTGAGCTCCGTGGAAAAAGCTCCAACGGTCACGGAAGGCAGAACGCGCCGTCCAAGGCTTTGGCGAGGCAGGGGCTGGAGGAGGGTGGTACTTTCAACGTGAGCGCGGGGAAACCCCCGATCTTTTTCTTCTCTCGACGTTGCTCCGAGGATAATAAGTGAGACGTGCCTTTCGCAAGGTGCTTTAAAGAACTTTTTTCCACGAAAGAAAAATTCGCTTGCCCACGAGACCCGTTTTGTTTCTTTCTCTCTCGTCGTTGCGGCCAGCTTTTCCTTTATATACATATGTGCCTATATATATATATATATATACACATTTGTATTGGCCCAAAGACGTGCCATAACGAGATCGCTTTTCCGTTCGCGAATATTTCTAACGAGATGTTGCCCGCGAATTTTTTTTTACAACGTACACGCACGGACGACGTTCTCGCGCGGGTGCGACATTTAGAAAATCGTTTTATCGCTGCAAATCCTTCGATTGTTTAAAAAAAAATATTCTCATCCAATTAACATTCCAGATTTTTTTGTAAAGGAATTATAAAAATATTGAACAACCAAAGTTATCGATCGGGTGTCCATCGGGATGAATAAATGTGTAATCGGGCGGTGATTGGAAAAGTGACGTTTTTAACTGAACGACCGTACAATATTAATGTTCATTTTTAACTTCACCCGCCTCCATGAATTTATATATAAAAAAATTGCCGGCGTGACCGATGCAAAAAAAAACATTTCTTAGCCGGTTAGATTCTTTGTCGGGATTGTTTTTTTCGTCGGGTGACGAATTAAATGATAAAGATCGAAATATTGTCCCCCGATATTACATATATCAGGAAGCATGCATTTACATACGTTACGTTATTAGGTTCCTCTTTGCGATAACGGATGTAATAAAATATTCGCGAAATGTTTTATTCCGTGGTGCAGAGAGAAAGAATGAAAAAAAAAACTTAATAGAAGAAACATTTTAATTTTAAATGACAAACGCTTTGCGAAGGAGATTAAAAAATTCGTGAATATGCTTCCGTCCCACGAGCGTTTTTTCATTCCGCCGTAAAAGGATAATAACACTGAGAGGGGTGGTACGTGTACTTTTGTTATATACTTTATAAATATATATATCAATGCGCGAGTGTTATACGAAATGAGAGTGCTCCTGCCAAGCTCAACCGATGCATCCCCGAGAGCACCGGTTTCAACGCGGGAGATGCCACACGCCGCTGCTGCCGTTTAAACCACATTTTGCTTTGGGCCAACATTCGCGAATGCACACACGTGTAACCACCGGCTCTCGCGTGTCCTGTACAACGCGCGTTGACCGAACGCCGACGGAATGTGAAAATCGTGAAATATCCCGTTCCGTAAGATAAATTCTATTTATTTCAATATTGAAACATTTCGAGATCCTAAAATATGGTTTTCGTTCATATAAAATATGTAAGAGAACATATATGTCTCTTATAATTTATATAAACTCTCTAAGCAAAATATATAAAATATATCATTTTTCGTCTGAAATCTATTCGATGGTAAGGATGGAGGATAGGAACGTGCATAGGAACTATGCACGTGAACAAACTCCAAGCACGACATCGACGGTCAATCGTAATGACGAGACAGCCGGCCTCAGAAATAAATTTAATTTCGAGATATTTCGTGAAATGTCTTTTTTACGGTGTCCGGCCTAAATCTCACTGAACGAAATCTCCCCGGACAAAGTCCCCCTCGGACTAAATTCCCCAGGGTAACATCCCTCCCGGAGTGAATTTCCCGGGACGAAAAGAATTTCTTGAAGTGTCGTACACGGTGTGATGTGCTTGATTAAGGGATAAAACCACTCTAGCCGCAGAAAAAAGACCTAACTTTTATGATTTATTTTTGGAGTATGAAATAAGGAATAAGATATCTTTTCAGAGAATTTATTTAACGCATATCGAAGACTTGTGCTGACTGGGAATGATCGGCCATATTGAATAGGCCGCGCCGAGGTGCTAATTCCCAATAACGCAAACAGCCACTCGCACGCTTATGGCCGTATCGTACGGATGGGAGCACGCTTTCTCGTTATGTTTAGAGTTACGTACGTCCATATTTGTTACACAAGCACACTACGTTGCGTCATCGTACAGACAACTTAACCTATAAAGGGGATCGTGACGTAGATGCACCATTCGCAGACGAGGCAAAAGAGTGGGATTTTACTCCTTAGAATCGAGGTCCTAGTGTACTTGCGATGTAGCTCTCGCGTATCTTTCGTATATATAGCTTATTTCCGTGGGAGGTTGCGAAACAATAACGCCATATACACGAAACATGAAAGTTATATAGCGACGGAAGACGACGCGTGAAAAGCATCGTACGAACAAAGTAATAACGCGAGTGTCGTTCTTTTCGAGCGACACGTAAACACATATAAACACGTACATCGTCGCACGGGTTCGTGGAACGCGATTGTCGAAACTTTTCCTCGATTATGAAGACGTTGCGGGTCCGACCGTGCGACCGCTGTCCGGACCATCGGTTTTATATCTCCTATATAGATACCGGGATGACGATTGTTCTTCTATCTGGACCGCCATCGCACGAAAGTTTATCTAAAAAAATAATACCCGATCAACGCTACACATTGTGGCTCGCTGAAGAATCTGCACCGCTCTTTCAACCGACGTACGTCATTGAGGAACAAATGAAATTTCTTCATTGTCAATTATTTTGATATTGCGCATAAAATTTAGCGACAAAAATAAATTTTCGTGAATATCCAATAGCCAAGGCCCGGATCCCGGTGCTCTAAAAACAATCCGTGACGGTGTACCAACGGTACAGGACGTATTTTACTTTGTGCGAGATAAAGTTTCCGTAAAAAAGATACCGGGTGAAGAAGATAAATTTCGAATTTTATGATGTCGTTGTCAACCCCTTTGAACCCCTCTCTAGAAAAATCAGTTTGTAGAAAAAAAAAAGAGTGCATTTTTAGAATAAAAAATTAAATTTTATTTTCATTCTGGCGAAGATTTAAATGCGTAACTTTTTCTACTTTAAACGAAATTTCAGAGGGTAAAAACCGCACCCATAGGGAAACTGATATTTTTTTCCGAAAATTTGCACCTTTCTACACGGACAGGGATGTTTTTTTTCTCTGTAGTCCGCCTGTAAGTCGAAGAAATTATATGAAAAAGGAAATTTGTAAATTCTTGTCGATTATCGAAATGTTAAATAATTTTACGAGGATCGAACTATTTTACTGAATTTTCGCCTAGACGGAGCTTGGAGCATTGTGGAAAATTTTGAAGAAGCAAATTGCAACTTTGAACTCGTTCATACTATTTAATAACCACCATTTAATTGCAATCATAATTATTATATGTTCTATTATTCCACAAAGTTTTAACGCTTCCTCTGAAAATCCGTCAAAGTTAATACGAAACCTGAGATTTTTGAAAAAAAAAAAAATAGTTCAGTCTAAAATCTCTTTGTATAAAAAAAAATGTCTTCCGGTATCTCAATATTGTGGACGTTGGACCGACCCCACGCCATTTTTTTCGAAAAAAGCCATAAAATCGAAACTGTAGCATATATTTTTATAAAAATTGCAGTAAATAAAGGAATCTCGAATATTCTCGAATAAAAAGTAGCCTAAAACGATTGTTTCGAAGATTTTGTTCGGACAAACATCGACGAACGCTGAAACGAATGTGGTCTCGTTTCATCAACGAGAAATAGGTTCGTGGGACATTCCGTGTTACTTTTTGTACGTACAACATTTTTTTTATAGCCAAGCGTGAAATCTACATGGAATTCAGATTCGACGGTGTTACATTTTCAACATAATATATAACGTCACAATCGCACGGTAAAAAATCAACGCGGAGAGAGAGAGCTTTACAGCTCGTAGTTAGAGGGAGCTTTCGTTTCCCGAAGGAAAAATTTGAAGTGAGACACACCTCGTTGCATTGTAAAGAACCGACGAGACGAGGAAAAAACAAACAAAAACATCATTTTCAACCGTTGAAAAAAAGAAAAAAAAAAGCTAAAGCACCGCGGTTCTCGCCGGTGAAAGAAACTTTAGACGAAAGCACGTAGCAACTCTCTCTCGGTCTCTTACTCCGGTTTTTTTTTCTGAAGCTGCGTATCTCGGTCCGTATAGCCCGCCATGCGGATTCGAACATAAAAGATCCCGGGGTACTCGGATACGCGCGAAAGACCGTAGAGGGATAAACAAAAAAAAACACCCGAGTCGTTCTGAAAAAAAAGTCACGGAAAAAGGAAGTTGCTCCTATCTTCCAAGCGTTTCCTCGCATGCTGTATCAAAACAGTACGGATAAGCATACTTTCTAATGGTCTAGTAAGCGTCGATCCGAAGAAAAATAATATTTTCGTACCCTACCGCAACGTTCAGCCAAAGTTCTCGACGTTGTATTTTGATTGAATTACCGTCTTTCCGATCACCCCTAGAAGAAACACATGCCAGGAAATATCACAAATAGCGATTTATTTCTGAAGTCGTCATTATGATCATGATGTCCAACATTCTAGAAATGTCATGAATTTCGGTTGAACCTGGAAAAATCCTGGAAATATCATGGAATTCCGTCGAACAGCTTTTTCGCTTTTTTCCCCTTATCCTTATCCTTATCATCCTGCTTTTGTAGATATTTAATATTAATATCAACGTACACGTTTAACACGTTTTGCACAAGTTCGAGCCACCAAGTTTTAAGGTTAAATCGAAACGGAGCTCGGCTAATACGACCTGGACTTTGGTATTGTAACTTATAGTTTGCCAGATAGAACCCTGAAAAATTTCGAAAATTGAATGTCAATTGAAAATTGAGTGACGGCAATTTCGCGTTCGGGTCTGCGAGTAGCGCCAGTGGAACATAAACGAACTAAACCAAAACAATATTGCGTGACGTGTCGTTTTTATTTTTACGAAGAGATGCAAGCGCTCGTGTAACGCACGTTGACGATCCACTGATCAATTAGGCTTCGGCGCGCAATCATAATTGCGCCACCGAGCAAAGTACATACGGGGCATTCCAGATAAAATCAACGGCGCCGTGACGGTCGGAAATTTTTTTCTTTTTAATACGTTATAGGGCGACAAAAACAAATTTATTTCATACAAATTATCAGATTTTGTCGAAAGTTAAATTGGTCATTACGAAGAAAAGTGTTGAATCACCACCCTTATTACGTTACGTTTCGGAAGAACTCCGCCGGGGGTTCGTTTTCGGAACGACCTTCTCGTACACGGCGGCGGCAGGGACGATATATTTATATAATTATAGAGAGACACATAGGTGACACATCGGCGGGGATATTATAGAGCTACTGAATGTTCAAAGACCGTGTACTCTCGGCTACGGAGAAAAGACGAGAATATAAAGCGAGATAAAACTTGGCCCGCACACTTTCTCCCCGTTGCTCCGCTAACATTATAATGTCTTTATTCCGATATGCTCCTGTTTCGCAACACCGTCAACCATAATCCAATTGACCAAGTTGCAAAAAACGTTGACGCACTCGCATGTACTTGGTTTCGAATCGCTTTAAAAATTCGTTATTACACAAAATCGTTGTTCAATGCAAATTTCTCTTTGTGACGGATAGAATGTTTTTGTTGAAATTTAAAAAACCTGAAGGAATAACGTAAATATATATTTTTTTCGGCAATTGACTCGTACGTTTTCCCCGATCTTTTTTGTCACCAAACGCGAATAAAACAATGAGCCATATTTAGCTCGTAGAAAAATAGAACGATTTTCGGATTAAACCGAATTTTAGATTCGACGCGCTTTGTAGCGCTATTTTATGGCGGTAACGTTCTTGTTTTTTTTTTTATTTCGCGGTAAACGAAAATGTTTAAAGGAACGTCGTCGAAAGAAGAAAGAGAGGGAACAAAGAGCCTTTTGCGCCTCTACGAAGCGGGCGGATGCGTTTCGCCGGTAGTTATAACGTTGCCCATCTCTGTGTGGCGTGCCGAGAGTAGAATTACGAGAAGATCGCGTGCTAAACGATTCCGCCTCGGCTGTACACCCCTCTCCAACGCTTGCCGGCAAAACACCACAAATTGTGGCCATTACGTTCGTCCCGTTCCACAACTGCTCCCCTCGTCTGTGTACCTTTCTCTCTCTCTCTCTCTCTATCTGTCTATATATATATATATATATATATATATATATATATATATATATATATATATATATATATACATGGAGATCGTTAGAAAACACAAGGGCGTTACCCACATTGGCTCGTGTGTTAAATCGTGTGGGCTAAGTCTTTTTGTTTGCTAGGAGTATTTATATATATATCGAGGACAACCCCAGGTGGCTAAATTGTTTTACACCCTGCTTCCATTCCGTTCCCCATATTTCTCTCTACTTCATCAACTCCGCATCGGCATCAGTAACAATTTACCGGGTGGATTATTCTCGTATTTATCATCGTGTGACACGTACGGACTACGATAGTCGTAGGAATTACCTTTTATCGATATATAACGGACAGCTCGGTAAATTTTCAACTTTGTTGTTTGCATTGACATCTTCTTTTAAATTCTTATCGTTAGACAAATGGTTTTAAAATTTTTCACTGTAAAGAATATAGTTTTTTTTTCGAACTCCAAATATGTCGAACGTTGTGCCAACGAAACGCAATTTGCGGGAAGCTTTACTTTTTCGCTTCCGTTTGAAGAAAAATCGTTTTTGCCCAAGTTCAACAGCGAACAGCATTTAATAATAGTCTATCTCCGTGGGAAGTCTTGGTTAACCGGAAAGCGCGACATTTCCACGCGTTACCCTTTTAACGCGATTATTTGAACATTTTTAAAATCTTATAGAATTCCAAAAAAAATGTGTCAATAGTCACGAGAAGCGTAGAGGGCCTTCACTGATTTACTCGTGTGTCAAATTCCAACCCGAAAGCTCTAACTAATTCGATGTCACGGCGATTTCAATTTTGCACCCCTGTCACAGCACGATACACGCACACACATCCGCACATTTTGTCTAAATGCGATATTAAAAAAAAATTAAGCTTCCTCCGCGAGGAAGCGAAATATGTGTAGAAAAATCGTATCTTAAGGGGGGAAATAGGGTTAGACGGTTCAAAAAATCGATTTTTTTTTAATTTCATAAGTTGTTAGTAAAACTATTGAAAAATATATTCCCAAAATTTTAAATGAAAATTCCGACTCGTTCTATTGTTATAAGCCATTAAGGGGGGAAATGGGGTTAGGACAGCGTTTTCTCAATGATTTTCATAAATTTTTTTATAGTATAAAAAATGAATATAATTTATTGAATCTTTGAGAATATTTTATACATATATTTAAGTATATACTATAACATTTTTATAGATATATTTAAGTATATGCCATAAAATATTAGCGACCCCATATTGCTTGTTTTTCTTGGTACTATTTTTTCAAACGCGTTTTGCTGAAAACAATTTTTTTTTAACTCGCGTACACGCTAGTTTGAAAAGTTTTCAACCAATCGTTTTGAAAATTGGCAGTTACTTTCTTCGTAGTATTGCGCTCTGTATGAACCTAAAATCGGAATATTATCATTATTTGAAATAATTTTTTTTCTGCAAACATAGTTGTAAAAAATGGCAAAAAATCATGCTTTTTTGTTTTGACCCCTGTAAAAAATTCAATTTTCTATTTTTTTGATAGCATTTAGGTTCATATAGAAGAGGGACATATAATAAAAGTAAATTTCAACCCCGTTTGATTTCAGATGAAAATTGCGGCTTCCAGAATGTACGCAAAATGCTGAGTCTGATTGTGACCTGCAATATGGGGTTGCTAATATTTTATAGTATATACTTAAATATATGTATAAAAATTGTATAGTATATACTTAAATATATGTATAAAATATTCTTAAAGTATCAATAAATTATATTCATTTTTTATACTATAAAAAAATTCATGAAAGTCATTGAGAAAACGCTGTCCTAACCCTATTTCCGCCCTTAACGAATCAAGGGCCGTTTTAAAGATCGAATGGCTATGGAAAGAATGAGCGCAGAGTAGATTTCTAACTCTATCGGAGTTATTTCTAACTCTAACAATTTCAATTAATTTGTCAATTTATTTTTCATAGACAATATTGGACATATTCGCGACGCGTCGCTGTGACCTCTACGCTCCGAATTTTATTTTCGCAGCGAATTTGCACGTATTCGTAATCGCGGTAAGTGCACACCGGCCGAGTGTACCGGAGAGCGTTGGTTTTTTTTTTGCGGGAGTTCAGGGAGGAGAAGCCTCGGCCCCTGGTATCTGTTTGGTGAGTGTACGTAATGCCGGTGGAATAAACCTGGTAACCCGCTTACGAAACCGGAACATACTTGTGCCTTTGCTTCCGCGGAGCACACGGAGTGCGCGTGGTCGTTGCATATATTCGGAATAAAAGAAACACGGATGGAGGAGTTTTCACGATAACGGGGGGAGAACACTCTCCAAACTAACGATGGTAATGATATTAATTTTATGAATGTCCAACGTCTTCGTTATATAAATATATATTCGCGTATGTATGTGTTTTATACCACGTACGACGGTGGTAGACGGATATTCGAGAAGAAAGTTTTGGGCATATAGCGCTTTCTCTTTTGTTCTCACGGTAGTTTGCCATCTCGAAATAATGAAATAACGAGACGACTTGCGGTCTGGACATCGAGTAATTAATTTAATTTACGCGAAATAAAAACGAAAATGACACGAAAATAATGACATTTAAAACATTACCATTTTCCATTGCAAGTCCGGTCAAAGAACCGTACGTTTAAAGAGATTAAAATAATTACTTATGGGGCGCGAATCGATTGTAAATTATTTCGGAAATGTCGTAATTACAACCCGTTAATCGTGAGAATGCTTTGAATTTATGAATTTCCAACTCGTTAATCGTCGAAGATATCGAGAAATATGTTTGAGCAAATATTTTCTACAAAAAAAATGCACGTGTAAATTTTCATCAAGACAACTTCAACGGTTTAAATGTTATTGCACATTAGAAATTACGTCAAAAATCTCGCTCTAGACCAGACGACTGCCTTAAGTATATATTGAAACATTTCACAATTCCTGGACGGTCCGAGTGACCGTTCAGGTTATTTCTTGGATATGAAAAGGAAATTATGAAATTGTGAAGTTATATTAAAATGATTTTATGAATCCGTCTTGTCGGAAGTCAAGGTTTCGGTCGTGGACTCGAGAGGAAACTGCAGGTTCGGGGAGGCGATTTGTTAGGAATTTTAATATTATATTATATATTGAGGATGCCTCAGATTTGGTGTAATTCGATCATTGCATATTTTAATGCGTGTCACGAGTCAACCTCTCATCATCGGCACTCGAAAAGAGCGATGTTATAGGTTGATTCAAAACTACCGTGTCTCGTGAAGCGATGACCAGTAGGCACAAAATCTTTCGCAACGCTGTTTTCAAATTATAGCTTTTTCTAAAAGCAGTTGAATTTACGTTTCGAAAAGGTTTAATTAATCGGTTTGATTTATTTGATTTAATTGCTGGAAGAGCTTTATTAGTCAGATTAGAATTTGTGGAATCGGTGAGTATCGTTAGGACAATGTTCGTCTCGCATTGGTGCAGTATGCGTCGCATTTCATGAATATTTCTTTGCTTGTTTTGAGAATTCCTTTTGGTAGAACCGGATTGAGGTTTCCCTCGGGTATTTTATAACGTGCATTCTTTGCTGGACGCACGCAGTTTTGCGTTGCAATAACGCTCCGTGCGTCGACTCGGGAAAGGCCCTAAATTTCACCTTCTAAGGCTCGAACGTCCAGGCGCAATGCCTGGGGCCTCACCAAAGTCGGCTCCCTACAGGTAGCCGAAAAGTTTATTGAAAATGAAGTTAAATGCAGTGCGGTATTGAAGAGACCGTGCTGCTTCCGATATAATCGGCAGTGCTTGCTTTGGACAGAAGCTCCGTTTGAAATCGATGATGGATTAGTCTTGAAAAAGACTATTCTATTTCTCGGAGATAATTACGTGACACGGTGTCTTCCGAAGTGCGATGAATCGTGAGAATCGTCGATGAAACTGCGTTGAGACCCGTTTACCGCAATTAATAGTCGTTTCGAAGGGAAACGAGTGAAATGAAAAATTGACTGCTCGAAGAGCTATTGGTTTTGCGAAACGAAATCGAAAAGTAAAATTTTAATTCGTAGAATAATTTCTCATAGATGATGACCAGCACGACGTGGTGTTCTGAACTGATAATTGTGCTTGTAAAAGCCCTGCTTTTATAGCAAAAGCTGTTACAACGCCGGCACTCCTTTCCCGAATTCTCATTGGCTTTCGGTTGTTAGGTGGAAGATAACTTGTGATTCCCTGCTCGCTCTGAAGTAGGGAATTCCAAGTATTAGAAAATTATGAATTTATTGCATTTATTTATACGTCGCGTCACGTCGTTGTCGATTTTATATTGTCCATTGCCTTATGGGGCAAAATGGATTACAAGTCTGTTTGTTGTAATAGGAGCGCAGAATCGTCGAGTAGGTGTTTCAAGGCGCGCCGCGCCGCAGCAGACGACGGTGTTCGTTGCCAGCATCGCCGGCCGCGCGGCGCTCGGTCGGAATCATCGTTTGGTTATTTCCTCGGCGACGGGGGGGGGGGGGGGGGGGGGATCCGTCCCGTTACGATATACAGAAAATTTCATGTCAATCGGGCAAATATTCTCGAAGTTACTCACCGAGCAAATGAGGGAAACGCCAATGCATCTCGTTGTTTCCTCGGTAACTCATCGTCGACCGTTGAACAATGGTGAGATTGAGGGGAAAAAAAGAGTTCGTAACGGTGTCATGAATACCGAAAGGAAATTTTCCGTAGTCAAATCGCACACGGATCGAAGGTGTATACACCTCTCTGGCATGTACATAATAACGAGAATCGTTACGAAACGAGAGTCTCCGTCACTGAAGGGAGATATCGAGCCCGAAACGATCGGAGCTTGTAGCGAAGCGTGGAAAAAAAAAAGAAAATTGTACGCCAGGATGAGACATCGACGGAGCGGCGGCCGGGGGGCGGGGGGGGGGGGGGGGGGGGGGGTTGCCGGAGAGAAAAAATTGCGCTCACCATGGCTCGACCGGCTATTGCGAGGCGAGGCTCGAACGAATGACGGTATAGTTACGCGCAAGTAGAGGTGACGAGCAACGGTCAGACGTAACGGTAAGCACACATGACCGCTTGTTCCACTGACGAGAGTGGGCACCGATCGGGATTATTCCCGGCCTGGCGCGCCATCGTTGGACATGGAAAACGCACGATTGTTACCGTTTCCATTAAAACATCCCGATGCCACGGAAGGGATTAAAAAAGAAGCACAACCATCCGTAGCGGAGCGTCTAATCATCGGCCAACTGAAACATCAATCCAAAACTCCGAGCTCCATTGATCATCGTGAAATTCAAGTACCGAGATCGCGGCGCGGATTTAACGATGAAGTTTGAAACGTGGCAAAATTGGAACGTATCTCTGAGCTCTCCAGGCTCGAGCGAATGACGAACGACGATCGGTCGTCGAATAATATCAATATTTTTTTTCATAATTAAAGAAGATGTTCTCTTCAGGCTTGCAGGAGGCAACAGTTGCGGAGAAAAATTATGGATACTGTCACGGCCAACGTGTTTCTTCTCCGCAACGTCAATAGTTTTTCGATAATACGACATTCAACTGTGTTTAAAAAAAAGTTTCATACCGCAACCGATATGCGAAAGCCCACTCGTTTCGGTGAAAATTCGAAGGGCCTTTCACCGGCAGCCACGAACGCGACTGTGCGTTACGTTTATTTTTTTGGTCGGGTGTCAATTACACGCAAATTTTGATGCACGAAAATTCATATACCCGAGGAAACATATCCGTGAAATATCATTTGCACGAATTTATTTATTTCTTTCCCCACGGGCATCCCCTTATAGATTTTGACAATAAAAAATGGCACAATCAAAATGGGGAATGATAAACAAAAATCGCGTAGCTCGACGGATTTGTATGAAATTTTGTATCCAGAGGTTTTTTGGATCACTCAATACAAAATTTGAAATACAAATTAGAAAAATTCAAGATGGTCCGTCGCAAATTACAAAAATCGTATAACTCGATAGGTTGAAATCATTGAAATTTCATATTGAAATTTCTTGCGGTACTCTTTTGTCAATCCTTGAAAGACATTTGAAGTTTCAGTTGCGTCGGATACCAGTTTTTCTTCTTTCAATGTGGACTTGGATCGTACGGAGTAGGTCAAATTTCGTAGTATTTTAGGGGTAGGGGATATAATCGTGGGAATCGGAACGAGTGTAGAAATTCAAATTGCCGTTTACGACTTCCGCATGGTTCGGGGATTGATGGTGATGAGCAGACTGAGCGCGATGAATTTTTAATATTTGAATTATTTCTCTATACGACATGATAACGAGAGTAATGCTTGGAATGCCTCGTTCGGACCATAAAATATCCATTAACGACATTATGTTACGGCGATTGTGCTACATTACATTTTTTATTATACCATATTTTATGTACAATCCTACATTCTAAATTCCTGAAATTGGTACGATGTCAGAACATTTCATCCTTTATAATTAAGGAGTTATACACATTTAGGAGACCGAAAAAAAGCGATTTTCCAAAAATTTTCCCTGGAAAGACATTTTAATTTATTAACGTAAAAATGTATATACATATTGTCGTAACTTTCAACTTTATTTTCATATTTTTATGAAAATAAAAGATATCGTAAAGACGCCTCTAAAAAAAGGCGTCTTTACGATATCTCTGGATCGAATCATTTTAGATGAAAGAAAACAAAAAAGATTTCGTTAATACAAGGTATTATCTGGTATTTAATCGAAGGAATAAGCAAAATATTAATGGTGGCTTCTGAAAAAAAAAATATTCGATCGTCGATAAAATGTTTGGCCTTAAATTGTTCATAAAATGGTAAATATTTATGGGCGAGAAAAAACCTTCGATTAATAACTAAAAAATATATTTATAAAGCTTGTGTAAAAATTTAAGATTGATCGGCTTAGCCGTATCCGTGGAATCTCGCTCACCGACTTTAAAACATACACTTTTGAGAGGAACGCATTGAAACTTTCAAAATCTCTTTCAAATATGCGTGTAATTTCGAGAATATTCGTCGGATTGACATGAAATTTTCTGTACACATACTTAAATATATGTACATTACGAAAATGAAATAAAAAAAAAATTCTTTTTAAATCCTGATTGCGTATAATCCGTTAAGGGGTCACATCACTCTAGCGGCGGAAAAAGAGGCCTGACTCTGATCGTTTGTAGTTTCACGGACTCCTGCAAATATTGAAATACACCATTTTCTTTGTAATATTTTTTTCTGGCGAATCAGTTGGTGACTTACCTCACTACCGCTATAATCCTGATGTAATCCGATCTTTTTCTCGAAACGCGAATAGAATTTTCTATACGCGACGATGGATCGATCGTTTTAGTATTACGATGGTATTTGTTCCTCGAGATTCCCTTGCGACTAAGATGACAAATACGCGCACAAAATATTTCGGAAATTCGTACGAACGGCAATGAAACCTCTGACCCACGAGGGTATAACCCAATCACATAATCGAATTTCGCATTGGGCCACGAGGTATTTCGACGCTTTTATCGCGATCGCGCGATGAAATAATAAATCAGGAACTTCGAGCTTCGCGCACTTTTGCTAATTGAATTATTATTTTTTTTTAAATATGGAATAATGAAAAATTGTATTCGGATTGTTCGAGAGAAGAAAATTAAAATCTCGTTGACACACATCCATCTTAGTTAGTCTCGTAAGGAAACATAATTGTTGTGCCGCGTTTCGAAATAATTTTACAAAGGGTGCGTAATCGTGAAAGAAATTTTTATTTTTTTAATCGTAAAAACCATCAAAACAAATACGATCGAAAAATTTGAGAACGCGAGAAGGATTATAACGCGAGAATCCGTAACTTTATCGCCGCGGGTCTAACACGTGCGCTCAATGTACTCTCGATGAAACGACGCGAGAGAGGAACAGCCGCTGATATCGCGTGAGTTCGTGCCGATGCTTCGTCGGAAACTGCGAACTCGGCGTCTCCCCACCATGGTCCAGGGGGGATGAAATGTGCGAGGGGAAGAGGGACAAAAACGCCCCCCGTTCTCTACGAAAGCCTCCGACGCGCGACTTTGCTCCGCCTTCGTTCGGTGGAAAAGCCACCCCCCTATCAAAACCAAGATTGTTCGCCAGCGCTACCGTTCGAGTACACCAAAACGAGAGGAGAGATGCGAGAGAGACGGATAAAGAGAGGGATCGTCGGAAACGTCTCCAAAACCCGATTTCACCCTCGTAGAATCGGAACTCTTTTCGGCTTTTCTTTGCACATTGATAAAGTCTCCCGCAACGAATAATAGGACTTTTTAGTTAATTTAGCTTTGGGTAACATTCTTTAGAATAATAATGTAAGGAAAAATGTTTGCAAAAAATTGTTAGCGATATATTTACAAACGCACTCCGTCGAACGATAATTGTTCGTTGATTTTTTTCGGAATTGTCAAAATATTTTTGACCATGTGGGATTACGGCTGCCGGACACGGTTATTTCCACTGTTCGAGACGATCCCTTAGCAAAAGGTGCCATTCATTGCCATTAAGAAATGCCGTTGAATTTCCATTCCTTCGGAAACAATGGGAACAAAATCACTTTTGTCAAGGGTGGAAACTCCATTAAAAAACCCATTGGTACGGTCATTCCTCGTGCCCATGGGAAATAAATGATATAAAGTCCATTTAAAACCCCAATGGTATGGCTATTGCTAGTGCCGATGGGAAAACGAATGGTAACATTTTATCCTTGGCAAAAGTGCCTTGGCATTTTGCCCAAAGACAAAAAGTCCATCAAAAATCCCGATGGCCTTTGCCATTGCTCGTGCCTATGAGAAAATGAATGGTAATATTTTATTCTTGACAAAAGTGCCTTGTTCATTTAAACCCAAACAAAAGAGTGTGGAATTGTTCGGGTTCGTTTAGGTTCGGTTTATGCGAGAGCCCGAGCCAAACTAAACGCCAGTATATAATACATATGTGAATAAACAAATAATAGCTTTGGGCTATATTGGGGTTTGGGTTTTTATATTTATTGGTTTGCAATTTTGCTATTTTAAGCTACTTGTTTGATAAAAATCAACGAAAAAAATATGAAAACTTTGTGATTTTCACCATGAAAACCTGGAAATATCATGGAATATCATGATCACAATCCGTTGGACACCGTGTCTTTTGTCGTATGATATTACGCGTTGGTGACAATTGTTTTATACCGTCTGGTATTCCCAATCTGACGAGTCTGTGCGTCCTAAATAAATTATTCGGGAAGGAACTTTAATAAGATTCGATATCGAGGACAATATTTGTATTTTACATAAGACGTAAAATATGCAGAATGTAAATTATGAACGAGTTTCTTTCGTTAATATCGACGGCAGTCTAGCGTCCTCGTGTAGGACGTTATCACCCGCGTGTCTGCCGTTTCCGACTTTTGTTTCGCGGCGTAAGCTCAGCTGGGGATCAATAAGTGATACTTTAATCAATAATGATAATGCGAGTGATCCGCTAGAAGTATCGTTGTTATCTATTTATAAATATATTATAGTTAACGAATCGATTATTTCACCAGTCGCCACCGATGTATGAATTTTCGATGGCTCTTTACCCGCAAGATACTCCATGATGTCGTGGTTTTTTTCGATGGAACAGAGAAGAATAAGAAAAAAGTGGCCTAAAATGATAAAAGCACGCCGAACACAACGGCGAAACGGCGGAAGAACGAAAATGGCAAAAAGATGTGGGGTGAGACTGGATCTCTTCGAAAGCTCTCGATCCGGAGACATCGGGGGTCGAGTGTTTTTATTCCATTACCCGGCGACCTCTTAACCACTTACTTAACCCAGAGAACCTCCTCGCTCCCTTGTCTAACTCCTCGGCCTCTGTTACGGGCTCTCTGGTATTCGAGTCATCTATACCTTTCTCTTCGCTCCCACATTCAACGCCATTGGGGTTCACACTCGACCGTCTTCGACAACTCAAATATTATCGGTCGGCCGTTTCGCGCTTAGACACTTTTAGCGTCGGGAGTAACGGATAGAGGGGCAGCGCGATAATGCTGCGGAGGCATAATTGACTGGAAAAATGAAGAGGGCGAAGCCCGGATGGTGATCAACGTTGGCCAGCTTCCACAAAGTGACGTAACGGGCTAATTCACCTTGACAAGGGCACGTCGTCGATAATTCTCGAAGACTTTGGGCTCTCGCGAAAAAAATCATTCGTCACTGAATTACCTTCGAGTCTCCTCGAACGAAAAAATTCATCGAAATGGACAATGATAAAATAATGATGTATTTTTTTTCTTTCTTCCAACGTACACCCTTTTTCTTTTGCATATGGCTCGTCGCAAGTCCATTTTTTCAATTTTCCCCCCCATCACTTCCCACCCGCACTTCGCTGAGCTAACCTAACTGTCATCGGACCCGCGGACATCTTAGCTACGCCGTATCGCGGTTGCCGTGGACACGGGGAAACTGCGGAAAACCTGTGCCGAGATAGCGTCGTCTTTACGTAATTGCTCGTAACGAAATGACAAATCGACGTCGATTGCAAAGTCGAAAAGCTATATTGACTCGATCGTTATCGGGCGTACGTGTGTACGCGGAGTTATAACGAAGCGCAGCCTGCAAGCTTTTTCGAGACACCACCGCTTCACCCATCGTGTACCAGGAAGAGCTCCGTACGGATCGAGGAGTATGGGGGAAATGGGCGAAAAAGACGAGCACATCGTTGAGCACAACTGCGACGTGGAAAGATATAAGACACGGGGAGAGCACTGGCTCGGTTGTTCTCTCCGATAGCCGACAGTTTTCCCCACAGTTGAGCACCGGGCGTGTGCCGCATCCCTCACTCGGAACCCGATATTGGTTCACACCTATTGTACGCGATACCCGAGGCAAATAGGAACACTAAGGAGAAAAGTATTAAACGCGGATAAATTCTTCGCTGGAATATAACGAATTACACATTTAATTGTTAATAGCGTGCGTCATTTAATTCGGCCAAATGAAATTGTTTATGTGTGAATTATTTAAAAATCTTGTTCGGCCAACGGGAATTTCGTATTAAACAACTATTCGTTTATTTCTTCGCACACAACGAAATATTCATCAATATCAAATAAACTTTTGTCTCAATAATCAGTTTCATGTGGGATCTAAAAAATTTACGCTGCTTCATACTCGGATTCGAAACATAAATAATCTAGAAATTGTAAGATAAATGTGTAATATCTAGTTTTACCAAATATTAATTTCACAAGATGGATGGCAGATGAGTGTTAAAAAAACTTTTCGTTTATTATAATTTTTTATAGAACAAATAAATTCATCTTTTTTGACCATTTATTACGTTTATAATTCTCGATTTAATATACTCTTGGTTCCTTTTCACCGTCTCACCTTTCGCCTATACAAGAATCATCTCGACACCCTCGTTCTATTGGGGATACGAGTAGGTTTTAAGGGCACACATACCGCTGCGCCCGCTGGAAACCGAGTAAATTTTGAAAATTGTTATAAAAGTTATAGGGTGGAAAAAAAATTAAATTCTTGATTTCACATTTTTTGTCAACTTTTCAACTATAAGAAAAAGAATTCAAAAATGTTTCTTTTAATATTAAGGGGGGGGGAGGAGGGTAGGGTTTTAAAATTATTTTTTTTGCATTTTTTTTTAATTTTTTTTCTGAATGAACAACATGTCGAGAATATTGTGTATAAATTTTAAGTCAATCGGAGTAAAACTAACGGAGTTAGTTTACCTGATTTTTATATCTGCTCGGTAGCCGCTCGGTACGTATAAAAAACTTTAAATCGATTTTTCCGAAAACGTCATTTTTGAAGTTTGTGAACATTAGAACTCAAAATCTACTGAACCGATCCTTTTGAAAATTTAAACATTACTTCTTCACATAAATCAACAGGTAATCGGGAGGAGTTTTTTTTTCAATTTTTTCAATTTTTTAATAACAAATTAAGCGCGATTTTTTGAGCTAAAATTATATTACTCGTGTCGCCGCAAAAAAATCATAAAAATATGCTTTTTTTTCGCCTTTGAAACCCTACCCCCCCCCTTAACATTATTTTTTTCCGGTATAAATGGTCTCCCGATGAAAATCATGACGCCTCCTCGTCGACATCATAATTTCACCAAAAATTATCCAATCTGCAGAAATAAAAAAGAATCTAGTAAAATAATGGAGTAGTATAGTCTGACGGTGATTTTTTTTTTTTTCGAGGCGTCATTGTTCACTATGGTTGCCACGCACGATTTCGAGCGACAAAATTTAAAATATACTCGACATCTCACAAAATATCGAAGGGAAGGATGATAAATCATTCGAAATAACTCCGGAGTGAAATTGATATGAAAAATGATTGTGAAAAAAAGTCTTTTTTTTTCTCGACGAACATATAATAATCACGGGATTATATAATAATTATTAGTTTGTCACGAACATTACTATCTTAATGACAATGAATATGGAGTATGCACAATTATTTAATCCGAACAAAACATGCTTTTTTTCCACACTCGCGTAAATGCCATGATATATAGTCCGTTCAACAAGAAAGCAACTGTCGCCATTTGATGACGAAAAAAAGTGATTTTTCAAGAATTTTTCCTGGAAAGACATTTTAATTTATTAACGTAAAAATATATATACGTATTGTGGTAACTTTTAACTTTACTTTCATATTTTTATTTGTAAAAATAATGTAAAAATAAATAATAAAAAAGGCGTTTTGCGATGAGCACGATATTTCTGAACTGGATAATGTAAAATGAAAAAATAAATAATATTTCGATAACATAAGGTATTATCAAACATTTAATCGAAGGAATAAGCAAAATATTAATTTTTAACAAAATGGCGGCTAGACAAAAAAAAATTTCGATTTTCGATAAAAATTTCGATAAAAAAAATGAAAAATATTTACCGGTGAGAAAAAAGCCTTCGATCAATCACTAAAAAATATATTTATAAAGCTTGTGTAAAAATTTGAGACCGATTGGTTTAGCCCTTTCCGAGAAATCTTGATCACCGACGTTTAAAAACACAGTTTGAGAAAAACGCATTCAAACTTTCAAAATCTCTCTCGAAAAATTAATAAATACAATCTAAATTTTTATTTCATCTATATTACAACGGCCTTTTTCGTCTCGAACAGTTTGTATATGAAAAATCTTTCTTTCGAATTTTCGTTATACTCGCGCAAGGTGTTTCATTTTTCCCCGGGCCCCGATGTATATGTACACGGGGATAGAACCTAGAGCGAGAGGAAAATAGGAGTTTGACGGCGGGGGGGTGGGTGAGAAAGAGGGCAACACTGCTCTGGTCGAACGCACGTACGGCGTATTCCAATGGTCCGTAAGCGGGAAAAAGAAATCAGGCGTGAGTTCGAAGGAATTCTACTTCCCCGACACCCCGCCGACGTACCGTAATTCGAGCTTGGAAGAGCGTCTAGCCGGTATGTGTGCCACGGAGGAAAAGGAAAACTGATTTTTCGCTCGAAACTTCTATCTATATTTATTGCTCCGTCCTGGTATTTCATTACGCATACACAAATCGATTAAAATCGTCGAGGAAGGAAAAGGAGGAGGCGATAGATATAAATATATATCGCCGCCGCCGCCGTGTACAAGAGTCGCGGTGGGGGGAGGGGGGGAACACAGGGGGACAGAGCCCCCCTAGTATCTCTCTATATTATATAAATATTTCGCCGCCGTGTTCAAGAGTTGAGGCGGTCATTCCTTTCACCGCCCCCCCAACCGGGGGGTACGTGCAGGAGGGCAGAGCCCCCTAGTATATATATATATATACATATATATATATGGTCCGTATTGATACTCGCGCGTACGTTATTTTATAAAAAAGGAATGAAATGCGATACGAATTTACCATTCTAAATGAAACTCAATGGTAATATTACCATCCAGCTTCTATGGAAAAAAAACTTCCATCGGAGTTTGCCATTGGCTTTTCGTTCAGTTTGTATGGAAAGAAACTGCCATTCGAGTTTGTCATTGACTTTCCACTCAGCTCGCCGCCACTAAAAATTTACCCTTGACTTTGCCATAGAATTCGCATTGGAAGCGCATGGTAATCGGCCTTTGCTATCGACTGCCATTGGCAAATTTTGCTAAGGGTGTGTTCACATCGCACAGAATTATCGCAAGAAGTGGCTATAGCATCGTAACACAAATTGTTGGTTAGCAAATAGCTCTTTGCAGTCCGAGAGAGGTTGCCCCGACCGTCCCATCGTACTCGTGGATCGAAAGAAACGGTTTAAACACTGTAACGAAAAAAGAATCTTGACCGAATATCACGAGCGGCCGAAAAATTGACTGAGTAAGATAGAGAGATGATGTTTTGGACGTCTGCTGTACGGTAATATACCGTAGCACATGTATATATGTATACACAGTAAAATCTAGATCCGTGTTCTACGCGAAGCTCGAGCGAATATTAAAATCGATGCGGGCAACAGATGTGCACCAATTGCTTTACGATTGTCGGAACCAATAACGAAAATCATTAAATTAGCTCGAACCACCGGTGCACCAAGCCGAGGTATTAACGGGCTCTACGCTAATTTTATTATTTAGCGTTTACATAAAAATCGCCGTTTCGGCTGGGAGGGGGGCAGCGCGAAAGGGGTCTACGGGTGCGAGCGGCTATTCAACGGTAGCCGTGCTCTCGACTCTCGCGGCAGTAACTACCGTCGACAATGTTCTCCGTTCACCCTTTCTCCCCCGCCTCTCCTTTACCCAATACACGACTGGATTAAAACTTTCGCCGAAATTAAAGTTTTTGCTTCGAAATAACCGGCGGAACGGTTTTAAAAAATCGCCATTAAGTACGAATGAATAGTTTATTGTGGAATTAATTAATTTTTTTGGCGACCTTTGAATCGTGACATATATGTAGAAAATTATTTATCGACATTTTTAGTAGTCAATTACTATTTTTCTTCGTTCCAACGTATTCCCTTCGGGTTTTCGCGTGTGACCCTTCCCAATTGCATTTTTCCATTTTTCCATTTTCCCTTCGTGACTCCCTACCCGCGCTTCGCTGAACTGACCTAACTTCCACCGCATCCACGGACGTCTTATACTCGTCTTATACTCGTAAGGAAGCCTCCATGTAGGATTCCTTGAATCTCCAAGGCCGTCTTATTTCCGAATATTTCTGTCGCAAGAAAGGAATATTTTAGGGATTTAGCAATTAGTGGATGCGGTACTGTTTTATGGCGTTAGTAACCTAACCTAACATGCAACTACAGGTAAACCGCCACCATCTTATATTCAATTATAGATACAAAAATCATAGTCAATAATGAATAAAAGTCTTCGTTATATCAGTGTGAATATAAAATATTCATAACGATATAATATATCTAATCATCATTATATTTATAATGTAAAATTATATTTACATACATTTTTTATGTTTAATAAAAAATATACTTATTGGAAAAAATGAAATGTTGCATTTGTTAATTTTGAAACGCCATTTTCGGTAAGGAACGTTTTCATTTAGTTTTTCATAAATAAACAAAACATTCTATTATACGGATGATTATTAATTTTTAATCTAAACATATGTACATGCCATTCATCGTAGATACAAACTTAATATAAAAAATACAATTGGTTCACAGCACTGTTTCATATTTTAGACAAAGGTCTTTAAAATAAAAGTATTTTTGTGCGCAAGTCCTGTACCATCTTGTTGTCGATTTATAATGTGCTCAAATATATGTCCGTTAAGCTCCTCTTCGCATCACGTGCTAAGAAGTTCAGAAGTGCAGCAAAAACGAACGGACCAAAGGCGGCATCCGTTCCTCAAGGAAGCTCGTGACCTGCCTCGAGGCAAGGAAGCCAGTAAGGCTCCTTGTTCGGTCAAGGAAGGTTTATGAAATGTGGAATAACCAATAAGGGAATAACCAATCCTTATTCCTCAAGGAACGACTATGGATACGGGTATTAGTTACGCGGTTTCGCACTTGCCATGGGCACAGGGAAATTGCGGAAAACCTGCGTCGATACGGACGCAGGTTTGGCGCAACAGGGTGTCCGCGCGAAGCGCGCAGGCAGGCGAAGCCCCCTTAGTATCGTATAAATATATCATCCTTTTATGGTAAAAGCGAAACGGTCAGCTTCGCCATACGGGACAAGCCCTCGCCCGTATGGTGAAGCTGACTTGGAGTTTCGTAACACTGAGAAAAGTTTCTGTACGACAAAAATTTCCCCGCAATCTAGCTTCATTTGCCGGGAATAACAACCAAGTTGCTCTCCGCGGAGCGAAAAGTAAGGGCTCTTGAGGGTTGTCGCGGAGACGGCGCATCGGTCTCTCAATGTCGTGACTCGTCCGTCGAGTCTTCTTCTTTTCGTTATCCGTGCCCAGTACGGCTCTCAGCTTTCGATGATACGGCGACAACCACCGAAAAGATTACAAAGTACGGGGATGACTCGATTCCTCTAACGTGCACAACCTCGTATCAATTCAAATGCACACGATGTTACGGTTCGACGTGATACTCTCGGGTCTTTACTCCCAACGTATCTCTTTCCTCCTTGGTACATATTACCCATCCTCGGCAGTCGATAACGTCGGAATTTGCGAAATTCAAATATCCACTCTCTCGAAATCGCGTCTACGTAAACTACGTATATACACGTACAGTATTTTTGCTTATACGGAAAGAGTGCAGTATCGAAATTCCGGAAGAGCACCGAAGAGACGCTAAAAAGGAGAGTTCCTTCAAACGCGAATGAACATTATGTACTTCACGTGAAATATTTTTATTCAATCTACAAAATTGCACGACCACGACACTTGATGAAAAATTATATACATTGCTGGGATATTTATACATTCATTCGTGTGACAGATCAAACGTAAACTGTAACACGAATAAATTTAGTCAATGAACAATTTGAATGCCAAGTTCGAGCGCGACATGCATTCTCTAAGTCGAGACGTTTACAAAACCGCCCTCAAAATAAAAAATCGATCAAACGGGAGCCAAGTTTTGGCTCTTTGAAATTTCGACATTTTAAGGTTACTGAAAAAGTAGGCAAAAAATTACAAAAAATTTTTTTTCTTCTTTTTTCAATGTTTCGATACCCTATTAGATCGGAAATTTATTTGTCGAAAGCTCAAAAAATCAATGGGAAAAACGGAAAAATCTAAAAAATCACTTTTCGTTCGATTTTCAATTAAATTTCGAGTTTCTCAAGAAAATGGCTGTTGAATTAGTAATCAGTGGGTCAAAATACATCGATATAGCGTCCTAAGAGAAAATTAAAAAATTCAAAATTTTTTTGCATTTCGGCCAAACAGAAGTGGCTCCGCTAAAATCGCTGTCCCCCCACTCTGTGCTCATTCTTTTCGTAACCGTTCGACCTTTAAAACGCGGCTTCGTTTATTGAGCTACGATTTTTTTTCGATATTTCATAGATTTTTGAAGTTGGACCATGGATTTTTGCGAATTTTTCCATACATACCCGTTGTTCTCATGGCATGTATGGAAAAACACGGCTGCAATAATTGAGATATCGGGATGATCCAAAATGCATTCTCCAAGTCCAGTCGGGTCCAGTTCATACTTCAATGTGTGTTAAATAAAGCCTCTGAAAAGAAATCCTATTCCTGCCTTCGTACGCCCAAAAGAAATCGTCAAAGTTAGGCCTTTTTCCGCCGTCAGAGGGGTGTTATCCCTTGAGTCTATACACGACGTTGGTTACGTTCTTTTGTCTTTTACCAGTCGATGTATAGCATCAGGGACAGCGAGTAGAGCAGCGTCAAGAGCCGGCTGCCTACGTGTGACGCGATGCCGAACCGAGAGAGAGTGCTCTAACCCGGGTTGCGTTGGGTCTGTGGAGTTTCCCTTTAAGCGTCAGACGCTGCTGTTTATGCTGGCGTCACCACATTGCTACTGCCCTTTCAAGTTTCGGCCAAACCACGAACGACGAGAAGGAGGTTCGTGGATTCCAGCGGATTCGATAGAGAAGCAGTGGAGGTGAGGAAGTGGCAAGAGGGATTGCGCGAAGGAGCACACACAGTCTCGCAATTGAGAAGTGGTCGCTGACCGAAATGGAAACGAGAGAGAGCACCTCGACTCGCATTCCAAGCAGACTCGGTGAACCGGGTTCATTATTTTCTCGTTATAAGTTTCTACAACTCCGGGTTGTTGTCGTAACGCTGTTAACGCGACGCGCCACGAATTGTTAAAACGGGCGCGGGTGAGAGCGTGGACGGGGTAGTGGGCTTGCGAACGTTAGCAAGGAAAGAGAGAGAGAGAGAGAGAAACTAGCAGCAGCAGCATCGGAGCGTGATGCAAAAGCGGCCCGCTAGAGGGCAGCATTTTCATCTCTCTCTCGCACTTTTCTCTTTATGTACGGTGGCGTTCGCTCACTCCCGTACTTGTATCTACATTTTTTCTAATTTCTCTCTCAGTATCGCACGGTTCCTTTCAACATCCGGTTTTCTTACTCGTGTATCGCGTGTGAAGCTGCATTAACTTCTCCCTACAGACTTTTCATATCGCCGCCGCCCCTTCCACGTACACCAGAAAGCGTAGCTTTTCGTTTGAGACTTATTTGGTTTTAAATCCTTAACGGACGAACCTCGTTTTAAACGCCAGCCTGTTCCACGTTCTCCCGCTGGGCCTAGTCAATTTTTTCAGTCGTGCAATCAAAGTCAGGGAGTTTGTAAGATTTCTAGAAAATTTTAGTAACAAGGGGACTTTGGCAATTGACGAAATAAAATGAAAAGAGTCTGAAACAATTGGAAAAAATTTGTTTGCCAATTGTTTCTTCGATCTATCTTGATACTTCGAATAAAATAGAATGTACCGTAAACTATAAGTAATTCGGTTTTTTGAATTGGAAAACAACGGGACTTAAGTTTAAGACCCGATATATCAATAAGCAACGCTACAGCGATTTTAGTGCACCAACTAATGTTCGGGCAAAATCGAAAAAAGTATTAATGATCGTTATGGTTTTTATTATTGTTCGGCATGAAAATATGTGGAAGCGCTGCAATTTGTTACGGCATCACTTCTCACTGTGTACAAATCAGATATGAAAATGCCGGACGAAATAAAAATTTGGTGCCGGAAAGGTGGGTGAGAATTAGTGAAATGATCCTTACACGCGTAACGGACGCTACAACTCTGGACACTCGGACCGCGATTTTAAGAACAAACTGGGACCGGAAGTTCTTATAAACGAGGCTGCCCAAGCTCAGCCCCTATAACGCAAACAGCCACTCACGGGCTTATGGCGAGGACCTTACCAATGATTAGGCTCAATGATCGTGGCGCCCTTTTTCGTCATGTTCACGTACGTCCATATTTTTTTTATACACACACGTTACGCTAACCCGCGAGCGATCTAACCTAAAAAGGACCCAAATGACTTTTGAGACAAATACGACCGCGCCCCTGGCCGTCATACCGTAGACGCGTCCCACCCCAAGCACGGACGAGTCAAAGAATGGGGATTTTCCTTAAAATCGAACTCGGTAAAATCCAGGTCCCGATGTAATTGTTACGAACGGAAACGGGTGGCTACCCGCTGTTGGCCATTACCCGGTCAAGTTCGACGTTTAATTTCCTTTATTCCCAACGACAAATGTAACTTTATTCATTTTTACGGTAGCTCGTTGCGTCGAAGAGCGGAGGGGCCGAGAGGAAGGGATCAACGGGCGCACTACTTCCGGCAAAATTGTTCGCCGGGGCTCTTGCTAAAACGAACATGCATATCACATGTGTATGCAGAAACGATTTATCTCCCGTACAGTCGTTATTTCAGTCCTCTATATATATATATGTTCTCGCGGGCCGCGCGCCATCGCACAAAATTACATTAACATAAACACGCGGGCGTTCACGTTCGAGCTCCGGGTTAACGCGCCGGTAACTTCGTGCATGCATCAAAAACATCCTATAACTATGTGTCCATATGTGTATTATATGTATATACGTGAGCGTATCTCTTGATACGTTCACTCGTGTACACGTATTAAGGTGGTGGCGGTGGTTCGGAAAAAAAATGCATTTAGAGCTTGTACCGCGTCGAAATTCTAGAATCATTTCAACGAAAAATTGTTCACGAAGAAGCGCGAAGCCTGTGTGAAATATTTTACCGCCTAATCGATGTTGCCAAAAATGTACATTTTCATAAATTCAAATTTCAGATATCGCTGAACTCTTCGATGCGATTATCGCGTATTCGATGTAGGAACGTTACGATCCTCGTATCGGGAGTCCATTCGATGCACATATAGTTTGTGACACGAAACAAAAGTTTTTGCCTCAAGCACGATGTCTAACGGACTGTGATCGTGAAATTGCACGATATTTCCGGGTTGTCCAGGTAAAAATGACAAAACTTCCGTGACATTTGTCTCGTTGATTTTTATCAAACGGTAGCCTAAAATATCGAAAAATGGCAAACCAATAAATATAACACGAAACTATTATTTGTTTATTCACATATATATTATTGTGTCTTTTCTTTGTGTGAGTTATCCTTCCAAACAATGTATCAATAACTATCACATTTTGTCACTGCGAGATACAAAAGGAAAAAGAAAAGAAACGCAAGAAACACCGCGAATGTTCTATCGCTTTCTCGATACGACCTAGTTTCTCGTAAAGTTTCGTTCGTTGCGGTTGAAAATTTACGATTTTCCCGTTTTTCCTCTCATTATTGGGGCGTAAAAAGATCGCACAGACGTCACGTTAAACGAGAGATTTCGTTTCGTCACAAACGAATAAACGTACCGATCGAATTCGCAACGTCGCATTTCCGAAATAAAGGTTGTTTCGATATTTCAAAGTCGCATTTTGTAGGCTAATACTTTTTTTCAACCTTCCGCGCTTAACATTTATCGCAAATATATTGCGTGTCGTTTAATTATGGAAAATTCGTGGTAAATTGAAGAAAAAATTAGAAATACATTAATTTATTGAGAACCTGGAGTGGCGCAACAATGTCCTTGATGGCAATAAAAACCAACGAGAAGGGGACAAGGGTAGTAGGTAAAAAAAACGGGAGTGAATAATAGCCTTCTCTGTTATTACAGTGGTACTTGATGAAAAAAAAAGCCCGCAAGTTGTATCTGCATTTCATCCACGAGACTCCGGAGCCATTTGCATCTCTTTTGCAGAAAAGTTATGCCACTTTTCGTTAACGAGCCAAGATGGGCCCGAAGAACGGGCGCTTGTCCGCCAACAACTCATTTTTATATTAGTATATAAACCACGAGCCGTATCCAACCCGTGTCGAATTCGAACGGGACTTTTATATATGTATATATGTAACGCGCACAACAATTCGGCACTACCGAATTCATAATTATCCGCAATATCTTTGGACTACGTGATTCTATGGGAAAACGGGATTCCCAACGATGTACATCGAAGCGGCTAGTACGTTTATGCGTATATAACGTACGATCATTTCAAACAGCTGCCGAAAAGGGCTTGGGCTATAATTGCTCACGGTGTGCTCGTGACGATTGTAACGCTCTTAAACGCGTGTACGCAATCAACGTGGTCGCGAGGTTCGAACGACGAGTGCGAGAGAAGCGAGCAAGGATGCGGCGAGCGAGGATTCGAAGGCCTCTACGAGCACACGTTCGAACCAAAACGTTCGGCAATTGGCCAATCTAGATTCAACAACTCGTCGTCAACTAATATATATATACATATATATATACTTACAGTGAACCGTGCAGTCAACAGTGTACGCTGGAGAAGCACGTGCTCCCCGATTATAGACGACGCGATGGTGCGTGCGATTGAAGACTCTCCTGATCATCGTAACGCAATGTTCGGTAGCGTACCGTATCAAGTGCATCGTTAACCATTATGGACGTATCGAAGTGGGCTTTCATTCCCGCTCCCTCCGCGTCCGAACCGCAACTCGTCATTTGTCACAGCTCCTCGGTAACATTTCGGTACGTTTAATACACCAATGAATCACTGGGTTAAAGCAATTCCGTAATATCAATTATGTTTGTAATTGAAACGACGAAACTATTAAACGCTCGTACTCGGATGAGATTTAATGAAAAATTGGTTATCCGCAAACGTTCAACCCTGTGAAAAATATTGTTTCGTTAATTATATCATGATACGGGCTATCACCCTTCGCGCTCGTCTGTGGTTCGCACATCGGACGTACAAGTTACTTTTGAAGGATTTTTTGTGAAAATTGAGGCTTTAAAAATTGAACGAACCGGTAAAAAAGTTCTTGTTGCGTTTGACACGAGTTTTCGTTCGATAACGAGTCCGATCGAAGAGGCCAATAGGCCAAGACCCCTCGAAGAAAAAATAAGTTGAATCAAAGATTTGCGAGGGGGGACACGGTTTGAATGAGATTTTTCGCATCGCTCCGAGACTCCGAATGATCGGAAATTTTCTGCCGACCACGAATCACACCGAGTTTTCGTCCAAGACCCAAAAAATCCGTTCCGGCAAATTCTTTCAACAACGCGCGATCGATCGGAGCTCCCCCTCTCAAGTTGCAATTGGAACGGTCCCCGGCACTTCTCGTAACGTTATACACTCGAGTAGTCGGGATATTTTGAACCGGTAGTCGTTTAAAACTCGCATATTTCGTTGTTTCCCGATGATAAAGCAATCTCCCTCCATAAAAAGGGTAAATGAATAAATTGCAGGGGGAAAATGGTGGAGGCAAAGGGATTCTCTTCGATTGCTTTGCGACCGGGCCACGTTGTTACCGTTATACTCCGGTCCCTGGTAGTCCAGAGATATAATTAAAGGCGACGATGATATCGAACAACCGTACACGAGAGTCCGGGATCAGAGTTCATTTCCCTCCCGGTCGGGCACTCGAACGTCGGAGGATAACGCAACAGAGAGAAAACGAGAATGGGCTCTGGGAGGGACGAGAATGAGCTCGGAAAACACACAACGTAGCCCACACGGGTGATCCTTTGTCCACCGAAAGCTCCGCGCGTGGATGCTCCTGTGGGACGAGAGAGAGGGAGATCTAATCGTCGATCCAAACGCGGTAGGCACACACATTTTCCCCGAGAACTCGGTGCTTTTCCCGTTTTCCTCGGCTTTATACGCCGAGAAAGTTCTATAGAAACTTTCTCTCTCTTTCTGTCTCTGCCCCGCAATCTCGAGGGGTTGCGCGACGCGTCATTTTGATCCGGCAAATATTCGCGAGCGTAATAGAAATACATATAAACATGAAATAATTAAGTGTGTACAATATTGTAATCGACATTTTAAACGCGCGAGATTAAACGCACGAAATACGCTCGTAATATCAAACGTATTAACAATAATGTTAATCTTCATAAAATAACATTGACAATAGGTAGGGCCCGGAAGTTCGTACGGGATTCGTCACGACACGATGGAGAACACTCGGAAAAAGTGAGCGACCGTCAACTTTTTTACGGACTTTGAAATTTTTTTGAAACTCGGTATAATTTCGCGTTATGGAAATTTATAAAAAATTTAGTCGGAAGGGACACGGAGAAATTTCTGTCTTTACCGGAACATAGAAAATATTTGAGTCCGTAGCACTTGCAGATTTTCGTATTACTTTGCGTTCGAATCCTTTCGAAGATTTTCGAACAAACATCGAAAAACTAACGCGTATCTATCGGAGTTTGAAACTTAATTATTCGTGAGTGTTTGAAAATATTCAAAGAGGAAATAATCAAAGTTCTACGGACGGGAATTTTATCCACGTCCCTTCCGAGCGAATTTTTTCACAAGTTCCCGTAACGTGAAATTATTCGAAATCTGGAAAATGTTGATAGTCCTTAAAAAAGTCGTACTTCGTTCACTTTTTCCGAGTCTATTCCATCTTGCCGTGACGAATCCCGCGCGCGCTTCCGGACCCTACCCGAATAAAGTAAAATTGCTCACCGGCGGAGCTCTCCACCGAGGCCCTCCCGGCCGAATCATAAAGCTGCCCTGGTTGAGCAGTTTTGTGTGTGGCCAGTTTTACGACTTGGCCACCGAGAGCCTCGGGGATCGGTAAAGAGTTTGGCCGGTGGTCCGCCGTCACGATTTGGTCTCTGACGGTCAACAGAAACGTCCAGATCGCCTTTTCCAAGGGATCGGGGCGCGTAACAAACGCTCCGCAACGTATACGGTACTGCACTATAGTTTCCCATTGCGTGTTTGCGCGCATCGTTCGTAAATGTGATAAAATCCATTGTGAAAAAGGAGAAAGATAAAACGGAGAGAGGGGTCACGAGAGATGAACGATGTCGCCTCGAGTCCAACCGGATATGTCTACTCGCGACGAACAAATTTCCATTTATCCGCCACGGTAGTCCGGCAATTCGGTAATCCCCTTAACGGGAGGTCCGAGCAAGATTAATCAACGGGACGTTCTTTTTAGGACTAAACTGGACTGGATCGTGAAAAACGTTTACTTTTTGCGGGCAACCATCGATGAAAATTCGTATTATATTTTCACCCTCATAAATGCATCTATTTTCGTCGTAACAAATGCAAATAAGCTAATTAATTTAATTCAGATGAAATTGTCGTATATTTGAATTAATTGTTTAAATTCGATAATTTCATAAGCACGTTAGTAGAGCTTTTTCTCTGCTTAAGAGTCTGTTCAACGAGAAAGCAACCCCATCCTCGTTCGTTTGAATTTTCGTTTCGTGCTCTTTTCCGCGATACACAGTTTGCCGGACTCGTTGGGGATTTGTGGCGCCAATGATGTTTACGGGCGATTGGCGTTCGCGGTTACTTCCCAAGGAATTCACAGAGCAATATGATACATATTGACTGCCTAGCAAATAACAACGGGACAAAACCCATACGATTTCGCGGGTAAAGCAACGTCATTTCCGGCCCTTTTTTCAGCCAACATTCTCGACATACGTATATCTGTATCGCGTGTGCATATAAAATACTCCACCAAACGTACGAAGAAATACGTGAGAGTGGAGACGTATATGTAGTATCCGAAACTATGTAGTCACGGACGGTACAGATCGGTGGGTCAACCATCCCTCGAGGACCAAAACCAATCACGCTCCGTGTCTCTCCAGAGTCTGGTTGTTACCGATCCTTCTCTCTCTCTCTCTCTCTCGCTCTTCCGCTCCTATATCTCTGCCGTTAGCGTCCTCTCCTCTCCGACATATATACCTCGCGAAAGAGAGAAGGGCTTTAAGAAAATGGCAGAGCTCGGCATCGTTGAGTTACTGAAATTGCTCAAGTTCCGTCCTCTCTTGACTACATACTACCTTTTCACATCTTCCCTTCGTTCATCCATATCTCCGCGTACACCCATGTCTGTAATATATACGATATACGTGCATACGCTTGTGTGACTTTGTAACCCCTCGATATTCACGTTTCAATTTGATATTCCCGGATCGCGCGACACGCTTAAATCTTTCGCTGCTTCACGGCGCCATCTACTATTTATATACGTACAGTGCGAAGCATTTGAAGTAGAATATGAAAATTGCACTTCGACGACGCACCTCCCCTACCGTTTCCGGGAAACGATAACGCCAATTTCTTTTCACGTGGTCACGGGCCCCCGTGAATAGTAACAACCGCGATAAAAATGAGCCCCGTCGGTACAGCAATTTTTCCGCTAGGTCCGACAAAAGATTTCTCCCCCCCCCCCCCCTGTCGCCGGGGGGGGGGGGGGCTGCACAACCAATTGCTCCTTCGGTTGGATACCATATTCATCCGCTGTCGCATTCGCAACCCTTGAATCACGAGCTCGGCGAAGATATCCGCGTTCCACTTCGAGTGCCCAGCACTGTATATAGCCGTGTGTGCGAATGTTACGCGTATAAAAGTATCGATGGGATTCACGAGAATTTGGATTACGAATTTTATCTTCACATATATATTCGATAAACGGGTAGGTTAGTGAGTTACACGCGTATACGTACGTAATGACCCGGTATGAGGCATTTCACGTCAACACGGACCTACTTCCGACCCTTGCCCTCTGGGAACTCCATGATTTTTTTTATATCATCGCGTTCCAACTGTACGAGGTGTTCAATTCGTTCAAAGATTTTTTTTCACGCTAACTTTCGTTCGAGGGGTAACGCCACTCTAGCGGCAGAATAAAACGCCTAACTCTGACGATTTATTTTCAAAGTATGAAAAAAGGAATATGATTTCTTTTTAGAGGGTTTATCTGACACGTATTGAAGTATGAAAACCAAATTTTTTTATTATCATTTTGATACAGTATGACGGCGACAGAGCAGATCTTGAAAATCGTTTTTTTTTAAATACCCTTAAGGGAGGACGGTTTTTTTCGTAAAGTATAAGACCTGGAGCAAAAAACCAAAGAATTTTATAATCCGTACACTATTGATTATCGGACTACGTACGGGTTTGTTTTTAAATCAAATTTTGTAGAAATGGTGCACCTTTGAACAAAATGAATCGATTTTTTGTCAAAAAAAAGCAGTAAATTGTTTATAAAAAAAAAGGTTTACATTGAATGAAAACACGGCTACGTGCTCCGATAGAGAATGTAATTGCGAAGCTACTATGGAAATTTCAAATCGATTCGCGCAACGGTGTTCAAGTGATACGTCCTGCCAGTTTGAAAAAGACGATTTTCATACTTCAATATGCGTTACATAAACTCACCGAAAAAGAAATCCCGTTCCTTTTTTCAAACTCTCAAAATAAATCGTCAAAGTCAGGGCTTTTTGGTGCCGCTAGAGTGGTGTTGCCCCTTAAACTTGTACAAACAAAATCCGGCGATGCCAAAGCTCGAGATCAAGCTAGAATTGACACGGAATGCCTCGTACTAGATACTGGATTTATGGGGTAGAAACGTGTGCGTACGATGGATCGAACGTATATCGAGAGTTTCGTTGCTCAAAGTTTTTCTCGACTGAGATAGGGAAAAAGATAGGGACGAGGATCCGGTAGTGCGAATGCCTTGCTCTTGAACGTGAGACGGTACCGTACAGGATAGCGGTGGACGAAAACGCTGAGAAAGTTGTCGGGCAAAATGGGGCAATATGTGTTTCCTATACGAGAGCGGTATTCCCCAAAGACGGGCGAGGGTTCCGAACGTATCCCAGGGGGCGCGCGCGTTTTCTTTTCCCACATCGAAATGTCGCCGGCCCGCGCGCTCGGCTGATTTTATGGCGGTAACTTTTTTGAATGATGCTCCCGAGGCGTCTCTTACGATACTTTCGCCGTGCTCTACAAGGGAGGATTATAGACACGGTTAAATAAGTACGACGCATCTTTCTTCTCGGTGCTTAACGTTAAATCGTGAGGAAGAGAAACGCGAAAAGTCGAAACGGTTATCGAAGAGATTGGCATCTAGTGGCGGCACGACAATTTTATCTTTAAGGAACTTGAAGAATAACGAAATAAAGCTGATTAAATTAATCGTCGTACGATTATTGACAATTTCTTTTCTTCGTTAATACACATTTTTTAGTTTCGATCATTCTCGTGTATCTTGAATTGAAATATGATAATTTTTCTATTGAATACAAATATTCTTAAGATCAGGTTACAAAAAAGCGAAATAGAATCACGAAAAATTCAATGTTATAAAAATATATACTATTTTTTAAAGAGGCAAGGTCAGCCTCTTCCAAACAGAGGAATGCACAAATTTACCAGGGTGTCCCACCGCTTTCAGCCAAACCCTGACCAAGATTTTTTAGGGATTCCTGTCCAGATTCCAGATAAGTTAATCGAAGATCATCAAAGAAATCGAGAGAACGATAAGCTCTTCGATAGAGCACTATAAATACAAAATTTCGTATTAAAAAATCGTCTCTACAAACACGAGAGAAAGATGGCAGTGTAGAGCGAGAAGAAAGTGAGATAAATGGTGATGGAAAGTGAGAAATGGAAGCGCGAGAGAGATATCAGTGAATTATATGCGTACAGCGAGGCGGAGTGAGAGAGAAAGAGAGAGAGAGAGAGAGAGAGAGAGAGAGAGAGAGAGAGAGAGAGAGAGAGAGAGAGAGAGAGAGAGAGAGAGAGAGAGAGAGAGAGAGAGAGAGAGAGAGAGAGAGAGAGAGAGAGAGAGAGAGAGAGAGAGAGAGAGAGAGAGAGAGAGAGAGTGAGAGAAAGAGTAAGAGGGTTTAAAAGGCGCGCTGGTACCGCGTATATAATGTTCACCAACTTAGCTCATGAATTAATTTCACGATGGAATCGCTTATACTACATTAACTTTTAATTTGCCAAACGCCTGGACCGCAACCGAGCTAGGCACCGTTACGCGCTATAGTCACGCCCTCACCGTCCCCCGTCCCAACCGGTCGTGTATTCGCATTAACTTTCTTTGTTCATGCTAAGTAATGGATCGCCCCCGGGAGAAGAGGTTGTCTCTGACGGGAGGCTTATTGCTTTTCTCGTCGTTGTCCGTTGCCAACATCGTATTTGTACACATATATAGTCGCGACTCGGGTTTATATATGTATATATTCGATCGCGAGGATTGTTTGCAGTTTTGTTTCCTCCACTGTTGTCCTCCTTCGCTTTTATTTATTTTTCCCGTCCGTATTCCGACAAACCATGCACGCGAAACCGCGCACATACACATACAGCGAAATTCACGTGGATCGAAAAAAAAATCCCGTCCACCGATCTCGGTATAATCGCAACGGTATATCGGGGACTGATAGATTCAAAAGTGCACCATTTCTCCAAAATTTGATTTGAAAAAAAAAAAACCTGACGTAGTCCCGTAGCCATATTTTTTGTAGCAGGACTTATACTTTACGAGAAAACCGTCCTCCCGTGAAAGTGTTTTGAAAAAAGACGACTTTCAAGATGCGCTCTGTCGTCGCCATTTTTTATCAAAATAATAATAAAAAAAATTTTCTTTCATACTTCAATATGTGTTAAATAAACCCTCTGAAAAGAAATCCGATTCCTCTTTTCATACTCCCAAAATAAATCGTCAAAGTTAGGCCTTTTTTTCTGCTGCCCAGAGTGGTATGACCCCTTAACCGAACTCTTTCGCCGTTAACACCATATTTCATATATCTCAAATAATAATGACAATTTTGACGAAACTACAGTTTTCCTCCAATCTTCTCACCCGTCTTCGTATTGCAGAATTTTCGATGCGGTAATTTGAACATTACGGAGGGACACGGTAAGAAATTTGATGGATATCCTTGAGAATATTCGTCGGAAAAAGATTATTATCTTTTAGATAAAATATCTTTTCAATCCTTTAAGCAAGCCCCATCGAACGCGATGCACCGCTCACCGTGACAAATTTCTACTTTTTTTTCGATCAAACATTTTGACCCTTCGAAATTTTCGACCAAAAATTCAACAACGACTAGGCAGCTATTTTTGGAACATCTCGCTCCAACTCGTGCCACCTTTCGAGTCATCGAGTTGAACCGTTCAAAAGCTAGAGGCCTGTAAATCTCGAAGAATCATGAAACGACGACTCGTTGCTCGAGGGAAGCGAATAAAAGATTGAAAGTCCATTTTTCGTAATTCTCAGACGGTTTTAATTCGCGGTAACACGAGAACCATAACCTACAAAGATAACGGAGCAACAAAACCTGCAACGGGAGGAAGACGCAATAGTTTTGACGCGGAACGAGACGAAGCGAGTAACGCGGTAGTAGCAATAGCGTAACGTAGGGAGAGGAGAGAGCGGGGAGCCCGAGCGCCATCGAGCACCGTGCGGGCCAAGATGCACCGAGCTCAGCCGTTTTCGCATAGCTCTGTCCTCCCACCATTCAACTTCTTCCTCCACTTCGCTCCTCTTCATCCGGCCCCTCCGGCGTTGGCACGCTGTAATAATACGTAATATCTTTACTGTTTTAGGCAGCCTCGCGCATTATTCGGATGCCAGGCGTGCCACGGAAGTTTAATTTCGAATCGTATTATATCCGTACGCGAACGACGGAGAGGGACGGTGGCTCTCTCGGTAGATACGGGAGTTTCAGCGGGATAAACGGAGAAAGTGAGATAAGGAGAGAGAGGTCACGGAGCGAGTACCTACCGATATACCCATACCGTATACCGACAATAGTAATAGCACGAATCCGAGAAGGCTATAAGCGAGAACAGGCGCTGCGGCAAGGGAGAGAACGAAGAGACGGATGGGGAAGGGAGACACGGCACGCGTAGAGAGAGAGACGGACCAGGCTCCGTATAAGCGCCCGAAGTAGAAGCGTTCCGAACGTGAACGGACCAAAGCGAAGCGGGAAGAACCGAGTTGCCGAATAGCTACAAACAACTGTCCATACGTACGGAATCTTTCTTCAAGATACGTCAAGGGCCAACGCCACGCTAGCGGCAGAAAAAAAGGCCTAACTTTGACGATTTACTTCGGGAGTATGAAAAAAAAAAAATAGGATTTCCTTTCAGAGGGTTCGTTTAACGCGTATTGAAGTATGAAAAAAAAAAAAAAAAAAACAATGTATACTTCAATATGTGTCGAATAAACCCTCTGAAAAGAAATGCCATTCATTATTTCTACCAACTAAAATTATTTCGTCACGAAATAATGTTAAACGTTTTGTTTCGCATCCGGCTCTTCGGAATCGCGGCCGGACGAACGCGAAAAATATGATAAGTTTAAGAATAAGGAACATTGCGCGTGTCTTTTCAATTGTTCATAAACGCCATTAAAATTTTTACCCCATTTTCAGCCGTCCAAGTCTTCCTACCCTCCCGTAACGGAAACGTTTTTTTTCGTGCGTGTATATGGAAAATCGAAAACTAAATTGCGAAACCTTTCGACACACTGTAAAAAAAACGACAAAAAATCTATAAATTTGTCGGTGACGAAATAAAAAATGAACACAGCTTTTTGTAAATTCATTCTAAGGAGGTAAATCGCCCCGGTGCAATGCCGTTCGAGAACTTGAAAATTTCGAATACGGCTACTTGGAACGATGGCAAGAAGGGAGCAATGCGCGAGACGCCCGAGGCTCTTCGACGCTCGATACCTTTCTCAATTTTTAATATTCCTTTTACGAATAGCAATGATTTTCATCGAGAAAAATTATTCGTAAACGCCTTTTGAATTTTTAGCCCATTTTCAGTCGCCAAAGCCTTCGTACTCCCCTTGAGCCGACGTCACGACAAGATCGAATCGAATACGGTGAACCGGTGAAACAACGAAGTGGATCGTTAAACGAGGGCATGGATCATTAAATTATTGGACTTTGAACTTAATTCCCGCTGAGTTATATGAAATGTCGTAACTATTATAGTATTATTTTCATAGAAGTAACGTTAAAACTATACCGTTTCGACGTATCGGACATGACCCACAACATTCGCTATTCGAGAGTGAATTCACTGGTACACTCTACTTTTTTATAACATAGAAAATGTCAGGTTTTGTGAGATTCGGAATGATCCGTCGTACAGCGATTCGAGTCATTCGAAGATATCGAAAAAATGGATCGAGGAACGGATCGCCTCAAAAAGCAACGATTTCTATTAGCGTGAAATCCAATTGTTGCGTCAAAATATGGCAAAAGGCCGTAGCTACCGCGGGACAATACCTCTGATACAATACTCGTAGAATGTGACTATAAATAATTTGTTTATTCATTTATTATTGAACAACAGGGAGAATTAAGTTAAAAATTGAATAACCCCGCATATTGGGTCACGACTTAAAGTTCGATTGACTTCCGTGGGATAGCAATTTTATAGACTTTTTTTTAACGGATCAATGAAAAACGGCGCGCTTTCTTCAAAGATTTAACGAGCAAGGAAATATCAATGAGTTAGAAAGGTATTTCTCGGACTCTCGGTTCTCTCGACGCTCGTAGCAATTCAGGGATGCGAATCGAGAACACGAGAATTTATGAGATACGGATACGCGGCAAGAGCCGAGAACTCGCTCGCGTAACCTCTCCGCTGATACTCGGACGATACGGTCCGAGAGAAGAAAAAAAGGGAAAAAATCGGGAATGAAAAAAGAGAGCGTGCGATAGATACACCGGTCAGTTTGGCCCGATCGTGACGGCGAAGAGCCACCGGAAGTTTGGCTAAGTGTAGCTATTACCGGTCTCGGCTAACCGCACGAGGCTTCGACTTTTCCTCCTCTCGCCCAACGCGTTTGCTTCAACCCGCGCTTTTGCACTCTAAACGCTACGTTATCTTTCCATTCCGGAACGGGACGTATTCTCGATCCGCGAAACTCCTACCGCGAGCCCCGATATCAGATAGTTACCAATTAATAACGAGGACCGGTTATCAAGTGACCGTTCAGCCGTGCACCGGCTCGCGCGGCGACCATCGAGCGAACGGCAGTTTTTCCGAGTTTCCGACCCCTCCCCCGTGTATCTCTCCGTATTATATAAATATTTCGCCGACCGTTTTCCCTTTATGGTAAAAGGAAAACGGTCAATTTCACCGTACGGGGCGACCCCTCACCCGTGTGGTAAAGCTAACCCCGGCCAAATCCAAACGAACCGAAATCAAACCCAAGCAAAACGATGTGGATTCGTTCGGGTTCGTTCGGGTTTGACCGATAGAAGGGCGCGTAGGAAACCCTCAGTGATCCTCTGTGTCGTATAAATTTATCGCCGCTGCTCCGTACAAGAGTCGAGGAGGTTGTCGGCACACGGGACCACTCGCTCGTACGGATAAAGCTGACCATCCACAGACCGAAACGAGCCCGAACAAACTGGTTTGGGCACGGTCGAGGCGAGGACGCGTAGCCGCCCCTAGTATATTTATATACAATGGTATAATACCGTGGATGCGGAGTCGATCGTACGACACCCCGCCGCCTCGTACTCCCGTGCGCTCCGTTCTCCTTTCCGTAACAGTTTCGCTTTTCCCGGCACGTACCTCATTTTTATTTCGTCGCCGACTAATAAAATGCCAAGAACCCCCCCGGCGCGTAGCTAATTTCGTTCGAAGCTAGTTCTCCTCTCGCCACTTGATCGTAGTCGGTTGCTCGACGTCTCGGCAGCGCGTTTGTGGAATACCACGTAGTGCTTTAAATATATGTATATCTCGCTCGATACCGTTTCCACGTCTTTGCAGACCCGACGAATCGACTTATTTAGCCTTCTCAGACGAATCATCCTCGTCGCGTATCCCTCCGAAAGACTCTTTTTCTCCTTTTATTTCGGTGAAATTCTTTTTTCTTTCTCCGTTGTTTTCTTCCTTTCATCGTGATCGAATCATTTTGAATTCGAGTCAGTGTCGGTAGCGCGTAATTTCGCGCTGTACTCGCCGCTCTCACCGGCGTCAATTCCTCGCACCCCCTCGATTCCGTCCCTCACCGCCGTATCCACTTCTTTCGCGATTGAATCATCTTCTCTTTGGGTCCGCGTCATCGATAGGATAATTTCGTTCGTTGAACGAGTGCGCGCACCGGCTCGAAAGAGATTCGTCCTCTTTCGACGATAGTCACGCGCGTTGCTTCGAACGAAACGAGAACGAGGGGGTTGCGCGACTCTGTTCGGGCGAATTACGCGCAACGGCGGTCACGGGAACCGCGACAACCGCGCGCCCCGGTACTTCCCTCTCGAGACGCGGCGCGGGACCGGCTGACCGAAGAATAATAATTCGTTAGATGTACAGAAAAATATTCGTGCCGAATTTCGCACGCGAAACTCTCTCTCTCAATCCCTCCCCATTTCCTCCCGAACCAAACGAAAAATTTCCGTCATATTCTCTGGAGCGTAGATACGATCTACGTGTGTGTACAATTGGGCCGTACTTCTTCCGGCGGTTGATACGCGTACGTACGGCAACGGAGCCGAGCGTCTCCCTCCTTAGCTCGCGATCGGACACGCGCGACCCTCTCTGGCTCGGACGCGTCTCCGACCCGAGTGGTGCCTACCGCGTCCGAGTTACCATACATATCGTACGGTACGTATAACCAACTCCCGTACGGAACTGCCATAGCGCGGAGGATCCTAATTTGCACTCATTTAAATTTTCGGACCGGACCTTCACCGAGCTTATATCCGAGTATCAGGATAACGCATATACATGCCGCCCCGCCCTTACCGACCACCCTTTATATGTATATATATTCACGGAGTCTTACCAACGACGAAAATTCATTCTGGACTCTGGACTCGTTTCGCTCGAGATGAAGTGCCTCCTCGTCGCGAGGAAGACCGTTTCCTCTCTTCGTATTACATATATTATATCGCTCTATATTATATAAATATTTCGCCGCCGCCGCCGCCGTGTACAAGAGTCGAGGCGGTCCCTTTACCGTAACCCCCCAACCCGGTGGGGTTACGCCGAATGGAATGGCCCGAGCGGGGTACGCTGAATGAAATGGTCCGCGGGGGGCAGGGGGGTACGCCGAATGGAATGGTCCGAGGGGGGGTTGGCGCGCGAAGCCCCCCTAGTATATATATGCACCGGTATATATATGCACCCCCTAGTATATATATGCACCAGTCTTCTCGATTCGAACGTACTTGACTCCGTAAGTAATAATACAATAAATTCAAACATTATCACTTACCATTTTAAGCGTACTACGATCGACGTGCGCACTTATACAGATCCGAAGTACGATAAATCTTTTTGCCCGAACCGGAAATTGTGCAAAAGTCCGAGACGGTGGTCACTGGACGCTAGGAAGGATTTTGGTTATTTTTTTTATTTCCATTATTAAGCCCTGTGTCGCTCCTTTTTTTGTTTCAACCCCGTTCCAACGTGCATTCGCCGGCTCGAAAGACACCCTCGTAATAATTTATTTTTCATACTCTCGTCCTCGTTTTCATTCGCGATACGTATATATATATATATATATATATATATATATATATATATATATATATATATATATATATATATATATATATATATATATATATATATATATATATATATATATATATATATATATATATATATATATATATATATATATATATATATATATATATATATATATATATATATATATATATATGGCTCGTGAGCGCAAAGTCCTCCGTCGCGCAAAGCCGAAAAGTAAGGACACTTCCGGTATCGTAGTTGCACGAAGCTTAGCTCCGATACTCACCGAACAAAAATTCACTACTCGTTGCTTCGGTGAAAAGAAAAAAAAACTACGAGACTAAGAAAAATAAGGGTCGAAACGAAACAAGTATGGACAACGGAACGGGCGTGTGGCCGTGCGATAACGCTCCGCGTCTTTCAGACGCTCGACCACAGTTTTTTCGGCCATAACTTTTTTTTTCTTTACGTTTCTCGATCTTCCGACGAACGAGTAGCGTTCGCAAGAATGTCGGGGTGTTAAATCGGACGTTTTGTCATTCAAGACGATTGGTGGAAGAGCCGATACACGCGCTACGTACACGGGGCACGTACGTGCGGTTCTCCCGAAATTATTAGTTTGTCCAACTCGCTGTATTGGCAAAATGCAATTTGTTCAATTTTACAAAAATTTTCAAAAAATTTTGTTACCCAGTTGCGCAATATCTTTCGAATATGCCTTTGCGGACACATTTTCCGTATTACGGACAAGTAAATTTATATTGGTAAAATGAAATTTGTTGAATTTAACGAAAATGTCGGAAAAATGTTGACCCAGTTGCGCAGCACTTTTCGAATGTCCTTTGCAAACCCATTTTTCGTATTATTACGTTTCGTATTATTACGTTTCGTATTATTACGTTTCGTATTATTACGTTTCGTATTATCCGTAATACAGAGTTGTCGTCCAGAAACTCAAAAGAATTTTTGAATAATTTTCAAACTGCGTTTTTCAGGGAAAAATTCAGTGTACCGGTGTCACCTATCCGCTAACGGTGGAACGCGGAGAAAACTTTTATGATAACCGCTGACCGACTCCGGGTAAAACAGATTATACACACATCCCCCCCAACGGATGGCTCATTACCGATCGAGAATTCATTATACTTCTATCGATTTTACAAACGTCACCGATACCTCTCACACCTGTCGGGTGGTTTGTTTGGCTTTTTTAGGGGACGCTCGCCAGTTCCAACAGTTTCGAGTAGCGTCGACGAATTCATACCCGACGAATAACTAAAACCGTACGGAGATTTTTATACTCTCAATGGTAATTTCAAGTTCGAGAAAAAATCTACCTTCGTTGTGTTGTCGAATCGCGAAATAGCCTTCCGAAAGAACTACCCGATGTCGCGGTGCGAGTGTTGACACCGTTCAAAATTTATCCAAAATCATTCTTTATTTTTCGCTTTTATATTTAATACTCTTAAAAATCACTTTGTATTCCCTCGATCTTTACGCCGCTCAAGCCTCGGATCGGTGGTTAGTGACAAAACGACGAGTTCCACCCTGGGATCTGATCGTTGCGACAGAGATAACGCCGTTGGTTTCACGGCGGGGTGAGCCAGAGCGAGAGAGAGAGAGAGAGAGAGAAAGTGAATCGCGAAGCGAATGTGAAACCTCCGAGCCCCGTAACAAAGCCGAGTCTTGGATCCAAGTTTTTTTCAAAATTGTGTTCATTTTGTGACAAAAATTACATATCTTATAACCCCTAGAATTGACGAATGCAAGCTAGTAGATTTATCCCTTTTCCCAAAACTCACGATATCATTGATAAAAAATTTTCATTCCAGCTTTTTGGTTACCGATCCGTCGGTATATCGGTAAAACATACTCGGTCGGTAAACAAAATTATAATCCATTTCTTCGGGTGTATCAGGGGTGTATTAGGGGTTTATGGTTTAGCGGAAAGCCCCAAATTTTACGAACCGCGTGCGTTCTACGCGTCGTAACCATTTTCTTATTTTTTTCCCGAAAATCAACGGACCTGATAAAGGTAGGGTTCTCAATGGGGGTTTCTCATCGCGGTTCAAAGTTTGGCGGGGTACGAACTTTAAAAAGAGTTTTCGAAAAAATGTTCGTTCCATGAGTCGGACGAAAAAGCATTTTCCAAATTTTCCGATCTAAATTTCTGTTTCAACTGATCGGGGGAACCGGTGATACTAATTTTATTTTAAAAAAATACCTTTATATCGTTCTGTATTACCAGATCCTTTTCGGACAACAATATGACCGAATGCTATGGCCGAACTGCATGTACTAGGACAGATCGTATCGGTTGAAAATTGCGAGCAATCGTCCCTCTTTTGTAAATGGAGTTTCCACGCTGGTACGTTACTACGATTAATTTACAAATTTTGTCAGCAGTTTGTAAAAAAAACAACGATATGGTAAAATTGAGATATCTAGATTGGTGAAATTGGATTTGTTGAATTTTACGAAAATGTAAAAAAAATGTTGATCCAGTTGCGCAACATGTTTTCCGAATACCATTTGCAAACACATTTTTCGTATCATTGAAAAATAAATCTATACTGGTAAAATTAAATTTGTTGGATTTTGCGAAAATGCAAAACATTTTTCATCCGGTTGCACAATATTTTTGAATGTGCTTTGCAAACATATTTTTCGTATTCTTAAAAAATAAATCTGTATTGGTAAAATGGAATTTGTTAAATTTTACGAAAATGCAGCAAATTTTTTGATCCGTTTGCACATTTCTCAAATGCGCTTTGCTATATTGGTTTCCATATTGGTAAAATGAAATTTGTTCAACTTTTGCAAAAATGTACATCATTTTGTGATCCAGTTGCGCGGTATTTTTCGAACGTGCTTTGCAAACATATTTTTCGTATTATTGAAAAATAAATTAGTATCAGTAGCACATCTTGGGATAGAATAAATTTGTCGAATTTCACAAAAGTTTATGGATTTTTTTCATTGCCCGTTGATTCCTCAATTATGTTTGTCGCTACAAGGCAGCGGATGGAAATTGATCGAGGGATCTTCGGAAGGACAGACTCAAGAATGTTGCGATGCTTACGTAAACAAATGTGTCTTGGATCATCCTATTGACGTGCACTACACGACCCAAACTTTGCAGGGTTCGCCAAAGTTACTTTTGCAAATTTTCTGTCGCGACAATAACGCCAGAGTGTTGTTCGTCGGTTACGGCGTTGTTACCGTACCTCTGACACCTGGCTCGCACGAGCTCAAATGTCACACGTGGAAACCCATAGGTGAGTGGTCATCGAGGATGGAAGATTGATTTTCAAATTTTAACGTGTTAAATCGGAACGAGTCGTTGGGCTTTTGCGAGAATTCGCACTGGCGGCTCTAATTGCGTGTAGAACTTTGGCCCGTACCCCGTTCCGAAATTATAGATCCTTCATTTTTTCAGACCCTTCGCACGCGCATCCCTTCGTACATCTTTTTCTAAATATGTTTCTCCAACGTTTTGACAAATATCGAGGCACATTGACGCTATAACCCGAGAATAGACATTTTTCCCAAAACGAAGCGTCCTATTTAGGAAGAAATTTGTCAAGTACAACGAAATCTCGTAGTTAATTTGTAACAAACGTGAACTTTGTTACACTTTCATTTATTAGAAATATCCACGTGTTGCGAGAAACGTGTTTTTTTTTTACTCAACTAGATTCGGTGCGCGTGCTTTTCGGTCAATGGCCGAACGAATTTAAAAAAATTATTTCCTTATCTATTTTCTTTTGATAAGGTGGTTGGCAGGATCGGCTGAAAGATCGATTTTTGGGCATGTCTCTTCAACTAAAAACTCCGAGTCTACTGGCGAACGGGGACGACAGGTTTGAGTTACTCACGGAGAGTACGGGTACGGTGAGCGTGAACGTTCATGTAATTGCGAAAAACTTTGATAAATTTGGTTGCCAATTGTGAAATGGTTTTTTTTCAACCTGTACAACGACATTTCGAATCGTTGTATTTAAGAAAGTCCGATAGTCGAGAATTCGACGTACGACAATGAAATTCGAAGAATTCGCGATCAAGTATCTCGCGTTGGTGTGCGTCACTTTAATTCAGCGGAAATGCGCTGCCATCGATATAGACGATATTAATTTGTCAAACTGCACGAATGATTCGCCTTGCGAAGATTTTACATCAAACCCGAGTCCCTTTACGCGAGGTATTAACGATCCGACGGAAAATTCGAGCGAAGGAGAAACAAGCACGCTCGCTACCGACCGAGTCACGGATGTAAATTCGGCGATACCGATCGCTCAAACAACCCTGAAGCCCGTTACGACAACGGAAATTACCGGTACGACAACGGAAATTACCGGTACGACAACGGAAATTACCGGTACGACGGTGAGAAACGATGCGGAAGAAAAAATTGGCTCTATCGAGAAAAATATTTCGAACGTATGCGCGTGTAATATAAAGGTAATTGAAATAAATGAAATATTACAAGTTCGTGTTATTATTAAATGAGAAAATTAATAACGAACACTGGGAGAATCCAATCCTTTTTGCCGTTACTATTTTTTCGATAAGGCCAACCATTATCCGGAAGATAACGGTTTTTTTAACGAACCGTTATTCGTCACCATGAAAATGGCCAATGGTTTAGCCCCGAAATTTCATGTCCCAAAAACTTTTTAAACCTGCAAAGAATAAATTTATCCTTTAGACGCGATTTACGTAAGATTTGATCCTCGAGGATTTGTGGAATTGCCGATTACGAATGTAAACACAAAATTCATAAATTAATTCGAAATTTCATGTCCCAAAACCTTTCTACCCCTGTAAAGAATGAATTTTTCCTTTACACACGATTTACGTTAAATTTCGTCCTCGAGGGTTTGCGGGCTCGCGGATTAGAAATTTCAACGCGAGATTCATAAATTCATAATGTCGTAACAAAATGCCAAAAAGTAACACGATCATACGTATTCGTTAGATTTCTTGTTATTAAATAAATAATACGAACTTTTCCCCTAGATATCATCGTGCGATATAAATTGTTGCTGCGACGTCGATTGCAACGAATTTCAATTGTCGGTATTTTCACACTGCGACAATCACCGTCCGAAAATGTACGACAGTCGTTATTGTTACACGAAGAATTTCATACAACGTAACAACACCGAATTCATACTCGAGAGACTGGCGAGTAATTTGTTCTGCATAGCTTACGACAATCTTCCACCGATTTACGGTACGAGCGACGTTCCGGTACGTATACGAATCAACGAAACAAAAATATACGATGTTTATATTTTATATATTTTTCATTAACCCTTCGAATATCTTTCAATTAACGCGCGTCGTCGTTAAACGACAGACTTTACGAAATCGGCAAGCCTTCGAACGGGCAAAGTATTCGATCGGTCGGAAAAAATACACGTGGGATCGCTCGAATTCCATTATTCCACCGGAATTCAATATCTCTAATCATTATCGTGATACGGATCATCTATGGATATTTCGTGACAAATTCGTTAAATTAATGGGTAATTACATTAAAATATATATTCCAAATTATTCTCGTGAGTCTTATACGTAAAATTGGTTTGAAAGAGAAAAAAAAATGTATTAATACGTTTGATACGCGTGTAGAACTACCCCAATCGGGACTGACCGGTCGATGTACATTTCGCAAAGTGCTAAAGTATCTGGAAAGTTCGAGGTGGACGTGCGTGCAAAGTGATCTGAGTAACGAAAATTCGTACCTCTTCGGTAAATCTCACAACGATTTTCAAGTTATATCGTCGCCTCATCTTTTCGACTCGTCGTACGTAGCATCGACGAATCGGGTAAATATATTCTTTCGTTAAATTAATTTAGTTTAGCAAAATTAATTCATCGAATTGATACCCCGCCGATGGCGTTAATCCAAAAAGCAGGGCCAGCGTTTCCAGTTAATAGGAAATAACGGATCGAACTTGCAAATTTCAGACTTGTCCGAACAACATCTGTATCTCGCTGCGGAGCCTCTACTGTTTCGAGTCATCCGAGCCGTGCAACGTGACAAAACCTCTCGAGCAATCGTGCTCAAATGGCAAATGTCGAAACGTGGTAAAGAAAATTCGTTACACGATCGTTCACAACGGTACGAGCGGTATCGAGAGTGTCGAGGCTCGTTTCGTCCTCGCCGATGTTGCACAAAGTTTTTATCAACATTTCGAGGTTATTTACGAGTGGTCGTCGGATGAAAGAGGTAAAAAAATGTATCGAAGCGGTAATCCCGGATATACAATCGGAAATCCAATAGTTATCGGTTCGCTCGCGTCGGTAACAACGAACGACGGGACGAACGAGTACGTAAACGTCAACGGTTCCAATTACCATTTGACATTGCCATTGAGTGGAAAAGATGGTAATTGCGCTAAGCGAGAAAGATACCCGATTGGTTTTGGCGAAAACGTTAAACTGCGATGCAACGTCGAAGTGACGGTGAACAAATTTTCACCCTCCGTTGCGTGCATCAATTTACAAAATAAAACGTTGAAATTCATGCTGGAAGATTCACTCGGTAACGACACGGGGATCGTAGGGTATAAAACTTTTGTCTCGAAAACCGGTGACTTATTGCCGAACGATACGTCAAGCTGGACGAAAATTTTACTCGACAAAATTCCCCGAAACGTCGTTACCGGACAAATATTCAATGATAAAATTCGTTGCTCGGCTCTGGTGACTACGATGCGCGTCGAGATATTACACACGATACTGCCCAATCACGAGGAATCCGAGAGTCACAAGGTCGTCGGTGTGGCGTTAACCTTCGAGGAACCCGCGGACTTTACGTGGACAAAGTGCCTCGATGAAAACTGCACGGACGTTATAAACGTCGAATTGATGAGTTACGTAACGTTCACGGACATATCGACACCGTCCATGTATTATTACGCCGGTGGACCAAATTTGGATATAACCTTGCCTTACGATTTTTTCTATCCGTTTATGAGTAGCGTCGCCGAACGCGAACCGTTAAACGCGCTACTCGTTGCGTCTGTGTTTCTGCTTAATATTTAGTTGCACGAGTCACTCGTCTATGAACGCACGTCAATTACAATCAATTACAATTAATTACAATTGTCCACTTGTAATTCTTCTTCTTCTCCTTTATTGTCCGTCGCCGTCCATTGACGGCGTGCGCCACCTTCTTGTAATTCTGGCAAGTTGGGCCGAACCGGAGCCACGCGTGCGGATCTGGAAACTCCCTCGCGTTTCAATCACGGGAGGGCGTTAACGGACTCGTTTTTAATTTCTGTAGCAGCCACTAGAGGCATTGCGATCGGATAGTGTTGATTAGCGTTACACACATTTGTTATCTGTAATTATGAAAGAATTATTAATCCCGTCAACTTCAATCAACATACCGAATAAATGTGCCGTTTATTTCAATCGGGCTTTGAACACGCTAACTGTAACCGAGCGTAATAAATATAAACTATTTTTAAACATCCGTGTCGTATGAATATATATTTCGCGGAATAATTGTTCATAAACTCTTGATGCATCGATCTCCGTTAAATTTTTTTTTAAAGCTTTTCACGAAGCGGTGATAAATATAAACGCTTTTTCAACAATTAAAGACTATAAATTCATGTAATATTTATAAAATAAACAACATTTTTCATTTTCAAAAATATAAATAAATCGAACCGTTTCATATATTTAATTTTATCCTTTTTCATAATATTTTTGTGAAAATTGCGGGTAGTCAAATTGAGGTAAGTAAAAATTAGCTCTTTCCATTTTCTTACGCTTAATATAAAGCAATCAACGGATTATCCGCTGAGCGTCGTAAAGAAGACCCCACGGAGCGCAATCTATTTAGCAATTTGTTTCCAATCACGCGTAGAATGGAAAAGATCCACTCTGACGTAAGTGAGAACCGGTTGAAAGGATCGGATTTGGGACTGTGCGGAAAAATGTGTCATTCGTTACCTCGATCGATGGATTACTAATGAAACTTTGAAAATTGGCCGACTCCCGACCCCCTTGATGAAAATGAAAATCGAGATAGCATCCACGGTCTTGTTCTACTTCCGTACGGTTTCTTCTTTTTTTTATTAACATACGTTGGTCCTTTGGCGAGTTTTCGATAATATTGCCTAATTTAATCGGGTTTACATAAATTTTAGTACACTTTTGACTAGACCACGTACTACTAAGCCTCCTTAACGGAAATCAATCTTTTCTTTTTCTCATATGCAGATGCTTCGTCAAACTTTATACAAACGTATTACATATTTCTCTTTATAACAGACCTTATGCATGGCGAGTGACTGCAAATATTTAGTGGGTGCCATAAAAATCTTATATCTTGCATTCCCAAACACATTACCATATTGTTAGAGCCCGGGAGTGCGTACGAGATTCGTCACGGTTAGATCGAAGATACTTGGAAAAAGTGAACGACGTTCAACTTTTTTAGGGACTTGAGCATTTTCGAGATTCCGAAAAATTTCGACGACGTGGGACATGGACAAAATCTTGTCTTCTAGGAACATAGAAAATATTCGAGTCTATGGGACTTGGATATTTTCGTATTATTTTGCTTTTGAATATCTTCGTCATATCGAAGATTCTCGGAACAAACATCGAAAAAATAATGTGCATCCTATCGGAGTTTGAAACTTAATTATCCGTGAGTAAAAATAACAAGTCCCACAGACTCGAATATTTTCCATGTTTTACGAAAATTATATTTTGTCCACGTCCGACGATGGAAAAATCTTCAAAGTCACGAGTGGTCGACATTTTTTCTTCACCTTCCGAGCGAATTTTTTTATAAATTCCCATAACGCGAAATTATTCAGTCTCGAAAAATTTCAAAGTCCGAAAAGTTGAACGTCGCTCACATTTTGCGAGCGTTTTCAATCTTGCCGTGACGAATCCCGTACGAATTTTCGAGCCCTATACATTACGCACGTTACAGTATATCGTTCATATCGTTGTTTTTTTTTTTTTTTTGCTTTTTTTTTCTTTTACTATAAAAGTACACTTTTTTACACACTCAACGGTAAATTCGTTCTTGAGTATATGTAAATTCGAAAAATACTGTGCCTACTTGCGGGCTTTTCGTTTCGTTTTTACTAATTGCTATCTTAGAGCCTCGATCGTGATTAACTAAAGTTGAACGAATTATTTATATTCTTTAGATATATATATATATATATATATATATATATATATATTTTAATAGACTTGACGAATTCGGCGTCTCTCGGACTCGGGGACACGAAGACTCGCGACAGAAAACATTAAATTTATACTATACATACATTTAAAGTGACTTCAGTCGTAACAAAATCGTTTTTTTTTCGCTCAATAGGGTATCTATTCTGTAATAATAATAATAATAATGATAATAATAATAATAATAAATTAAAAAAGCGAGAAGTACACGAATAACAATATTAATAATAAAATTGATAAATAATTAAACTTAAGGAGACACATCTACATTATTTTCGACACTCCCACTGTCTTCGAGGATTTCAGACTTGAGATTTTGCGATTCTAATAAATTCGCAATGCGTATGATCGAAACATTATTGTGAATCGCTGTAACATGATTGCGAACACTCAAAAAAAAAATATATATCTACCAAAGGCAATTATTTCGGCGATAAAAGACAAAAAATTATAATGCAAATAAATATTTCAAGAAACCTCAACGATTTATCGTGTTTTGCGCAATTTTTTTTTCTCGTTTACGTAATCTACCGGTAGAAAAAAAAAAAAAAATTTTAAATGAAAATACTCGTTACTCGTAGAGGAACGATAAATATTTTCTCTATCGACTATAACTGTTTTTCCTTTTCACTCGACTCTTTGCCTCGACGAGTGAAATCCACTCGACAAATCTTTTTTTCGTGGATATATATTTTTATACAGTGGAACCGATGGCATCTTAATTCGGAGGACAAAGATATTAGAAGTAGCCTGTCACAAGGACGCCGCGATCTGGATCGATTATTTGAAAAGTCGATCTTTTCTCTATCGCTGATCGACCTTTTAGATCGATTTGTGTCTACTCGATTAACCCATCGAATTGATTCTTCGACATTTTCCACAAAACTTTTATTAAAAACTTTTTTGTCTAAAATTAATATTCTCAAAGTTATAACGCGTTCAATGATGCGCTACTGGGTGCCGGGTGCTGGTACTAATAAAAACGCGTTATAACTTTGAGAATATTAACTGTAGACAAAACAGTTTAAAAAAAAGGTTGTGGGAAATTAATGGATTTAAAAGATAAGTTATTAGCATTTTATTGTTTAAACAATTATTAGGAGAGATACAGGTCAAAAAGTGAATAAATAAATTTTAACAGTCGTATAAGTCGAAAACGGTACCTGATATAAAAAAAATTATTTAGAAAAAAAGATAGGAAATTCAATTATCTGTAAGAAAGGTTATTACCATTTTTTGTCTAAAGTGCACGGCAACGGAGATATTGGCCAATACGGTTTTCCTCAAAATGGCGGCACTTACGCTCCCTTAATTTGTAACCATTTTGTTAATTCACATTCGGTACGTGATACTGAACGTAATAAAAAAAAAAAAAATTGTCCTTTATTTTGAATGCGCCACAATATTCTCGATTGATTGTACCAAGAAGTTGCCGCGATGGTTCGACAGCTACGTTCACAGTTCCCCTACTTCTGTCACATTCGCGCAGTGCCGTAACTAAAAAAAAGTTACGTGTTACGAGAAATTTATTAGACGCCCCGGGGAAACCCAAATCTAAAGCCTTGTGCGTTGGCTAGTACCCCCCATCCAACTTACTTCGCCGCCCGACTCTACCCCCATAAGATACGAAACGGTTCCAGTGCATGTATATGCATATATGTATATCGATAGATTGTCTTTTAGATTAGAGCGTTCCAATTGTGGCCCGCGTTCCGCGTGATGCCGTACACGAGGGTACTTTTTTCGAAATGTCATGTTCGCAGGAGTGTGTGATAACCGTCCATACTCCTTGTTCACATCATTTAGCAGAAACTCAAGAAACTATTTATCGTAGAAAATCATCGCGTCATAACGAAAAATTTACTCTAGATATTGGATTATACGACATTTTCGTGGTCAATAGAGAAACAATTAATAAACACGCAAATCTAATAGCTTATTCATATCGATTCGGAAATTTATTATTTCAATCGAATAAGGCGTTTTTATGTAATTAAAAGTATTTTCTGGCACAGATTAATACGATGCCGATGTTTGCATCGATGGAACGCGACAAAAAAAAATTGAAAAAAAATAATAATTTACGACGCAGTATTAAAACTTGCTCGTGCTTTTATTTGCAAATTTGGAGTCCCTAACGGCGACCGCGAAAAAAAAATTTGAACGATTTTATTCTTTAATCTCCTCGTAAGGGTGGGTTCCGGAAGATCAAAATCATTAAAATATTCTGCAGGATCTCCGTTAGGAGCCTGGACCCGAAATACACGAGAAAAGCGCGAGCAATACTGAAAATTATAATTAGAAAAAAAAATTATTTTCGATGCGTTCCAACGATGCAAACTTCAGAATCATAAATTATTTACATCGAGGACGAATGCGAAACAAATAAAAATGTCCCTAAACGAAGAGATAAACGTCTAGAATTTCCTGCGGAACGCGGGGCCACAGCACTCTGGAGTTTAGGTGGTGAATTTAATTCGATGACCGCGACGTCAGGCCTTGTAGTTTTGGGATTTTCTTTTTGCGAAGTAAAATGAATTTTATAACCTAGCGAGAAGAGTCAAGACCACTCTCCGTCGAGTTTTCAATTATTTGCCGGTTCGAGAAGACACCGTTCTTTATCGCACGAACGTGAACAATAAAAAACGAGTTCGCACTATCGTAGAATTTTCAATAAGAAAATCTTTTTTTTTCTTCATCGCCAAAAATAAATCGTACGTTTACTCGTCGTGTCGGGAAGTGATTGGAAGGGCAAAAAAATATCGACGGCTCAAATATAAGTAGGGGAATCCTTCAAGCTGGCGTTACAAGCCTCGCACGTAGCGGCATTTTTTTCATTAACGAGAGTGCACTGCGGGCACTCCTTACCGCCGCTCGCCAATGGTTTATCCTCGTTACCCTTGCGTCTCGATTTCCCGCACATTTCGCAAATTTCACGATCGTAAGAATTCAAAAATGTGCAAGTTCCGCAATTCCATCTGTCCGCGACGAGGCTCCGTCCGATCTCTCGTCTCTTATTGTCCCTCGTCGTATCGGCACGACCCGTCATCGTCGTAGTCGCCGCCGAGCACGGTGTCTCGTTCGCGCTCTTACTCATATTTCTCGAGCTCGGAATCGCGTTGCTGTATTTTTTACCATTTTTCTCGAACATAAAAAAAGCTTTGTCGTTCGCCGAGTCACCGGGAGCCGCGAACGAATCCCGCTCGTCCGTGAAATCCTTTTTTCGAAATTCTCGACACTCGCGACTACGATTTTCCGTTCCGTCAACGTGAACCGCGCTACCGTCGTTAAAATTTATTCGTCCACCGCCGGCGCCAGTTGATAGCCTCTTTTTATCGTCTCTCGCGCAGCGAGTTAACGATTTTTCATCGTCCCGCTCGACATTCGCGAGCGAACGAACGCTCTTTGCCGGTAATCTCGATGGATTTTTCGCCTCGAGCGACAATTCCTTCCTCCTCAGTACGTCGTCCCTCTCGCCGTGATCCTTGGAATAGCCGCGACTCTCGAGATCCCTGTAGACGAATTCCCAATCGTTGTTCTTCGCGTCGGAATTGTCGCGCGATGATTTTCCAACGGTACGTTTTTCGACCCTCGCGTAATCCCGATGACGATCGGCACTGACACACGCGTCGCGTCGAAAGTCCATCTGATCGGCGTCGATCTCGTGAATCCTGGATTTAACCGTTCCGTTCGATATTTCGTTGAGTACGGGTCGCGCTCTTTCGTAATTACCGATTGGCAATGGTGAATCGAGCTCGATAAGACGACCCGTTGGAACTCTCGTCGCGTGACCCGGTGACGCCGATGACGTTCCCATTGAATTACCAAATGTCGCGTGTGCAATTGGATAATAATGATTGTTCAATGGTCCACAAACGTACGGATCGCCGCAACGATTTACCGTGGCCATTGGGCCAAAATAGAAATGACCGTCGGACGGATAGACGTTTTCGGGTTTACACGTGTTCGGCAATATCGTCGTGTTGTAATTGTTCGCCGTAACGCGATAGGGAATTGTCGCTGGTACGAGAGCGGCTATCGACGATTCCATGCCGATAGGCGGCGGCGCGTTAACGTAATCGCGAAACGAATTTGACGAAATTTTCTCGCGACTGTTGTGCAAACGCTCGAGAAAACGAAAATTTAGAGCTCTTACCGCCTGATCCGACGTACCCACGGAATTGCAACGAAATTCGAGAACTTCGAGCCAGGATACCGTGAATTTTTGCGACACGCTTTCCCAGATCTCCTTCAGTATCTGTTGGATCGAAGAAAAATCGTGCGTATGAGACATTTTCACGTTACATCCTTGTTCATTATTTACGATTCAAAAACCCCACTCGCTAATAGAGAAAACTTTGTTAACGAGATAAATGAAGGAGGAAGCAATGTGGCTCGGTTCTAATTATCATGGTTTTTCATTTTCGTGTCGATGCAATCTCAATTAATTTGGATAATCGACGAAAATTCGTACGGAAGAAGGTACCTGACATTCGACGAAAGCGACAATCGCATCTCTACTGACGCTCGATACTCTGTCGGGATCGATCGGTCCTTCCAGGATGAGAACGCCAAGTCCGGTGTGCTTGTAGCCCATCAGTTCGAACATTAGCTCCGCGCCTATGAGATTGGCCTCGATTTCGTGCTTGTAATAGCCGCTGTACGTCTGGAAGAATGCGTACAACGTTGTCAATGCGATCAGTGAAGAGCTCGACGAGTCATCGAGAATTTTTGAGTTCGGTCGATGTGACCGTTCGTTTGATTCATCGGTATACCCATTTCATAGTTTATCATAATGAGAATCTTGACGTAACAAGGGCGAGTAGATGAATTTTTGAAAGTGCAAGTCGATAAATTTCTTCGGGGAATGGAACTGGTTCGAGGTTGGTTAATTCGTAGGAGGGGATCCCCTTGCGACTATGGGTGTAACGAAGGATGTTGGTGTTGGATCGGAGGCTTACTTTTTTTGTGAACCACAAAAACAGGCTGGAACGGGTGTAGCACAAGTTTCTGCGCTTGGCAAACTTCGGACTGGGACAGCCGATGAAAACCAGAAAGGACCCCGACTACTCGGCCGTATATACCGTCCTTCCGTGTCGGCTATCCGCTGGAGAACATTCGGTTAAACGTATCCGCAAGGATTCGAAGAACCGTGGCCACGTTTCAATGTTCCTTTGTCAAACAGTGTTTTCCGGTCACGACCGGTTATTAGGCCGGCTATCCGATGAGGCCGACGGGACGAAGGCGTTTGAGCGTGTGTTCGCCCGAGTATTAGAGCTGTCAATTCAAGCCGTCCCGAGATACGAGCGAGCCATCGGCTGGAGTTTTGTTTTGGGATGGGCCGTGGAAAGCCTTCGGCGAGAAGGGATGGGGATCGAATGAAATTGAAAACAGAATGATAAAAGCGATAACCCTTGCACCGATTTACGACCGTGAGTTATGGGAGAATTATTTCAAATTGTAATGCACGATTCCTGCCACGTTAATCGAAGTTTAAACTCAGTTCGGACTATCTTCAAACAATACGAAAAAAAAATTCAACTCCGTTCGAGCCATGTCGGTGGAATCGGGCGTATAGAAAAAAAATTGAACCTCGTTTAAACCGCGTCGGAGGAAACGGGCCTAACTCGTCATTATGATTTTAGTATATTTCGCGATGCAGCGAGTACTTGGAGAAATGGATGGCGCGGGAATCACGAAAAAAAAGTCGAATATTGTAAGATATAACTGAGATCCGTGTTAACACGAAATTTCCACTTGATTATAATATTTTTAAACATTTCGTCTTTTAACGTCACCGAGTGTCGCATTCGCGAATCTGTTTTCCCCTAGAGTTTAAGTTATCTTAGTTTTCCCGCTCCTAATTTGTCGGGGAAGCTCATAACTTTTTTAACTAATTGAGAAGAAAATCAATAGGTGTTTCCGGTTTGTCGTTGGATCTACGACAATTTTTATTTTCGATAATTAAAAAAAAGATGTGTCGTTCGAAAGAAAATACACACCCTCAGAGTTCTGTATTCCTTGCGCCAAGGCTGTGCAAGTAAATTTGCGGCATAATGGGACAGAGCCCTCCAAGCTGTGCAAGCTCGGTAACCACTGAAATCTTTGACAGTAGCGGCGGATCGGTGAAGAATTTCTGCGGTTTCTTGAAAAACGTATTTTCTCTCGTTCGGAGCGTGACAGAGATATTCTTTTATGAAGCCCTCAAGTTTCTGTCGTGCCTGCAGCTTCAACGGACTGTCGTCAAGCTGCAAGTAGGCCAAGTGACTTTTCTCCAGGCGCATACTGATTTCCTGAAGAACGTCCGATCCACCTATCAAACCCATTGTGTCTAGGGCCATTTTGGACGACTCTGTAAAATTGCAAAAGTGTTTTGATAAACAGCACGGCATTCCCGTGAAACGGGTTGTTGAAAAATCTATGTATAATTTGCTTCCACGTAAAAGAATCATTGTTTTCGGGAAAAATAAATAAAAATTGTGGTATTCATTAAAAAATATTCGAGATGTCCCAAATAGTCCAAAAATGATATTCAGAAAATAATGGATAGCCGTACATATGTGCTATGCCAATTTAAATTGAACCTCCGTACCTCAAGAACGACTCGAGCTAACGTGTCCGCATTTTGTGCATGTTTAAGTAACGGATGTCTCTTGGTCAGATATGAATTTCGTGAAGACCGATGTACACGTGGATTTGTTATATGGTTTTTACGTATTGGCCGTCTTTATCCACCGACCACTATATTAATAAATCGGTCATCGAGCTCTCGTATTATATTCTTCATATTTCAAGAACTTCATACAACGTCATCGCAACTTAATTTCAACAGAAAAGCAAGCACTTTTCATTTTTCTCTTTGTTTGCTTTCAAAAAAATAAATAAAAATTCGTCAGTTATGTAGAAATTGCCGCTTTGCAACAACTAAATTCGATATTCTCTAAATTGACCTTTTAGGTGTAAAGCGTCAGTTAGCATTTGTCACAAGGACTGACAATTAAGAAATTCTCGTCCCAGCTTTGATTCTCGTTGCAAAGTATATTTCAAACGACGTTAATCCAGAAATGCAAACTATTTGGGACTAACTACGGAATGTTGATTTCAATTATTAATCCAGCAACATATATGTTTCTGACTTTGATGAATCCTAGACGCAACAATGGGATTTTTAATGACCCGGAAAGTGTTCGTTTCAGCTCAAATTACATCAAATTTTGAACTACCAAGCCGATGCTTTGTATTATAGATACATAGACTAGGGAGCGGTATGTTTGGGATTGAATTTGAGGAGAACGGGTCGAGCCTTTTAATTTTTTATAGACTTGTGTAACGTTTATCCTTGATAACATTTCTTTAACGTCGGTGAATAAATCACAAGCGGTTACACGAGCGGCAACCGACAAGGTCAATGGCAAATCCCTCATCTCTGATGCTCGGTACATTGAAAACAAAATGACTAATCCATTTCAAACGTTGCACGTACCAAACTTCACTGTATTTCCCTAACTCGTTTAAAATTGTTCATTCAATCTATTATTCAATCTAGCCATCCGACAGCCCTGAAAGTATTTGAGAAAAATACTTTCAAGGATGTCGAATAGCAACCTGTTGTCTCTTGTAAAATAACCGTATAAACAACCAAACGGTACAGCGGTTACTTTGTGCAAAAACGCAACAGCAAAACTATGCTGTTGCTCAGGGGTTGCTAATTCAACGTGGCTCGCTTATCGTCCGACGGTCGTGGGAGGTTCTTCGTGCGGTCGCTGGTAGTCGCCTTGTAACAGAATAATCCACACGAGGGGTAGCTTTTGTCAAATAGTCCGCTGAACGTTTGCCAATGCGGTAATCATTAGAACCACCGAAAACCACAGGGTTATAAACGGACCGTGCCAAATTAGCAGCCGCTAGTAACTGCATAGTAGTACAGTGACTTTTTTGCACAAAGTAACGGTTCTTTTCACGGTTGCCAGGGACGGTTACTTTCTCCGCTAGAGTTGGAAAATTACTTTTGTCTATAAGCGCTACAAGTTGTTCGCCAATCTCCTAATGTCAAAGAGCAACATATTTTATAATTTCGATGTAGCACATTCGGTGGTACAGACAGTAAAATAGAATAAATTACTGAACGTCTCTGGCCTATCCAACGTTATACATAAAATCCGTTACAAATGAGAAAAAAAAACAAAGTAACACCACTGGCGTTGCGTTGTGCCTCTAATTTTTTAAATATCGTTCTGTATTTTAAGGAACCATTTTGGAAACGAACCTCCTTATTAACCCAGTGCGAGATCCAAGTCTCTTGCGTCACAGCGGCTAGCTTCAACCTATAAATAAATACAAAATTTATTTATGGAACAAACGAGAATCATGCCGTAACGAAAAATCTCCGACAACGTTCTCAAGTGATTTGTTTGTTTACCATCGTAAGTTCGCGAGTCACGGAGACTCGATTAACGACTATCGGCCCATGTCGCCACGAACAAACTCGCAACACATTGCAAACGTATCACTTATCACTTTGTTGTTTGCAAACATGGACTTTTTCCTTAAATACGCAGTCTAGAATAACAGTAATCGCAATTTTTCGAGGTTAGAGGTTACGTTAGCGTTACGTCATGAAAATTAGTCAAATCAGCGTCTAGATTATCCGATGCTTTCGTTGGAAACTTTTTTGATGAAATATAAAGTGGGAAATCGCAATTCAATTGACATAATTAGGTAGATATTGGGCAACATTATTTGCCACCTGCCATTTTAGGGATCACGAAATCTCGAGAGACTAATTACCGATCATCGAATTTTTTATTCATTCTATTCGATGCGGAGACTTGGAAACTCGTTTTAATCGCTAAACTTCCGGACTTCCGGTATACTTCTTATAATCGAGGCTACCGAAGTCCAGCCCGGCTCCGTTAAAGTTGATCGGACAATTTTGACATTTAACCGTTCGTTATTTGTATTCGTTCGGGTTGTCGTTTGGTAGATTAATTGAAAGATTTAGTGTTAAAAAGTTTTTATTTTATAAGGCAGTCACGATTTTCGCTCCAAGTTAGCTGGACAATTTTAAAATTGTAATCAAAAAGGTTTTATCAGGGTTATTTGATGAGGAATCGTTGGGTGGTAAAGACGAAATTAGTGGAAAAATTCGGTAGTTAGTGCTTGGAATACCTACAAAATATTTGAAAAAAAAATCATCAGGCGACGAGAGTACGCATTTTATGACTCGAAGTTCGTCGAAAAAAATGTATTCTTTCTCTATCAATGTCATATATTCTATTGCCTCAATCGTCTCGATTGAAGTAGAAGCGTTTAGACATCCAGGGCGCGCGAGCCTTATCCAGTTATCTTTGCCCTCTATGGTTTAGTACTCGAATTGTCCCCCAGAGTTGCGGTCTTTTCCTTACCAACGTGGGTTAGATTGTCAAGTGGCACATGCCGCTGACAGATGGCGGTAGCCAATGGATCACGGTCTTGTACCTACAGGTCTGGAAACTCCTGCGTTGAAATTCACCCTCTCACGAAGTCGTTTTTAATTTCTCTAGTAACCACCAGAAGCGTTGCAATCGGATAATGCCGATAGACATAACCTGAAAACCCCGTTAACTAACGAATAAAGTTTATGTAAATGAAATGTAACTAAATAATATCGTTTCATCACTTTGTACTATTTTTTGGCACGCTACTAAATACTGTCCATTTCGGAATATTGACAAAATTCAAATAAAGAGAAAAATTAAAGAATTTATTTTTTCGTCACACTCATCACTCGATTTTGAAAACTAGAACACTTGCAAAAATTGAAAAAATAAAGTGTAAGAAAATGGACCGAGCTGATTTTCACTCAAATTGGACTACTTTAATTTCACTATTTTATAAATATTTTACCAATTTAGTCTTTAATTATTTATAAAGCGTTAATATTTATCACTGCTTCGTGATAGGATTTAAAAAAATATCAAACGGAAATCAATCCAGCAAGAACTAGACAACTAGCTATTTAAAAATAGGGCATATTTATTCGGTATATTCATTGAAATTAACGGAATTAATCATTTTTTCGTAATTACATACAATAAATATATGTAACGCGGTGGAAATCGTTAATGAGACAGAGACGAACAACGGCGAGACCGATCGCGGGTTCGGGTTGTGTCTACCCGTGTCTACCTCACGGTACAAGACCGTCATCTAATCTGCATTATCCGATCGGAACGGCTCTAGTGACTGCTACAGAAATTAAAAAAGACTTCGTTAGGGGGCCGCCCCGCGCCCCTTAAATTTCATGGAGTTTCCAGCCTATATACGAGCCGTGACGTAGTACTTTTACTATGCACAACACGATCAGGCGCTCAGTAATAAATTGTACAGTACAGTCGGTATACCGTGAGTCTTCGTCGGTTTTTGTCGCGAGGGGGAGATAGAAGAAAGAAAAAAAATAGGAACGGTAAAGGTCGCGTGCGCGTAACAATTTTCGCTCAAGAGCCCAGTTTGTCGGGTGTGCTTAAAGTGCCTTACTTTATACCCGCTTTAAATAGCAATCCACATTGGTCAAGGGTTACGGAAAGTTGTTTTTGTTTTTCCGAACTCGATTAGACGCTCGTTAAAATATGGCGGACGAGGGCCACGAGAATGGCACGAGCAACAGTGATGTGCCGGAGATTGAGCTCATAATCAAGGTTAGCGATCGTGTGGATTCTGGGATAATGTGAAAAATGTCTGATCAATTGTGTGGAAAAAAAAAGAAGATATATATTTTTTTTCTTCATAAAACGATACGATATTGGCTAAGAACCTCGATTGACCTAAAGTCTACGTACTTTAAGGGATATAGAAATAAATGGGCGTGGAAAAGCCGTATACACACACACACACACACACACACCACACGTCAGACTTCGGGCGCTCAAGCCTTTTCTAGAGGCCCCCTATCCGTTCCATATCGCGAATTCATCAAACTTCATTAATCTCAATGCAATAACAAAATCGTTATTTTTCTTCTACCCAAAATAAGGTGATTATATACATCTCAAAATATGGTCCGATCGAGAAGTCGAAAATGTTGACGGTATGAATCATCCTCTCCTTAACTTTATAATATTTCACTCGAAGATCTCGAAATGCGATTTTTTTTCCGAAGCCGATCAACTCGTCATTATGATTGGCTGTCGATGTCGCGCTCGGAGTTCGTTCATGTGCTGACTTCAGATCGAACGATGAAACTAACCTACAAAAGCAGCGCGCGAAGCGCGTACCCCAATTCCAGTATAAATAAATACTGTGCGACAGGGCAGATTGTAAAATGGCGATGAACACCGTATTCTTTAATAATCCTATCGATGCACATCATTTTTTGACACTATAATATTAGGTCGTAGGCGCGGTTGACCTTGTATAGAAAAATCTTATGGAGATACGCTTTGGCATAGATGGTCCGCGTAAAGTGAAACACCTTCCACTGCCTTCCACTACTCGTTCCGAGCCCGTTCGAGGTCCTGTTATTTACAAATTGAATAGGATGAGCGATTGTTATACCAATGGAAATTTCGTAAATATATATAAAGAATTAGATAATTTTTCGAAATTATTGAAGGAGTTTCACTCGACACTGACCGTCTAATCCGGACCGTAACCTGTAAGATAATATGTCTGAACATAGTGGAAAGGTCTCGAAGTCAAAAACTGAATACGTCCACGGCTCTGTTAATTGCCTACCAATTAGCAAAAAAATTAATTTATCATTAGTAATTCTAGCAAAACAAAACAATAAGTTGCGCATGTCCGATCCAATAATTTTTGTTTTTCAGGCCTCGACGATAGATGGTAGAAGGAAAGGCGCCTGTCTCTTCTGTCAGGAATACTTTATGGATTTGTACTTGCTCGCCGAGCTCAAGACCATATCGCTGAAAGTAACAACCGTCGATATGCAAAAACCACCTCCAGATTTTCGCACAAATTTTCAGGCTACACCGCCGCCTATTCTCATTGACAACGGTGAGTCTATTCTAGAAAATGAGAAAATCGAGAGACACATAATGAAGAACATTCCCGGTGGTCACAACCTCTTCGTACAGGACAAAGAAGTTGCCAACCTTGTCGAAAATTTGTTCAGCGTAAGTTGAAAGGATTAATGTATATATATATATTTTTTTTTCTCGAACCAATATAAAATTGATACTAATAATATGGAGACCGGCATTGAGTGTAGTCGGTGACGGAGGACGAATGACAAATTTGTATTGATAATACTTCATTTTTTCATCAAACTTCTATTGCGTTTCAGTGGTAGTTTCAATATTTTAACGACGGTTGCTTTTCAATTATACAATGAGCGTGTAAACATGTGAAAATTGTGATTTCATGGTTAATTTGTTTATGTTGGAGGGAAAATATAAATTTCTAGACTGTGGGTATTACCTGAAATGTAATAAAACATAACTTGTACACTGTCGGTGATGGGAGATACGCAAGTGCTGAGTTTACTCCTGAAGAGCAAAAAAAAACGAGGTATTGCGGTGCGCTTTAATTTTTGTTAGAAGTTAAGAAAAACTCTTTCTTTTGTTTCTATTTCCTAAGAACGGAGAGCAGCAATAAAAAAAATGTATCCCTCGAAGAAATGCAACGATGCTACTGCTGCGTGTTTATAAATATGACAATCCCGTTTGCACTGGCTCTAGTGGATGTTGGGTCGCTAACCGTTCGTTCTCGATTTTCATCATTCCTTTGAATAGAACGAGGAAATGAACCGAATACACTTGTTTGTAAACCGATACTGGGGGGGGGGGTTTCTTCCACAAAAGAATTCATTGTGATTGTTATTTCGGTACCATCGATCACTCGACCAAATTCCAGTACTTCCTTGCCCTTGATCATATTCTTACTACGCGTATCACCTTTCACAAAATCGTGTATTAACGTTGATCGTAAAAACATTGCTGAGATTATTTATACTACAGGTAACATTAAAAATGTGGTGAACTTGATGATATATGGGACGAATGACATTGAACCCCCGTTATTTGTCGCAATTTTCGTTGGAACTACTTGAGGGTTACATAATTTTCACCATTATCGGATTTTCGAAAACCGTGCTTGATCGCTTCGACTTTTGCAATTTTCAGCTATGTAGTTGAAAAAATCTAGATAAAAGGGTCAGGGAATAAAGATGTTTGATATTGATTTTGGCAAGTATAGCTCGAGGGGTTCAGGTTCCAGAAAATCTTCAATTTTTCACAAAATCTTTGAGATTGATTTCATTTCCAAAAGTTTTGAAATATTGGGTCAATTTTTCATTCACGAATAAGGTATCGTTAAAAGATGATTGTTATTGAATTTGATCCGAAACAGTGGAAGGGTTTGGGTTCGGGTCTTATTGAATTTTTTATTTTTTTCAAATATGTATATTTCATGATAAATTGTATGTTTGAATTAAAAACAAATTATCCAAGACAAAAAATGTTTGCATATTGAAACTTGTGTATCGCTTCGTTATCATTTTTGCGCATACACAATGCTTCCCCTATGCGGGAGCCAAAATTGAAAAAGCATGTTTACCCATAGAGAAAAGTTTGTGAATGCACGGAAATGACAAGTATGCAATGTGCGAGTTTCAATTTGCACCGTTTGTTTTTTTATCAACAGAAACTGAAACTTCTTTTGCTGAACGCAAAGGAAAAGGATAAAGATCCAAAGTCGTCGTCGTTAATGGCACATCTCCGCAAGATCGATGAGCATCTCGGTCGCAAGGGAACTCGTTTTCTCACCGGTGATACAATGTGCTGCTTCGATTGCGAACTAATGCCACGTCTTCAGCACATCAGGGTCGCCGGCAAATACTTTGCGGACTTTGAAATACCGGAGACACTGGTTAATCTGTGGCGATACATGCATCACATGTACAGACTCGACGCGTTCCTTCAAAGCTGCCCCGCTGATCAGGACATTATCAATCACTATAAACTGCAACAGGTACCGTTCTCGATAATATTCTTTTATAGCGACAGGGGTTTCGCTCTAAGGTAGAAAACGTTGCGCGTATTACTCGTCGCACAAAGTCCTTCAACGTTTCTCAACAAATTTGATAATTAACAACCCGCAATAATATCACAATAAACTGTACATGGAGCGGGGGTGGGGTGATCGAAACGATCATATATCTCTTCTCCGATACAATTTAACCATTGGTTAAATTCAACCGACGGACAAAAAAATTATGGACAAAGTTTTGTGCGTCACTGTGGGGTTACGGACAAGTCGTTCGGAGTAATTATTGCGACAATTTGTCTTAGTCATAAACCTCAACTGGAAGTGTACATGCTGACCATCCTAATTGAAAACGATTGCTAGATTGTGCCGTTTAATTGACGAATAATAACAAGTGCACGTCTATTATGCAGATCTCAATCGGTATTTGTCATATAGTTTTCGGTACAAACATTTGACACAGTTCTTATTGAATTTCATGCTGTATTATGACATTAATTTTTTTTTTTGCAGAGCATGAAAATGAAGAAACACGAAGAATTGGAGACGCCAACTTTTACGACCAGCATTCCGATCGAAGTGAATGATGACTAAGGCTGGGACTTGGTCGTTACCATCGTCTATGGATCAAAGGTCGCGTCCTTTCTCAACGTTACGATCCGTGAACTTTTGAGATATCCTGGTTTTAGTGAGAAACAAAAAAGTTTGGTCAAACGGATCGACGATCGAGAGAAAATATATGAGAAACGGATGAAGCGAAGAAAAAAAAACGAAAATACAGCAGACGAATAATATACATTTTCTATAGACCAGTTTTGTTTGTAATATCGCTAAATTGTATGACGCGAAGTTCTTTCTTCTTTTTCACAAGGGAATATTAGCTTTTTTTTATTGCGACACACACACACACACACGTACAAACATACACATCGAAACACCGACTGGAGTGATGGCGCTTAAAAAAGAATAAGTAACCGTATAACCGATGGAAAACGTTAGAAAAATAGAGCAAACTATTTTGATGCTTTTCAAGAGTGCCCGAGTTTGCGAAACGGTTTTTTTCTCCCTCGCATTCTCACTTTCTTTTATTATATCTCCTATTCTATCTGTAATTCGTAGGGCCCGGAGGTTCGTACAAGATGCACCGCGGCAAGATCGAAAACACTTGGAAAAAGTGAGCGACGTTCAACTTATTTACGGACTTTGAAATTCTTCAAGACGCTGAACAATTTCACCGTTGTGGGAACTTATAAAACTATTCGGTCGGAAGGGCCGTGGAAAAAATTCACGTCTGTGGTACTTGAAAAAATTTCGACCGAAACGTGGAACGAAAAAAAAAAAATGTCTTTTCGAGGAACATCGAAAATATTCGTGTCTGTAGGAGTTGGAAATTTTCGTGTTACTTTGACTTTGAGTAATTTCGCCGTTTTGAAAATTTTCGAACACTCACGGATAATTAAGTTTCAAACTCCGAGAGGATGCACATTATTTTTTCGATGTTTGCTCGAAGATCTTCAAAAAGACGAAAATATTCAAAGGCAAAATAGTACGGAAAATTTCCCAACGAGTCGAATATTTTCTACGATCCTAGAGTCGAATTTTTTCCATGTCCCTTCCAACCGAATTTTTTTACGAGTGACCACAGCGTGAAATTAATCGGAATCTCGAGAATGTTCAAAGTCCCTAAAAAGTTGAATGTCGTCCCCTTTTTCCAAATGATTTCAATCTTGCCGTGACGAATCTTATTCGCGCTTTCGGGCTCCGGTAATTTGCAGTATGTTTGAACATCCGACTCTTTGAACAGCCGTGGTAGGCGACTCGAGTTCTTCGGTTTACCCTGAACCATCTTAATCTCTTGGTTCACGTGCATTTTACGTAAATCGAAAGACAAGACATTTTTTTTTTTCACGACACTGCACGACTTGGGCTTATGGACCAACAAAGATCGTAGCGTTAGTCGAAAACTCAAATTTACCTTCGTATCTAGCTCTTCAAGATGACGACTGCTTTTATCTCAATTTTACGTAAAACGAATTAATGCAGAACGCAAAAGAACAGAAAAGGAATCGACGGCAAATTGTGGTATCGGGGAGACGGATGTACGGTCAGTCAGATTCCCATATTTTTGTGCCAAATTCGAAGGCCCACGTCCGTCTCGCCGTTCAGCGACATTGCGAAAAATTACGTTTAATGGGTAATAAGGAATTTTTTTTTCTATCTTCCTTGAAGATAAAATGTGTAGGAAAGAAAAGTGTGAAACATTGTCATTTCGAGCACCTTCCGCGCGATGAATGCCACCGCGTCTAGCGAACGTTAAATAATCAGAAGAAAAATCGGTAATATATGATCGAAAGAGTAAAACGTTTTTTTATCGCTATTCCTGTATTATTAATATTATTGATTAACAAATGAACTATTATTGTAATACTTTGGTTTATACTCGTAAAAAAAGAAATCAAATATACCAGTGTTTACGATAAATCGTAATATCCTCGTGTTACCCGCCGCTGACAAATTACGAAATAGCGGTAGTTATTTATTGTAGCGGAATATGCGTCGTGTATTAGACGGAAAAATTTCGTAACGACACCGTCAGCAAACTATACATATTTACATTATTACGTATATCAGAATACGAAATATAATTTCTTTCTGTAACCGCTTGAAAATGAAAAAGTGAAATAATTCGTCCGGAATAATCATATTTCAAGATTCCGTGGAGCGATTGAGATGGAAAAAGCCATTTAAGGCAGTTTAAAGCGTGGGAATGAAGCCACGAACCACATTACAATAACAACCAGAAGGAATATATTAGCGATGTCTTCTATTCATAAAGAAATAACAATATCCGCGTGAGGTTCGTCGTCGATCGTAAAAGGGCGCTGGTCGGCCATCTTTACTGCGCGAGTCGAACCAGTTCGTTTTTTTCCATAACAAAAAATGAATTTTTCTTCAATTCGAAATGGTAAGTTTCCAGAAGTTCTCAAAAAATCATACATTACGTTATTTTTTCGTAACACTTTTAAAATTCCCTGTTATAAACAATAGGAATATTTGAACCACGTCGAGCGGCCAATATGGCGATATTCGTCGGTGAAGGAGAAGGGAGAAGTTGGTACACATCGGTACACAGCTGCCACAGCTGATCAGTGGTCCTCGATGGACGGTCATTGAATTTCCCGTAATTTTTAATAATACTCCTGGATCAAGTAAAGACGCGCGTCCGTGATCACCCCTCCGAATGGAAAAAATATATATTTAAGGCGAAAAGAAAAACGAATTCGCGTTCAAGTTCATCAGATTTGTGCGGTGACAAAATAACTGTTCGTTCGAGATTGGAGCATTTGGGGTTAATGCAAAGGACTGAATTTGAGATTCTCGGTAGCGAAAATGTTAATTAAAAAGAAAAAGTGATTGAGCGAGGCCTTAAAATTGTCTATCGTTCGTCCTTTATTTTTTCCCCAATTCCGTGGATCTATTTCGTTTTGGAGGTGTATCGATGGTTGCCGTCCGGTAAGTTTTTCTCGAATTACAGAAGAATCGATAACGGACGCTGCGAAACAATAGATTACGTGTTACGAGCAAATCGACAATCTTTTTTCAAATACAATGTTGTTGGGTTAGAAAACTTGCCTTAACGAATAGAATTCAGATACGGTACACAATTGGGAACCGTATCGGAGAGCCCTTCGAAATGTTATCCGCCTCTTACCGTCGTGTTATATACGACAGAAACGAAAATACACCTGGCAAATAAGAGTCGAAGAAGCAAGTAGGAGGTTGGCAAACGAATGCGACACGAGATAATCTTCGTGCGACGCAACATTCCATTTGGGTACGCGGATAGTCGAATTAAAAGTCCGGAAGAACGTTCCCGCTGTAATATTAGGCTTACTGATTTTGTCCAAAGTCTAGTCGCGTTGACACGCACCGATTCGAGCTTCAAATACCACCATTCTCTTATTTAAAATGCCAAATAATATTGGTTCGACGAATCCATAATGTTCTTTGACCGTGGCGTCCGTCGCATACCATTTGAGCCGTCGAGACTTCTCCCGATAACATTATTTTCAACTAATATTGTAAAAATCTGTCGACGAACCATAATTTCTTTTAGCGGTAAAGGAAATTCACATTCGGCGTCGTAGCCTCTCTGTTTTCTTCCTTGACCCTCGTCGTCGTTAGCGGTATAAACCATTTATACTATCAAATTAATGAAAAGTTCAGTATTATACCTGTCGTTCTACCTGGCAAACGCAGGTAGCGGCTCTGGCCGGGAGGATGGGGGCCCGCGATGGGGGAGTGCTACTGCTCTAACATCACCATCATGCAACTCTTCCACGAGCTGAAGCAACAGTTTCCTGCGCTCCCCGACCACATTGTTTCTCAATGCATTGCCCAGGTATACACGGCGCCCTGATGCGTCAGACTTCGCCGACCGAACCTCACGAGAGCCTCAATTTCCCCTGTTTTCAAGTACAATCATCCGATTATCGACCGTTGTTTAACCCAACGCTTCGTAACTCATTTCCTTAATCTTGCCCTCGAGCGACGATCCTGAAGTTTGAATCGTTGGAACACAAGGAAAACAAATTTTTTTTTAAATCCAACTTAACATTTTTAATTTTTTAGGAGTCTCCTGTAGGGATAAAAAACCTAAATCGATCATAAAAAATCTGAGAATGCCATTACAGAACAGGGTGCGATTTTTTCAATCTTTCACCCCAACCCCCATAACGATGGGTTCCGGAAGTTTAAAATCTGTTAACATGTTTTTAAGGGTCTGCGGTAGGGTTCGGAGAACCTAAATTGATCATTAAAAAACTGAGAATTCCATTAGAGCACGGACTACGATTTTTTAAATCTTTCATCCCCCGATAAGGGTGGGTGCCGGAAAATTAAAATCGTTCAAATTTCTTTGCGGTCTCCTGCGGGGATCAGAAACCTAAATTGATCATAAAAAAACCTGAGAATATCATTACAACACGGGCTACGATTTTTTCTATCTTTCACCCTACCGGAAATCTGAGTTCAGGGAAATGAAAATCATTCAACATTTTTTTCTGGGTCGCTGTTATGATATATCGGGCCTGCGCCCGAAATGTGCAAGTAAAGCACGTGCGATACGGTAAATTGAAATAAAAACAGAACTTGTTTTCGTTGCGTTTGTGTGTGCATAAAAAACATTTCAGTAAAAGACATTATTATAACGTAGTCTAGTCCGATCATGACGGTCCGAAAAACTAATCGCACGCGTCCCGATGTTCGGTTACTTTGCTTCACGGCTGACATCTTCATTAATTCTAATATCAAGGTGTCGGTTGTGCGTCCTTGGTCCTGATCTCTCTGTTGCAGAATAGTCACGACAAAGAGACATGTGCGAGAAGTTTACGCGTGACTCAGGAGTCCCGTCCCTCACCCGGTGCGTTTCCGCCTCTGGCCCCGAATCAGAACGATCCGAGTCGCGAGGACGGGAAACAGCACGCACGATCCGCGCCACAACGCCGTGGCATGATCAATTATCAACGGGCCACGAGTTCGACCGGTGTCCACAGGACGAGAAATCCCAACGGTCATCAGCACCACGTTCGAGCACACAGACCGGTCTCTTTGGACATTGCAACGACTTTCGGACCGCGTCAATGTTCCCGCTCGCCGAACGGTCGTCCCGGATTCCCGTACAATTGTCCCGAAAACTTTCGTGTTATGACCCCAGCGTCCGCGCCGCCCACCTATTATCCCACAAGGGACTTTTTCGAAGAATTTCCGACTTCCAGTGTCGCGAATGCGATCACCGAGATTCCCGTTGAAACAAACAGCACGGTATCAATCCCAACGGTGATTAACAATAATATTCTTAATTCGGAGATTGTTCTTGGGAGGAAAGCACGCAATCGAGGAAACCAACCGACCAGTGCCGGATTCGAGCTCAACGTTAATGTTGCGTGCAATCCGGCCGGTAATCACGGTAAGTAAAATCTTATTTATAGCGAATCCCCGAATGTAAGCTGGTTCGCAAACTGATAAGGTACATTAATGAAATTCATTCGTTCATGGACCGTCGTTAATTGGTGGCTCCCTATTCTCATTGTAGGCGAACGATTGACTTGAGAAGAAAGTTTTTTAAAGAAAATCTTTGTTTTCCGTATTGCTCGCAACTTTTCTCGCACATCTAAGCACCGGGCTCCCAACTGATACCGCGAAAAATATTTCAATGATTTTAATCATCCGGAACCCACCCTTACCGGGGCGTGAAAGATCTTTAAAAAAAGTTTTTTTTTTCAATCTTTCACCCTTCCCACAAGGATGAACCCAAGCAAACCGACGCTTATGAGGGCTGAACTCAAAGAAACCCACCCATATAAGGAGGTGAAAGATTGAAAAAAGTCGTTCTTTAATCTTTCTTCGTACCCATAATGGTGAACCCAAACAAACCAACCCTCCCTATAAGGGGGAACCTAAACAATTCCACTTTTATGAGGGGGTGAAAAATTGAAAAAAATGGTTTCTTCAATCTTTCACCCTCTCCATCAGAGTGAACCCAAATGAAACTTCCCCATAAGGGTGGGTTTCCGAAGATTAGAATCGTTTCATTTTTTTTCGGGTGGCCGTTAGAGGCCCAAATGTGCCACAAAAAGCACGTGCAACACTGAAAACTACAATTTGTTTTTGAAAAACTTATTTTCGTTGCGTTCCAACGATGTGTGGTGTTCCACATCATGAATAACTTCATAGTTGTGAGCAAATTTGCGGTTGAACGTGTAGTCCAATCGATGCACAAATAATCGGACTGTCTCATTTTCTCGTACATCTTTCGTTATTCACGAATAACTGATAAAAAAAAGTGTATTAATTTACTTTTTCGTTGGGTGATAACCCAGACTTTCGAACAGTACCGACGATCGGCAATGAAAAACGAAGTGACTCGGTGATTGAGCCTCGACCGTATTACCTTGAGCCCGGATTAGCTCCGCCCGGAAACCCCTCTAGCTCGCTCAATCATCGCAAGTCGCCGGATCAAACGAGAAGTTACACATCGGTAAGCTTGACACTGAGGCCACCGTCGTCGGAGCCTCAATTGCCAATCGACATACACTCGCGAGGTTCGAGTCTCACGTACTCCACGTCCTCCCTGGATCCCAGAGGCTTTCAGAGCCGTTTGCAGATCAGCATCGGACCGGGAAGCGTCGGCAGCGTGGCGTCAGCCAGGATAAAACCACCGATGGGCCTTTCGAGACCCAACACCCTCGGTCCGCATCATCGGGGTGGACAACAAAGGCCTCCAGGTTGGCGTTTAACAAATAATTTAAAAAACCTATGGGCATCGTGTCTTAGTTTCGTAGATTCAGGTCGAACGAGACAAGTTTATGATCTTGACTCGGGCTTAGTCAATCAGCTGTTGATTCCCGATTCCCGTAGATAGAGCCAGCGCAATTTCTTATGACCCTGAAGACATCTGCATCAGTGAAAATTTCATCTTTGGACAGTTCTAACTACCGTCTCGTTTATCGTACATACTTCAGTTAGATATCATTTTCTCTACGTTTTGCGATACTCCGGAGACACATTTTTTTATCTTTAGCCTTCCTTAAGGAACCATGACGAACAATCCTGTTCGTTTTAGCCCCTCAAAATAGGCTTAAAAAACAGCGAGAAAATTGCAACTGTACAAAATCGCAAAACGAAAACAATGAGACCCGACCGAGGTCCGTACGATTAAAAAAACCGGTAATTATAACTATCCAAGGATGAAATTTTGTCCGATGCAAATATCTTCAGGATCATAATTTCATCCCGATTTAAATTCGACCTACCTCGCAGAAAACTGTCACTTCTACTCCACACCGAGCCCCTATCATTTTGCCGATCATCCAGTGAGTTGTAGGGGGATTCGATGTTGTTACGCGGGCTAGTCCCCTTTCCGGCGGATCATCTACATTTTCAACCTCCAAATATCGCTTTACCCGCGTCTTAACGAACGCCTCTAACTTCCGCGTATAACTTCCGTTATATTTACTAAAAATACCGACTCGTATCTCTTCAGAAACTTTGCACTCGTTGCGAAGTTAACGAATTCACTGATATCAGCGACGTAATGCACCGGCTAAACTATATATCGCACAAAAGAGCGCGAAACAAAGATTCAAACAAACGAGGACAGATGGCGCTGCGGTGGCTCCTTACCAAATGACGACGGTTAGTTTCTTGTTGAACAGACTGTATGCATGCATCGGGCCTACAATTATATATTGCGTATATAGGGTAAGTTTGATAATAATTTTTAGAGAGTTTGGCTCGGGCGACCTGTCTGTTCGGAGGATATAACGCCGCGGTTGAGAACATTGCCTATAGATAGCGCTGATGCGCTATAATTGCATTTTCAGTAATTGAAGCACCGCAAGTACCCGTTTTTTCTTCTTCTTTCGATCCCTCACGGTGTTTCAGATCTTACTCCCGGTCCCCCGAGTCAATTACCCCGGCCTACGACAACGATGAGTGCCCCAACGACTCCTTCGGCACCCGTTATCAGCCTCGCGCAGCCCACGAGCTTACCGACGACTCCCTCGACCACTTCGATGATGTCGCCGCCTCCTTCTAGTCCTCCAACGAGAGATCAGAACCAGACAAATTTGGATCTGGATCGCTTGCCTTCCAATCAAGGTAAAGGCCGCGTCAACGAGCATACGCGTGGGTTAGTTGTGGACGTCCGTGGAATATGTAGCTCGGTCTACCATTCTTCACCCAGCCATCCGGGACTAACATCTTGATTCGTCCGCCATTCTCACATCTCATCGCATTTAGTTTGAGGAAATGCTGTGTGAAAATTGCAGCCCCAATCGTATTAGCATCCGGAGACATTGCCGGCCATTTCACTGTAATGATGTTATTTTATTGTCTCCACGCACCGCACAGTTTGCCGCGATGTTTCGCGGGAAAGAGCACGAAACAAGGATTCGAATGAATGAGTACAGATGGCGGTGCGGTGGTTCTTCACCAAATGACGACGGTTGCTTTCTCGTTGAACAGACTGTATTTATCAGTTTTCTTACACCATGTTTTGTGTTTGAGGGGCGGGGGTCGTTGGACAGCGATACCCCAAGGTCCGTGCGATGCACGATCTGAGAATGGCAAACTAATGAAAATTTGGGTCCTGGATGGCCGGCTGAAGAATGGCGGGCCGAGCCGTGTGTACTTGTAACAAACGTACCACTGCCGCACCATATACATGAGTTTATAGAAAACATTTCACCGAAGAATCGTAGGCAAACGTTTAATTGGCATTTACTCTTCGAATCCATCATTCTGCTTTTTTCTAAATACATGAAAAAAAATTATACACAGATTCCGGATGTAACTTTATACACAGTTATTTCGTACAAAGTTAATCAGTTCGGACGTAAAGTTATATTCGGGATATTGGCTAATAGAGTTTCGTTTGAAAAATTTGGTAAAAATACTTCCACGCTAACATTCAGCATCGCCGAGCAACGATATTAGGCATTCCTGACTGCCGTTCACGTTTCTATATATAGATATTGCTGGTGAATACGTAGTCCAATAGGCATACGCGCGTATCTTTCGTATAATGTCGCTTTAACCACCTGATATCTTCTTAAATAAACCCGCTGAAAATAAATCATCATTTTTTCATACTCCCAAAATAAATCGTCAAAGTTAGGCCCTTTTTCTGCCGCTAGAGTGGTGTTACCCCTTAAATTCTTATTTGTTCCACTATATCGAGGAGTGATTTAAGGGGTAAAAATTCGAAATGGCGTTTACGAACAAATCAACAAAACACACGCAATTTTTCGTATTTTTACGTTGTTTGTCATATTTTTGTCTATGAAAATCATTGCTATTTGTGAAACATATATTAACAATTCAGGAATATATGGATCATTGAAGATCTTCGCGCGCATCGCTCTCTTGCCACGAATCCAAGTAGCCAGATGCGAATTTTTCACGTTTTCAAACGGCATTCCATCGGGGAGATTTGCTTCCATGGATTGAACCTAAAAATTGTAAAAAACAACGTTAAAATTAGAAGAATGCCCGCTGATAATCTGACAAACGCGAATAATTTGCTACATTTATCGTTATATCGATACGAAAAAATTAATTTTTCCATACAGGCGTCAATTCGGTGTGCGGAGAAAATTCTTATATTCATAAAAAAAAAAAAAAGTCTAGGCGATATCTTCGGACGTTCTTGAGTCACGTGGCAAAACTAATGAAAAATGTTGTTCCCAGAAAAACGCGTTTAAAGTTCGGACGTAGTATTATCGTAATAAACCGGAACCTATGTACCTCAAAAATTAACCCGCTGTATATTGACTTCTCGAGTGGCAACTTCTCTTTCGGCAACAATCGCGGAAAGTTTTCAGCTTTCTTTCTGGCAAAATGTTTGTAAAACGTACTAATGGAATAGGTCAACGACAAAAAAAAAAAAAAAATAATGATATATAAAATAATGATATATAAAAAAATATGATGTATTTTGAGGTTTTGTCCCTCTTGAGGTCCCCTCAAGAGGGACAAAAGTGATACAAAATAAAACTTGCTGGTTCCCTTCATTTTTCCGCATACACGAAAGCTTCCTTCGTGAGAAAGTCAAGATTGTAGGAGCCTCTCTTGAGAGGCTCCTAGGCTATCCTGGGAAGAGGAGAATTTGTCAATGCGAAAAAATGGTGAGAAAAACAATACTGCAAGTTTCAATTTACGTCACTTTTGTCCTTTCGTCTAATATATTGGCCTTGACACCCGATGAATCGTGGCTCTCCCCCTCTCTCTGTTTTACAGTGGCGGAGCATCAATCTGGTCTGATCGCGGAACAACTGATAAGGAAGGAAAGACTGGCGAAAGAACTGAAGGCAGAGAAGGGAAGGCTCGAGGCGATGAAGCGAGAATTACAGTCACTTGCTGCACCGTTGGATTCGAACCCACCACCCGAAGTATTTGACGCATTAATAAAAATATAATCTTCAAACAAACAATACGAAATATGTGCGGCCGTTTAATAAATTGGCATTCGAAATATATTTGTCCGTAATTTTTGCAGGAAATTAAAAGGAAGCTAGTGAGCGAAATTTATCAACTACGATTAGAATGCGATAGACTGGCCGATGAAGTGGATAAGAGGTCCGATCCGAGAGGTTCGTTTTTTGCCGTATTCAAATAATTTTCGTTCTTCCGCCATTGGTTGAACCGAACCGAATTTGAGGACGCACCGGGATCCGGGAGTTGACTCAGTGCTGGTTGACTTATGAGTATTCGATTATAAGAACTTCAAGTCCCACCTCGTTCTTAAAATCGAAGTCCCGGTGTAATCGGTTTAATAATTTTATTAATTGAAATGCACGAAGCACATCTTAACCGTTTGACGGTTTGCACAAAAAGAAGAACGGTAGGCTGAGCCATATATACATCTTCTTGTAGTTCCTCTGGGCGAAACGAACGAAGAATTTTATCACAGCATTTACACGGGTCAACCGTACGCATTCGACGATAGTAACGTCGATAATGTTACGGAAACGAGTTCTGCAGTGGAATCACCATTGCCCGGCAGGCCGCCGATATGGCAAGTTTCCTCAACGAGGATAAATCATCACGTTAATAATACGAATAATCGTCCAGAGGATTCCACTAACGACGATTGGGAAGACCGCGAAGGTCCGTCGTGGGTATGTCGGATGTGCACTTTCGACAACCATCCATTGATGGACAAGTGCGAGCAGTGCGACATGCCGAGATTACTCGTTCGCGACACAGGTACGAGTACCACAGCCACCAAGAAAATCTGATCGTAAATCAATTGATTTCAATTGATTCCGGAAAACAGACCGAAGATTTGCTTTAAACCCCCAAATTCTTAATAAATTATGAGAATGGAATAATTGAGAAAATGAAGCAGAGAGAAGCAAAACAACCCAAACTATCTTCGACAATGTTAACGGCACGCTTTACAATTTTTTTTTTCTTCTGTTTTATGTAATTTTCTAAATATCGTATGAAATTTGCAAACTTGATTGATTTTTTGTCGACTGATAAAATCGTGTATGGAACGAATTAATGCTTGAACATTAACACGAATGCTATTTTTACTTTAAATAATCATAAATTAATAGGATCGCGAGTTTGATGCGAGTACGAGAAAAATTCCTGTACGGAGTAATTCGACCGACCGATAGAATAATATCTTTAGGGGCTCTAATACGATCAGAGATGGGATCCCAATCGCTCGCCATCGATACGTTTCCATTTAAAAAACAATGGAATTCTTGACGTAAATGTACCAAACCGAGCGGTTGGGATCCCCAGGGATGGTGATCCGTTTATGACTGTACGTAACTTTTGCCCGTTTGAATTTTTTTTTATCTTCAATTGTGTTAATACGGTTAGAGTCCTGTTGAAGCAGGCAGTGGACAAAAGATTGGTAGTTTGTTTCGCTGGTCATGATATTCCTCTACGAGCGGTCTTTTAATTTTCCTGCCTATTCGTTCAAAACGATTTTCTCGATGAATCGTCTTTGTGGTATTGCATAGAGTTTGATATGACTTTTGACTATTTCAACGTATATTTTGATATTCCAATAGCAACGTCATCCGGTAGTACCACGGTAAACATTTTTGGCCGGTGCTCCCTGGTACCTTTGCCTTCGCTACATTCGTTCACGACGAAACACCTCCGTGCCTATTTCTCGTAGTTTTACAAACCTGTGATTTTAATTCTCCATCCACACATTTTATGTGTAACACTTTGTACCGGCACATCGGTGTATACGTTACCGCGATCGCCTCTAAACTCGACAGTTGGCTGCTGCTAGACCAAACTGGTGTTTGCTAAAAGAAAATTTCGGGAAAATGATCGAGCTGACCCGCTATACGCCATTGGAATGCGAGAACGGGGGCAATGTACAAAATAAATAAAAAACGTTATTCCATAATTTTATTTGGCTTTGGCGTGTATGTGGAATGTTTATGCGTAATAATGATTGTTATGTTTAATTATTGTATAATTGTTTTTTGTGATTCTTTACTGTGAGAGATAAAATTAATACGAATTTGAATAAAACTAATTGATCCTTCTTCGATTTAAAGAAATACCGTGAAGAAAAAAATACTTGGAACCTCATGCTTGTCAGATAAAATCCAATTTACGATTCCATTATCCGACAGGTGAGAGGCAGGATATTCACATACGCGTAACGCACCATCATAATTTCACTTCGCCAAGGAGTGAGTGACACACGTAAAACAATTTCTCTTCTGTTCTTTCCAATAAAAATACTTTATCGAGATAAATTCGTTTCTGTTTACAGGAACAGTGCACAGTTGGGTGGTATGACGCGAACAACGTTAAACATCGATGAATGAATGGAAAAAAAAAAAAAATGTAAATAGATTATGATCTAATCAAATAACTAAGTAGGAAAAAACCCACCGTGAAGAAATGGAGAAAAAAAGTGTTTACGGCTGTAGAAAAGTGGAATTTTTCTTGAGGTCATTAACGAAATTCTGCACGACAAGATACGTACGTTGTAAATTTTTTATTTGACATTTAAATTGCTTTGATTAAAAGTCTCAATATCGTCGATAATTTTAAGGTTATGTTCTTTTCGCGAAGGGGCGAATTCAACGAGTGGCCCGACACGCGACGATGTCACTGGTTTCTGTAAATCGCTCAACATTCGTTGATCCAACTTTTTTCCGCACCCAATACCCACGGGCACGTGACCCATCTTTGTTTTATTTCCTACAATTGGAAGTGCGTAAATTGTCAAGTTGAAGATTGGGGTTGAGTACTTCCCCCGTAACGTCCCGGTGTACAACCTCGATTTTCATTATTCGGTTGTTCTTTTTGACAGCAACCTATTTTATAATTTCACTGTGAAACAAAATACTCGAAGGGTAATACGGGAAAAAGTCAATAATGTACGAAGACCGCAAGTTCGCAAAAGAATCTTCGTTACACTTACGGCCGTACGTAGGTTAACGCAAAAGAAAATGTACGAGTATAAATAAATTTCAAATGGCTGTTCCGCGCTCAAGATTGAGCTTCGTTTCGCGAGTATATTCCCCGTAGAAGCGTTCCAGTTTCGAATTGAACTTTGCGTTTCTCTCGTTAATGTAGTCGATATCGGCGTCGTCGTTGTGCGTCCTTCTTCTGCTGTATTTTTCGCGTTTAGCGATCCTGAAATAATAACGAATAATAAATACGAATTGTTCGAAACGACGAAAGAAAAATCTCCAACCGCGAAGCGGACGAAATTCATATTTTCTCACTGTTTCTCAAGATCGTCGACCATGCGATCGATGGATTCTTTTTTGTCTTCGTGCAATCCCTGCAAAATCGTATTTCGATCGCCGTAAAATGCAGGACCGAGCTTCTCACGCGCTTCTTCATACTTTTCCATATCCGGCTTGATCCCTTTGACCAATCGATTGTACTGTCGCGTTGTCGCTTGTTCAAAGTCCGCGAAGCCGGTATCCGGATTTTTTTTCTTTTTCTTACGATTTAAACGCTCAGCCTCAATGGCGTCGATGTTCAACAGTTTCTCTCGATCGTAATTGAGACCCTGAAGAACACATTTCCGCTTTATCGAGACTCACCGTCGAACAACAGAGCCGGGACTCTGGTACGTAAACCGTTAGCGAAAAATAAGTATCGTGCGACGCAAACTAAACATTGACCTTGATGGTTCGAGCGTGCAATCAACAAATATTTTACGACGCGCAACCTGCGTATCTAATTGAAATACTGTATAACTTGGAAGGGCACTCGCAAATAGAGACGACGGTCTCCTTGGCTGCGATCCGCTCGTGCATTTGCGGACAGACTTTTCGCTCGTTAAATAACGCCGGGGCGCGTGGACGTTACTTTGGTCGTGCGTCTCGGCGGAGGGGGAATGAAAACGCAGAGGGTAAGGCACGTAAAAGCTCGAAAACTCATAGAAAACTCATAGTAACGGAAACACTGATAAATTACCTTTTCTTCCGCTGTTTTCCGGGCAGCCTCGTCCGATATTAGCCACTCAGCCTGACGTTTTCTGGCTTCCCAATTTGTCGGTAATTTCTTTCTCTTGTCCTCCTCTATCACTTCCTTGTGATTCTGGTGTCTCGCTTCGTTCTGAATATGCGGAGCGAAAAAAAAAACGATCAATGGAAAAGTTACATTTTGTCGTGAACAAAAATGGAAAAATCACTCGTGCCCATTTTTGTGTTATTTTTCATGCTGTTTCGCTCACTCTCATTCCGTGCAGTGCTCGCAATCGTTTCATACGTTCCGCTTGCTTTTCAACGAAACTCGTCGTACTTGGAGAACCTTCATCCGCCATGGCTTCGGTGACAATGAAATATGCTTGAATAGTTTAATATGTAGTCAATTATGAACGTTCATATGGGCTTTGTACGCGAATGATAGGGGTTAGAAAAATGCACAACAAAAAATAATGACGAGACTCCTTCGAGAGATTAGTAGGTACATAGGAGATGTCAAACGCTCGTGTTTTCATGGGCGACAAATGGGTAACTAGGTAACTGAAAGTAAAATATAGCTAATGTACCACTACGCTAGAAAAAAAAAATAACTAGGGCTCACATTGTGACGTTGCCGGAAAATTACTAAATCGTTCGACTATCGACAGCGACCCGCTATCGATAATCGAACGATTCGCGGTTCCGCGCGGCAGTATCCTTATCAGTTCAAATTGGAATATTGTAATTATTATATTTGATAGCTCCAACATATTTTTACCGAGCTATAGGTTTAAGAAATGTATATATATTTAAAACATAAAAAGGAAAAGGTCTTCTTCACGATGCTCAGCTCTTGTGAACATTTAGCAGATAACGACTAGTAACGACGATGAAATAACGTATCCATGGATACGAAACATCAGCGGTTCTTATTGCGATCACCCGGAGAGCGTGTTAAAGAATTACAGTTTGGTAAGGACAACCAGAAACGAAAATATTCAATCATTCGCCGCGATATGGAGCGAGAAACTTTCGACAACTGCGGAAGTCAGACGGACAAGGATAAAGCGATGGATAATATATTGCCGGACAAGAATCTGACCGAGGAAGAATTTCAGAACTTTATGCAGCGCGTAACGGAAGTCGGTGAGTCTCAACCACCTAGAACGCATCTATATGGATTTTTTTTTAATTCTAAATTGTTACGAATCCCAAACGTCCGAATCGATTTTGTTCAAATTTGACGGGAAGTATCCTTCGATAATACCCAATCGACGCACCAAACTTTGGTCCGATATCCCAAAAATTAAACGACCCTTAACGAGCACCTAGATCGATTTTTTGAAAAACTCAATATTTTATAAATCCAAAAGGTCCTAATTGATTTTGTTGACATTTGATATGTAGTATCCTTTGATGATACCCGACCGACGCGCGAACGTTTTTTTCTAATTTCGAAGAGAAAGTCGTGAAGAAATTGGCGTCGGACAGTGCGGAGGAGCAGGAGAGAGGAAAGCTTTTGGCTGATCGAATTTTGGAGGGAAAATCGAAGCGTGAAATATCCGAGATGGCCGAGCTCAGAATAACGAGTGAACGAACGGTGATAAATAAGTTGCCGGAATCTCCGGAGGATGCGGATCCAAACAAAATGTCTCGGGGTAAAATAATACATAACGCGGAATACCGATTCATTTTTGTGCGTTATTTTCTACATTTTACAAAATCTTCGACTAAAATATTTCAATAATCCCGTCGATAACAACACATAAGTTCAATTTTCAATTTTTCTTTCAAACCGCGCCGACGTAAAAGAAAAAAAAATATAACGTCCGTTTCCGATCGACCCGTGGACGTTATCAAGATCCGACGGTAAAATAGGAAAAATAATATCAACATCGTATTATCATCAGAGTCGTTCGTGCGAAGTATCGAAAAAGACGCGAAGGAACGGGCGGAAAATCGTCAGAGACGAAACGAGCGAGCCGAAACTTACAAGAGAATCGGCAACGGCGCGTTTGGTCTTGGAGAGTATGAGAAAGCCATTACGTATTACAGCAAAGCCGTGGAACAACGAAAGGACTCGTCGTTACTCTGGAACAATCGAGCCCTGTCGTACATGCGTCTGGGTCTCTACGAGTCCGCTCTGAATGACCTTGAATGGGCGTTGAAGGTCAATCGTTCGAACATAAAGGCGCTTCTGAACAGCGCCAAGTGCCATTCTAAATTGTCGAACGAATCTAAGCGCGATGAATTTATCGAGCTCGCCCGCGAGCTCAACCCGCGTTTCGCGATCTACATTAACGGTGAGAAAAAGCAATATATTCGAAATTACTCATTTTTACATTTTCATTTTTGGCTTGTGTTTTTTCAGACTTTCAGAAGGAATTAAAAATCAACTCCGACATAGACGACTCACAAAACGTAAATACGTCGATAGATTGATCGTTAATCAGTATTGGGAGATACGATAGTCGATCGATGGTTTTGGTAAAACGTTTTTTTTTTTATGGAATCAACGAAATGAGTTCATAAATGTGTGTTATTCGATGCCAAATTTGGTTCTTTCTATAGTTCCGCTGTGATCCATCCTACGCTTCTTTCTCGTTTCGTTACGATGCTTTCACTGGTGTTGCGTGTTTTTGCTTTATTTCGGACAACGATCTCGGCTCGTGAAGAACTACCGTACACTCTATACCCTGAAATACACAAACAAACGAGTCTAACATATCTGACCGAAAGAGGGGGGGGGGGGGGGGGGGGGGTGAAAATAAAAAATACACTAGAAACTCGATTTTAAGGAAAACCCCCAATCTTTTGTCCCCGCACGTGCATGGTGGGACGCATCTATCTCACGACGGCCAGAATCATATTTCTCTTCAAAGACGACTTTGTCGTGTGACGACTTTTTAGTGAATTTTTTTTCTCACGAACCACGAAAATACACCGTCTTGGAATCTTTACAATATATTTATTAACGTTTATACAGTCACTCGAAATTGTTTCAAGCCAAAATATAGATTGGAATCGACTTTACGGCATTCTAAAGACATACATGTGTGAAAAATAAGTAGGTTGTGGACCTGCGGCTATAGCCGGAACTATCGATTGAGACAATCGTATCGTGTGAGTCGAAAAAAATGACAGAAATTCGGATCTAAATTTTCAAAAATTAAAATGCCATTTCATTTTTTTATTTCAGATGAACGGAACAGCCGGAATCGTGTCAGCTGTCGACCTTCTTATTTTTCACATGTGCGTCTTTTAAACGCTGTAAAGTCGATTCCAATCTATATTTTGGCTTCAACAAATTCTGAGTCACTGTATAAATCTTAATAAATATATTGTAAAAATGCCAAGATGTTGTATTTTCATGGTTCATTAGAAAAAAAATCACAAAAGAACGAAAAAATACAGCCGTCATACGGTACCATCGCCTCAATTCAGCCTTGTCATCGTTTTTCATCGATGTGTCTCTTTTTAATACGATGCGTGTGAAAAAGAGACAGTACGATCAGAAACTGAATGAAGAACGTAATTGTTGTGTTTCGAGGACCGCAACTTTAGGCAGCGTTCATTATAAGAGCTTCCGGTCCCAGTTTCTTCTTAAAATCGGGGACTTACTTAAAGTAATGTGCTATAGCACATTACTTTATTAGAAGCCGATTTCTTGGACGTTTTACGGCAATGCTTGTTTTTCGTTGCTTTTAGAAACGTTATTGAGTTATAAAACGATATACGTGCATGAATATATGCTTGTTTGGTCATCTATTTTGTATGATTTTGGAGTTAGAACTTCATTACTAGGCAGATAATTTTTTCGCTACCGGACGAGATATTATTCGACCATATTAATTTTTATTTGCCCAATCTGTACCTGCATTCTCGCCGCTCTCACGAATCCCTCGTTGGCCGAGACAGTGATACTTTTGGTACTTTCTCCAGTAGCAAAAACGAGTCTGGAACGATTTTTGATTCGTCCACCGAGACGCAATCGTTCGATTATTCTTCCCTGTTCAGCGTCGTCGACAATTTTTATTCTCTCCTCCAGTTCTTTCGCTCTTGTGGTTTCGCAAGGACCGCCAATTATATCGACTATGTCTACGAAGTTTTTGTACGCAGTTTTGCACACTAGCAGCTCTTTGTCTTTGAATAACTCGTCGAGAATGGGCTTGACCGGTCTGCTTCTTTCCCATTCTGCTTGACCCGTCAATAAGGGCTCTCGATAGACAAAATTTGCGTGTCCGTTCGTCATATTGCTCACGTACGCGAGAAGCGTCGAAACGTCGAGATTAAGAATTCTAATATCCTTAGAATCGACGCTAGGGGTTAAAGTCCGAAAGCCCGAACTCGGACTCCGCTCCTGAATGCCACTTGTACAGTTTTCATCGTATTCAGCATTCGTTTTCTCATCGGTCGGAAATTTATTCGTGAGATGTTCTACCTCCAAAACGAGAGAAAGGGAAATTAGAAATATCGATGGTAAATTGAGGACAGAACCAAAAGAAAGTGGTGCAAATTCAAACTTCCATATTGTTTCCTCATCATTTTTGGGCATTCGCAAACTGTGCTCGGGGTGTCAGCAAGCAGATTTTTAAAATTTAACTTTGTTATAGCGGAACCTTTTTGTATGCTCTAACATGATAAAGAAGCGATTAAAGTTTTTGTACGTACCAACATCATAAGGAACCAATAAAAAATTTTTCTTTTCTTTCCCATATGGGATTGCGGATAATTCTTGCTGCGAGGTCAATGATTTCCCGAATGAACGATTAAAGGTTAATGAAAAAAATATATATATATACCAATTATACTTTTGTCGTATTCGTCGCTCGCCATGATTCTTCCTTCGACGACGATGCCCAAACGTTCGAGATGATTAGCGAGCGGAGCCTCCACGCCGCAGGCAAAATGAAATACAATTTCAGGTGGTTTGTAACAATGAGGATGAAAATTCGCACATCTCTTGTATCCTTCAGCCTGATCCAGTATAGATCTTTGCCCGTATTCACCGTTTCCCAATGATAAGAGAGTCAACGCTCTGGCGTTTCGTGCCACAACCTTTATCCACGACGCCCCGGATTTGCATACAATGTCCACTTCCAGTCGCTCGTTCTCTTTGTCCTTGAAAGGCCGCATAACGCAAGTTGGCTTCTCAGAGACGAGTAACCGCTCTACCATTGCCGTTAGATGTATTAAATTAGTACTTTGTAGATATTCCTTCTTCACGATACCCGACGATTGCACCTTTGTAGGAAGACATTGTAGTATTAATAATCCCACAAATTACAGAATTCACAAAGCTATAACAATAACACAATGCTTCGGGACTAAAGTTTGCGACAGTTCAGTGTTGAATTTCCCCGAACACACCTTGGCCAAGAATCGAATTTCCTGATTGATCTTCCTCACAAGTTTGTCTGTGCCTTCCACCTCTTTCTGAATGATTTTTAGACGTTCGACGAGTCTTTTGCCATCTAGAATCTTTTCATTCAGGCATTTAATCACGTCTATGTCCTTTCTAACCTCCATTACGCGTGCTGTCGGGTAATGTAACGAAAAATTGTTTTGTCAACTTTTCCACAGAAATAATTCACCTTCATCCCAATTGGCAATTCGAATCAGCAAACAAATTCAGTTAGAGTTTTGAGTGGGTCTACTAGTTACGCACTCGGACTGATTCTTTGCACGACATAACGGAGCTAGTCTCCATGCACGACATAACCATAGGTTGCCATAGGTGGACATAACCTATAAGCGGATGATCAATCTTAACCAACGAGGAATTGCGACCTCTGTGAACTTGGCGAACCGATTTTGACTTTTTGAAATTTTGTTTAGTTTAAACGTGTGTTGGTCGTTTGTAGGTGTTTGTTAGTTTGATAAAAACGTTTGTTGGTCGATAGTTTTTTACAGGAAAGCACACATAAAATATGGTGTGAATTTGGCAGGAAAATTTTTATTCAGATCGCACTGAGGTTCTATAGGGACCTAATCGATGCGTAATCGTTTGTAGGTTCCAAATGAACTAAAATGAAAAAAGCTAAAAATAACCTATCGGGAACGTGTCACTGATTTTACCAGGCCCGGTCATATGACCACAGTAACTTGACCGCACGATAATTATTTTTAAAGCGTTTTTGTTCAATGGGGAGCTTAATCGATTCGGAATCGTTTGTAGGTCAATAATAATCTAATTAGAATGTTTGTTGTGCCTCGGTTTGATTGGAATATATAAATGACCACATGCTGTCTCGCGGAGGCTCGTGTAATACGAAAGCGTGAAGTGAACCGGACAATTTGGCTCTTTAAATTTTGTCTTTATCTAATCGTTTGATGATCACGATTATTCTATTCAGAAAGTTTTGATGGTTTGTTTGGTTTATGTAAAAAAAAAATGGAAGAAACATTTGCGTCTAATTAGTAGGGATAAGGTATTTGAAAGTGTGAAGTTAGCAGGATAAATATATTATTTTGTATCCAATTTTGTTTCAATTAGTTGTAATTGAAGAAGAATCGTTTGGTGGTGATTGGTTGTCTATTTGCGACGTTCAGTAGTTAATCATTAGAATAATATGATTGAAAAATAATTGCGATATACAAAATAATATATTTGTCCTGCTAATTTCACACTTCAAATACCTTGTTCCCACTGACTAGACGCACATGTTTTTTCCATTATCTTACATAAACTACGAACCGTCAAAACTTTCTGAATAGAATAATCGTGATCACGAAACGATTAGATAAAGACAAAATTTAAAAAGCCAAAATTGTCCGGTTCACTTCACGCTTTCGTATTACACGACCCTCCGCGAGACAGCATGTGGTCATTTATATATTCCAATCAAACCGAGGCCCAACAAACGTTTTAATTCGATTATTATTGACCCACAAACAATTCCAAATCGATTAAGCCGCCCATTGAACAAAAACGCTTTACAAATAATTGTCGTGCGGTCCCAAGTTGATCGCACAAGACCCAGTCATATGACCGCAGCAAGCCGTGGTCATGCGATCGGGTCTCGTAAAATCAGTGATATGTACCCGATAGGTTTTTTTTAAGCTTTTTTTGAGAAACGACGAACCAATAAACATTTTTATTAAACTAACAAACACCTACAAACGACCAACAAACGTTTAAACGACAGAATTTCAAAAAATAAAAATTCGACCAGCCAGATTCCCAGAGGTAGGTCCCGACGCGATTTTCACCGTCGAGACTTTATCATGGGGGAGCACGTTAGAGCCTTGCCGAGTGACCGAGCCCATGCTTGAGATGGTTCGTCCGACTACCGCCAGTCGTCTGTCAGACAACAAGTGTATTTATATATATATAAGGACGCTGCCGCGCGCTTCATAACGGCAGTATCTACTATAAAGGCGCCAAGCGAGCCGCACTATTCAATTATAATCTCACCATGAACGTTCCATCTGCAAATGAATTTGTTGCAACGTTCGATCGATAATATGGAGAATTTATGGGCCGTTGCGCTGATGAAAATCAGTTCAACGACCCACAAATTCCACAAAATCGAATATTTCAAAATTTAGAGACAATTCTGAAAAAAATAATAAATATTCGATCGTTCGGGATTTAAAGTGCGATTTTTGTTCCTCCCTCGTCAATTTTGAAAAGGATCGTGGGGTCTCTCGCACTTGATCGCGTTATATACGTGAAACAAATTATGTTTTACGTATATACGCGAAGATGGCGTGAATAGAAGTGTCTGACTTTGTTTACCCCCCCCCCCCCCCCCCCCCCAGCTTAACTTTGTCTCATCAGTGAAATTCTTGAAAAAAAAAGCCTAATTGAGCAGCTGTTTGTAAACTCATAATATTTGAATAAAATAGTGCACACTGTTCGTTGCATTATTATTCGAATAAAATAAGTTTTCCGGATCTCACCGCGCGGAGGTCACTGCTCATCGAGACCCAGAGTATAGAGCAAGGAATACAAATTCGTACTCTACCACACAGTGTCAAAGTAGTTTAGTTGAAATTAAAAAAAAAATGTTTAAAGCAACTGCAAAGCAATTATTGTAAATATTGTAAATATTGCGTTTTTAGGCATTAATGCGAAGAATATAAAGCGAAAAAGAAGCAATAAAGTGGAGAAAAAGTGAACGCAAACCGAAACCTGATACACGCTTCATACTCTAATTGTTTTCATATTGAGACAAAAAGCAAAAAACACACAGTGTAATGTTAATTTAAAAAAAAGCGTGAAACATAATAAAACATAGATTAAACACCTGTACCACTATAAAAAACAGATTAAACACCCGTAACATAATGAAAAGCAGATTAAGCACCTGTAACATAATAAAAACAGATTAAAGACCTGTAAGATAATAAAGAACAGATTAAAGACCTGTAACATAATAGAGACCAGATTAAAGACCTGTAATATTATAAAGCACAGACTAACGACCTGTAATATAATAAAGTACGGATTAAAGATCTGTAACATAAGAAAGAACAGATTAGAGACCTATAACACAATAAAGAACAGATTAAACTCCGGTAAGGTAATAAAGAACAGATTATAGACCTGTAACATAATAAAAGGCAAATTAAATACCTTTAAAATAATAAAAGAGAGATTAAATACCTGTAACACAATAAAAAACAGATTAAACACCTGTGACATAATGGAAAATAGATTAAACAATAGATTAAAGACCTGCATGAAAATGAAAAAACAGATTAAACTTCGGTAACGTAATGAAGAACAGATTATAGACCTGTAACATAATAGGGGAACAGATTAAAGACTTGTAACGTAATAAAGATCAGATTAAAGACCTGTAACATAATAAAGGACAGATTAAATATCTGTAACATAATAAAAAACACATTAAACACCTGTAAGATAATGAAAAATAGATTGAAGATCTGTAACATAAGAAAGAACAGATTAAAGACCTGTAACACAATAAAAAACAGATTAAAGCCCTGTGACACAATAAAAAAAACAGATTAAAGACCTGTGACATAATGAAAAATAGATTAAACACTTGCAAGAAAATAAAAAAACAGATTAAACTTCTGTAACGTAGTAAAGAACAGATTATAGACCTGTAACATAATAGGGGACCAGATTAACGACCTGTAACAGAATAAAGCACAGATTAAAGACGTGTAACAGAATAAAGAACAGATTAAAGACCTGTAACAGAATAAAGAACAGATTAAAGACCTGTAACAGAATAAAGAACAGATTAAAGCCCTGTAACAAAATAAAGAACAGATTAAAGACCTGTGACATAAGAGAGAACATAAGAACAATTTAAAAACTTCTAACAGAAAGCAAAGTGATTGATAAACAATCAAGAGCTAGAAAACTAATGAAAAAAATACGAGTTAAAGAATCTTTAAGACCTGAAAAAGAAGCAAAATACAAAATTTAGTATTCAAAGGACCTAAAAACGGAGAAAAGATACAGTCCGCACAGTTTAACGTAAAAAAAAAAAAAGATTTATGTCGAATCCACATAAAACATGAGGACGCTCGACCGCGGTTCTACTTTTTAAACACGATTTTTCTTTAACATTGACAACGCAGTTGTGCCACAGTAATGAAATATATTTCATATTTTCATTGCTGCGACCCAACTGCGTTGCCAATGTTGAAAAAAAAATCGCGTTAAAAAAAACCGATTAAACACCTGTAACATAATAATGAAAAGATGAAACACCTGTAACAGAAAGCAGAGTAATTAATAACCAATCGAGAGCTGAAAAATGTATGAAAAAAATAAAAGTTAAAGGATGCTTGAGACCTGAAAAGGAAGCAAAACACAAAATTTAGTGTTCAAAGGACCTGAAAAAGGAAAAAAGATACAGCCTACACAGTTTAATGCAATAAAAAGATTTATGTCGAATCCACATAAAACATGTGGACGCTCGACCGCGATTTTTCTTCAACATTGACAACGCAGTTGCGCCACAGTAATGAAATATATTTCATATTTTCATTGCTGCAACACAACTGCGTTGCCAATATTAAAAAACAAATCGCGTAAAAAAAAAACAGATTAAATACCTGTAACATAATAAAGAAAAGATGAAATACCTGTAACATAATAAAGAAAAGATGAAACACCTGTGACAGAAAGCAGAGCGATTAATAAACAATCAGGAGCTGAAAAATGTATAAAAAAAATAAAAGTTAAAGGATGCTTGAGACCTGAAAAAGGAAAAAAGATACAGCCTACAGAGTTTAATGGAAAAAAAAGATTTATGTCGAAGCCGCACAAAACATGTGGACGCTCGACCGCGACTTTACTTTTTAAACGCGATTATTCTTTAACGTTGACAACGCATTTGTGCGACAGTAATGAAATATATCTCATATATTCATTGCTGCGACACAACTGCGTTGCCAATGTTAAAAAACAAATCGCTTAAAAAAAACAGACGAAACACATGTAACGGAAAGCAGAGTGATTAATAAACAATTAGGAGGTGAAAAACTTGAGAAAAAAATACGAGTTAAAGGATGCTTGAAACCTGAAAAAGAAGCAAAATAGAGAATTTAATGTTCAAAGGACCTGAAAAAGGAAAAAGATACAGCCTATACAGTTTAATGCAAAAAAAAGGTTCATATCGAATCCACATAAAACGCGTGGAAGCTCGACCGCGATACTTAACTTTTTAAACGCGATTTCTTTTTAACATTGGCAATGCAGTTTGCGTTGCGACATTAGTGAAATCAGTTTAATAGACGCGATTTTTGGGGGATGATTGTACGAAGATTTTTCTCGTGACCAAGACTCGACAAAACTATGCGCGAAAAAAAAAAAAAAAAAAAAAAAAACATATATATTGAACGGGAAATAAGTTATCCGCCGACAACTCTTTCCCGTTGGGTTAAAAATCGAAAAAACTGAAAAAACAAAGGGTGTCACGACGATTGTGACATTGGTTCGTGCATAGTGACAGCGTGGATGATAATTATTGGTGATCGAGCGTTTATGCTCGAATCGATATACATGCGATCCTTCGAGAATAAATGCCGACCACGCGCACAGTTTTCCCCCGATGATCCCACGACGATCATCTGTAAATGATGTTGCGCAAGGATTTTTCGGGAAATTTACAAATATTGACAAAAATCATTGTTCAAAAACGAAAATCGATCAGAGAGACTTATCCTTGCGCAACATTTGAGCAAAATGGCGCATGTCCGGACGGAAGGTCACGGTTGCCATTGTACGGTCAATCAGCTTTTTTCAATACCGATTGACAAAAAAACGATTTACCGTATTTATTTCGGCTACCGAGATGACTTCTGTGGCGGGCATTTCTGGACCGCCACAGACTCAGCTCGAGCCTCAATAAATAGTTCGATCGAGAAAAAGTCCTGTCAACTTAAAAAATTGTACGCGAAAACGAGCAAAGGCACGAACGAGTTAATCCAAAGAGAAAATCGAACATTCTTTGCCGTTCTCTGTCCTGCCTATCCTTATCAATAAATCGTCACACTCGTCGATAAATCGTTACGTTACTTACGAAAACTACGCGACATATCCTGCCTCATTTTTGCCACTAACGCTTCAAAGTACAAAGAAAAGATCGCGACACCTGACTAAAACCCTCCCTCCCCCCGCCTAAGCTCCACGAGATAAGCTCATGGTCCACCAAACCACACGAGCATACCGGGCCCTAGGCACACTTAGAGAATGGGCCTCCCTGCCAAAGGAGGCGCATCACGCACACTTACAAATGGTTTGTCACCCTCGCCTCGTCATTTCCGGTAAACTTTGCGGAAGCTACCCCGCGAAAGCTTTCCGAGGGACGAGGCGAGTTTGACCGATTAATATCTATTGAAGTTCTCGAAGGCCGTGTTTCTTAATGATAATTCTGAAATGCCTCAAACGGATTAGTAAAAAATGTCTAAACGGACTGGAGACTCGAAATTCTGAGCTAACTATCAAAGACTCTAAAAAGCATCCGCTTGTGCTTATTGAAGTGAAAAAGTAATTGCGAATGACGCTCCGCCCTCGTGCAATACCCACATCTCGAGAAAAGTTTTTTTTCTTGTTAATTTCATGAATATCAAAAGAAGTGTGTAACCGTTGAAAATTGCTCGTATGCGCGTATAATACGAAGCAAATCGTTTCTCCGAGAAGAGTGACGCTCTCCTAGGAGCTTCCGGGCAGAGTGAAGCTTTGCCGAGAATTTGGATAATAAAATTTGCAAATTTGATGGAACGAGTAAAAAAAAAGCACGAGAAGGGGTGAGAGCAGCGACGCTGATTCGACGAAACAATTTTTATAACGCACGCATTTTACGACAACTTTGGTGAATGAAAATGAAGAAATAAATAATTCCTGCAAATACCGCGATGCAAAAGTTAAATCTACTTTTCATTTCAAGCGGAACGATTGAGTGAGTTTGCAAAGTGCCTGGGTGCGATTCTCCATAATGGAGTCTCGCCAGCTGAAGGAGCTGTTAAAATATCCTCGGCGTTGGTGATCGAGTCGGAGCGAACGAAAAATCGAAAATTATCATACTTGGCGAAGATTAAGATCACTCCGACGAGATCACCGTGCCACGCGCGAAAGCTCTTCCCGGTATCGATTCTAAAGATATTTTTCTTTTCATATCTTTCAGCCATCGGTAAACGATTCAACAATTATTTACCGACAAAATTAAGCTTTACTTCGAAACATTAAGCTTCAGAAATTTTGAGCCTTCTGGCAGACTTGTTAAAACATTTTTTTTCAATCATCAAATTTATTTGACGATAACTGAGTGAAAAAAAAAACACGAAATAACGCGAGAAGAGCGTGCGCTATTCGGCTAAACATGAAATACACAAATGAAATATTAGGCCACTCGCAACTTTTCTCGTCGTATCGAGAGAACACTTTCGCGTCTCTCGATATTTCGGATTAAAATCGCGGTCACTATGCAACGGCCATGGGGGTGAAAAACAATACAACCGAGAGCTCCATGCCGGATCGGACCTTTCGTCCTACGGCATTGCCGGAGTTCGGAGGGATTTACAAAATTAACGATACCGTTGAAGGGAACCATCACAATCCAGATTTCTCTCCTAACGTCATACTCCAAATTTTCCTCATGACATCGCATTTCAGATTTCCCTCATGAGTACAAACTCTGTCCTCGATTTCGTGACTCGTCCGTGATGAAATCCTGCAACATAAAAATTATTTTCATTAATTATCAATCAATAAAGAGGAAAGAAAATATTCACAAAAAACAAAACGTCATCATTAAAATGCAAAATATTTCGGTGTTTTTTTTGTTTTTACTAATAAAAAATGTATTAAATTTTCACGAAATATAAAGACATCGAGAAAAGAAAATTCCCTATCAATCTCGTAATAAAGATCCAAATTGTTTAAACAATTTTCTTCTTTGCTTTAATTCGAAATTTTCAAACTGTCAGACTTGAAAAGATTTGTTCGATCAGTAATTATTGTTCCTCAATGTTCGCGAGACTTCGTATCTTGAATTGCAAATATTTAAAAATACTAATTGCTTAAACAATTTAGACCGCAACGTAAAAGATTTTTCATTGTTTACGAGGGAATTAAGAGACAGAACAGAATTACCAAACATCTCGCCGTCAAAAACCAAAATATTTATCAAATATTTTTTTTTACAATTAAACATTTATTGAACAATTGAATCTTCGAAAAGAACGTTTTACACCGGAAAATATGTTTCAAGAAATAAAAAGGCGTCGACATACAAAATTGTCTATCAATCTCGTAATAAAAATCAAAATTGTTTAAACTATTTCTTTTCTTGCTATAATTTGAAAATTTTAAGCTGCAAGATTTGAAAAAATTTATTTAATCGTAATTATCTTTTCTCAGTGTTTGCGAGAGTTCACAGTTTGAAATAATCAAATTTCAAATTATTTGAAAAGATTGATCGTTTAAGTAATTTAGCCTGTAACGTAAAAGATCTTTTGTTATTTACGAAGATATAAAAAGAAAGAGAAATTGAAAGAAAAAAAAATTGCGTCTCAATCTCGTAATAAAAAATCGAAATTGTTTAAACAATTTTTTTTGCAATAATTGAAATTCAGTAAGTTCGTAAATATTGATTCTTGGTGTGTGATAGAAATTACATCTTGGTAGCAGAGTAAATGGCAAAAAAATCTGGTCATGAAAATCTTTATTGATTAAATAATTGTTTTTATGCAATAAAAAATTTTGTGATTTATTGTCTCAAAGCCAAATGTATCATTAAAAGTTTTTAAATAATTTCACATTGTCGAAAAATTGGTAATTGCAAGAATGAAGAAAAAGAAAAAAACGGAAAAAGAAAAAAACATTTATTCCTGATGGGAAAACTCAAAAGTTTTAAGAAATATACGTGTCTATTGTCGAACGAGATTGGAAGAACGAAGAAATGAAATATTTCAAAGCCAAATAATAAAATAAAAATTCTAAAACGTCATTGGTATAGCTCGAGTCGTTAATTTTCGAGAAGTAGATCGCGCTTCGGCTCGATCTCTTTCGCTCTCTATGTATATATATATACTACCCCTACAAAAAGTATTCAATGAAAAAAGCGTAATCGAAGCGTCAAGGATGCTACAGAATTTTTTCATTTATTATTTGACTTTGGAAAATCTCGTTTTTTCTTTGTCTAAAATTATTTCGACACTGAATTATAGCGCCACGTAATGACGATAAAAAAACATGAAGAACGAAAGCTAATGTACGATTTTTTCACAAAAAAACAAACAATACAATACATGAAAAATGAAGTAAAAATGTGATTTCGCGAAAAAAAAATGTCTTCCCGAATAAAAGACAAAATGGTTGACTCACCGAATTTTAAGTTCGTTGGCTGCTTCACGGCATTTTTGTCGCGCTCCTCGGCTGCTTCACGGCATTGATACGACGCACTGACTCTAATAAAAAGCACTGACTAATAAAAAGCACGGACTCGACCATTATTGCGACGCGCTGACTCTAATTAACATCGCTAACTCGGCCATTCAAATTCGTCTGTTTGTCAAATGTTTCGCACTGCTTCGCGGGATTTCGCTCGCTATCACGACGCATCGACGCTAGTCAACAGGTTACCCATTGTTACGGTTCGTATTTCTAGACCCTGCGCACTTGCGAAATTTGTCTAGTTACGTTTCACCGATACGACGCGCGGAGCTTCGCACTCTGTCCGTACAAGTTGCCGACTGACCACTGTGGCGCTGCGTCTCGCGGCTTCTAGCCGGCGCCCGTCGGCCGGTCGGCGAGTGGGGATAGAGTAGGAGGAGAGTAGGGGACCATCCGCAGTCTGTCCGTACAAGTTGCCGACTGACCACTGTGGCGCTGCGTCGCGCGGCTCCTAGCCGGCCGGCCGGGGAGTGGGGATCGATTACGGGCGAGTGGGGCACTATCCGCGCTCTTCCCGTACAAGTTGCCGACTGACCACTGCGGCGCTGCGTCGCGCAGCTCCCCTAGCCGGCGAGTGGCGATCGAGTAGGGAGAGAGTGGGGGACTATTCGCGCACGTACCACGGCTATTAGAGCCCCGTATATATTTACGCACAATATTATTTCTATCACGACGATAGTTTTTCGCGAAAAACATATAATTAATTAACATCGGAGCGGAAGAAAGCTTTATATTTTCTTTTGTAATAATAAATATCGCGTGATGTCTCTGTCTCTCTTTGTCGTCGTCCAACGTTGTCCAACCGAGTGATTCCGAGCACTCTTCACACGATAACAAACCGTTCGCGATAAAAAATTTTCACCAAAATACAATGACCGAAAATTCGCGTAATTTTCCGTCACGTTTTTCCATCTGTTACCACGTTCATTCTACCTCTTTTGCCGTTTTTTGGTCGCAACAACGAAAAGTACGGGCCAACGTTCGAGAGTAGCGTTCGCGATACACGCTCCTCGGGACTCTGCACTACGTCAGTCGAGCGAAACTACGTATATGGGACGTTCCGGGAGAGCTCGACCAGTTAGTCGATCTTGAAGCTCCCGAATTTGATTAATTATTGGTTACGTCACTCTTCCAATCCTAGAAGACCAAGGGAACCTTTTTCAACTTTTATTCACGACAATTAACGGCTATTTTTGGAAATCTAAAGAAAAAAACGTTATTTTTAAATACCGAAAAGATGCTCAAAATTTTTTTTCGAGACACTCCGCGAGACAACATGTGGTCATATATATATTCCAATCAAACCGATGGCCAACAAACGTTCTATTACGATTATTATCGACCTACAAACAATTCCGATTCGATTAAGCCCCCCCATCGTACAAAAACGCTTCAAAAATAATTATCGTGCGGTCAAGTTCCTGCGGTCATAAGACCGGGTCTGGTAAAATCAGTGACACGTTCCCGATAGGTTTTTTTTAGCTTTTTTCGAGAACCGACGAACCAACAAACGTTTTACTTAGTTCATTTGGAACCTATAAACGATTACGCATCGATTAGGCCCCTATAAAACCTCAGTGCGATCTGAATAAATATTTTCCTGCCAATTTCACACCATATTTTACGCGTGCTTTCCTGTACAAACTATCGGCCAGAAAACGTTTTTATTAAACTAACAAACACCTACAAACGACTAAAAAACGTTTAAACTAAACAAAATTTCAAAAAGTCAAAATCGGTCCGCCAAGTTACTGGAGCTGGAATTGTGGCAAAAATCCGTTGTTAATTTTTCAAGAATATTTACCACTGGCGGAAAAAACATATATCTCGTTTTCCAGCTATATACCGCGCACATCCGTTCAGCAGCCGGCAAAGTAGGAAAATCCCGTCGTTTGCAGCGCGCGATATAGCGCGCCGGCAGTTCCACCTCTCGGAATAATTGTTAACCAAGAGTTATTCGTCGGATAAATTTCACCGAGAGGTGAATTGGGCCGGCCTGTATATGCTACAATCACGGTCTCATAGACCATCTATAAGACCGTGGCTACAATATTATGATCTTATATAGGGCTCATGGCGGCCATTTTTGTTTAGTCGAGTCGATATCTCGCGAGCGCCGCTTGCGCTACAAAGATCTTTTATGGACAAAATATTTGTAAACAAAGCGATAAGTATCCGCGAGCAGTCGCACAGAAGCAAAGGTCGCGTTCAATTAATTAATTCCGTCGTATAATTTTCATCGATAAATGTTTAAAAAACAACGTGTACTTAATTCCGGCCGGCGCGAAAGACTTATCGCGGGCAAACAGTCAAAAGTTATACGGATATCCGTAATACCGGATAACCCAGGAGCCGAAGGAATTCATTGTTAAGGCCATTTCTCGGAAACTTCCTCGTGTCAACAAACAGCGAAGAAACTTAGAGTTTCTTTGCAGTGCAGATACAATGGACCGTGTGACAAAAGTCATTGAGAATCCGGAAGTCCCAGGTGAGCCCGACTATTCTATGATATTGACAAGATAGATGCATGGGTTCGTTTCATGCGCGTATATGGGATGGGAGCAACTGTCTTAAGTTTAACTCTCACGCGTGTCGACTCTCGTGTTTCAACTCTCATGGCGTTCAACCGGCCTCGCGCCGCTCCAATTTGGGCAGTTCGTTCGATCCGACCCGTTTGAACCGTCGGGTGTGCCGAGTCTCATACGTATCAACCGTCTTCGCGTTTGAGCGAGGGCTCTGCGTACATTAGACTCGCGCCGCTTATACAAAGCGTGGCAACTACCTTCTTACCCAAGTCCCGTTCTTTCCGAGTCTCTTCGCGGTCAGGTGGAGATATACATGGGACGCTTCGCAGACGCAAGTACCAATGTAGAAGTCTTTAATAGAGCGCCCTGTGTATATCCCCACTCGACCGCCAAGAGAGTCGGAAACGACGGGACCCGGGTAACAAGGCAGTTGCCACGCTTTGTACAAACGGCGCGAGTCTAACGTACGCAGAGCCTTTGCTCGAACACGAAGATGAACGATACGTACGAGACTCTGCACGCCCGACGGTTCAACCGGGTTGGATCGAACAAACTGCCTAGACCGAAGCGGCGAGACGCCGGTTGAGCGCCGTGAGAGTCGGGCCGGATGAAAGTCGACACGCGTGAGAGTTAAACTTAAGACGGTTTATACCGTACCGCGTATATTCACCAAGTTACCGAATTGAGTCAACGCTCGCTGGTAGCGGCACGCACCGCCGTGCAGCCGCTGCCAACTACCAAGGTGCTTTCCAATTGGAACACACCGTAAACATTTCTCCCGCATTCCCGCTCGGATTTGCCACGTCCACCAGAAATGTGTACGCCGTGTCGCACCGTGTATCAAGGGGTTAAGGGCACCCTAGAATTTTGAAAAAATCAAAATTATTTTTTTGACTCGGCGGGTGCCTAAGGGTCTTAAAAATGTTACACGAAAATATCACGAGCGGTCAAAATCTCCAAGTACCTCAAAGTCGAATTCCGCCGCAGCTCCTCTCGGCCCGCTCCGAGCGCGGCTGAAAAGTTTCAACGCGTTTTTCTCGAAACCACGCGTTTTTTTAATTGGGCGGAAATATAACTCGAACGAATTATCATTGATGCGTTTGAAAATTTAACTCTACTTTAGAAATAAGATTCTCTTCATGAGATCGTTCTTTATTATCGACCATAAGATAGAAAAACTATATATTTGAAGCTTTAAAAATGTAATAACAATCACGAGTCTGTGGATCTCGTTGCGATTACTCGTTTAATTGATTTCAACGGGTAAAGTGTGAATTGAGTGTGAATTTGAAAAAAAAATCGCATCGATCGGTATTTTTGTTTATATCCAGGTCTCGAGTGTTTACTTCCACCACCTCCGCCGCCACCGCCGCCGCCCGTAATCTCGGCGGCTGGAATCGAACAACAGAAAATAGCATCGATCTCCGCAATGCCGGAGAATCGTCTCGACGGGGCGATAACCGAACGTAAAGTGAAATCGAAAATAGATTTGGCGGAGAGAGACCGGAATGAAAAGGATGGAATCCCCATTAGCGCCAAGTCCGATGAAAATATCGTGCAGCCGTTTCCAGCGGGAGAGATTCCTACTTACTTCGCGCAATCAGCCGTAGAGCAGTTATCCAGCGTCGAAGAACCCTGGTGGGTTCCAACGGAATCGGACGCCGTCGATCTAATGCCGCAAAATACATCCTGGATCAACGGTAATCCGGTCGCCTGGACGGATCCCAGTCATCAAAAAAATATTTCGCCCAGTAGCAGGGCCAAGGGAAAATTTCTTAAACGCAAGAGCGAGTGTATAGATCCGGCACAGGACGCAGGTACGGAATATATCAAATTTTTTCAAACGCCCGACCTCGCATATTTTTCAAAAAATTCTCCAGTTCGTAGTACAACTTTGGAAGAAAATTACGTGAATTACATCGGATTTATTGGACGGATTTTTAAAAAATAGGATAGCGAGTTCGTTATCCGCACTGAGTTCAAAATCGTGCGATATAGTGCGCCGGAAAACTGTATATTGGGAGAAGAGCACGAAACAAAGATTCAAACCAATGTTCATTCAAAAGTTCAATTCAATTGAAAAGTTTTTTTTTGTTCATTCAGAGCGCGTGGCAAACGCTCAGAGAGAACTTTCGGGCCTGATGACACCACTCAAGTGCAACCTCTGCAATGCCATTGTAAGAATTCGATCATAGGACGAAAATATATTTACGCGAAATCGCGCGATACTTCCGCATGACCGTGTTTTATCGTCCAGATGAATTCCACGCTCCAAGCGAAATTGCATTACGATGGGAAGCCACATCAGAAAAAAGTATCGATGTTCCTTAATCAGAGCGTGAAGAAAATTAAGCCGGACGACGGACATGTCACGAGCACAACGAGTAGCGCCGATTGGAACACGTATTGCGAAGTACGTATTTTAAAAATACTTTGCACGTAGAATGGTCGAAAGAAAAAATTGATACTCGAATAATTCGTATTGCGCATTCGGAAGAGCGACGCGTCGCTGAGACATGTCGTAATTCGCCGTTCTTATATCTACCAATAATGGAGAAAAAAAAAATACGTCACGGTCTTTGAAACTTAAAACGGAACCCTTTGCCGTCTAACGTTTCAGGTATGCAAGACGTGGTTCACGTCGCAAATAGACGCGAGCCAGCACTACGCCGGTAAAAAACATATCAGAGCGACGACCGGAACGACCAGACAAAAGTACGTTGTAACATACGTTTTAAACCACTGCGTTAATAATGCCGAAGTTTGCATCGTTCGAAACTCAACGAAAACAAGTATTTTTCGAGATCCCCGTTAGGTGGCCCAGGCCTCAAATGTGCAAAAAATCGCGAGCAAAACTGAAAACTCGTTTTCGTTGCGTTCCAACAACGATGCATGGATCATGATCCGCGTCAGGGTGACCATTTTTTCAGGTTTATTTTTCAATTTCAAGTCTCACCGCTGAAAATCAATTTCTTTTTATGGGAGAAGAAAAATATCCTCGCCGTTTAAACGGCGTTGGTGGAACCGTGCGCATAAATGGTTAAGATAAACGGAGAAAAAAAAACGGATTTGTATTTTGCAGGACGAAAAAGCCTCAGGCTGTTCGAGCGGCTATCGATCCTACCGGTCGTTTTGGAATAGGAGTGCCATTTTCGAGCGACGTCTCGATAACGATTCCGGAGGCTGTCGATCCACCGTTGATACCTCCGGTGCCGTCGCCCGTGATATCACCGATCAACAATTACCAAACTCCCGTTTGGCCATTTCCGACTTTTCGTTGCGACCTCTGCGGGATAACGGCCAATCGTCCCGAACAATTGGAGACCCACAAGCGTGGCGCCAGGCACACGAAAATGCTGAGGATGACCGGTGTCCCAAATCCCGATAGCGGTCGGTGGGAAAATAAAGTCATGTATCGGTTGAACAGATTACAAATGCGAAGCTTCCGGTGGCCATTTTGAATATCAAACAAAATGGTTCCCTTTGAGGGAAGTGTAGGAAGGCTTTGACGGCTGAATATGGGCTAAAAATTCAAATGGCGCTTACGAACAGTCGAAAAGACACGCGCATCTTTTCTTATCGAAAAATTCAATATCTTTTCGTACCTTTTAGCGACTCTATGTGGACGTAGTTTATAGATTTGCTGACACCGTCGTTGCGTTCCTTAATTCAGCTTTTCATCGTTTTTCATTATCGCGTCTCTTTTTAATACGTCGCGTGCGAAAGAGACGAAACGATGAAAAGCCGAATTAAGGAACGCAGCCCGTCATTTGACCGAATTTATCGAGGGATCCGGCGCAATACCAATGACGAAAATAGCCGGAATTGATAATCTGTTTATCCAATAATTTACATCAACAAATAAGAACCGAACGAAATGATCCGAATGACATTTTGTTTCAGACGAGATAAACGACGACGTGACGCAACCAGCGCCATCTACCATAGACTATTCGATCTACAGAACCCCTTCGGGTAGGTTACGTTTGTTATTTCACATCGCGGACTATTCCAGCCCAAAAAATTCACAAAGATGACTGTTTGGGCTTGGGTTTACGTGGAACGTAACGTCAGTTGCGTAACGTCAGTTGCGTAACGTCAGTTGCGTAACGTCAGTTGCGTAACGTCAGTTGCGTAACGTCAGTTGCAAGTCGTAATGTGAAATACATGAGACACTCGTGAATATGTTCGCGTACGGATGTCGCGTATGTTGACCGTTCGAAGTCGGAGCATGGCGAAGCTGACCGGGGTCCCTTGTGCACCGTTTCTGTGGGTTTCTCGACTCTGGTTAACGGCGGCAGAGGCCATATATTAGTATACTATAGAGAGATATCCGACGGTAAATTTATTGTCCGTTAATAATTGAAAAAAAATGTGAATTGCAGGTCAATACTACTGTGCCCCTTGCAATCGTTCCTTCCATTCGGAGAATTCTTTTGCGCAACACATCGACAGCGAGAAGCACAAAACTCGGATAAACCCGAAGCAGCCAGTGCCAGCACCGCCAACCCCCGTCAAGAAACCCAACAAATCCTCGAAATAAATTTCCGACCAGCCGTCAACGTAATCTACAATCGTGAGTCGATCCGATCACGTTCGTTATTGTTGTTTTTTTTATCTTTCGACGACAGCTTATTACGATTGAGAATGTTTAACGTCTAAGAAAACTTTCGAACGGAATTACGAGAGACGTAGGCACAATTGAGATATAGTTAATTTTAATCGCTCTGTCAATAAATTACGGCGGTTCGTTGTAACGAGTGAAACGTTTCTCGCAACCCCCAACGCGAGAGCGTCCATCGGAGCGTTAATCTACCACGATCATCGTCATTATCATCATCGGATACTCGGCGGTATTCCCCCACCGTTAAACGGTGAAAATGTAAATAAATTGGTGGGGCGAGGCTATTAAAATTGGATAGCTATTAAAGATAAATTAGATTGAGCGAGCGCTAAACGATTACTCGATGTCATTGCGGTGGTGATGGTTGGCGGAGGAGGACCGGCGGTTAAGCCGGCGTGACGACTAATTATCGACATTTATTAAATTACGAAACGATCAGCGAGATTATTGCCGAAGCTGATTATTGCCGAGCGTGAGATACGAAAATCGGGGATGAATCCGTGGGCTCCGGCGCCGGAAGCCAAAGCCGGCACCGTTAATAAGACGCGAAGACACCCAGCATATCGTTAGCTATTTCGCAATTACTCAATATCTCGTCCGATCACCCCCATTACTGATTATAGCCTCGACACCTTTTTCCCCATGCTTTCGACGGGATTTTCTTCGCGTTTACAAACGCATCACCGAACATGCATTCTTACGAGGTATTTTACCGTGCGCACAAGAATCCTATTACTCCTCGATCACCACGTTTTTGATAAGGAAGACCACGGCCCAGAACGAAGACTCGTCCGTGAAGATGATGCTCAAATTCGCATCGTTGGAACGCAACGAAAACAAGTCTTTTTTTAACATTAATACGCGGTATTTGCTCGCACTCTTCCTGCACATTTGGGGCCCTAACGGAGATATAGAAAAAAATGTTCAACGACTTGAATAATCCGAAACCCACCTTTATAGGGAGGGGTTGAAAAAACGATTTTTTCGCTCTTTCACCCCTTCATAAGGGTGGGTTTGTATGTGTTCACTCCTATGAGGGGGTGTTTTCGCTTGGAAACTTGGACCGAACGAAAAAAAAACGCTGTCATTCTATGAGGGAGAAAAAAAAATTGCAAAATTCCATCGAAATGAGAAGATAACGAGTAGGTATCGCCGCGAGAAGAAGTAAATGCGGTAGAACCGAGGAGTAGCGATCGCGGAGACATCCACCTAACCAAAATACTCGACCGAGAGAAGAAAGAAAGATATACGTTGAATCGCGGGGTTCGAGAATGCTGTGGGAGAAAAGAAAAAAAAAAAAAAACCCGAAGAAAAACGAGACAAACTCGTTAAAAGCGGTCCCGAAGTCATAAAAATTCGAAGCGCAGGTATATACTCACGATCTACAAGTCCGAGCGCGAAGTTTGATCGTAATCTCGTTGCTCCATCTCCGTCTTACGTTCCGCGCATCCGTGAGAGAGACGAGAATTTTGTTCCGGCGGACAAGTAGACGAGCAACGGGCTTGGCGGACGCCCGCGACGGGAGATACACGTTCCGGCTTAAATTTTAACCGAATAAAGGAAAATTTGTAAAACCGTAGAACGGGAATGGGTTTGGGAAACCATAGAACATTCGACGGAGTAACGGTACGAGCTGTAAAAAAAACATGGCTGCACGACGCGAACCGCTCGTCGCTGGTTATGTACGTGCGCTTTATGCCATTTTCCTTATTTTCCAATAATCAAAATGACAAATGCCTAACTTTCGAATGGATATCGCGGAAAAGAGCACGAAAGATAGATTCAAACGAACAAAGACAGATGGCGCTGTGGTGATTCCCTACCAAACGACGACGGTTGCTCTCTCGTTAAACGGACCGTACGTGCGAAACGAATGCGCACCGACATACTCTTAATTGCATCAACGCGATACTCGGGGCCAGTGCAAAGTATATTTCTAATTTCGCTAATCAACTTAGCGAACGCGTGAACTTCGGGATGCCCCAAAAGCGTAGAAACCATGCGGTTCGATGTGCGGGGGCCTAGGAGGTAGATGGCGGTAGATGGCAATGCCGCCGACAACGATAACGACGACTCTCCAGTTCCGCGGGATAGACGTTTCGCCTTTGTTTTTATCGAGCCGACTCCATTGTTCCTCTCCTCGTTTTCTCCCTAACAATACCTTGCCCTTCTCCCGTCTCCGTTCTTTCGCCCGTCTGCTGTTTTTCCCCCCCTCGTCTCTTTCTATCCTGTATTTCTTTTTTTAAGCTACCGAGAGCTTTTTTTCTATTTATTTATTTCGTCCCCCCCCCCCCCCCCCCCCCCCCGTCATCCCCTTCTACCGTGCTATTTGAGAAGGTTTCGGATAGAGTGGGTTTTGCGTTTACGGGCACGGGACTCAACTCCATACACATACGATGCAATTATGAATTTTCAATTCTTCACATTTTTAATAATGGCTCCCGTTGTGCGAGGTTATACGCGTATAACTTGTGGAAGATTGGTCAAGACGGACGAGGGTTCGCGTCGCCGACGGTATATATACGTCCTCTCGTCTTCCGCGTTTGAGACAGTTCAGAGTTCCACCCGGGTGTGTTCGGTTAATCCACAGGGTCTATAGGTTATAGGCTGCTTTTTGCATAAAAATCAAATCGGTCAGAAAAATCATCAAGTTTAACCTGCAATCTCATCAAGTTTCATGTAAATCTATCGGGGTAGGCGATTTTTACAATTTTCGATGCGCTTTTTCGCCCCAAATTCGTATTCTCCTCTGGATGTTGGCTAATGGGGAAATAATAATACAATATAGAGAAATATATATCGCAGGTAGACTATACATCGAATGAAAGTCGAATCGCACACCGGCCGTAGACATCGGTTATTAAAAAACCATAGAGAGAGACCGGACGAAACACGACGGATGTATCGTGAAAAAAATTTGTTTGCGTCCGTTAAATTTGTTGGATTTGGGCGGGGTCAGCTTCGCCATACGGGTTAGTGGTCGCCCCGTACGACGATGGTGACCATTTTCCCTTTACCATAAAGCGATAACGGCTTGACCGTACGGCCCGGGTCATTTTCCGTACGGTGAAGCTGACCTCTTTACCCATCGTACACGTGACTTTCGACGATAACGCGTAATCGCGAATTATAAATCCTAAATAATGAATATTTCCGACGAGTAACGCGACGAACAAGAAAAAAGGATAAAATGAAGAAAAAAAAAGTTTCGAAAATTCATAGAAGCGACTGCTCAACGATAAAATACAATGGACGACAAAGACTGGAAGAACGTATAGCCACCCGAAGTGCGTCACCGAGTCCGGAGGCGGGGGAAGTAATCGTAGCTGATCGTAGCGAGAGGGATCGAGAGTACGAACGTACGAAGACGCGAGAAATTCTGATTCGGGTGCACGCGGTGGACCCCGAGCGCCCCGCGACAGCCACGAGCGAAGCACCGGCTCCGGCATCAGGAGCGAGAGAGAGCGGGTCCTCGGAGTTTTAGAATGGCCGCGCGCGCGATGTCAATCTCTCGGGATTTTCGCGTCGGCGAGGCCGAGCGCATGCGCGCGCGCATTACACTTGACGGTATCAGAAAAATCAATGACTCGACCGCGTGACAAGTGCGTCTCGATCGAGGATTGTAGCTACGAGCATCGTCCGCTTTTTCCAGTGCTAGACTTGGTTATTTCGCTGACCAAAAATTTCCAAAATATGCCCACTATTTGTTTCGCCAAAGTGGCCTAACCGCTCGATCGAGTACGTAACGGATACACTTTAGAAAAATAATATCAACGAGTCCCCGTATATATTCTTCGTCAGGTTTTCACGGGTCCTCCCTAACAATTACAATTCCAATTCCAATTTTCTTCCCCCAAATTCCATTCACAGCGCTTTACGGTAGGTCGTCGTATACACGAAAAAATATCCATGAAATTTTTTTATTTTTTCGTCACGGTATACGTTATGACAAAAAATTGTATATTCAAAATGGTGGATGGTGAACGATAAAAATCGCGTAACTCGCCGGAATTATATGAAATTTTCGAAAATTATATAATTCGAAATAGCGCATTGAAAATTCGAAAAATCGCAGACTCGGATAGATTTTTATGAAACATAGCATCCAGAGGTTTATTTGGGTTGCTGAATACGAAACTGAGGTGAAATTTATACGATTCAAAATGGCGTGTGAAAAACTTAAAAACTCAGAAACTCGATCTAAGAAAAAAATCTAACTCGTACCGAGAGAGCTGAAAAACCTCTGAGTACAAAATTTCATAACGATCCAGCGAGTCAAGAGATTTTTAGAATTTGCGATGCCCCATTTTGAATTATCGTAATTTGTATATGAAATTTGTATCGAGCGAGCCGAAAAACCTCTGGAAAGAAAATTTTATAGAAATCCGGTAAGTTGTGCGATTTTTGCTGCTCGTCACCGGCCATTTTGAATTTGCAATTTTTTGTCAAAATCTGTAAGGCGATACCCGTGACGAAACGCTGTTGTCAATATTCGTTCTATAAATGCTGGCTCGTTAGCGGAATATACGCGTGCAAAATTTTCTCCATACCCGTAAGTTCTTTCAAAGGTTACAACCCGAAATCTCGTCGCGATTCGGAATTTTCGAGTACGATATTCGTAGAGAGCAGCACCGGTTACGACGGTTCGCGACGTTGCGAGAAAACGCGCGTCAAGTGTAAAACATCCGAAAATAGCGGTACCGTGAAAACTAGCCGGGCAAGCTCCGAGCGTGTGTGTCGCGTGTCTCTCGCTCCCGCTCGGTGGATTCGAATACGCGAGACGAGGATGCTCGACATCTCCGTTCGGTCGCGCGGTTTGACTCGGCGGGTTGAGCACCGCTGGTTCGTCGCTCCGCCGTTCGGCGCTCGCGGCGTCGTTCGCGATGAGAATCACGGGGGAACCCAAGCGGCGCATCCGCGGCTGCGGCGTTCTCGCCCTCAGTTCGTGTTCACTCGCTGCGAGCGACGGACGTTACAAACGCGGCTAGCGCACGTACGCGTCACTCGTGGCTGCCTCGCGCGCCCGAAGTAAGGAAGCACCGTGGATCGTTGTCGTCGAAAAGTGCGTGTCCCGAGTTTCTCGTTCATTTTTAATCCGTACGACGGGGCTAAGAAAAAAAAAACTCCCCCGCCCCACGTTCGCGCGATTTAACCGTTTCGAGTTTGTTTTTTTGTTTAATCACGGAAAAAGTGTCGGTGAGAGAAACGAGATGGAAAAAAAATAAGTACATCGAATTTATAAAAAAAACAACGCGTCTCCTATGGGGAAAGAAAAAATGCTGACCCGAAGGATTTCTCGAATTTGCGTGTAACGAAAAACATTTTGCGGACCGATGTTGAATATCGAGGTGGCGCGATAGAAATTGCGGAGCGTGGAAATATGCACGATCGAGCGAAAAGAGGACGCTGGCTCGTTAAATGAAAAGAAAAAAAAAAAACAAAAATTATCCTTCCGTGACATCTCGGATCTCCGGTGAAAGTCCGTCGATTTTCCGGAAAAATAACGAATCAACGAGATTGTCGAGCGAGTGTCGGCGATAGTGCGAGTGGCTCGAAGGATTTTTGTGAGTTTCGTGATTTTTTTCTCTTTTTAAACAAGTTGTTTCGAGTTTTTTTTGTTCTTTTTCGAAAGTTCGTCGGCGGCTGGGATATCGCGTCCCACGGACGCGTACGAGGCCTCGAAATCTCAGGTTTCTCGGGCTGCTGCCGTTCCGCTGCCGTTCCGCTGTATCCACCTTTCGCCCTGGCGCGGAGAGAGGCCGGAACGGGCTGCTGCAACGGGCTAAAATGGCGGTTGGACTCGTACCCCGCGTTGCACACCTTTATCGACCGTAACCAATAATTCGCCACGTACGTGAATCCCGCCGCGAGCGGGGAAAAAAAAAAAAACACCGTTCGAAGAAAATTTCGACGAATTTCGAGTGTCCGCCATCGGACTTGGCCAACGAGTCGAAACGAGGGCCGAAGAAAAAGAAAAAAAAAACAAAGTGCCGAGATTTTTTTGTACCTCAAGATCGGTCCTCGAACCTCCCGCGACGAGTGATTCACCGGTGAGTGCGTAACGATTTAAAAAGCCGCGAACGAAACAAAAATATAAATAAACCGCTAAGGGAAAACATCGAAACAGTGTGTACGACGCGAAAACATTATCGTTAACCGTTCGTGTCGTATCGAGCCTTGCCATTCTAATTGTTATTTTTTTAGCTGCGCCGGACGACGCAACGAGTGTCAAGTGCTACGCACGGGTTACCACCGCTACACCAAGGATTTTTCTCACCGTATGACGGGTACGTTTTACATAAATATTTTTCTTTTCTTTTCTTTTCTCCTTGTTGCCCCTTGCTAAATACTGGCTGCGTTCCTCAATTACAACTTTTCGTCGTTGCGTCTCTTTTTGACGCAACGCGTGCCAAAGACGCGCAACGATCAAAGACGGCGTTGATTTCTTTTTACGGAGTCTGTCAAATTGTGGCGGCGGAAGGACGCGAAAACATTGAGATCCGTAGCTTCGTCCCCGAGTCCAACGAGCGCTAGATTGAAAAAACAACAAAATCACACTGAAAAATAAATGACCCGCAACCGTAAAATGGTTTGCTCCGAAATATTTTTGAAACATCGGGCGGTCGAACCTGGAAATGAAATCTAGGGACGTAGGTCCGTCCACCGGAAGCGAGCTTCGAGCAATTAATTATTGTAACGGGTATGTCGCGCGACTGCGACGAGTTTCCATTTATTCGTGCGTTTGTTCGCACATTCCGGGGAGAGAGCGAAACGCCGATCCGCGCAATTCTTCCGGTAAATAAGTGAAACGCGCGACGTTCGGTCATTGAGGTTGAAAAATGGAAATTTATTTTGTTCGGTGCGTCCCACAGAGACCGGTGGAACGTCGAAAGTTTTTGTTTTTGCGAGGAAAGTTAGACGCGATTAATCGATTAAATCCGTATTACCTACAACGGCTTCTGGACAGGCTTTCGATTTCATATTTGTATTCTCAGGGGCGCGACGCGTTATCGGGGGAGAATTTTATGTTACAGAGGCACAATGGTTTTTGAGGAAGAAAATAAAAGCTCGCGCGTCGCTTCCTTGAAATTTCTCACGTTCCTCAAAACCGATCTTTCACAACTATATCTTTCTATCTCAAAAAGCTAGTTTTTTTTTTAACATTCCAATTTTCAGTATTGCTCGCGCTTGTCTCGCACATTTTAGGCCCGGGCCCCGAGCTCAAAGTTCAAAAACTTAAATCAACGTGACAAATCTGTGAATTTTTTCAATCTTTCACTCTCCGCACAGGGACGGCTTGCGGAAGATTAAAATCGTTGAAATCGAATGTCCGAGCCCAAAGCACGAGCGATCTCCTATTCGACACGGTAAAAAACCAGGTTTTTCTATGAAACTCAAAGTGATATAAACTGAATATTATTGACGGATGTCTAACCTCTCTGAAACCACCGAAAACGGCTGTCGCTATGAAAAATTCTTCGTAACAGCCAGCGACATAAACTTTTTCTCTACGGACGTATCGTAAACCCCAAATTTTCCAAACACGCGAAATTACATAAAATCCCAACCGTTTGATCGATTCTCACGAAAATTCGAGCCCAATCGTCGGTTGCCCCGGTCCGAAAAATTCGACGGAAATTACGCACGAACCAGTTCTAACGAATACCTGGACAATTTTTTTTTTTTTAATTCCACATTCCGTAAATTCAGGCCCGTTACCGATTCGCTTGTGTGCCAAATTTCAAACCCGACACGTCGAACCAATTCGAAGCGACAGCGGTTGCACCCCCACGCACATCAACATACGGATTTTTTATTTTATTTGATTTTCCGATGTTTTGAAACATTTTCGACACAATGACCACTAAAAAAGGAGGCTCTGACGAAAACAAAGATCGCTTAAATTTTGTTCGGGGTTAGGGACCAACGACTTGAATCCATCATAAAAAAATCTGAGAATGTCATTACGTTAATCGGGCTGCGATTTTTCACCCCCCCGACCCAGTGGGTTTCGGCAGATTAAGAGGGCGAGATGGGACTACGTTTTTTAGTGATTTTCATTAATGTTTTTGGCAAGAAAGAAATGTATATGATTTATTGAAACTTTCAGAACATCTTTTACATATATTCAAATAAATATTGTAATTTTGTTGAAGTATTTTCTCGGAAAATATGGAAGATATCAGTTCGGAGGTCCACCATCGGACGTAGCTGTTTATGTACATTCCGAATAGTTTTCATCCGCAATCATCAGGGTTTCAAGTTTACTTTGAGGACATGTCTTTTTTCTATATGAACCTAACTTACCGTGTAACGTACACGGACAGCTACGTCCGATGGTGACCACGGATGGGTGGCAGCCCATATTTTTCGAGAAAATACTTGAAAAAAATTACGATATTTATTCGAATACACGTATAAAATGTTCTCAAAGTTTCAATAAATTATCTACATTCCTTTCTTGCCAAGAAAATTCATGAAAATCTCTAGAAAATGTACCCCGAAACCTTTCTCGCCCCTTAAAATCGTTCAAATATTTTTTGGGCCCTTCCGTTAGGGGCGTGGGCCTCGAATGTCGAAGAGAAGCACGAGCAATGCCGAAAATTAAAAATGTAAAAAAAAAAACTCGTTTTCGTTGCGTTGTCCGACGACGCGAACTTTGCACGCGAGAATAAATATTCCGACAAATGCATATAAATATCTTGATCCGCTGTTGCCTCTGAACGCTCTTCGCTATAAGCGATTCCAGAAAACGGGGGGGGGGGGGGGGGGGGGGGGCGTGATACCAATGGCGACTCCGGGAGGTGGAAGGCGCTCTCACCTACGAGGAACTCGAAAGGTTAATGATTTTCAGACCGTCCCGATTCCACGGGGGAAAAACGAAAAAGATCGAGTCCGCAATCCCCCACCGCCGGTCGAGCACGAGTACGGAGGCGAGCGAGCCGAAGAGCGGAGACGAACTGTGATCCGAACGCGCGTGTTAGTCAGTGAGATAAAACGTGAAAAAGGCGCGGAGGGGATAGGACATTAAAGCGAAGGCGTATGTATATTTATATACCGGGACACGCATGCATATGCATATATTTGAATAAACACATATTGGATTCGCCTTCCATTTATTCATTTATATGCAAACGTCGCGCTGACGCTGGGAGAAATAGGAGCGCGGGCAGTGGAATGGGAGAGGGTGCTTACGCGTTGGGAATGTTCGCGAACGTTATTTTTCTTTTTTGGAAAAAAAAAATGAGAGCAAACGAAGCCAATGAATAAGCACTTTGCTTCTCGATAGTTTCTTCTCCCTTTTCTCACACGCGGTATCCGCGCGCCATTATCGTACCACCCGGTTGCTTCCCGACGATCCTTGGAATATGATGCTGAAGTTTGTATCATTGGCACGCAAAGAAAACATTTTTTTTTTCAATTTATTACTCGCGCTTTTCTCGCACGCTCGGAGCCCAGGTTTCTAACGGAGACGCCGAAAAAAATGTCCACGATTTTAATCTCTCGGATCCCACCCTTACGGGGGGGAGGGGGGCAACGAAAAATTGTACCCCGTGCTGCAATGCCATTCTCAGATTTTTTAACGATCGATTTAAGTTTTTAATCCCCACGGGGTACGGCCAAAATGATTCGAACGATTTTAAATTTCCGGAACTCACTCTTATCGGGGGTGGGGATGAGAGATTGAAAATAATCGTAACCCATGCCGCAATGGCATTATCTGATTTCTTATAATCGATTTAGGTTTTTGGTGCTTACGGGAAGCCCCTAAAAAAAAAAAAAAAAAAAAAAAAAAAAATAAAAATTAAAAAATAACTTGTTTTCGTTGCGTTTGAACGATGCAAACTTCGGGATCATCTTACAAAACGGTCCTAAATTATCGACCCAGCGATAAATAAAATACTCGTTAATTCGTCGGTGGCTCCGAACATCTTTGATGGCGATAATGCTTCGCGTCAGTGACGTCATCGGTACCGTTTACCCTCCCCACCGGCAGGTACGGCGAGACGCTACCGAATCGCTTCTTTGTGGTTCTTGGTCATCGCGCGGAATTGAGAAATCCACGAGAAGACGGCGCGAGACGGGGTAGAGAGAGGGCCGCTCGAACGGCAAGACGAGAGTCCGAGAGCCTCCGCGTCTTTGAAATATCGCCAGACTCGCCGAGGGTGGAAGCAAGATGGTGGAGAGCGTTTTATCCCGATCCCGTACGATCGCGCCGCTGGCGGACACCCGCGAGCTCTCTTTCGGAGTCCGGGGGCTCCGAATCACCTTTATATCGGGAGCGGCCACATTAGCCTTTGTAGATAGCGTTAAGTGCCCCTGGATATTTTAACCGGGCGAAGAGGGGCAACCGCGAAGCGTCAGGCGCATCGGCCGGGGAAAGAGAAAGGAGCGACTCGGAAGAAGAAGAAAAAAGATGTTTCGAAAAGAAAAGGAGACGTCTCGAGGCCGGTGGAATTCTTTTGGTCCGATTTACGGGGTAACCGTGGATAATGCATGGAAAATGTGAAGTGGTAAAATAACACATTCTTGGGTTATTAGACACAAGGTGTATTCTCACTTGGCGCGGCGTCACCGAGTCCCCGGACGGAGAGTCGAACCCACCGAGGTCCGTTCCACGTTGATAATAATAATAATGATAATAAGAATGATCGACGGACGGACGATGCCGAAGTTTGCATCGTTGGAACGCAACGAAAACGAGTTTATTTTTATTTTTCTCGCACATTTGGGTCCCATGCCCCTAACGGAGATGCCGAAAAATATTTGAAAGATTTTAATCCTCCGGAAGCCACCCTCGCGAGGCGTTGAACTCGAACAAACGCAAAGAAATAACTGTGAGCGAACCGAAACGGATTCAAACGAATAACCCCCGGCAAACTTAAACGAATAACCCAAAACAAAGCCAAACGAAACGGAGATTAACGTATGATAAACGATACAAAGATTCCCGCGGAACTAACAAGACAATCCGAGACTGGCGTTTGAGCGCGGTGCGGCGAGTACGATATCCTCCACGCGCGAAAACCACAGGAACAATCGTCAACGGTCGATTCAAGCGTTTTGAACTATCAAAAGAATGATTCGGATAATACGACGTGGCGGATATAAAAAACTGTCGATGCGTTAATAGCAGCGGACTAGGAGAGAGGGGGTTGGCGATGGCGTACAATTCTCGAAACAGGTAGGAGCAAGAAAGAATAAATAGCGTCGCGACGCGCAACCAAATGCGAAAAGGATCGAACGAGGCGAAAAAGAAGAAGAAAAAAAAAAGCAGACATTAAATCCGGAAAACCTGCAAGTCTCTGCGGGAGGGGCGAAGGGGCGAAGGGGCGAAGGGGCGAAGGGGTGTTTGGCGGTTGAAGGGGCCGGATTGACCGTGGTGAAACATGGAATCCGGGGGTAGCAACCCCAACTACGTTATTGCGCCTAGTCTAGCTCGTTTCTTTTCGCCGCTTTTACTCGCTCATTCGAGCTCTTCGGTTTCAACCGCGGGTTATGTCTCGGATGATTCTCTCGTATCTCACTCTCTCACTGTACATACATTTTCTTTCTTTCTCCAAGCCCATCCAGACTGGTATCGAAATTCTTCGAATTTTCGAACGAAATATCGTTTGTACATTTGATCGTACACTAGCTCGAGTTCGCGTCAACTCTATAAAAATAATAAAAGAAAAATGAAAAATAAAACAAAGTCAACGAGACGGAGAAAGAGAGTAGCGGACGAACGTCACGATCTTCCCGATGGTGCGCGACGACCGCGATGCTTCTTCGTCTCTCATTGTCATCGAGCTTTGTTCATCGCTTCTTTCTTCTCCGTTCATCATTTTTGTTCTTCTTTTCGCGCACTTAGCGCGCGTCACTGGACTTTGACGACCGTGCGCGGAGATTGAAATTGCAAGCTGATTCCCGTCTTTGACGAGGTGTAGTCCAAAGAGAAGGGAGAGAACGTGGCGATGTCGTTAGTGCCAAATAAAAGATCCGCGAATATTTGGGTCGCCACTTTCTTCCGTTTGATTCGGTGGTTTTTTTCGAGCGAACGAGTACTCAATGGTCTCACCGAGCGAGAATCCGACGAGTAAATCAAAGGCGTCACGGATTCAGAAATAAAAGGCACCGTTTGAGTATTCCAAGCGCTCGTTTCTTCCGATGGATTTTCTTACGATCTTTCTTAAGATATCCCCTTGTACGTTTTGACGAAAAATTGCAAATTCCAAACCGCGGATGATAAACAACAAAAGTTACATAACCCACTGGATTCGTATGAAATTTTGGTATCCAGAGGTTTTTCGGTTCACTCGATCCAAATTTTAAATACGAATTACGGAAATTGAAAACGGTGTTGCGCGAATTGTAAAAATTGTGACGGGAATTCGTGACGAAAATTTTTGTCACGCGAATTCGTTTTTTGCGGAGTTTCATTGGGGAACAGCGCGGTGAAAGGCCTGGCTCGTCGTGAAAAAGACGAACCTAAATCGATCGTTGAAAAAATCTGAGAGTGCCATTACGGGGCGGCGTACGACCCCCTCCCCCTCCCCCTCCCCCTCCCCCTCCCCGGTACATTTCGGAAGATTAAAATCGTTGAAATTCTTTTTTTCGGAGACCCGGGCCCCAAATGTCCGGGGAAAGGACGAGCGATACTGAAAATGAAAATTTTTCAAACAAAATGTCTTTTCGTTGCGTTCCAACGATGGAAACTCAACCATCGTCCCGTGGACGGAGGCGAATCGGAACCGGACGTACCTTGTTTCGCGGGTATGTTCGACGTTCCGGGCGTATCGTTTCGAAAAGGTCAACGAAGGTTCGAGTCGTACGTCCGTAATTTGTCGTAACAAACGGAGGACAAAGCAACGGGAAAGGACGGCGTACGGGGGTTAGCGAGGACGTCGCAAAACACACGACGCAACGACGCGAGACGGATTGAGGGAAAAAAAAAGGCGACGAGGCGACGATGTGCGGGCGCGGAGTTTGTCGATCGTTACACGTCCGGAGCCGTTAATTACCGTCATTATCCTCCGGTGAAAAGATCGAGTCGGAGAACGAAAGGAGACCGGAAGCACCAAGGTCATTGGGGTTAACGAGTAGAACGCGCGCGACCTTCCGCGGTTAATAAGCCGCTTCTTTGCCTCGGCGAATTCAAATTTTCTCCACGAGCTACTTCGAAAGTTGACGACAATTTCACAATTAAACCGAGGGTTCAATATTTTTTTCTACTTTCGTCGAGTCCCGTGATGATTTATTTTTTCTTCGAAAGACTCGAGTCAAATTGACTTCGAAAGACTCGAGTCAAATTGACCGCGAAAACGATCCAATAGTAATTCTAGATTATAACCAGTGGCTACGATCACAGCTTGACCCCGGTCATCGGTGTTGAGATACGAATATTTTTCCGACGTGATTTCGTTGACTTTGTTACTTTGTTAGTCGCGCGTCAGTGGCGCGTCGCTTCGATATTATATTCCGCGAGTCGAGACGCGTTTTTCTACCATCGACGCCGTATCGTTGGTGTATCAATGAAAGAGTCTAACGAACGGTTCCGCCGTTAACCGGGGTGAAGCCCCGTGCGAACCGATATCTTTCCCCTCTCCTCCTCCTCATCATCCTCTCCCTCCGTCGGGCACCATCTCGCACCGTCTCTCTCGAGTTTGCCGTGGTACACACGGTCGTCGCGTGTTTCCGATCCTCAACTATATCCGTCTCGTTCCCGTACGTTCCCGATCGATGCTAACCCGAGCGGAAACCCCATGCTGCTTTTCCTTCCTCTCTGGAATCTACTCGCGCCCCGCCGACTGCCGTTCTTCTCGAACGTCCGAACAGCGAACCCTCTCTTTCCCCTCTGTCGCGGACAAACTCCGTACCGTTATCTCGGAATGAGAATATACGAATTTTCGTTCGTCGTACCGAGACCAACCGGTGCGATCCACGCTTCTCGTGAAAAATGTCCGGCGTTGTTAAAAGATGTTATCGAGGAAAGAATACGCGTGTTTTGAGGGTGAGGTAAAAAGAAGGTATCTTTGAGTTTATATTATATTCCGTGCTCCGTAGGGAGCTCGGTGGTACGGTGAATATCGTGCCGCTTGAAACTCGAATCGATTCGCGAATACACCATGTAGAACATTTCGTAACACTTTCGGACCGCAGTCGTTGGGTAGATACGACGACGCCATTTTCCGCTGACACCGCGGTGAAAGTGCGGGCTTGATCCGCGCCGGCTGATCTATACGCTATTTTACGACACTGGTATATACCGCGCAGCGATTATCATTGACGCACAAAGGCGTACGGAGAACGGCGAGAGCGGGAATCGTACGGAGCGTATACCGGGTTCGATTTTTATTTTACTTCATTTTTTATTTAGTTTCGTTAACGCATACCCCAGTTCGCGAGAATCACTTTTTCTTTTAGTTACCAACTAAAATAATCCTATTTTATGACGATCATTCCTATTGCGCTCGCGTTATTCATTCATTTTTCAAGCTTCATAATCGCTGTTCGTTTCAAGAAAATACGATTAAAAAAAAAACAAATCACGCTCTTACGGCTTCGTACTTTTGTACGATGGTTTCCAAAGATCAAAGTTGCCGACTCAATACCCCCCTCGCAGAGAGGGCTGTAGAGCATCCAAAGGGTTCGCTAGAACGGCGGCAATCAAAAAACGAACCAGAGAAATAAAATCGCTTCGATAGGTTTTCGAGAGGTCAGCGAGCGAAGGGGGTTAGGAGCCCGAAAGGATGACGATCGTTGAGAGTCAACCGATCCCTTTTTCTCATCCTCTGTACGCTGTGTATTAATCGTCGTTGGATCATTCGAGATCCGGTGAACGAAATACTCGCGGGTTAGACACTCGACTATACACCCTTCGTTTCTTTTGACGGAGTCGCGCATCGCCACTTTTCCATTCTCTCTCGTATTGCCTCTGTAAGCGAGTCACGTTGGTCCGTTTTATTTCGAGTTTTTCTTCCCGTTTTCCCCAATGCCCTCTTATATTCCTCTTTGGTAGGCATCGGAGTGCTTCTTTGCGAGAGTAACGGGTTGACGAAAAGGGGGTGGGCTCTTGCTTTGGTCCTCAAAGTCCAGGGATTCGGTTTGCCGAAAGCTCCGGACTCCCGCTCCGGCTTGCATCATCATTCTTTCACCTTTTCCATCGTTTCTCCAGCTTTTTTCCTTATTTTTTTAATTCTCTTTTTTGCCAAAGCCGCGTCCTCCATAGCGACGCGCGAACGTCACCGAATTTTCAGCCACCACTCGAGGTTGTACGGGGTTGTCGGAGCGGGGGTGGTGCCGAAGTGGAGACTCGAGCCTCGAGCTAGAGCAAAAACGAGGGGTCGGTGAGGCGAGCGGGACGGGGGTTGCCGAAAAAAATCTACAACTCGACTGGATAACCACCCCCTTCCCATCTTCCGGTGGCTCGAAAATAGAGGAAGAGGGCTTTGCCCGTTGAAGATGCCGGGCGTTCGTTGCTCCTGGTGTTCCGAGCGATAGAAACGGTAGGGCTCTGTGATGTCGAGAAAAGCGGAACGCGGGATGGGGCAGGGTGCGGGTGTTGGCGAACCTCTTTACCCGAGACTCTCCTTCGGATACCCCCGAAAGCGTGAGTCATCTTCCTTCGCCCCTTCTGCCTCCTTCACCGCGGCTTTTGCCCGACCCAACCTGACCCCCCGCCCGTCATTATCTCTCGGCCCAAAGGAATCGAAAGACGAAAGGGTAAAATGTGAAATAAGGAATATGAAGTTGGAGTATGAGGGTAAAAAATAAATAAATCCTGTCCGTCAAAGGAACCAGTTTTAAGGTTTTAAGGGTCGAACGTCGCCGTTAAATTTTATCATATTTCCGGGTTACCCAGGTGAAATTCACAAAATTTCCATATTTGTTCGTTAAACTTTAACGAACATGTAGCGTTCATCGTCTTCATATTTTCTCCCTCTAACTCTTTCCGTGCTTCTACGTAACCTCGTGTTTTTTCATCACGTTCAAGTTTGCTTCGTTCGAACGCAACGAAAAAAGATTTTTTACATTATTAATTCCCCTTAAGATTGGATTATCGATGAAAAAAATCGTTAAAACGTTTTATTCGGGTCTCCTTCAAGGACCCGGGCCTAAATGGACAAGAGAACCAAGACCAATACTGAAAATGCAAATTTTAAAACCTATTTGCGTTGCGTTCCAACGATACAAACTTCAACATCATGTTTTTTCGTCTTTAACTCGTCCGCCTCTTCGCCATTTTTCCTTGGACCCAAACTTCTTTATACGCGACGGAAACAAGTTTTAAAAAGAAATTTTTATTTTCAACGATCTTACTCTTCCAAAACCCACCCGCTTGGCGAGAGTGAAAGATTGAAAAAAGTAATTTTTTCACCCCTACCCCTCATAAGGCTGTGTCCGTTTAGGTCTACCCCTCGTAATATTGAAAAAACGATTTTTTTCACTCTCTCTTAAGGGGGGGTTCCGGAAGATTAAAATCGTTCAAATATTTTTTGGGTTCTCCGTTAGGGGCCTAGGTCCCAAATGTGCGCGAAAGGCGTGAGCAATGCCGAAAATTTAAATTAAATAAATAGCACACAGCGAATGAAGTGGGATTTTTATTAGTTTCTTTGCTCGATTTTTTTTTGCCAATTTATGCGAGTTAAAAAAATTCAAAAAAGTACATTCGAGGAAATTGAACCCTTTGCACTCGAGAGGTGACTCTCAGTCATCGATTAGCTAACGAGGAATGCATCCGCGGTGTCCCCCTCCGATTTTCTTGAAACTCATGTATGTTATAGAGCATTAAAAAACTAAGCGACGCGTATTGTTTTTTTATCGGCGGAAAAACGGTTTCAAGGGGTGAAACCACCCCCTAAAGTTGCACAGGTCAAGAGGCGATTTTACAGTTTCACATACAAGCGGTGCATCGATTTTGATGAAACATGAATTAAAATGTTTCTTATGCGAAGGAACGAAGTACCCACCGGATAATGAAAAAATATATATATTTTAAGGGGTCGAAACACCCTTGAACATCTACTTGTTGCAACTTCTTGCACAGAGCGGGGCTCCAAAAAGTGATTTTGTTCGATCATCGCGTTTTTCACATTGATTTTTTGAGTTTTCGACAAAAACTCGGTGCTATTTGAAATCAGCGGAAAATTTCCGATCAAATAGGGTATCGGAACATTGAAGAAAGAGAAAAAAAATTTTTTGTTATGTTTTGCCCATCTTTTCGAAAAACTAAAAATCTCGAAATTTCAAATGGTCATAACTTGGCTCCCGTTTCATCGATTTTGGGTTTTGACAAGCGTTTTGAAAACGTCTCGAGTAGACTTAGAGAATGCATTTTGGATCATCCCGATATCTCAATTATTGTAGCCGTGAGAGCAGGTTGAAAATCGGCGAAAAAAATGAGAAGGGGTATGTATGGAGAAATTCGCAAAAATCGATGGTCCGACTTTAAAAATCTGTAAAAAATCGAAAAATAATGATAGCACAATGATTCAAGCGCCATTTTAAAGGGTTTTCGATCACGAAAAGAATGAGCACAAAGTGGGGTTCCAACTCCATCGGGAAGCAACGTTACAGCGATTTTAGTGAAGTCACTTCTTTTTGGCCAAAATGCAAAAAAAATTTTAATTTTTAAATTTCTTTTTAGGACGCTATATCGATGTATTTTGACTCGCTGATCACTAATTCAGTAGCCATTTCTTTGAAAAACTCGAAATTTCATTGAATATCGTCCAAAAGGTGATTTTTTTCGTTTTTTCCCTTTTTCACATTGATACTTTGAGATTTCGACTAAAACTCGGTGTTATTCGTAATCAGCGGAAAATTTCCGATCAAATAGGGTATCGGAACATTGAAGAAAGAGAAAAAAAATTTTTTGTTATGTTTTGCCCATCTTTTCGAAAAACTAAAAATCTCGAAATTTCAAATGGTCATAACTTGGCTCCCGTTTCATCGATTTTGGGTTTTGACAAGCGTTTTGAAAACGTCTCGAGTAGACTTAGAAAATGCATTTTGGATCATCCCGATATCTCAATTATTGTAGCCGTGAGAGCAGGTTGAAAATCGGCGAAAAAAATGAGAAGGGGTATGTATGGAGAAATTCTCAAAAATCGATGGTCCGACTTTAAAAATCTGTAAAAAATCGAAAAATAATGATAGCACAATGATTCAAGCGCCATTTTAAAGGGTTTTCGATCACGAAAAGAATGAGCACAGAGTGGGGTTCCAACTCCATTGGGAAGCAACGTTACACCGATTTTACTAAAGTCACTTCTTTTTGGCCAAAATGCAAAAAAATTTTTTATTTTTAAATTTTCTCTTAGGACGCTATATCGATGTATTTTGACTCGCTGATTACTAATTCAGTAGCCATTTCTTTGAAAAACTCGAAATTTCATTGAATATCGTCCAAAAAATGATTTTTTTCGTTTTTTGCCTTTTTCACATTGATATTTTGAGATTTCGACTAAAACTCGGTGTTATTCGTAATCAGCGGAAAATTTCCGATCAAATAGGGTATCGGAACATTGAAGAAAGAGAAAAAAAATTTTTTGTTATGTTTTGCCCATCTTTTCGAAAAACTAAAAATCTCGAAATTTCAAATGGTCATAACTTGGCTCCCGTTTCATCGATTTTGGGTTTTGACAAGCGTTTTGAAAACGTCTCGAGTAGACTTAGAAAATGCATTTTGGATCATCCCGATATCTCAATTATTGTAGCCGTGAGAGCAGGTTGAAAATCGGCGAAAAAAATGAGAAGGGGTATGTATGGAGAAATTCTCAAAAATCGATGGTCCGACTTTAAAAATCTGTGAAAAATCGAAAAATAATGATAGCACAATGATTCAAGCGCCATTTTAAAGGGTTTTCGATCACGAAAAGAATGAGCACAGAGTGGGGTTCCAAATCCATCGGGAAGCAACGTTACAGCAATTTAATTGAAGCCACTTCTGTTTGGCCGAAAGGCAAAAAAATTTTGAATGTTTGAATTTTCTTTTAGGGCGCTATATCGATGTATTTAAACTCGAAACTTCGTTGAAAATCGTCCAAAAAAAGTTTTTTTCTCTCGTTTTTCCCCTTTTTCACATTGATATTTTGAGATTTCGACTAAAACTCGGTGCTATTCGTAATCAGCGATACTACTTAAGGGCCACCGTTTCTAGCGCTTTTTTCTCTAGATATTAAAAAGTTTCTGAACCACTGCTAAGAAATTTTATAATGGGACGATATTCGTGTTCGGATAAACTTACGATTACGATCGGACCTATGGTTCGATTTTCGTGTTTATCTCAACACGAAAGTCGTACCATCATTAAATTTCTTGGCAGTGGGTCCGCCCCCTTAAGTATTCGTGCTAATTGAGAAAAAAAAAAAAAGGATTTAATCATTAATTTTAGCTTAATGAGAAGAGTTCGTATTGGCAAACACATTTGGAATGACAAGGGGATAACTGGAATGTAAAAACCTAAATAGGGGTAGCTTACTCCCTTAAAACTGTTTTATTGCACAAATAGAAAAATAAGTGAACTTTAATTTTATTTCCGCTATAAAACAACATAATTTTCATTCCAATCGATTCGCAAGTTTTCAATGTAGGCTGCAAGAAGTAGATATTCAAGGGTGTTTCGACCCTACAAAATATATATTTTTTTTCATTATCGGGTGGGTTCTTCCTTGCTCGTATGTGAAACTGCAAAACCGACCCTTGACGTGTGCAACTTTAGGGGGGGGTGGTTTCACCCCTTGAAACCGTTTTTCCGCCGATAAAAAAAAAATGTGTCGCTTAGTTTTTAATGCTCTATAACATACATGAGTTTCAACAAAATCGGAGGGGGCCACCTCGGGTACTTTCCTTGTAAGTCACCTCTCGAGTGCAAAGGGATAATAATCTCTCCAACGAGATTAAAATCATTGCGATCGGTCGAAAACTGCGCTCGTGCGAAACGAAAATGTGCGCGCGGTAAATAATTACTCTAACTGGGTATTAAATACCCAGAAAAAGTTAGATCAGCAACTACCCGGCGAAGGGGGAGGTGTCGAATGGAAATCGACCGAAAACTAAACATTCCACTTGATCCGCTCAACAGTGTTTTTCCGAACGTACATAGCCACTCAGGGCGAATTATTTGCAAATATGTTTGCCAAATTATGGCGAACTCTCGAAGTTAAATATTTCTCAATTTTTTCGTCGAACAATAATCCATATTTGTTTGTTCTTGAATCCCAGCTGGTTGCTCGGCATCGGTTTCTTCTTCTAAAATAGCTTTTCAGCCCGCATATCTCTCACCCTGAAAGTCGTTTTACCCCTTGGATTCTCTCCCCTCCACGCGACGAACGCGACGAACAGAAGCCGTTCGGTTTTCGGAAAAGTAGTTGACGGGAAACCAAATAAGTATGGCGGCCGGAGACGAGAAGCGGGGAGACTACAAATTTCTAGACTGGAGTAAAAAAAAACGAACGGGTACAGAGATAGGTGGGAGAGGGGGTTGTAGAGGAACGACAAGCCGCGAGGATGGAGGAGAAGAACTCGAGGCACCAAGTTCTAGAGTGCCAAAATACGGTGACGCGGTCTCTCTCTACCCCACACCAGGTGAGAGAAGGGAGAAACGTTGCGGGGCAAAGCGGGAGAAGACGAGGCGGGAGAGGGTGGGTGGTAAGAGTGGCGTGCGCGAAGGAAGTGCGCGCAGGAACGGTGCTGGTACTGATTGTGCCGCGACTGCTGGTTCGTGTACCCGGCGATCAAAAGCTAGGGGCTGAGAGTTAGAAGAAGAGCGACGTGTAGGTAGAAAAAAAAACGACAGAAACTGTGGATAGAGAGAGAGAGAGAGAGAGAGAGAGAGAGAGAGAGAGAGAGAGAGAGAGAGAGAGAGAGAGAGAGCGAGCGTGGGGACCAACAGGAGGCGTTAGGAGTCTCTTCGAAAGCGGGCAACGACCTTCGGGTAATTCTTGTCCTCTTTTTTTTTTTTTCAGTAAACGGGATTCGGCAAGATGCATCTACGAAACCGCGGTGACTTCGTTTCAAATGCCCGTTGCCTCGCTGGAATAATTTTTCTCGCGTTGTTCGTTGCTACGTCCCAGGGGCTTTCGCGATTTAGCTGCGCGCGTCGACTCGGAGGTAAAAAGACGAATAAGATCGACGCGCGGCGCCTCAGAGGTCGCGGGGGAAAGGCATAGGGTTTTACGATTTATGAGAAAATAATAAACTCGTGGTTTTTTCCCGGTTAACGATTAAAACCGATATATCGGTGTAATTAGTCGGTTGGCTTTTATTTCGACGAATAATTGTGTACAAATTCATTCGACATAACGTACGGTGTCTAACGTTATGGGAAGCGTGGAAAACCTGGAAATATCATGAATTTTGGTTGAACCCGAACAAATCCTATTGAAATCTGAACCTGAATATACTTGGAGTCATGTCCTCGAACGGAGAGAGAGACGAAGGACCGACATTGTTAACCAATCGCTGACGAGACTAAAAGAATGTGCCTCGTAATGGGTGAGCAATGATGCCGAAGTTTGCGTCGTTGGAACGCAAAGAAAACAATTTTTATTTTCATATTTTTATTTTCATATTTTTATTTTCACTATTGGAATACCGACGATATTCGAACGACTTTGACCCTCCGGAAGCCACTCTCCGCGCGAGGGAGAATCCAAACGAACCCCACCCTTACGACGGGCTCAACCCAAACAAAGCCATCTTTTGAAAGATTGAAAAAATTGTTTTTTTTAACCCCGTCGTAATTGTTTACAGCCGCACGCGCAAAATTCCTGAGATCGGCGGTTTCTCATTTTTGCAACCCCCACGCATATTCTCGTTTCGCACGGACGCAACCATCGACCGACCGCAATGATTTTAGTCTCGTTGGAGAGATTATTAACCCTTTGCAATCGAGAGGTGACTCTTAGTCAAGGTAATCGGTGACTGAGAGTCACCTCTCGAGCGTAAACGGTTCAATTTCCTCGAATGTACTTGATTGAATTTTTTAAATTCGCAACTTTTCAAAAAAATTCAGGAAAAAAAAGTTAAAATTCCACTCTGTTCGCTCGGTACTGTACGCGCACAGTGCCGAGCAAACGAAGTGGAACATGAAATTTTTTACTCAATTTTTTTGGCCCTTCCTCCTCCCCCGCATAGTTGCGGATATAATTTTTCTGGGTACGCGATAGCCTTTCGTCAGCTATAATTATCCCCGCGCGCGCAATATCATGAGATCGGTGGTTTCTCATTCTCGCAACCCCCCGCACAATTTATTAAGATCATTGAATTCCGTCGAATGTTCTTTTTTAAATTTTTCAACTCGCAAAGTTTTCTAAAAAACTCGAGGAAAAAACAAACAATTCCACTTGACTTGCTCGGTACTAAGTTTTGGTAATGTGTGCAAGCTTTATATCATTGGTCGATCCGCAGAAGTGTGAAACAACATGTTCGTTCGTATATATTGCCAACACCCGTTCGACCACTACACAGTGCCGTCGATATCGTAAGAGGCGTTCACTTACCCTTCCAGTAAACTTGATAAATATTTCAGCGGTGTAGCTCGTCCATAAAAAATGATTACGGAAAAAGTCTCGAAAAAGCCAAAGCTACGTTTCTCTTCTTTCTATTCCTCCGTGGTTCACCTCTTTTTCTACCGAGCCGAGCGTCCCTCGTTTCGATCCTCGAGGATGCGCGTCGAGGGTGAGCGTGATAGGGTGCGGGAGCCCCCCCTGCCGAGGGCTTTTCTCATACCCGGGCGTGAGAAGGAAAGAGCGACGGGGAGAACGAGGACAAAAATATGAAAGTGGGATCCGACGAATGTGATTCTGGAAGCGGGAAGAAAGAACGAACAAAACGACATGGAAGATGATTGGAGAGAGAGAGAGAGAGGGAGAGAGAGAGAGAGAGAGGGATGGATGGATGAAACGGCGCCCAAGGACGGGTCTGTGAAAAAAAAAGGGCGACGAGACGAAGGAAGGAGAAAGAAAGTGAGAAGGCAAAAGTGAGACGGAGATGGGTAAGCGGGGTGGTATTGATCCTGAGAAAATCCCCCTTTCCCCGATCCTCACCGCGCCCTTCCGCGCCCCCTACCTCCCGCCTCCTCCAACGAACCCCTAAAGTTTCGTTCGTTGCTCCCTTCTCTCGTCTCTCTCGTCTCTCTCGTCTCTCTCGTCTCTCTCGTCTCTCTCGTCTCTCTCGTCTCTCTCGTCTCTCTCGTCTCTCTCGTCTCTCTCGTCTCTCTCGTCTCTCTCGTCTCTCTCGTCTCTCTCGTCTCTCTCGTCTCTCTCTCTCCGACCGATCGCGTTCCCTCTCACGGTTCCTCGTCTTCTCGTGGCTTCTCCTCTTCGTTCGTTCGCCCCTTCCCGCATTTTAATTCCCACCAGCGTCTTTCGGAGTTCCACCGGCGCCTCGGATCACACCGGTTACCCCTGACTATCGCGAATATCGCGAAGAGCGCCACGAGTCAGTCTTAGAAACCACCAACTTGGCGTCACAATGCGTGTACCTCGCGTAGCCTTGCCCTTGAATTCGCGTACGTTCTTTCTTGTACTTCTCGTTTTCCATCGGATACACGCCGTACTTCGATATCGGCATTCGAATTGGGTAATTTACAAAAACTGAGTACCGAATACGGGCCGCGGAAAGAAACGATAAGCGTATGTTTTGGAAGGTCCGGGTGAAATATCGGAACGACCACTATTTGGAACGTGCAGATATTTTGAAATTAAACACTCGGTAATACGGAGTAACGAGGATGGTGTTGTTCGGAAATTTGATTTTTCAACGGATGACAAAGTCGAATAACTGTTGTTAAGAAACGTTGTTAATTCGAAGGCACGTTTAATCGAGAATACGCGCTCGCACAGTCTGTGCACTCTGAAAGTAGATAATATAAATTTCAACGCTGTAGAACGTTGATATTTTCGAAATAAAAAATAGTTTGCGTAGTTTTTATTTGTAACAGCCAATGTACCGAAAAGAAATATCGCTGAGCGTACAAATTTCGAATGTAAGGAACTCGGATACGAAAATAATCGATGGATCGAAGTATCGAACATGAAAATAGGGAACATGGAAATAACGAGGATCGGAATAAGGAACATGAAAGTAAGGACCGTAAAAGAACGCGAATCCGCAAATACGGACACGCTGGATGAACTTGTTCGGGCCCAGAAATTGGCTCTGCGAGTCCCTAATTTACAGACGCTTTTCCGTAACTGGTCGTACAAGAAATTCGCGATTTACCCGTCACCCCCCGAGAATCCTCGTTCGAGAAACAGACGCGTTCCCGTCTCGGCGGGAAATACACTCGTCCCGGAGACTCCATCGAGTAAACGGAGTTGAAAGAGAGAAAGAGAGAAAGAGATTCCGGGCCGCGACTCTATCCGCGCGTGTTTGCCGGCGAAGAGTCGAGACGACGAGACGACAACGCCGTGTTCGTGGCGCAACAAACGCGCGCGGTGAAGGACAGTTACGCTTCGGTCTCGACTCTCGAGGCCCCTCGGAGAGGCGAGCAACTTTTGCCGCGTTGGTAGACACAATGACCGAGTACGCGAGTCGCTGACTCTCACACGTACTATAGTCAAATTGCGTCAACTTGGCAGGGGCGAAGAGAGAGGGGGAAGAGAGAGAGAGTGAGAGCGGCTGGAGAGGAAAAAGAGAGGATGACGCGATACCCAAGCTCCGGGAGTGACGAGAGGCGGAGAATCGTGTTGGCTATGAACTCTCAATGACGATGAGAAACCGACCGACGGTCCCCGAAGGACTTAGTAAATCTTCTCTTCTCCTTTCAACCCCGGTCAAGTGGCCGCACGGTTTTAATTCCCGGACCGTAGGAAGCGAAGAAAGACGGACGGTTGTCTACGCGGAGTTGCCGCGTAGACAAACGTTCCGGGACACGGAGATTGATTGATCGAGGACACTCGCCGTCCGGTGAGTTACGAAGGTGACACAAAGAAACTCTCGTTGACGAACGGGGAAGACCTCTTGGTCCTCGAGAGTAAACCGCCGAAGATCCCGTGGTGGATGCGTCGTTGATGCCACCCCTCAATTTAATCAATTTAATCGGAACTCTAGCAAATAGAATTGGACGAGTCGATTCGAGATAAATCTCAATTTCATCGTTGCGCAATATATTTTGGTACGACGCTCCGATAATTTGAAAATTCATGGATGATGTTTTCGGATATTTAATTTGTCGACACCCTCGAGTGATCAGTTTTCGGGAGTCGCGGAGATATAGTTTTGTTTGGATGATTTAACACGAGTAACGGTGTCCCGAGCGTCACCGCGGTTACACAGCTATTTTTGTTACGTCGATCTCGATTCGAGCATTCCTTCCGACGGAATTGAACGAACCGCGACAAATTTCGAGGCCTCGACGCCAACACCCGCGGGGTCCGATGACTCGGTGGGAATGATCGTTTCATCGACGACGTTCGCATCGAGCATTCGAAGAAACCGCACCGTCGGTTCAAAAAGTTTCCGCGCAAATCGCTTTCGTGGACCAACTCGCGGCTGGACTCTCTTTTTACCGGGATCCTTTTCCGGGATCCATAGGTCGGATCGCGCGACTCGGGGTACGCGCACGACCGAGCACGACGTCGACGGCCAATCGTAATAACGAATTAGCCAGGCTTCGGAAATAAATCGTATTTCGCGATATTTCGTAAAGCGTCTGTTTTCATGGGTGGAAGACGATTTTCCAGATGGGCTCTGTCGTCGCCATTTTCTATTAACGCGATAATGAAATTTTTTTTTCGTACTTCTCGTACTCTACAGTGGCGTTGCCCCTTAACATTATCCGCAAAAACCTAAATTTAATTCGCTCTCCCTGCTCGAGTTCCGAACCCATACGGACGTTTCATTGTCTCTTAATAAATGTTACCGATAGTTAATACCGTTACGGCATATAGTAACGGAGTAAATTGATGAACCATTCGTTTATTTCGTAAATATCAACTTTCTACATCGTTCAAAGTACAGAATGTCCGAAAAAAATTGAAAAAACCTCTCGTCAGGCTATAGAGAAAATAATTATCAAGATAAAAAAAAAAAAAGTCGAGTTAAAAAATATAAATAATTGACTGAGCTATCGCGCCGTCTACAAACATAGTTTCGAGATAAACGAGTTTCGGGTAGGTACGTGAACTCCGATGTCACATTTATTACTCCGTAGCGGAGTGGAATATCCTTAAAGTTTTTTTTTTCCATTCTTAAAAGTATAAAGAATTAAAATCTGTAACAAAAATCGATTTTTCTTTTAATTTCAGGGGTACGCGAGCCCTTTCGAGAGGTGACTCCTGGTCGTTCCAAACGGTCACTGAGAGTCACCTCTCGAGTGCAAAGGGATAATAACCTTTCGCCGATACGATTATTGGACTTGGTAATCCGTGAAAAAAAGTTAATTTTCGAATAACTTAATCCTCGTGATTTCTGTATTATGAATTTTTTTATTTAAAAAATCATGCCGAAATTTGCATCGTTGAAAATGTTTGAAAATTTTCAGTTTTGCCCGTGTTTTTGTTGCTCATTGACCGTGTTTTTCCGGGCCCTAACGGTGACCCGGAAAAACATTTGAATTATTTTTAATTTTAATTTCGCCTATAGCCTTACGGGGAGAGTGAAAGATTGAAAAAAAGGACGATTCTGTTCGATCCTCCAGCCTCTCACAAGGCTGGGTTTCTCCGTTAGCCGAACTGTATTACGAACGTTATCTTAATTTTACCACTCCGGATATCGTTGCCCCGTGTACGATCGAGAAAGAAAAATGGCATTGCGCGTCGTAACGACGAACCGCGAGCGAGCCTGTGGCGCGTTACGCGCGCAAAGGTACTCGGCGCCAAGAATCTACTCGAGTTTCTTCGATTTGTCTCTACGCGTAGCGTGTTTAAAATTTCTTTTCCTTTATTTTTCAGAGCCAACGGTTCGAGGAAAGATGACGAACAATCGCCCGGATTAATACACTCCGGATAATGTCAAGACAAAACCGAGAGAGAAAAAAGCAAGAGATTCGGTGGATCGACGTCGACGAATCGATGCGAGCGAGAGGAACGGGACGAGGATCGTGTCGTACGCGAAGCGTTCGTTAAAGGAAAGGGCTTTTCTTTTCGATCGTCCCGTGGCTCTGATCCGTCGAAAAAATCTGTCGAGTCGCCAGCCCCCGTCGGTGCGTGTTTGTCGAATTGGCAAACGGTTTTCCGTACGCACGCGGATCAACTCGAGAATCGGTGTTGACGGCCGAGAGCCGTTATTTCGGCATCCGTGAAAATTTGACCGCGGGGCTCGGCGGTGACAACGAGAGACACGGTATCGAAGAGCGGAATACGCGTGGCGGAATATTTACGAGAAGGTTTTTTAAAACGAATAATAATAAAATTAAGAAAAGTAAAATAGCGAGTGAAAAACAGTGCGAGAGGCGTTGGGGAAGGGTGTGCTCGGTTCGAAGGCATGTGGTGCGAGTGACGCTCGGTGATTGAGAGGAACCGCGGCCGTTCGGGGGCCAGGAGTGAGCGGGCTGCCCGATAAGAATGGCCCCGTTCGGAATGGCGGTCGCGCCTCGACGCCACCGCTTCTTTTTCACCACCTGTGCTCCCGTCTTTGTTCCGCTGCTGATGTGCCTCGCGGGGACTCGCGCCGAACAAGGTACATTTTTACCGTCCAATTTCTAATCATTTCGTTTGTATTATTTTTTTCTATTTACGTGTACACGTAACAAACGAGTTTGAAGGGAGAAAATGGGCTTAAACATTCAAACGGTTTTTACGAACGATCGAAAAAAACATAGGTAATTTTTTCAAAATTCTTAACTCGTTTATCACATTGTTCTCGATGAAATTCGTTGCTATTCGTCAACAACCGTTCCAAGTTATTGGATGCGAATGTTTTAAAGTTTTTAAAAATTGAGAAAAAGCATAAAAATTAAAAGAACGGCGACTAACGATAGCGGGAAACGATAGCGGTTATATCGGTAGAAAAAAAATTAATTTTCTACACAGACGTCGGTTCAATGTGCGGAGAAGATTGTTATATTCTTGAGTGATCGTAATTGGGAAAAAGTGTTGTTTTGAGAAAAACAACACTTGAAACACTCGCGTTTAAAGTTCGGGCGTGGTATTACCGTTGGAAACCGTAACTCGCGTACCTCAAAAGTTAGCCGGGCTGTAAAATCGGGACTCGTCGAGGGGCAGCTTCTCCTTCGGCAACAATCGCGGAAAGTCGGTTCTTTCGCCGGCAACGTTTTTCTCCGCTTTCAACGATCGTCCGCGAACGGTCGTTGAAAGCGGAGTTTCACTCGCGCTAAAATCTTTCTCAAAAATACGAATTTTCGAAATTTTAAGGCTCCCCACTCTCCTTCATTTGGAAGACGTACACGTCGAGCCGAACGAGTAAGTTCAATTTGGTCTCCGTAACTTGCGTGTTTTCCACCATCAAAGCCCTTTTAGTAGCTCAATTTGCGTAACGATATTCTCCCGCGAACCAGGTCTAGTTTTCTCGGATCGTTCCCTTCCTCCCTTTGTCCTTGAACCCCACGCGGCCAAATCTTCCGCGGCCAAATCTTCACGCGACCCCCTTCCCAATACATATATATTCTCTTCTCCGCCGTTCGGTTAGTCTCGCTCGGCGGAAGCTTCTTTTCCCATTATCTACCCCGTCCGCCCGTTCGTCCCGTTTCTCGGAACGGAGTCTCGAAAATTTTTCGTACTTTTTGTACGCTCGGTACGATACCTTTTCGGATGACCAGTTTGATACGCAACCGAATCGGAGCGAATAATACGCACCGATGAAAACTTTCCGATCCAACCCAATTGACGATCGTCGTGCTTCGCGAGAGCAAGAAAGTGGAAGTGTTTGGGTAAGTTTCGGTAAGTTTCGGTAAGTTTCGGTAAGTTTCGGTAAGTTTCGGTAAGTTTCGGTAAGGGTAAGTTTCGGCCGAAGAAACGAACGAGAGACCGGTGACGGTGAAAAATACCCGCGTGAAAAAGGACTCCTCTGCTCTCAATTTCCTTTTGATATAACGCGCCGTTTTCTCAATTGCACCGGTCCGGTTCTTTCGTTTCTTTCGTTTCGTCGCTATCCTCGCTCTCGCTACGATACGCGCTACCACCGCTGTGCGGTAAGCGAGGCTCCTCTCTGGACGCGAGCAAGAGGACGCGGCAACGCCGCGGGAATGCCCGCGACCGGCATACCGGCATACCCGCATACCTGTAACCGCAACCTACCTACTCGGCGGCAGCGGCAGCGGCGAGAGACTCGGGCGCGCAAAGTCCAACGGCCTTACCCCTCCAACCCCCGGGCTTGCCGGCTCGTATCTCGCTCCCCGTAGTCACTTTGTCGTCTGAAAATTGAGGGAGGAAGGGCAGAGACGACGTTCGCCAAGTTCTCTCGGGATAGAGCGCGAACCGAGATGGAAAAATCGAGAGCGAAAGATTGATCGAGGTGAAACGGGGAGGATGGCGCGGCCGATATCCGCGCGAAATCCGAAAAAAATTCTTCTTCACGATTGTCAATGGAATTTTGGGTTTCTCAAAGAAATGGCTACCGAATTAGTAATCAGCGAGTCAAAATACATCGATACAGCGTCGCGAGAGATATTTTAAAAGTTGCTGTTTCAAAAGACCGTCGTGACATTTTTTGTCGTACATATTTTGTCGTACATACTTTGTCGTACATATTTTGTCTTTGATGCCGAGTCACGGAACCCTTTAATTCCTTCGACATTGGCGGTGGCACTCAACGATAGTGCCCGTTGTTATCCAGCCTCGACCTTGTCGCACAGACGACACGGCAAAACGGAAGGAAAAAAAACGTAACAACCGAAACTGAGATGGCCGAGGATCGGTCGGAAAGTGGAAGAACGAAATGCGAGCGAGGTCTCTCTCGTTTACTTAATATTAAAAAGGGGCGCCGCAGCCCCGTGCTTGTATCACCAATGAGACGCGCAATGGAAAAGAACAAAGCGTCGACGAGGATGAAGCGTTACGGTACAGGTATAACGTGCGTTAATCCGTCGCGCCTCGTCGTCAACCGAGATGGAACGAGACTACGCAAAAATATGAATTTCTCTGTGTACATTAATATATGCAGCGAGACGCGCTTTCATAGCTCGATATACGGAAGGCAGGAACGCGGGGATGAGAGTAGCGCGCTTGGTTAGCGTCGAGGAGGAAAGAGGCGTCGGAAGAAGTACGGGGATTTGCTACCCCGTCGTTACACCCGCGCGGGACGGTGAAAGGGGCACATTTGCGGATTCGCTGGTGGGATAAACTTGACCGATCACCGAAGAAGAAGCGAAAAGGTAAAAGAGGCTGTTGAAATTTTTCCTTGGAATTTTCCGTGAAAGATCCCCCAAGCGTTTCGGTAAAGCACGAGCGATACTAAAAATAAAAATAAAAAATTGAACTTGTTTTCGTTTCGTTCCAACGATGCAAACTTCGGCATCGTTCGTTCTTCGCTTCGTTACCCCTTCGATGGCATCGCGTACATCGATTTACTCTTGTTCGTCGATTACCACTTTGTACCGACGGTCGGTAAACCTATTTTCCTCGACGCTACCGCGCGTCTCTCGATACCCAAGACACCGGTCTTGGGTATCGGTCCCGAGGGCGGAAAATAAATAAATATTTTCATGTCTCGGCTCCGTGCCAACCGGGTGATCGATACATCTCGCTCCCGTTCGTTCATCGCGTTTATATTCCCCGGTACATCCGCACCACCTCGTTGTCACGAACGCCAACGCCGTTGACGCCCACTCGCGCGCGAGTCCGGTTAACTCCCCGGAGTCCGGAGTCGTCCCGTATTCAAAGGTGCCGAGAGCAACGAGACGGCAATGGAAAAAAGGGACGTGCGACGAACGCGGCTAGTAATCCCCGAACGGTTGACGAGAGATACGGGACGGAAGACTTTTTGAACGAACGATCGAAATTCAGATACATTCGCGGAGAAGCCACGAGCGAGGATCCGAGAAACAACACCGCAATAAAACGGATCGATGCTGCGGGATGATATACCGAGGGGGGGGGAGTGTTTATTCCGCGCTGCAAGGATAGAACTCTTCGGAGAAACTTTGCTACGCTGTAGGAAAATCGGTTGATTAACGGTATTATTGAAAATGATAAAATGGAAAGAAAATGGAGGATACAACACATTTTTTGGACACCCGAAGTGCGACCCTCTATCCACTTTTCGTACGGTCGCGAGCGCCAGTTATTTACAACGTCATTTGTTTCACCGTTTCCCCGTCATCTTTTTCGGATTTCCTACCGCTTGCCAACGGCAAGAGTGTCGCGGAGTAAAAATCATTGAGATCGGGGGACAGCCCGTTTCTGGAAAGAAACGGATCCGCGGAGTACCACTCCTACGGCCTACTCGAAACAACCGGCGCTCGCTCGCACTTTTTTTTTTCTCAACACCCGACTCGTTGGAACTCGTTCGCTCAATGATCGCGAGGAGAGGATCGTGCCCTCTGACCTCATCCATCTCCTTCGTGTTCCATTCCATCCCTGACCCTTCCCATTGGACCATATTGTTTAAACAATTGATTTAACGCGCGAGCATAATAACGCTATGTAAATGATAATTCCTTCCACGAACATGCGCGGCCCTGCCGTGTCCGACGGCGTGGGCCGAACCACGTTCGGAACTCGCCTCCCCCGCCGGCCCGTTTCTCAGCCGCGAGGTTCCGGACTCCCGCTTGGTTTATACCTCTTCCGACGAGTCCCAACCAAACAAGGGGGGGGGCCCTATAGCGCGCCCGTAGAAACCCCACAGAGATGACCCATAGTTCGGGGTTAAGTTCTCCGAGCACCTCATACTTTTTATCGATCCCGGGAAGCTCTCATTCTCATTCTCACTCTCATTCTCACTCTCATTCTCACTCTCATTCTCACTCTCACTCTCGCTCTCACTCTCGCTCTCACCCGTGGTTCATCGAGGGGTGTGCAGACTCGTATCCTTTTCGGCTATCGCGTAATTTCTCGCGTTGGTATCGCGGTATATCTTTCCGTCTTTCGTTTATCTCCGTTACGGATACGTCATTGTCGCGATCGCGACGCGGGTCAAGGTCGTCACGGCGAGGCCCGATTCGTCCGTTACGACGGACGACGCTTCCGTTTCTTTCGCATTTCGAATCCCTCTCGGTTTCTTTATACACATGTAAATATCATGGAATTTCGTCAATCAGCTTGAATTTTTTTTCTTCTCGGTCTTTTTCCCTCGTCATCCCTTTGTAAATATTTAATATTGGTATCAACGTACGCGTTTCCCGCGATTTTATGCCACCAAGTTTATGAAAGTGGTAAATAAGGACTGGCTGAGAAATAAAGACCGAATTGGGGGAATGATGTCGCGCGAATTGACTCGATCGATGCTCCTCCGATGTTTCGAGGATACTCCCGTGCGTCCGGCGCGTATCAGAAAGGTTGGCTCGATTCGACGAACGATCGGGAGTTTTAACACGGGGTAGAGGTCATTTCGTAGCGGAGGGCGAATGACATTCAACACCGGTGGATACTTTGTTCGGGCCTGCCCCCGAGATATTCGTTTACGACTCTTTGCGTCTGATCGAGCCGGGTCTCCGGGAACCGGAAAAAAAAGACACGAACGACCGAAGAGGAAAAAAAAGGATGTTTCACGGTGTGTATCGGGACGGTTCGGAGCCTCCATAGGTGTCGTCCATGGCCCCGAGGTAAACCCCGTACTCTCTCCCCGCGTCATATATAACCACGAGCACTCGCGACCGTTCTCGACCAAGTCCTTTCGCGGTCGACACTCTCTTCTCGTGCCCCTCTCTTCCTACGTACAACCTGTATGACTTTTCCTCTTTATCTTACTCATTCCGAGAAGCATCTTGTTCATTCTCGACGTTAAAACCGAGCTCCCCCTCCGGTATAATCCTCGTACCACGGAAGACAAAAGGTCGAGAACGGTGCTCGTAATTAACGGCGTGCCAGATTATTTTCCGACTATACGCTTCGCAATAGCCATATTTTCGTGCGTAGCTACGCGGAGAATGAAACAAGCTACGAAATGTCTCGTAGGTGTGACAAACTTGTTTTTTTTTTCTTATTTATTATTATTATTATTATTATTATTATTTATTTATTATTATTTATTTATTATTATTAATTATTATTATTATTATTATTATTATTATTATTATTATTATTTATTTATTATTATTATTATTATTATTATTATTATTTATTATTATTATTATTATTATTATTATTATTATTATTATTATTATTATTATTATTATTATTATTTTGTTAACCACGATGTTCGGTGGCCGCGTGGTCTTTTCGGTTGTTACACGAACCGGATATCGGACGTTTGAGAAAAAGAGAATTCGAGATTACGATTCTTTGCTCAACGATACGTCGGGTTCGGCCCTTCCTTTCGCGCGAGGTACCAAAAACAATTGCTCGTATCGCTTTAGGAATTTTTCACCGGTTCCGAAGATATCGAATTCACCGATGTATCGACTACGTAACGCGCCGACGATCCGTATATCGCGAAAAAGAGCGCGAAACAAAGATTCAACCGAACAAGGACGAACGGCGCTAAGGTGTCTCCTTACCAAAAGACGACGGTCGCTCTCTCGTTGAACGGACGAACGGATGAACGTACAACGGGAAACCGTAAATTCCGGACAAACGGGACGACGCGTAGAGCGTATCGGTTAGAATCTCGGATGGGCAACGCGTAGGTACGGTAAGAATCCCGTTAGAACCTTTGATGTGTCGCACATCGGAACGTTGCTCTCGACGATCTTCGTAAAGAATGACGAAAGATGAGAGAAAAAAAATATGGTAAAAAGAAAGATGGGCGACAAACGGGCGGGACCGAGCAACATTTAATACGGTTAAATAAAATCGTGAATATACAGGATCTCGCTAAGAGGCAGGGTCCTAAGGAACGTAGGTGGTCCGACGCGTCGCGTCTTACGGCAGCGAGGTAAGTGTGCCGGAGGATTCAACGAACGAGCCATCGGATTCAACGAACGAGCCATCGGATTCAACGAACGAGCCATCGGATGCGTGGTATACGCGAAGCGAGACCCACCGTGGTTGCACGCGGAGGGACCCGCGACCGGTAAGTACGCGTGCGCTTTGCTCATTGACGAGCGTGCGCGCCTTCTCGTTTCACCGCGACACTCACCGGTTCTTCTTCTCCTCCTTGATCGGATCGTGGCCTCGACCGTCGCGTATAAGCAGCCCTATCTCTCTCTTTTTGGGACCTATATACCTGGCAGATTGGATAAACGGAGGAGTTTATGGAGTGGTGAGGGGGGCGGAAAGAAATGTCGCGCTTTTCAGTGTATTTCTCTTTCTTTCGCGCTCTTCCCTCTTCGACTCGCGACACAACGAGCGAGCGCGCTCCGCTCCCCGACTCGCCCGTTACTTTCGTGATTTACAATTAAAGTCGCGCTCTCGATCGCGCCGACCCTCGTAGCCACGATATCACCGAGCAAAGTCCCGTGGTATAAATATATGGTATAAAAAATCCACGAGAAGGAGGAAACCTTTTTCGATATTGCCGTCTCTCCCGCCGTTGATGGCGAATCCTCGTAGAAATTTTTTTTTTTTTCTACGACTAGAATCGGTGCGCGCGGTACTTTTTAGGTCAAGTTCGTCGTCGAGGATCGAAACTATAGACGTACGACCGAACCCCGAGCACCACATTGACCGTCCCGTATCCGGTGACGCGTCGTTTTCAATCCCGGAAGAAATATCATGGAATTCCGTCGATCGGCTTGGATTTTTTTTTCAATCCTTTCCTCGTCATCCCGCTCGTTTCGTGCGATTTTGACCCACCAAATTTTCAGATTAGCTAACGAGACCGGAAGAACTCTAGCCTCGTAACGTTCCCGGTGCAGGGAACTTTTGTCCAAGGAAAAGAAACCGATCGGAGAGGCGGACGAGTCGATGGACGAACGAACGACGTTACGCGCGAGGTACGCGCGAGGTGCGCGCGAGGAGCTAGAGGCAAAAATGACAAAGATAACGAACGAAACTTGACGAAATACGTACGGTAAGAAACGTGTACTATCCGAATTTTTCATCCTATTCGTAACCTCGAACCGAGTCGGTGGGGTTCCCCGAGTGTTTGTTTCAACTCGCGAGGACCCACCGATTCTCTCGTTTCCTCAACGCGATGGTCAAAAGTTATCCCCGCTTTTAGTTACACGCTCGTCGGAGGTCTTTCCGTCTTTGTCGAACGGGACGAGTCGAAAACCCGTACCGTAGGATCGACCCGCGATCCTACCCCGTACAAACAAAACAGAAATGCCTCCGGAGGACACGCGGAAAGGTACGAAGGACGAAGTGGAAGCGCGAGCCGGGTCGAACGCGATCCGACCGAGAGCCGGGCGAGTGAGTTAAGGCCAGACCCGGTACGCGGACACCGTACATACCGGCCACACCCTGGGACACGCTTCGAATTTAAATTTTAAATTCGGTGCTTCTCTCGCCGGGACGTCGCTATCCCCCGACCGGGAAATCCCGTAGGTGGATGGATCAGCCGAAACTCACCCGTAGCAGAGGCGGGGAATCGCTGGACCGAGAGAGATAGAGAGACGTTCGGACCCGAACGGTCCGGACCAACGGGCACGTTCAACGCGGGCTAACTACCCGGTCGTCGCGACTACGCAAAGATCGACTCGTAAAGGGAGGCGTTACGAATAAGACCAAAAGCGTTATTCCGTTTATTCTCGTTCCGTTGTCTCTTCGGAGTTCCCGATCAGCCGTCATTTTCCCCTTGCCGATTCGAGTTGACGCCGAGTAATCTTCGACGCGTTCATCATTTTCTCGAGATCTCAAACTCACTTTGATAATCTTCATTTTTTTTTTCCCTTCGGAATTTTATTTTTACAATTTTCAATTTTATCGTATTTACTCGAGATCTATTATCGTACGAATTTTCAATTCGTCCCTCGTTGTCTCGAGATCTCTGCGCGGTACCTCAATTTAGTTAGCGGTACCACATCGAAAAAAATGAATTTGCAAAACACTCAAATTAGGTGCTTTTTTTAGGTTGTGTTGAAAATTTAAGTGCTCTTTATGTTTCCAGAGAAAATGAAAAAATAAGATGCGCTGCTAGAAAGATATCGAGCAACATCTCCTGGACCGCTCGCAAGCGGTCCAGGAGAAAAAATGAGCACACAATATTTAAGTGCTTTTTAGGTGCTTTTGGAATATGCATTGAACGATCAAATTCAACTACCCCTTCCGCCAAGCTTTTTTTCGCGGAAAGGGTACTTGAATTTAATCGTTCAATGCATATTCCGAAAGCACCTAAAAAGCACCTAATTCTGTAGGGCATTAGATATTTTCTGGAAATTTCTTTAGCCCAGTCACCGCTAACTTCGTATGTAGCTTACCGAGGGGATGCTTTTTTGGCGGAAGCGGTAGTTGAATTTAACCGTTCACTGCATTTTCCGAAAGCACCTAAAAAGCACCTAAAAAGCACCTAATTATGTAGGGCATTAAATATTTTTTGGAAATTCCTTTAGCCCAGTCACCGCTAGCTACATATGTAGCTTACGGAGGGGGTGCTTTTTTGGTGGAAGGGGTAGTTGAATTTGATCGTTCAATGCATATTCCATCAAGCACCTAAAAAGCACTTAAATATTGTGTGCTCATTTTTTCTCCCGGACCGCTTGCGAGCGGTCCAGGAGATGTTGCTCGATATCTTTCTAGCAGCGCATCTTATTTTTTCATTTTCTCTGGAAACATAAAGAGCACTTAAATTTTCAACACAACCTAAAAAAAGCACCTAATTTGAGTGTTTTGCAAATTCATTTTTTCCGATGTGGTACCGCTAACTAAATTGAGGTCTGCGCGGTCTTTTTCGTGAATTTTTTTCCAACGAACCGCAATGAAAACGCAACATCTTTGAATTTTTTACGATATATCCGTTAACATCCGTACGGTGTACGTATCTTCGGGCATTGTTGAGTTATTCCAAGCGGTGCGTGGAAATACCGATGTAACGTCGTTAAGATGAAGCGGCCGACGACGTCTCCGGATGCTAATCGTACGTGAGAACGAAGCTCGAACGAGAGCCGGTGTACACGGTGGAGCGGAAAATCTCGGTGATATTGGGTAATCGCGCGATACCCAATAATACGTGCTTTAATAACAAAAAGAATATAAATTAAATCTAAATTGTTATTTCTATTTTTTCGGATTACGACGGTTTTCATTTAATAGCTCGAACGAAATGATTTTGAACAGCGCAACGAAAAAAGGGTAACTGGAGTTTGAGATGACTACGGGAAACGAAGACGGCGAACGCTGACCGTAGCGCGCGTACGTAACCGCTGTTACACGCCGTACGGACGACTTTCACTTCGAGGCACGGGTACCAATCCCGTCTCGAACCCATAATTCCCGTAACCCATAATTCCTGAATATATTATAGAAAGTAGCGGGGCGATTTCTCGGCTATCCGATAGACACGGAGACGAACGATAGGCGCGTAGGCTCCGGAGTCCTTGGGATTATTTCTATCTTTCCGCTTTAATCTTTTCGCTTTAATCGCGTACTCGATGTCCCGGCCAACTTGGAAGAACTTTCCATGCCCCGCGAGTACAAAATTATCATCCGAAAGCATCGTTGGAACGCAACGAAAAGAATTTTTCTTTTCATTTAAATTTTCGCAACGGCGAGCCCGATAAAAATTATTTCTCGTCCCTTACTTACCACTTTTACGAGACGCACACTCGGCTCTATTTTGGCTCAGCCGCGAAAAGAAGAAAAATCCAAGCCGATGGACGGAATTTCATGATGTGTATTTTTACGGGTCCAACCAAAACGGACGATGTTACGGGGTTTTCCAGGATTTCCAGAGGAACGATAACGCTCGAAACGGTTAAACGTTCGAAACGTATCGGACCGTTCGTTTGAATTTTTATACCGGATCTCACCGGGTAGAGCGAACGGAAGGTCGCGTAACGCGGGACCGGTCAACGGGAAATTCATAATAATTCATAAAAATTCATAAAAATTCATAAAAATTCATAAAAATTCCTAGAAATTCATAAAAATTCATAAAAATTCATAAAAATTCATAAAAATTCATAAAAATTCATAAAAATTTATAAAAATTCATAAAAATTCATAAAAATTCATAAAAATTCATAAAAATTCGTCGCTCGAGGAATTCGCGGGAGGCTGGCGAGAGCGCATCGTCGTGACTCGTTTCCGATGATGTTTTCCGAGCGTCGGCACCGTGCAGGCGCTGACGCGTATACGCGAACGGTATTACAGTCTCGGCAACGTCACCCTTCCCTCGGTCCCCTCTCACCGACTCCGCCTCGTAACGGTGCGAGCCGCCGGCTTTCGGGGGTGGCTGGAACGTTAGCGGGGGCAGCCACCGAGGTGAGCCGCTCGATTAACAGTCGCGTACTACCCTCGTACGAACACACTTTGGCAACTCCTCTACCGGCTCGTCGTCGGTAGCTCGTCGTCGGTAGCTCGTCGTCGGTAGCTCGTCGTCGGTAGCGACGCGCGGTAGATCATTTTGTTGCGATAACTGTCCGCGCGTACTTTGGGTGGCCGATCCAAAGAAATCCGAGTCTCGGGTTCGGAAGACCAACCGAGAAGATCGATACCTTCCGGTCGGACGGTTCCCGTTGTCGCGGCGCCGTCCAAGGCTCCGGAATAAAAATTTTTTTCCGATCGTCTTTGAATCGCTCGCGCGCTCGGTCTCTTCGCGGATGGTACGAAACGAAATGGTTTCTTCTCGAACGCGGACGTCCGATAGTCTTTCGGTGTATTTTAATCGCGAAGCACCACCGTCTCTACTTACGGAGTTGCAAACATTATTCTCGTACCGTTCGTTACGGTACAATTTGTAACGAGATTAATATCGAGTCAGGCCCGATAAACGTAAATTTCATAATTCAATCGTTTGAATTTCGTACATTGACGATACAACGTACGGAAAATACGCTACGTTACGAGCGAAGTAAATTCGCTTCTTCGGTCCGATAGTTCGAAATGCCAACGAGTTTCGCGTTTAAATTCTAACTAATCGTCCTTTTTTTTTTTTTTTTTTTTCCTTCACTTTTCAGTCGTTCTACTGGACACAACGACGGAGGAGAGTCTCGATTGGACGCGCTATCCTTACGGACCACAGGCGACGACCCCCGGTGTAAGTATCGACGGTTACGTTCAATTTACAACGTTCCACGTTTTAAACCAACTTGAAATAACTTGGTAAAATCGAAATTGCCTTCTCTCACTCGTTCGATAGGTGGATAAAAATCGTTTCCCCGATTCTCGTAATTGGCGCGACCTCGACGAGTATCGTCGAGTATCGTCGATCACGGTCGTGTCTCCGCGTCGGTAGTGTTACTTAATATCGGATCGAAAATTCTTTTCGAAAAATCGTCTAATTATCGACGAAATTTTTCTCATCTCTCAATCGCGGGAGGTAGGAAGCGCGCGCGCTATCCGGGTCCCTCCCGGTACGTATACGCCGTTACGAGGTGCTCTCCCGCTGGCTCGCGCGTATACCGCTCGGCGCCATCTTTCTTTTTCAGTTGTTAAGCACCCAGCGGGCTGCCGGTTTGAATCTTTTGCGGCCGTTCCGTCGCTTCCTATCCCTCTCTCGCCGCTCTTCTTCGTCCTTAAAATCCGTCTCTCGTTCGCCTTTTCGCCTTTTCGCCTTTTCGCCTTTTCGCCTTTTCGCCTTTTCGCCTTTTCGCCTTTTCGCCTTTTCGCCTTTTCGCCTTTTCGCCTTTTCGCCTTTTCGCCTTTTCGCCTTTTCGCCTTTTCGCCGTTTCGCCGTTTCGCCGAACCGACGCGGAGGACGGAGGGACACGGCGACGACGCGGCTTCGATTCCCGAGACAAAGGTTAGCCCGAATTTTCCTCGATCGTTTCTAGATTCGTACGATCGAGAAATTCGTCGAACGAACGGAATTGGGAGCCGAAGGTTAATTTTTCACACGGAGCCAATGGCGGAACTCGGAGGAACGCGAGTTTTATTTTTCTATTCGGCCACTGGTCAGCGTCCGCGCGTAAATCGGTGGGGCCAAAAAGTTATAATTACACCGACGTTGCCGGGAGATCGTTTTATCTTCGTTATCGCGCGCTCAATAATATTCAAGTATCACTCCCCACTCGCAACGGTGGGGAACCCTCTCTTAACGAGACTCGGTCGATCGCACTTTTAACCAAATTTTCTTCCCCATTGTCGACGAAATTGAACGAGGACGTAACGCGATAACCGATGTACTTTGGGTTAGGCTTTGAGTTAGGTCGAGTTAGCGAGTAAATAGGCGGGGAAGGATGAGAGATACGATCCGGGGGCAAAATGAAGAACCAACGGTTAAACGGGACGTTCCGACGAACGGACCAAAATGGTAATTCCATTTTGGTCCGTTTGCACGGTTATTCGAGCGAGTTGACGAGGATTGCGCGTTCAATAATTCGCCGAGGAGACAAAAAAGTACGATTTTTCTTTCATTTTCCTCTCGTTCCCCCGAACGCGAGTACATTTTTTCCTCCAACCGGTTCCGGTTGGAGGAAAAAAATCTTCAATATTCTACGTACTATTTACGGTCCCGTCGTATTTACAAACACCGTTCCTATCCGCGTTCAAACTCGTTCCCGCGTATATTCCGAGGATGTCGCGTGGTGCGAAACGAACGGTTCGTTCGAAAAGAATCGTCGTACAAAAAAATTAAACGGATTAAATCTTTTTTTCTCTTCGTTACGGCGGATATTAGCGGAAAACGAGTTTTGAACGTTTCCTCGCACATTTAGGGGGTCGTTCCGTTCCACCCTAACGGTGAAACGGAAAAAGAAAATGTCAACAACTTTAATTTTCCGAAAAGCCCATTCTTGTGGCGAGGGTGAACGATTGGAAAAATTATTTTTTCAATATTTCACTCCCTCGTAAGGTTGTTTCGGGTTCACCCCCTCGTAAAAACGTGCAATCCCGGTGAATTTGACGCGAACGAACGTTCGGAACCTAAAAAAGGGAGTTTCGATCGATTCACTCGAACGGGAGAACGGGACGAAGGAAAATATAATCAAACAAATTCGAATACCTCCGTGCGTGCGTGTACTTGGAAATGTCTTTTTTTTCTTTTTTTTCTTTCTTTTTTTTCTATTATTCCATCGGCTATTTTTCGCGTTGAGGTCCCACGATGTTACGGTCATTTTTTCCATCGGCCTTTTCTTTCGCGGCTATTTATTTTCGATACGGGTCGAAACAACACGGTCCCGAAATCGCGGCCACATTTTACAACGCAATTGCTCTCCTTCCGGTTTATAACCGTACGACGATAAAAATGAATGCTCGAAACTTTTCTTCGTCCGTATCCCAAACAATTCTCGCTCTTTATAAACTCTTCTTTGTTCCATCGGATTCCAACCATATCACGGGATCACCTCTGTGCTACATTCCCCCGTTCTAATCATCACCCGATTTCGTCCGAATCCGATCCAAGTACCTCGCGGTCCGTTATCTCAGCTATTTCTTCTCGGTAACGTTAATCATTCGTCGTTCACGAATTTCCTGTCTATGTATCCCCCCCCCCTCAACTCCGACTCAACAATAGATATTTTCTCTCGCGGCCACTGTATCATCGCCGCGCTACACAAGCCCGTCATTTTATCGGTGAACGTGATCACTTTTCGAACTGGATCTCCGCGCTACCGCGTCGCGTCCGAGCCACCGAAGAATGAAGAATGGAACGGGCTTATCGTCGTCGGTGTAGCAACCGGGGGGGATCGGTCCACGCGCGCGAGTTATAAGATGCGCGTTTTGCTCGAGTGCCCGCACCGTGGCATCTCGAACGGGTCATATATGTTTGCTCAGCGGGTGATCCGCGTGTGCTCGTCGACGGTCTTCTTCTTCTTCTTCTTCTTCGTTCTTTCTTTCTTTATATATATATATATATATCTTTTCTTATTCCGTTTTTCTTTCGCTTATTTTTCTCGTATTCCTCGAACAAATGCCGCGAGTCGATTACAGGATTTCCTAACAGAGACGCGTACGAACGACGCCTGGTATTCCATCATTTTAATAACGATTATTTGATAATCAATGTACGACCACTTTTCCTATCATTCATTTATTTATTTATCATTTTTTTTATTTCCCCCGTTTCTTAGACAAAGCTTTGCTTAAATTACAGATCCCAATTAGGATCTCTGTTCGAATCTTCGATAGCTTTTGATCAAACTGTTTTCGATCAAAAGCCATCCAAGGGCCTCGATTACCTCGAAAAGTTATATTCGCGTGTTTTCGTAAATAGAGTAGCGAGCGGCGTATTTTTACGTTGTTTGTCACATTTTCTCGATGAAAATCATTGGTATTCGTAAGAAAAATTGTAATAATTAAGAGATATATCTCGCGACGATTTCGAGTAGCCGAACGCGAATTTTTCAGCTTTTCAAACGGCACTCCGTTCGGGAGATTTGGGTACAACGTCGGAAAATATATGAAATTTACAAAAATTCAGAATTCATTATAATCCTCGCATCGATTAGTGCCAAATTCAATGCCAATCGTCCTTCAGAGGATACCCCATTCGGGAAAGAAGTATCGAGCCAAGATATAAACATTTTTTTTATTCTATCGGAAAATTGTTAAGAATCCTTTGTCACTCGATGCTCGAAAATTTACGAAAGTCAGGGGCGACGACGCGCATTGTCGAGCGAATTCGCGGACGGTCGCGATTCGGTTCAAATAAATTAACGCTACCGTTCGTGGGAAATTTGTGAGACCAAACGACGCTAACCAATGTTCATCGATAACGTTTCAACGGGACAAGATATTTCGACTCGTTTTAGAGGGGGGGAGGAAAAAAAAAGGAGAGGCGATCCATCGTGGCGTCTGCCGTTTACTCGTCTCTGCTCCGTTTTATTGAGATTGCTGCCCCCTTTTTTTTATTCATCGCTTATGCTCTCTCTCTCTCTATTTATAACCTCACGCTCCCGTTGCCTACCGACCGCGGCGTGTGCCCCCGGATGGGACGCGTGGGCCAGAATTCCATGCGGTTAACGTTCAATTTGTAAATCCAAGAGCCCGTTCGTTCCTATCGAACGAATTAAAAGTTACTCCCTTCGCGCCGTGTCCGGCGAACCTCCGACACGCGCCCCGTGTCATCGTCGCGATCACTCCGGGACGACCGACGTGAAAAAATAAAATAATTTCTTGACATTTCTTCGTTCGTGTAATATTACGAACAAGATTGGTGTCGAGTCAATTTGTCCGGCAACATTTGTACTTGGCAAAATGCTGGTCGCTTTTTATCACCTCGTTTTCCAACGATCGCGCGGCAAAGAAAAAATCGTTTCGCGTCGCGAACGGAAGGCACGAGATCGAAGGCACGAGATCGAAGGCACGAGATCGAAGGACGATGACGTGTACCGTTGCCCTAAATCATGTCCAGTCGTGTCCAAACTTCGCGGGTACGAACCGAGCCCAAAAGTTTAGCCGAAAGATACCGCGGCTCTGTAAATATCAAACCGGGATTTGGGGAAAAACATTTTTTTTTTTTTTTTTTTAATTACGACGCTCGCTTTCTCGTTGAACTTTTGACTTTCCGCTGGGGAAGGATCGCCAATTAATCAATTACAAAATTTCTCCGTCTCTGCGCGATATGACATCGAACGATACGAACGAAAGAGAATAAAAGGGAGATACCAAAAATATTGCGTCATCGAGGATGGAATCCGAGTGTGTTTGCACACTTTACGCTCTCGGCAATTTCTCCACGCTCGTATATCGCGGAATCGGGAGCCGCCGAGCTAATGGATTTTCGAACGGTTCGTGGCCCTTTGGCGCACATTTATAACAAACGTTATAACCAACATTGTTCGAGAAGAAAAATATCGTCGTAAGACTTTTTCGACGTTTGTCCAAATTTTCAATGAAATTTTCATCTTTTTATATCAAAGTACAATGCGCAATTCTCGTCCAATCGCCTCCGTCGCTGATTACACGGCCTTTCTCCCTTTTTCTCCGCGTTCGCAAAAGCATCCCCGAACACGCGTCTCAACGGGGTTGTTTCATCGTGCGCCAAAGAATCCTATTGCTCCTCGTTGACCACGCTTCCGACGAGGAGAACCGTGGCCACGAAATTTTCTTCCGCCCACTCGTTTTTCCACGAGCTATTCCGACGACAAAGCTCACACCGGCGAGTCACGTTTCGCCGAGTTTCGCCGAGTTTCGCCGAGTTTCGCCGAGTTTCGCCGAGTTTCGTTCGGGCCCGGCGCGGCGAAAGGCGCGGCGAAAGGCGCGGCGAAAGGCCCGGCTCGTCTTGAAAAAGACGCGAGATCGTTTTGTCCTCGTTCGTCGTAGCCAAGGAACGCTGGTCCTATCGAATCGCGAAATTTAATGGCAACGAGACATTTTATTCAAATTCACGCTCGATTCGGTATCCATTACGATATCGATAATCGCTCCTGTTCCGCGAGTTGTTCGAACCGATTAATTTTTTTTTTCTCCCAGCCCTCGAATCGATCTACAATTTTGTCGTTCCTTTTTCCGATTACAGTGGGTCGAGGAGTCGTTCACGAATTTTGACAAGGGCATCAATTGGCGCAGCTACGTCGTGTGCGACGTTGCGTACAATAACGTGAATAATTGGCTATGGACACCGTTCATCGAGAGAGGTCCCGCCAACAGAATGTACATCGAGATCAAATTCACGACGCGCGACTGTTCCCTCTTTCCCGGCAATGCGTTGAGCTGCAAGGAAACCTTCAGTCTTCTTTATTACGAATTTGACGCCGCGACGAAAGAGCCACCGCCGTGGGAGCCCGACAGTTACAAGCTGATAGGTACGTGAACCTAAAAAGGGGCTAAAAAGTTATTTCGTTCGAGTACCAAATTCGCTATTGGTTTAAGAAAATTTATCCAATTTTACGTAATCCTAAGATATTGCTAAATATCGGATCGTTATTTCAAACTAATTTTCCTCGCGAATGACATCTCGGTTTCGGTAAAATTATCAATTTCAATATTTATTCCGAAGGATCGAGGTGAAAAAGAAATTTTCGACATTTTCGAAATGTTCGTTCGTTCGTTCGTTCGTTCGGGATAAAAAGAAAAAAGTTCTTTCGGACGAAATTTCGAAATTTCGAAATTTCGAAATTTCGAAATTTCGAAATTTTTTTTTTTTTATTCTCGTTCGGTTGAGATGGAAAAAAAAACTTAACGAAACAACACTGTTTTTCGAATTGGCACGTGGAAACGTCAATTTTTCTTATTTCCTCAATCTCCCAGTTTGAGGACATTTGTGATTCCAAGTTTTGCATTCGCAGGCCGTATCGCCGCCGGCGAGGGAAGATTCAACACCAACACCGAAGTCATCATAAATACGGAGGTGAAATCGATACCGGTGACGAAAAAGGGCGTTTACTTCGCGTTCAGGGATCAGGGCGCTTGCATATCGATACTGGCGATAAAAGTTTATTACATAAGTTGTCCGGAATTGCCGATGAACTTTGCGCATTTTCCGGCAACGCCGTCGGGCCGGGAGATCGCGCAGATCGAACGAGCCGTCGGCACGTGCGTGTCGAACGCCGTTCAGATCGAGCAGCCGACGTTTCTCTGCAAAGGCGACGGCAATTGGTACCTTCCGTCGGGCGGTTGTCACTGCAAACCCGGTTATCAGGCCGACGCGAAGAAACAAGAGTGCGCCGAGTGTCCGATCGGCAAATTCAAGCACGAGCCCGGTGCTCAATTGTGCGAAAAATGTCCGATTCACAGTACCGCGCCGGATTACGGATTCGTCGAGTGCCGCTGCGACGTTGGATATTACAGAGCGACGAAAGATCCCAAAAAAATGCCGTGCACGCGTAAGTTTATTCCTCATTGGACGCGTCTTCGCTGTGACGCCGACCTTTCCATCGTTGGAACGAAAATAAGTTTTTTTTTTTTTTTTTTTTTTTTTTTTTTTTTTTTTAATTTTTTTCATTCAATTTTCGGTATTGCTCGTGCTTTTCTCGAACATCGGAGCCCCAACGGCGAGCCCGAAAAAAAAAAAATTTCAACGATTTCAATCTTCCGAAAGTCACCCCCTCGCAACGGTGGCCCTCTTTGGCCTCCTCACAAACGGAAAAAATTCCTCTTTCATATTATATATATTTTTCACCGTCTCGCAACATTTGTTTCGGTTAACGTTTACGAGGGAGTCGAAGATTGAAACAATCGTTTTTCAAACTTCATCCTTCCGGGACGGTTGAAAGATTAAAAAATCACTTTTTCAATATTTCACCGCCCCCGATAAGAGTTGGCTTGTTCGGGGTTCGCTCCGAACAAACCTTATCGAGATGGTGTTCCGGGAGATTGAAATATTTTTCGGGCTCTCCGTTAGGGGACCATGTCGGAGAAAAGTGCGAGCAATACTGAAAATTGAAATTGAAAAAAAAACTTGCTTTCGTTGCGCTCCCACGATGACAATTTCAGCATCGTTTTGTCGCTAGAGGGTAGTGGAAACGAAAGTTAACGATTTTAAGAGACGTCCGTACACGCTTTAACTCCGTTATCGACCTCGACGAAACAACCTTCTCGACTTTGTTCGTTAGCTGATTTTTTTTCTTCCTCTTCTTCTCGTCAGAACCACCGTCAGCACCGCAGAATCTCACGGTGAACTTTGTCGACCAGTCGACCGTTATTTTGTCGTGGAACGCTCCCCATCTTCAAGGCGGTCGAACGGACACGACTTACAGGGTTGTTTGCGACGCGTGCAGCATGGGTGTCAAGTACATTCCGAATACCGTAAGTCCACCGTAATATCTCGTTCCTTGCCCTTCGTCATAGACGCGACAATCCATTGGAATGTTTTTCAAGCGAAACTTTAGACGCTCCGGGCGCGAATCGGATCGGAGTTTCCCGTGGAACGAAAAAACTGACTCGTTTTAGGGGTTTAGGGTTAGAGGGGAAAAGGTACAGAGCATTCGCGCAACTACATAGGAACGTCGGTAATAACGCGTTCGACATTATTTCACTTGATGCGTTGGATGGCGCTACTGGCGTTGTTTCTTTACCGCCGAAGGCCAGCTGTTTTCTAGTACGGCGTCTCGGAGCGCGTCATGTGCCAAGCGTTATTTTATTTTATTTATTATTTATTTATTATTTATTTATTATTTATTTCCCGCGAGGACCTAAATTTATAACGAGAAATCCGAGGGTGGCTACCGGAAGATTAAAAATGTTGACATTTTTTTCCGAGTCTCCGTTAAGAAGCTGGCTTCCAAATGTGCGAGAAAATCCCCGAGCAATTCTGAAACTTTAAATTAAAAAAACAATTTTTTCGTTGCGTTCCAACGATGCAAACAGCAGCGTCTTTATTATTTGGGCCTAACGAAGTTTCACTTCTGTCGCGTTTGTTGCTACGCACCGATCCGCACCGTTTCGGCCGGGAGTAATTTAGGAGTAATTTAGGAGTAATTTAGGAGTAATTTAGGAGTAATTTAGGAGTAATTCCCCGCAAACTGCGTAACGCGTAAACGTATTTGTCGCGTCCGTGCGAGCTCACTGCGGTCGGCCGCGTCGCCCAGAGACGGCGCCAAGCGTGGAGTCGCAGTTTCTAACTTTTCCGTCGCTCCAATGAATACGTGAATAAAAACAAATATTAACAACCCAATATTCACACATTATCCTCTAATGAATCGGGTGCAAGCTCATTGCGCGCTGACATGTTTACACATAAATCTCGAGTCCAGAAAGACCGGCTCGTCAGTCTTCTTTTTTTTTTTTTTTTCTTCAATGCCTGCTCTTTTTGTTTGGTGAAAAAAAAAATACAGGAAATCTTCAACGACACGAAGGTCACGATAACCGGCCTTAACGCGGTCACGACTTATCGTTTTCAAGTTTTTGCGGAAAACGGTATATCTCCGTTGGCTGGACGCTCCGAATACGTTGACATAACGGTGACGACAGAGGCGAGCGTTCCCAGTCTCGTCAGCAACGTCAGAATAACGAGCGTGAAGAGCACCGAATTGAGCATCAGCTGGGACGCGCCCGTCACGGAGTTGAGCGGCGACAGCGATATCGTGGAGAAATACGAAGGTAAATTATCGGCCGATAATTCGGAAATTGCTCAAACTCGAGCCTTAACCAGCGCGTAGAGCGATTTTTGAAAAAATTCTACATTCAATAAATTCAAAAGCTCCGTATCGATTTGCTGAAAAATTCAATAAATTAAAAAACCCTTATATCGATTTTTTTTTTCAACAACTCAATAAATTCAAAACCGCTATATCGATTGTTTGGAAGAATTAAAAATTCAATAAATTTAAAACCCCTATATGAAAACATTCGAAATCGAGCGAATCTCGAACCTCGATTCAAATGCGAGGAAAATATTTCTAAATGAGATTTTTCGATGTTTTGGAATCGTCAAAGGATATTTCGGTATTACCTTTAGAAAGAATCGATATGTTTTTTATATTTGTGGCATTTTTAATATTTCGAAAAAGCTAAATAAATATCGAGCAAATCTCAAAACTATCGAGTCGAGGGAGAGGAAAAAAGATCCGAATTGAAACTCCCATCTTGGCTACGTAATAATTGTTAGGCAGACACAGAGCTACCTCCGCGACGAAGCGAAAAGTCAAAAAGTATCTTCCGATGTGTAAGTTTCAATTGGCACCATTTTTTTTTTTTTGCACGACCGGAAAAGCGTCTCGCACAATCCGCCATTTTCGATACAATTTTTTGTTTCTCTGCGATTCAAAACATTTTCGTACTTCTCCGCAGTGAGAGGTTACCCTCGCTTCGACGACGCGACGAACGCAACGTTGATTCAAACGTCCGATCTGTCGGCAACTTTCAAAGCGCTCAAACCCGGCACCGATTATGCAATTCAGGTTCGAGCGAAAACTACACGTGGATGGGGCGAGTACACACCGATCATTTACAAAAAGACCCCGCACGCAATGGGCCTCGGTAAGCCTCGAGAGGAATGTTTTTGCAATTTTTTAATAAAACAAATTTCATTGCCGACGCTCGTTTCCTCTTTGTTTCTCATTTTAAGATTACGTCGGCGACGACGACAACATGCAAGTACGCATAATAGCCGGTGCCATCGTCGCCGTGGTCGTTCTTCTCGTTATAATCATAATAATGACTGTACTTTTTCTGAGAAGGTAAATAAGAAATTTTGATTTTTTTTAGGTAAATTGAAGAAAAGAAAAAATACCGTGTCCGGTTGCGGTGAAATTGTCGTGAAAGAATTAAAAGAATCGTTTTTTTTTTCTTTTCTTTTCTTTTTTTTTTTTCCCCGATGCAGCAGAGCCTCGGACGAGTGCAACAAGAAACAACCGAGCGACTGCGACACACTCGAGTACAGAAACGGCGAAGGTACGTCAATCGATATTACGAGCTTCTATAGACGCGTATAAATATTATCATTATACATATTACACTATAACAATATATCTCTCTGTATTATATAAATATGTCGCCGTCGCTGCCGCCGTGTACAAGAGTTGAGACGGTCAAACCCAAATAAACCCAAGCAAACATAAACAAACGTAAACAAACGTAACCAAACGTAAACAAACGTAAACAAACCCAATAAAACCCAAACGAGGAGCGGGGGGATACGCCGAATGAAATTGACCCTCTCGGACGAGCCCTCCCTACGCGCCAATCCGCTGAGACCGAATCCAACCTAACCGGTCCGAATGCAAACGAACCAGCCTAGTTCCAACTTAATATAACCTAGCCTGACCCAAACTAACCTGACCCAACCTAAACCCACCTCCTCGACTCTTGTACACGGTGGCGGCCGCGGCGAGATATTTATATAATATAGATATATTTATATATATATATGTGTGTGTTGTATTTATAGTCAATCGACCCGAAACCCCGCGCCTATTTTATCACTTTATAGTTGTTTCTCTATACCTCCGCCATCTCGTGTCATGTTACTATGATTGTTATAACCAAACAACCCTCACCCAAACAACCCCCGTATGAATCTCGACTTGGACCAAACTGTATAGCCCCTCTAGAAACTGAATGTCGAGCACCCCAAACTTCCCCTGTAAACAAATTTTACCTTTTCGTTAAGCAAAGGAAAAAAAAATGAAGAAACGAAATATACACTGGTGCGATTTACGGGAAACAGATATTGAGAATTTTACATCCGTTGGTCGAATCCTGAACCAATAAAAAAAAATGTGTGCTCGCGTTAAAAGCTCTCAGATTGGAAACATTAAACACGATCCAGTGGATACAAACGTTATTAAAACTGGATACGAGTTTTTACTAAAAATAAAATGAAAAATTGTAACGATAGAACTTTTGACACTATTTTTGAAACCTTTTGTATTTGTCAATTATACGCCCGATACGGGTGAAGTTGATGGCATATAAAAAAATGTAACCGAGGTGTATCCGCGTACAATCGAGTTCGCACATCGATTACACACGATTACAATCGATTTAACGCGAATTTCCTACAGCTTCCGCGGTGAATTCTACGGTTCTATAGAACACTCGGTGGGTTCCGTTCGTAAAACGCCGAAAATAATTTTAACAAAAAATTTATATCGCCCACAATTCCGTCAACCGTTCGTATAATTACTCTTGCGCGAAACGAAATGGGAATTTCGGCCGGTAATAGTTTTTTCAATGGTTACACATTTTTACGACGCTGAAGTTTGCATCGCTGGAACGCCCTTGAGAACGATGAAAAAAAGAAAAGAAAAAAAAAAAAAAAAAAAAAAAAAAAAAAAAAAACTCAATTTTCAGTATTGCTCGTACTTTTCTTGCACTTTTTTTTGCACACGGGGCCTCAACGACGACCCCGACAAAAAATTTCAACGATTCCAATCTTCCGAAACCCACCCTTACAGAGAGGCCTGGGCCCCAAACACTAAAATTTGATTTTTTTCTTTCAATAACTCGTTTTCATTGAGTTCCAACGATGGCAACTTCGGTGTAATACATTTTTATCTCCGATAGATGCCCATTATTTTTTCGATGTTCGTTCGAAAGTCCTCAAAAAGACGAAAATATTCAAAGGCATAATACGAACATTTCCAAGTCCCACAGACTCAAATATTTTCTATATTCCTGGAAATCAAATTTTTTCCAAGACCCACGATTGGAAAAATCGCGCGTGGTCGAAATGATTCAAAGTCCCACGGAAGCAAATTTCTTTTACGTCCCTTCCGACCGAATTTTTCGTAGGTTCCCACCGCGTAAAACTATTCGGAATCTCGAAAATGTTTCAAGTCCCTAAAACACTTCCGGGTTCTGGTAATAATCCTGATTATCAGATCGTACTAAAAACATAACATTTTGCGAAAAAATATACGATGATCGATTTGCTACCGTTACCCCGTGCCAAGTACCGCTGGCTCACCCCGACTGACGGGCATCGAGCAGCCATTTTGGAACGGGGTCACGCCTCGGTCGTCATTCCCGATAGCTCGGATGCGGTACTCGCGGGAGATAAAATTGGAATAAAAATAATAATAATTGAGTACGGTGTTACAAAAGCCAGAACCGACGGATCGTCATCCGTAGGTTTTTCCTCGTTAAATTACGAGAATTATAGTTAGAATGTATCGTGAACTACCGGAATTCGATCGCGTGCAAATGGAACTCCGATTAAATAATTGCCGGGAACCGATGTAATAATCGCAGGCACCATTTGTACCCGGTGCGTAAAAAATATCGCGATATTTTTACATAAAAAATTCTCAAATATCGGACATCACCCCTCGTTGTTAAAATTTGAGAATCTGCACGCAGCCGTGAGACAGAACGACGAGAAGCGTCGGTAAAATCTATTTTATCGTCGTCGCGTCCGTTGAAATTAATCACAAAATCTTTTCTCGCCAGATTTTAATTAAAAAATAAACACAAAAATTATAATAATAATGAAAAAAGGAAAGGAAAAATGTGTCTAACCAAATTTCTTTCGATTCTTTCTTTTCATGTGCGTGCATATCCCTAATCTATCGAACACCTGCCACCTCCATGAACAAAACCTATGAAAAATTGTCAAAAACCTCTGAAACCAATGTACACAATCGCCTGCTACTACCAGGACTAGTTGTGACCTACAGTAAGTCTTCTCCAAACACCTCAAAAGTTTTTGTCGTTTTTTTTTTCTTTCGTTATTTCTTTCTATTATAAATCATTTTGCTTCGTACGTTTTCTTTGGACTTTCGAACTTTCTCGTTCTCTCTCATTTTCAATATCTTATTATTTTTTTTTCTTTTTTTTTTTTTTTTTTTTTTTTTTTTTTTTTTTTTTTTTTTTTTTTTCCCCCTCTTCTTCGATCATTTCCGTTCTCTCTCATTTTCAATATCTAATTTTTTTCTTTCTGTTCTCCTTGTTTCGTAGTAGTTTTCGTGCGCGTCGACATCGATCGTACGTCGTTACTGTCGGTTTTTTTTCGTCGTTGTCATTCTTAACACTATTTTTCAGTATCGTCGGTGAAAAAAAAAAAAAAAAAATCTCGATTTATCTCGCGCTTGTCCCAGCATGGTGCACGAGTGTGCGTTCGTTGTTCCGCCGATTTCGGAACGTTGCATGCGTTTTACTTTTTTTCACGTAGCAGTTGTGACAATGTGGGAAAGAAAAATACGCGTCAATGAGGGAAGGGAATGGAGTTTGGTGGATTGGATCAAGACAATTTTCGCCAATGCCTCTGCTTTTCTGTTTTTTTTTCTCTCATCTGTTCTTTTCTTTTCTTTGTTTGCCGTTTTGTGAATCAGTTTGTTGGTTGTTGTGTTGTTTGCAGTGCACTGCAAAATGGACAGTTCACCGATTGTGACAACCCACACCAACAACAAGAGCAAGTCCTCGCGTAAGTCCTTCGTTTCCCAGAGAGATTTTTTTTTTTTTTTTTTTTTTTTTTTTTTTTTTTTTTTTTTTTCTATTCATTGGACAAGACGTAAATTTTTCGGGACGACATCTTTAGATTCGCGCGGTAGATAGGGCACGCGAAAAAAAAAATTACCCGTCTACGGTAAAAGCGCATCGAGACTTGGCGAAAAAATGATTGAGGGGCAATCCGACCATGACACGAGCATAAATTCAAGATTTTGGCTTCCTCTCGGCGGGGGCTTTGTGTTTTCGTGAAAAAAAAAAAAATTAAATCGCGTTCTTACCGTTGTTGTGTTCCGGAATGTTCTTAAAACACCCAAAATTCATTCGTTTGTAACGGGGTTCGTAACGGGGTCGAAGAGTAGACGCCGACGTAACTTCGAATTGCTCTGAACTTTTAGACTTGAATTTGGCGCGCATATTCGTGACGATTGCTCAATTATTTTGAATTTTATGAGATTTGGAAAAGTTTCAAAAGTGCGCGTTGAATCGTGTAATTTTTTAGATGGGATAACTTTCTTCAAAAATGTCGTATCATCGGATGTCGTATCAGCAGCCAAGCGCTCGCGGTCGGGCGCGGTACTATTAAATCGTAAATTCACACTCAATTCACTCTTTTTACCCTATAGAATCGATTAAAGTTGAGATCCGCGAAAAAATAAGTTTTTTTTTCGTTCGATGACCGATAAAAACGATAGAACGATTTTTTCAAATTCGCCCTTTCCCCTAATTGTTATTAATTTTTAGAGTCCTCGGGTCAAAAGTTTTAATCGCGCGAAGTGGTCGTTTGCGTTGTAGGCGCTGGACTCGGTCAGCACCGATTATAAAATCGAATTCTCACCGTGTATGGAACGAAAAAAATCTTTAATTTGTGCTCACTTGAAACTCGGTATTCGAGACTTTCGATCCTTCATAGGTATTCAGAAATATATATATAGGTAACATTGAGAGGACAAAAAAAATCGCGCACCGACGCGATTCAATGCTTTTCTCCATTTTACATCCAAGTTCTTACCGCTTTCAAGCTTGTCTTTCGTCGTACCGTCCATGTATTTTTTCTCGTTTTGGTACACACGAAAATTATAGAAAATATGGAAAGCGTTACCGTTCGTCTTTTCGAAATAAAATTGTTACATTAGAATGCACGCCACCGATTTTTGTTCCGCCTGCGAGTGTGCTCGTGTGTCTTTCTAGCCTGTATGTGCAAAATGACTGCCTGTTGTGTTTGCCTTTTCTTTATATGTTTATTTTTTATTTTCACAATGAAACTTAACAGTGAATATATATAGAACGCGAAGACCGAACGAAACGGACGAAAAATTGCGTAGAAATGAAAGATAAATAATGTTTTCGCCATTACACGGCAACCATTTCACACGAGGCAGATCCACGCCAACTCGATCGTACATCCGATCCTCACCTTCTGGGATTTCGCTAGCGTCATTCATTATTGTTTCTACTTAAAAAGGCGTATAATTTTTTTTTTCTTCGTCCAACCACCGTTCAATAATTGGTCAATTTTTATTTTCATAAGCCCAAAAGTTCGACGGGATTACAAAAATCTAAAGACATTCTTCGGAATACCGTTACAACGAGTGTACCGGACGACGACATTTTTCAATCACGGTCCACTCGACTTTCGGTTCCATAAAAAATAATAATACATTTTGGCGGAATTCGGTCTACTCCGACGTATGCATTTCAAATATTGACATCTTCCACAGGATTTTTCGAGAATTATCTTTGAATTAAGCCGATTTTGGCACAACGAGAAAAATAGCGTATACGCGAAAAACGTATCCACGAAAATGCATACACGCGAAAAGACATATCCGTGCAGGTAACGTTAAGGATTGTTGGGAATTTTATCTTTTTTTTTCCATTCGGTTTAACCGTTCGATCGAAAATTAGGCTAGGCTCGCTTCGAGGTTAGGACGAATTATTATTATTCCATTATTCCATTATTGCGAAGCGGTTGGCGAAGAAAATCTGAAAGTAAATCGCGACTCCTTCGGGAGTTGCCATCGATGACAAAAAAGTCATTGACGAAATTCGATGAGGTGCGCCGCGTCAAAAGTAGGACGAGTTGACGTGGATCGTATCGTACGTACCAATGGTCGTGTGAATTTTCGAATGTGGAAAAGAAGAGAGCGTAACGTTTTGACGTGAAAGAATAAGAGATTGAACAGAGTCAAAAAAAAAAAATTCGTTTCGTTGAATCGTCAGTCGCACCGACCCGAGTGTTAATATAATGACTCTGTTTTGGTGACGTTTCAGTGACCACGCCGCTGTTTACCCCCGCAGTCGGTGTCGCTGCTACGGGCGCCGGTGGCCCTGGCGGTGCTGGGGCTCGAAGCTACGTCGACCCTCACACTTACGAGGATCCCAATCAAGCTGTTCGCGAATTCGCCAGGGAAATTGACGCGGGATACATCACGATCGAAGCTATCATCGGTGAGTTAGCGTTAGAAAAAAAAAAAAGAAATTTTTTTAATTAAAAATTAAAATTACGTCCAATCGGTTGTAACGTGCCAAAATTTGAGACACGGATAGCCAAAGAAAAAATGATATTAACGAAGATTATTATCCAGGTGGCGGAGAATTTGGTGATGTTTGTCGGGGTAAATTGAAACTACCGCCCGACGGAAGATCGGAAATAGACGTTGCTATAAAAACCCTGAAACCCGGTTCGGCGGACAAGGCGCGAAATGATTTTCTCACCGAGGCCTCGATAATGGGTCAGTTCGAGCATCCCAACGTGATATTCCTTCAGGGGGTCGTTACGAAGAGCAATCCGGTGATGATAATTACGGAATTCATGGAGAACGGCAGCCTGGACACGTTTCTTCGTGCGAACGATGGAAAGTTTCAGGTTCTCCAGTTGGTCGGTATGCTGCGTGGTATCGCCAGCGGCATGCAGTATCTCGCAGAAATGAATTACGTTCATCGCGATCTTGCGGCGAGGAACGTACTGGTTAACGCCGCTCTAGTTTGCAAAATCGCCGATTTTGGTCTCAGTCGAGAGATCGAGAGCGCCACCGAGGGCGCGTACACCACTCGCGTGAGTAGAATTACTTTTTTCTTTTTTCAAGACGGTCGAGTTTACTGAAAATCACGAAAACTGTAACGCGTTTGCGCATATTGGAAAATGCCCTGTGGCAACCTGGCCGCTGGCCAAATTTCAAAAGACTTTTTCCCAGACGGTGTCCGATGATTGCCGTGCGAGTCGGTCACGCTTTGATTGAAAATTTACGGTTTTACAGCAACGATATAATAAAAAGTCGGGAGATCACGGACGATGCTCCGTCCGAGGGGTTATGAGATTTTCAGCTCGCGCGAAACTTTATAAACCGTTGTAATTCGCGGCGCGTAAACGAGCTGCGCGAGTGAAATTCCATGATTGCTCGAACTTTCTATGAATATAATCATTGTGTCGCGCGATAGATTGACGTTACGAGTAATAGCTTATCGTTCAAAGTCAATTTATTTAGCCGGTTCTCCTTATTCCTGTAACAATAATGCACTCCTTTTCCGTACCGAATTGTCCCGGTTGATTCTGTCCGCGCGCAAACATTACATTTCGCGAAAGATATACTTACCGATTATACTTAATATACGGAATCCGAGGATTTACTACCGTTCCTCGTTCTAACCAGCGCCGACTTGGAACGAGCGGCCATTTTTAATAGGCCATGCCTCCGTGATAATTCCCAACGAATCAATTCTGTTTTATTATTTGATTTAAAAAAATATTCAATTCGTTAGTGCATAATGATTTTTTTCATACTCAAACGATACCGGTAAGATTCCGATACCGGTTGAGAAAAACTACGTCTTCCTCGTTCGTCATCGTAAATCCGTTTATTAAAACCTGTGACTTTAATTGCGCGTTTGTGTGATCGAAGGGCGGAAAAATTCCCGTCCGATGGACAGCGCCGGAAGCGATAGCGTTCCGTAAGTTCACAAGTGCCTCGGACGTGTGGAGCATGGGCATCGTCTGCTGGGAGGTAATGTCGTACGGCGAGCGGCCATATTGGAACTGGTCGAATCAGGACGTGATAAAGTCGATCGAGAAGGGTTACCGACTGCCGGCACCGATGGACTGTCCCGAGGCTATTTACCAGCTTATGCTCGACTGCTGGCAAAAGGAACGAACCCATCGGCCGACGTTCGCGAATCTCACGCAGACGCTCGACAAGCTTATCCGTAGCCCGGACACGCTAAGAAAAATCGCTCAGAACAGGTAAAACAAACCTCGTTCCATTCTCATAACGATACGAAATATCTTTATTTTTTTTTTTCTCTTCATAATCTTCCTTTTCTTCCGTTTAACGAAAATTTACCCGGTCAGGATATGGTGCGAAAGATCGACGGACAAAAGTTTGAAAAATTACTAACGAAAAAATAACAATTTATTTTCTACGAACAGAGGGAGTGATCGAGACGTCGGAGAAGAAAAAAAAACAGATCGATTTTTTTTTTTATCGTCAATTCACTAGACTCACAATTACGACGATGATTCCGGGGTCGAATCTTAATAAACGTTAATATTAATATTAATCGCCTTCGTCACGCACGAGTCACGCGTTCCTGGGAATGTAATTGATCGCGATGCCGAAGCTTCCGTCGTTGGAACGTAACGAGAATTGGTTTAAAAAAAAAAAAAAAAAAAAGAAAAAAAAAAAAAAAAGAAAAAAAAAAAAGAAAAAAAAATATTACCATTGCTCGCGCTTTTCTCGCACGTTTGGGATCCATGCCCCTTTACGGAGACCCCGAAAAATATTTCAACAGCCACTCTTGTGAGAGGGTGAAAGATTGAAAAACAATTGGCTTTCGGAAGATTAAAATCGTTAACATTATTTTTCGGGATCCTAACGATGCAAATTTCAGCATCATAATTAATCGTTGATATACGTTACAAAAATAATTGACTTGAAATATTTCGAGCCAAACGCGCGTACGCGCGACATGCGCAAAAACATTACGGTTAGTTCCGAATTCCTAGGAGCGTGTGTCGCGCCATTCGTATAACTTTCTTAACACGCAATCACACGCCCGATGCCCGTGCGCCGCAACTTTCGTACGGACACCACTTGCCGTTGAATCGTGTCCATAAATTAATTTTCATCGACGGCCGCGCGCGTAAGAGGCGCGGAGAACTACTGCGAAAAATTCAACGACAACAAAAACAATAAGACTCCCGAGTGAGCGGGCGAACCTACGTAATGCTCCAACGCCTTGACGCGTAACCTCAACAAAATCTACGACAGAGTTCGCAAGTTCGCAAGTACGACAGAGTTCGTAGCGGGTTAAAATTTTTTTTTAATCATAAAACACAACGAGACCATTCGTTTCTGATCGAACGAACGGGTGTAACGTTCAACGCCGTGACGTATAACCTCATAAAAATATACGACAAAGTTCGAAAGTCTGGCGGGTTAAAATGAAAAATTAACGAAACTAAAATTGCTGCATCGTAAACACATCTTATAGCCTTTGTCGCTGCTCACATTTACCGAGTTCAAGTCTCTGAGACAGAGTTCGGAAGTCTAGCGGGATAACATTTTTAAATAATGAAAAACTAAAATTGCTGACTCGTAAACGCTTATATCCACGCGGCTGACGTTTAAAAACCTCTATTGGGACTATTCGTTTGGGGATAATTAATCGATATGGGCGGCGTCAAAAGTCACTCTCGACGCGACAACCCATGGGCCAAAACGTTGAAACACAAAAATAAATATAAACCATCATTAATTATTATGTATTTACGGGGGAAAAAAAAAAAAAACATAAAATTTACATAATTCGTAAATGGTCACAAACTACTTGTAGTACGGATAACAATTGTTATTGATGCAAAAAACAATTTCATGTCATTCGCATTAATTTAATGATGCCGAAGTTTGCATCGTTGGACACCCCGAAAACATGTTTAAAAAAAAATTTCTTAATTTACATTATTGTTTGTGCTTTTCTTACACGTTTGGGGCCGTAACGACTACCGCGAAACAAAATTTGAACTAAATCAATCTTCCAAAACCCTTATGGGGGAGAGTGAGCGGTCGAAAAAACCAATGTTTTCAATCTTTCACCCCCTCACGAGGGGGTGGATTTGTTTGGGTTCGTGCCCTCGTAAGGGTGGGTGTTCCGGAAGATTAATATCGTTCAGATATTTTTCGGGGTCTCCGTTAGGGAGCCCGGGCTCCAAATGTGCGAGAAACTGAATATTGGAGAAAAAAAAAAAAAAAAAAAAAAAAAAAAAAAAAAAAAAAAAAAAACTCATTTTCGTTGCGTTCCAACGATGCAAACTTTCGGCATAATTTAATTTGCATTAATATTTCAATCTTTTGCCCGTGCGATTGTCGTATCGAATGTCACTTTTGAGCGATCGCGACATCATTTAAGACGACAGAGCGCCGGGGATCGGTTATTTTTCTCGTCGTCTCACCCGCTTAAGAACCGTCATTGATCGTTGAGCACCAGTGGTGCGCGTACAATCAAGAAACTTCTCGGTCCAATATTTTGCATCGTTCCATTGCGAGGCGAGAAATGAAAACCAGAAATTCCGGACAATATTTGTAGGTTAGTTCGAGGTTATATCTTCCGCTCGGTCCTGCCGCTGCGGAACTTTCGCGCGCTATAAAATCGCCCGGGGAATGACTCGGACGAAAAAGGTTAATTGTGCCAGCGTTCTAAGCGCGATAGGAAGAAGAAATGACGAACCGAAGCTCTCTCTTTCTCTCTCTCGTTCCCTCTATCGTGCAAAAATCATGGAGCAAGGTGTCGTCCCCTATGCGTACTCCCGCGCGTGGAACATTCGTTATTTTCTTTTTTTTTTTTTTTTTTTTTCTTTGCGACGACCCCGCCCTTCCCCGCCAGCAGTGACCGTTACAGAGAGTCTACGGTAGAGCACGCTGCCTTCGCCCAGAAGTAAGCGCGTCGAAATTCGACCATCTTGAGAAAACAGAAGAAGAAAAAAAAGAACGAGTACTAATCACACAACACGCGCGCGCATACGCGCGAGTGAGCCGAAAAGGCGAGAAAAATTTTTTGGCCGTGCCGCGTGGAAAAATCCTGATTGGCATTACTGGAAAGGGGCAAATGTTCTGGAGACATTTTTTTTTCTTTATACTTTTTCTTTTAAATCCGAACTCGCATTCACGCACCAGCAAAGGATTTTCGATGAACGCTAATTTTTGCAACGACCCGAGCACGTTGGTCGGGGCAAAATTAATTTATGGACACGAGGGGAACGAACGGACGATGAAAAAAAAAAGGTTGCCTTCCGCCGCGTTTTGCGCTTTTATAATTGACGATTTTTTTTTTTTTTTTATCACGAATCGAATACTCGGTTAATTGACGTTTATTGATTTTCGTAGCGGAGACCTTCGGAAAGCTTCTATGGCTCCTTTTTCCTTTGGGAATTATTTTATTTTCATTGTTATTTTCCAAGGAAACATCACGACTTTCTTTGAAGATGCTTCTTTTGTTTCCGAATTTTAAAAAAACCACTTCTCGTATAACGCTTTTTTTTTGTTTGTTCGTCGATTAAACCAATTTCAACTTTTTCTCCGTTTTTCTGTAAATTATAATTTTTGTATTTTTATTCTCCGAAGAAAAATTACGACCTTTTCTGAAAGACCCCTGTTCCTTTGCCGGAGACGCGTTTCAAGCTGTTTCGGCTTCTCTCCGTCTCCTCCCTCGCGTTCTTTAGTTTCCGAGTTAAAAAAATATACTTTAGCGATAACGCTTTTTTTTGTTTGTTCGTTGATTAAACACCAAATATCCGCACCCCCCCCCCCCCTCCCCTTTTTCTGGGCTAATTCTTTGTGGTTTTGGTTTTGTGGTGTCTTTGGTATCCGTCTTCATCAACTACGACACTGCCAATTCCGATCGACCACGCCTGTCTTCGTCATCAATGCTCGACAACCGTACGACTGCGACGACGACAACGATCGATCAATCAATCAATCAATCAATCGATCAATCGATCAATGAATCAACAAATCGATCTATCGAACGATCAACGATGTCTGACCAACCTCGCAAACCGACCTCGATGCGTAAACAACGAAGTGTGAGGCCACCAGCGCACAATCCGTACTACGTAACTAGCCACGCGGCCCCGAGCGGCGGCGCTGCGATCGGTCAAACGGGCCAATCGGTCGGTAATACGGCGATAGGGGGTGTCGGTGGCGATGGGGTACCGGGCCCGCCGTTCGTAGACGTTACGGGCGTCGGTGGGCATCAGTCCCATCATGCCCAGTCGACGATTGCCGTTCCAGTAATGCCACCGGGAGCCGGTCGGAGTCTTCACTACCACACGCACGCGGCGACTCGCGCGTTACCCCATCAGCCTCCCTTGACTTATCCGAATTGGGTCCCCTTCACGCATTTCGGCTGAGGCGCGCCTCGACGGAGGACACGTCGATTAGTGCGACGAAAAAAAAAAAAAAAACGAACGACTCCCCCCCCTCACGCGTAACGAAGAACGACGGCCCTTGAGGGAAAAAAAAAAAAAAAAAAAAAAAAAACAAACAAACGCGCACCCCGAAAATTCCCGCAAATAAGTGAGTTTCAATTGATCTTCGATATTCGCACGCGACCTGATTTTTTTTTTTCATTTTTTTCATTTACTTTCGTTCGTGTTTATTTCTTACCCTTGATTTTACTTAATTTTTTTTTTTCAAATCTAATTTTACAAAAGCCGCAATCGAGAATTCCTTCCGTGGCCGAGTCGTTCTCCATCGGGCCAGTCTTGTAAAGCGTACGACCGTACGAAAAAAAGAAAACTCGCAAATCTTCCCTCGTAATCGGTATTGTAAGGTAGGCAACGGACGATGACGATAGCTTTTCGACATACTTTTTAGATTATCTCTCTATATTATATAAATATATCGCCAACGCCACCGTGTACAAGTGTCAAGGAGGTGGGGTTAGGTTGGTTAGATTAGGTTAGGTGAGGTTAGATTGAGCGAGGCTGGCTCCCCGGATCAGGCTAGACTTGGATCGTGTTTCTTCGAATATCACATCGTAAAGAGTACGCGAGTAGCCGGGTACGAGTAACGAGCGCGTAGGACATCCCATCTCGAGGGAGATAAGGAAACGGAGAACGAGCGAATAAATAATTTATTTTTCGTTACGCGGATGAAATTGTCAACGAGCAGTCGTTCCGTAGTCGTGGAGCGGGGTAGCTTGAAAAATTGTTAACTCCGGAATGTCACCGTCGGACGATTTAGCGGACGGTTAAGCGATAGTCTTAATTGCGCGAACAAACGATACGAGCATCGAGCGAGCGGGAGAAGGCGTTGAAAAAAAAAAGGTTCGGAGAGAGGGTACGTTGTCGGAGGACGACGGCAACCAACGAGGATAGATGGATTCCTCTGTGACGAAACGAGAGTCAACCGAAAGAGCTGACTCTCGTATCAAAACCCGAAAGCACGAGATGCAACCGGATATGGGCTTTCGAAAAAATTTTCCACTCTTTTTTACCAATTCGAACGGTGACTTGAATTTTTTGTCGCGAATTTTAACCCACTTTGCGAACCCACAATACGACGGTATTGAGTATTTTTCTAAAAATAACCATACAATTTTTTCAACGCAACGCGTAAATAATAGAAAAAAAAATGTATATATCCCCGCACACAACACGCGTACGGATCACACGCACAGATTAATATTTCTTCCCCGTCGGTCAATCCCGCGCGTCTACGTGTTATTCCCGAAAGCGGGGAGTATGTAAAAAAAAAAAAAAAAAAAAAAAAACCGCCACCAATTCTCCGTCGCGATCGGTCAACTCCTCCCGGGGGTAAGAAGGAACCGGAAGGAACGAAATTACCGGGAGCGTGCGAGGAAAAAAAAACAACGAGAACGGTGAACGAGGGGAAAGAGTGGACCGATGGAAAAAATAAATACGAGAAAAAGAATTGGAAAGAACGATAAAACACTGTCGTGAGAATGTTTAGCGGAGAATAGCGATAAAAGACTCGGAAAAAAGTTCCGCCAGTAGTAAAGATGGTGGGATCACACGTTTGACGTTAAATATAAACGAAAAAATAAATAAATAAATAAAACAAAACACGCAAAGACAAAACTAGAAGCACTAACGGAATACTAACGATTGTCAGAATCCGAGAAAGGGGTGCACCACCCCCGCCCCCACCCGCCACGTCAGCGTCCAACGCGCATTTGCGAAAAAGGTAAAAAACAACAAACAAAACAAAATCCACCCCCCACCCCTGAACCCCGAACAACCCTTAACCCGAAATAAATTATTTCTGTAAAGTAAAAAAATTGAAAATGGCGAAACTTCGTGACGATAACGATGAGCAAAAAAACCTATTTCTCTACTGGGAAAATTATATACAGTCTTGAGGCATTGAGGCATTGAGGCATTGAGGCATTATCGGTGTCGATGAAGGGTAAAGTTTGGCATCGTTGGGGCGCAACGAAAACTAGTCTTTAACGAAAACATTTTTATTTCTAACATTGCCCGCGCTTTTCTCAGACGGACCCTAACGGGCCGACCCCCGGAAAAAATTTGAACGATTTTAATCTTCCGAGGATGAAAGATTGAAAAAAAAAAAAAAAAAAAAAAAAAAAAAAAACGTTTTTTTTGTCTTTCGCCCCTTCGTAAGGGTGAGTTCCGGAAGATTAAAATCATTGAAATTTTTTTCGGGGTCCCCGTGAGGGGCCTGGGCCCGAAATGTGCGAGAAAAGCGCGAGTAATGCTGAAAATAGAATTTTTTTTTCAAAAAAACTTGTTTTAGTTGCGGGTTCGATCGATGGAAACTTCGGCATTATCGGTGTCGTCGGTGTTCCATCATTTTCACAGCAACCATTCGATGCTCGAACGGAAGTGGTTTTTACGCTCGTTGTTTGTCGGCAATTGTGCGAGTAAAAAGAACGGCAGTCGAGGAGTCTTCCGCCATGTAGAGGATGAGACAGTAATTAATACACCCCCTCTGCTTGTGTAATTATTCTCTCGCCCTTTTAGTTTGCCTACGCACCACTGCTTGCTTCACATTCACGCACCATCTTCCGTCCATTTTTTTAAATTATCGAATAGTGGTAATCATATGCGACTAACGAGTAATTGATAATCCGTGTGTAAATTAGTTTTCTCCTCCTACGTTGATTGTTTGTGATTTGACACCCGTCGAAGAGGCACACACGCGTTACGTACTATCGTTGAATTACACTAGGAAACGTATATTATTGCATCGGAACCTCGATTTCAAGTACAAAGTGGGATCGGAAGTTCCTATGATCGAGGCTGCTCAAGCCCGGCCTCATTGTTTGGGGTTACGTACCGCCATATTTTTCTTACGCAAGCACACCGCGTTACGCTGGCGGACAACCAGCTTAACCCAAAGGGAATGACTTTAGAGAAATACGACTGCGGTCAAACAAAACAAAAGGTCCATTTTCTCTAAAAAATACGAACTCCTTAAAATCGGGGTCCCGGTGTACTATGATTAATCTTTGTTAATGAGGAATTGCGGACAAGACGAAAATTTGTACATAAATGTGTCGTGTGCATCGTATAATTACGCGAAACATTCTTAACGTATAAAAAAATATCAATTCTGTGTGTATATATATATATATATATATATATATATATATATATATATATATATATATATATATATATATATATATATATATATATATACAAGGCGAAAGGAGATTGCACGGTTACCGGCGACCAGTTATATATATATGTACATGTGCGATCTCCTCTCTCCTTGTCGCGCTGTTTTACGTGTAAATACCATTATTATTACTATTACCGAACATATCTAATCCCTTTCACGTAGGTTAAGTAATTTTTCGATTATGATTATCATTAGAACTATCAGAAAATATGTTGTTTCCCTTGAGATGATCCGTTGAATAAATCGTAAAGAACCATTTGATCAGCGTGCAAAAAATCCTCGTAACGAAAAGAGAAGAAACATTCCTCAATTCGGCTTTCGATCATTCCGTCTCTTTGGCAAAGACATTGCATTAAAAAGAGACACGGTGATGAAAAGCTGAATTAAGGAACGCAGCCCGTGTGTCCGTGATCCGACCCAAAATGACGTAAAGTGGATTCTCGACCGACGTCGAGATGAAACAACTTCGCTACCCACTCTCCATAGACTCTCCGGTGAAGAAAGAGTAAAGATCTTCGCTACGTAGCACAGCACGAGAATTGAAAAAATTATATAAAAAATAGTCCCTTTCTTAGATCGTATCGCGTATTGGGAAGTGAACTCGGGTCGAGTCGCCAACCGGTGCTTAAATTTAACGCCGCCTCGCGTGAGTATGTCGGATTTGAAAGTTCGCAATGACGCTCGTAACTAGGGTCCGGACGTTCGTACAGGATTCGTCAGGGCAAGATTGGAAACATTCGGAAAAAAGTTAGCGACGTTCAACTTTTTTCGAGACTTTGAATAATATCCCACGATGAAGAAATTTTCAAAGTTCCGCGTTGCTCTAATCTTTTCCATGTCTCTTCCGACTGAATTTTTCGCAAGTTCCCAGAACGTGAAATTATTTGGAATCTCGAAAATGTTCAAAGTCCGTAAAAAAAAAGTTGAACGTCGCTTATTTTTTCCGAAGTGCTTCCAATCGTGCCACGACGAATCCTCAACGCACTTCCCGGCCCATTTTCGCGCGGCTCTATGACCGATGCCATAGAGCCGCGCCAATCACCGGCGTTACCGGAACAGGCGCGTATCGAGCGAGAGTTCGCCTTCTTTTCGTTTCCCAATACGATACCAATGTGTGCATAAACCCCCGAATTAAGTGGAGGAAGAAAAAAAAAGTAACGAGATAATTGAGTTTCTCGGTGAAAACTCCGGTGAAAAATTTTGGCAATTTGATAAAACGAACGATTAACGTAACATAATTTTTGTTCATATACGTTAAATTTAATATCATCCACCGACCTCGCCGCGTAAAATCTGTATACACGAAGAAACATATCCATGAAATGTCATTCGCACAACATTTTTTATTTGTTTCGCGACGGGCATCCCCTTATAGATATTGACAAAAAATTTCAAATTCAAAATGGCCGACGGTAAACAACAGAAATCGCATAACTTACCGGATTTGTATGAAATTTTGTAATCAAAGGTTTTTTTTGGGTCACGCAATACGAGTTACATTTTTTTTTTTGGTCAATCTTTTCAGTTTTTGATTCGCCATTTTGAATCGTACAAGTTTCACCTCAAATTCGTATTCAGCGACGCGAGAAACCTCCGGATACAAAATTTCATAGAAATCCGGTAAGCCATTTTTATCATTGATTACTCGTCATTTTTAATTTTTAGTCAAAGGGTATAAGATCGCGAGAAAATGGAAAATTTTGCGGAAAAAAAAATTGGTAAATACGTTATTCCGTGTATATGACCGTGTACATACGCTTGATAGACGGAGCGTGAATTGAAAACAAAGTCCGAGCTTCCACGAAGCGTACGTTTCGAAAGCACGCGGAAACGAAAAAAAAACTTTGTGTCTAATCGGGATAATGCTTCGTATTCGCAGGGGCACGAATCCACTGGCACCGGACGCGGTGGATCTCACGCAATTGACGTCGGTGAGCGAGTGGCTGGGCTCGATCAAGATGTCGCGATACGCGGAGAGCTTCGAGCGAGCGGGGGTAACGACACTGGAGGCGGCGGCGCGCGTCACGGTACAGGAATTAACGGCCCTCGGTATAACGCTCGTCGGTCATCAGAAGAAGATAATGAACAGCGTTACGGCGTTACGAGCGCAAATGTCCGCGACGTCGCAGGGATTTCTCGTATAGAAGCGATAAGTCGAAAAAACATAATTAATCAGACGAACGAAAAAGAAATACACGGAAAAAAAAAACTCGGTTCGAACCAATTGGATCCCGAATGTTGATGCAATTCTTGTGCGTCACGCGTCGGTCCGGTCGTAAACCTCGAGGTAATCCAGAGTTGAAGAAAGAAAAAGGACGCGAGCGCGAGTCTTTCCGGACTCGCGAGCCTTTACGCGTAAACGTCTCAGCGCGCAATGGGCTTGCACCCGATTCTCTTTGGAAATAATTTCTGAATATTCGGTTATTAATATTTTTATTGACGTATTTATTGTAGCGACGGAAGGGTTAGAAATTGCCACTGTGATTCCACGCTTGGCGCGATTTCTACGCGATGCGGTCAACCGCAGTGAGCTTACACGGACACACAAATATCGTTTACGCGTTACTCGGTTTGCACGGAATTACTCCCGGCCGAAACGGTGCGGGTCGGGCGAGCGCTAAGACGTTGACACGTAAAAAAAATGTCGTCATTTTCCGAGAGACACTCGTACGACCGAGAGAGGTTATGAAAAAACACCACCAAACACGCATTTTGTCCGTATCGAGAATCAATGAAAGAAAGAAAAATAAATAAAGACGATCGCGAGAGATCCCAACGTCACCTTCGGGATAACTCGAGATCGCGTCGTAATGGGAACAACGGTGTGACCGTCGGTACAGCGACGCGCTCAGTTACCAAGCGTGGGTAATCGGCGGACGAAAATTTTGCCCCTACTTTCGACATTCCGATGTATTTTAATTCGCACATGACTCAATCTCGACGTGAAACTCGAGGAACTGATTAGTAAAAGAAAGAAAGAAAAAAAAAAAAAAAAAAAAAAAAAAAAAAAAATTTCTATATCACACAGTTTTATTGACTGACGACGATCGAAGCGAGGAACAAACGCGAGAATCGGCTGATTTTACGCGACAAAATGGATGCCGTCGCGCGACCGGCACCGGACCACTGCCTAAAGTCTTTACGTTTTACACACATTGGAACGAGGATAATAAAAAGGCGGAATAGAAAAAAAAACGTCCAAACCTCTGAAACAAAAAAATAGAGAACTTGGATAATAAACGAAACACGTTGTACAGCGAATGGTATAAGGCCTAAAAGAAACTCCGGGGTTCTATAATTTCCGTTACCGATTCGGAACGAAGAAAAAGAACACGAGAATGAGAAAATAAAAGGTATGTTGAAAAACAAATAAACAAAAATCACTTGACATATTCAACGAACGAAATATATATTGAAAAAAAAAATAAAAAACCAATTTTAACCAACGAAAGGGACATTGAAACGATACATAAATAATAATAAAGAAATAAAAAATGCATGACATTTTCAACGAAACGAAAGCCGACAATTGCTCAAGGAGTGAGCGGGTTTTATGACGATCATGATAATATAGAGACCGGTTAAATGTCGATGATACGACGCGAGAGTGTGTTTAAAATAGGCCCGTTACAGAAACATTAGCGAGCCTTTCTACCGGGGATGTGTATAGGCACGAAAATTTTTAAGAAAATTTATATATATGAAAAAAAAATAAAACACGGATGAGAAATCGGGGTTTAGGGCAAAGAAAATACGTCGAGCGCTTCGCCGCACGTGTGCGCCGTAAATGTTTTATACGCGGTGCGCCGTTATGTTACATATAAAAAAAATTTATATTGTATTTATTATGTAAATTCGCGTAACGCTTGAAAGTGAGGTCGAGCGATCGCGCCAGATAATAATGGATTTCAACGATCGATTTTTCTGGCTCGGACAAAAAAAACAAATTTCGACGGAAGGATAATCGGCCCTTTTTCTATCCATCTCTTTCCTCTATGTTGCTTTGTTTTTATTAATCTAATTGTAGTGTATACTCTGTATATATACATATATATATAGGTATAATCTCTATATTATATAAATACTACGCCAAACCTTCGTGTCCCCTTCCCTCCCAAACCCAAACCCTAACGACCCCCCTCCCAATGACCGCAAATGCACCACTGGATTTGCGGTCAATTTTGGCGGTGTCACCGTCACCATACGGTCAATTTCCCGTATGACGAAGCTGACCTCGACTCTCATACGCGGCAACAGCGGCGGCGATATATTTATATAATATAGAGAGATTTCGTCGCCGCCGCTGCCGCCGTGTACAAGAGCTGAGAGCTATAGCCGATTAACGATCGCCGTGACGGCCGTTAAGCGGCAACGGCTGTTATGATTCGCAACCCTTATACACGGCGGCGGCGGCGGCGGCGGCGAAATATTCATATAATGCAGATATATATATATATATATTTTTTTTTCCTTTTTTTCCTTTTTTATTCTGGATCACCTTTATATATATAGGGTGATGAAGAATTGCTGTCGGACTTGGAATTTTCAGAATCCGGATGTTGATTTAAGCGTAACTACTTGGTCCTATTTTTCCCTTTTTCTTTTTTTCTCCGAATTATGAATGAAAGACGCGTCTCCGTACCGTAGAATCAAGGCGCAGGTGGCGCTCGGTCCGAGCCTGCGGCTAAAGGAAACAAATGCCGCCCGCGAACATAGAAAATAACGTTTTTGACAGGTTTACCTTGATTCTACGGCACCGCGACGCGTCTTCCATCATGGCGAATTCTTCGGTTCTCGTATTGGCCGAGAAATCGACGATTCTATCTGTATCTCGTTTAAGGGGTTAGTCTCTCTCTGGAGCAAGAAAAAATAAGCATATTTTCGGAACTTTTTTTTTACCGAAATAACGAAGTACATGAAAATTTCGTGATTTTGTTCGATCATCCATCGATTCGGAATTGCTATCGATATATATGTATATATATATATATATATATATATATATGGTGATCGATAGCAATTCCGAGTCGGCTTATATTTATAACGGAATAACTATGGAATATGACTCAAAATGCTTGAGTACCTCGTACTAGAAAAAGTTAAACGGCGTTTAAAGTAAAGAGGGGCTGCGGCGGAAATGAAAATTGGGGTACTCGGAGATTTTGTCCGCCCGTAGTATTTTGGTATACTATTTTTAAGACCTTTAGGCACTTGTTGAGCGAAAAAAAAAAATTCCGATTTTTCCAAAATTCTAGAGTGGCCTTATCTCTTAAAAACTATGTCGAAGAAAAAAAAAACGGATACGCAGTTGCGCTCGAGAATAAGATTCGGAGTCTGAAAATTCCAGGTTTGACAGCGATTCCGAATCACTCTATGTGTATGTGTGTATATACGATTTATATATATATATATATATATATATACGATCTGTACAGAAGCCTCTGACGGATATAATATCGAAATAGTATCAATTATGTGCCAACGCGAGACTGTCCCTTCTCCTTTTTCTCACGAATAATAACGAATTTGATTATCTATTTTTTTTATTTTTATTTATCGTAGTGCGATTAGTCGGAATACGACCAAGACCATAATTTGCTAAGCGTTGCCGATGATATTCGTATTTATGTCGCCCACGGGCATCTTACGGCGGTTATCTTACGGCGGTCGGATAACCAGTGCCAAAGGTACGGTACACCGGGACCGCTATTTAAAGAACACTAGAATCCGGTGTACGCTGGTCGCGCGCTACTTTTGTAGATTAGGGGTGTTACGTACACCCATATTTTTGACACCACGTTCAACTACGTTCAACCGCGTTACGCTACGCGTAAACAACTTGACCCAACTCTTTAGGCCTCCAATGACTTTTAAGAGAAACGGGACTACGGTCCTGGCCGTCGCGACGCGGATGCGTCCCATCGTGCACGGGCGAGGCGAGAGTGGGAATTTTTCGTAATATTGAGATCCTCAAAATCGAGGTCCCGGTGTATATCCGCGCGGATAAATTTATCCAACGGGTGAAGAAATTCCGTCATTAGATTTTTTCACGTCTCTTCGCGTTACGATCGTTTTTTACAAACCGTAAGGAAATTTTCTATAATACATATTATTAGCGTAGCGTTAATTGTACGCGTAGTAACGACACAGAGTTTCATATAGTTTGCCCGTGTGCGTGGGTGACCCGGTACGAAGCCGAAGGATAATTATAATTCTACGGAGATAACGACTGTCAATGACGATAGGGACGGAAAAAAGGTCGAAAAACGGTGTGAACGCGTACGTTAGGGGATAAAGTAGAATAAAACCACGCGTTTAGGAGATTAAAATCAACGAATTCGGTGTAACGTCCGAACGACGTTGGTGACGTTGGTGGCGGTCAGGCTTACTCGTTTGGTGAAAAAAAAAAGAGATCGGATTATTCAATCGCGTTCGCGATCTTGTGGGAAAGAAAAAAAATAGTAAATCAAGACGGGAGAGACATATCAGTGTGCACCGCGTAGAATTAAAAAAAAAAAAAAGAAAAAGTCAAGTCAGGATTTCGCGATGTTCCTCGTCTTTCAACGACGAACGAAACAATCGCACGGACGAGGATTGGATCCTCGTTTGAAAAATTCGCGAATGAAAACGGAAGAGCAAACGGAAAACAGTGAGAGTTGCACGCGATAAAAAATATACACAATAGGTTATACACTCGTCTAAACCGATTCAACGAATTCCATTTACAAAACGATAATTCTACGTCCATTCCAATAAAAATAGAATAAAAGAAAAAAGATATACCGAATGTGCGTGAAGAGGAAGAAAAATAACGAAACACTTTGTTAGACGAAAAACTAGAGAAAAAAAAGACGAAAGATCGAAAAACACAGGATAGAAATAGTTAAGTAGCGTAGAGTCGAATAATACAGAGAAGAAGCCTCGACGAACGCGCGCACGCGAGGACCGAACAAAAAAAAAAAAATAACGAGAAAGCAATAAAAGTGAAAATGAAATGAAAAAAAAGGAAAAAAACCCCCAATGCAGATTTTTTATATAGAGAATGTTAACGAATTTCAGAAAAATATTAATTATCTACGATAGTGCTATTTATATCTTCCTAAATGTTCGTAATTAAAGGATTTAAATGACGATTGTGCGACGTCCAACGGCAAATGTCAAACGACGGAAGGTACAGGGAAAGTGATGTTGAAGGAAAAATTAAATTTTTCGATGAAAATGAGAATGGAATATGTGTACAGAGAAGAAAAAGTGACGCGAATTTCGAGAGCTCGATTATGCACGAACGAATAGCGTCTGTTACAATGATAATAATGATTATTATTATTATTATTATTATTATTATTATTATTATTATTATTATTATTATTATTATTATTATTATTATTATTATTATTATATATTATTATAGAATTGATATCGAAATTTGCGCCGCTAATGATTTTGAAAAAATGTCTCTAGGGTCACCGTTTCTCCAGCGATGAGAAAAAAAATAATAGTATGTGAAAATAAAAAAGATTGTAAATACGAACGAAAGAATTTTAAGTGATACGCGACGCGTATTGGTCGTCGATGATGATATTCCGATACGGCAAAATTCCATTTCGATAAATCCATTCTCCCAAAGTGCATTTTTTTGTCACGCGTTTACGAACGAAAAAAGAAAATGGGAAACGTCAAGGATTTATTGCGCTCGTAATAATTAAAAATGAAGAAAAACATGATGCTCTTGCGCGCGTCATTGCGCGATACAAAAGGAATGTAAAAGCTTTCGGAGATTAGAAAATAAAAATTTTCTTCAATTCGTTATCGTTGGGGCCCGAGAGTATTCGTAGCGGCAGGATCGAGAGCACTAAAATTCGGTCTGGGAGCAGGAAAAAATTTTCGTATCATTTCGCCTTCGAAAATGTTGCTTTTTCCGAGAGCTTCGAACGAACATCGAAAAAAATAATGGCCATCCATCGGAGTTTGAAACTTAATTGTCCGGGAGTGTTTGAAAAATCTTGAAAAAGACGAAAATATTCAAAGTGAAGACGGTAGAAGAATTTCAACAACATTTTTTCCATCTTCCAAGATGGACAAATTTTCAAATTGACGCGCGGTCGAAATTTTTATTGTGGCTCGCGTACACACGAAAAAACATATCCATTAAATTTTTTATTTTTTCGTCACGCTATCCGTTATGACGAAAAATTCCAAATTCAAAATGGCGAATAACGAATGATAAAAATTGCCTACCGGATTTCTATGAAATTTTATATCCAGAGGTTTCTCGCGTCGCTCAATACGAATTTGAGGTGAAAATTACACGATACATCGATAGATTTTTATGAAACGTTGTGTTCCGAAGTTTATTTCGGTTGCCGAATACGAAATTGAGATGAGACTTGTACGATTAGAAATGGCGAATCAAAAACTCATAGAGTCGATTAAAAAAAAATGTTGTAATTTCAATTTGAAATATGTATTGTGCGAGCCAATAAACTTCTCATTTCATAATAATCTAGCGAGTTGAGCAATTTTTAGAATTTCCTCCATTTTGCGCCATTTTGAATTTCACCAAGTTCTATCTCAAATTTGCACCGAGTCATCCAAAAGACCCGTGTATACAAAATTTCATAATAATCTAGGAAGTTGTGCCATATTTAGAATTTGTTACGCACCATTTTGAATTTTAGTACTTGGTATTTGAAATTTCTAACGAGTGACTCACAAAATCTCGGAATAGAAAATTCCATACCAATCCGGTAACGCGTTTTATATCATCCGTCATTTTGAGTTTGCAATTTTTAATGAAAATCTATAAGGGGATAAAACGTTTCGTGCGAATGACATTTCGTCTGCCCTATCGAAATTTCTCCAAGGCTTCGTCTTCGTTTATTTTTTTCCAAGTTCCCGTAACGGCAAATTATTCAGTCTCGAAAAATGTTCAAAGTCCCGACAAAAAGTTGAACGCCGCTCACTTTTTCCGAGTCTTTTCAATCTTGCCGCGACGGATCCTGTACAAACTACCGGGCCCTGGTCGATACACCGTGCAAACGGAAAATAAAACCTTTCGGAGATTATTCAAGGAAATGTGCTTCGATGAAAAATGGGCTTTGAAAAAAATTAATATTTTGATAAGTTCGCTATCGTGAATGCGGATCGATAAGATCGTCGAAAGTATTCCAAGTTTTAAGTTCACTTAATTCCTCGTTGAACGTTTCTCCGTGTATTTATTGAAAGAACCCTAACGAAAAATGGGGAGAATCGATTTTGGAAAGAAAAGTCGAAAAACCTTATTTATTATCTTTACAGATCCGATTAAATCGAACATTCTCCAAATTATCGTATATATTTTATTTTAATATTTATAATTATTGTATAAAACGAAAAAAAAAGCGAGTTGCTAGTTGAAACTCGCCGGTTGCTTCCTCGAAATTCCATACAATCCTCGCGGCGTCCCGAACAAGTGCATCAATCTCAATTTTGGCCCTCTCACAGAGGAAAAGCTTCGAGCGTTGCGTCAAATTTCGAAGAAGTAACGCGCGAGTTTATTTCCATACGTGTATTGGAAATCCCGAAATTTTTTCGAATTATTTGAAATCTTATTTGAAGTCTCATCGATTCTTACTATGTTCGCGCCTCAACCCATTTTTCAATCACGTTCCATCTCTATACAACGTTTTACCCGGAAATTTATCAAATTTTTTACACGTTGCGCGAACTAGCGTGTTAAGAGGTTGACCCTGAAGCAAGAAAAAATCGGCATAATTTCCGAATTTTTTTTACTCAAATAATGAAACAGACCAAAATTCCGCGCACATTTCTTCATTATACCACTAATGAATGATAAAAAGTAATCTTTTCACAGTGATCAATAATAACAAAATGGCGGATGGGCAGCATTTCTCCGTTGACACCTTTTTTTTCCGGAGGGGTTCACGAGCGAAAGCGTAGCTTTCACCGGGAACGAAAATCCACATTTTTTCGATCATATACGAGAACAGCCACGGGAGTACGTAGGATTTTTTCGATACATTGTTTTTTGCCAAAGTGGTGAATTAAAAAAAAAAAAAAAATCATCGCATAATACGACACAAAGATCCCGCGTACTTCCGTGGAGAATCTAGTTTTCAATGTACAATTAAATTTTCAAATCTATCAGATGAATTTTCGATCGCGCAGATTTCGTCAATTGTAATAAAAATCGTAATGAACAGAAAAGCTGAAATGAATTCGCAGCTACAGCGGTTTCAATATTGTTACACCACACGCGCCCATCCGTACGGACATTTTTTTCGAATTATGCATCGACGTTGAAGGCAGGATTTTTTTTTTTTTCATGAAAATAACGCTTCCTCCAATGAGGAAGTAAAGAAGGAAAAAGTTGATCGCTTACGTTCTTAGACTTTATTCTCTATATTTCTATAAGAAGATATTTGGTTAATGTAATAAAACTTACGGAAGTGGAGAATGATAAAAAAAAGAATCGAGAAGAAATCCGTTTATCGACGCTAAACGCGTAACTCCCGTTCGGACTTGAAAACGGTGTAGCGTACGAAGTAGCTATATACGTTCTAGGTTAATTACCGGGAGGGAGAAAAAAAAAAACGATTGGCGATCGAGATACTTCGACATCACGACCGATCGATATCTTTTTTTTTACGTTTTATATTAAATACTCAAAACTCGAGGATGAACTGCACGACGGAAAATGTATTTAATTTATTTTTGGTTGAAATAACTTGGCCTCACGAGCAAATAAACTGTACAATAAAGGTCATTGAGAAGAACCAATCCAAGCCGCACGCGCGTGCATTGGACGAGTAAGAAAAATTAGAAAAGACACGCGGGTGGGCGGTATCGTAGCGCGGGGGCGAGTTGCGTGGAAAAGGTAGGAAGTGATGATACCAGTAGTGATACAACACGAGGGTGTCGAGAAATTTTGGGATGTGTCTAAAACATTTTTCCTATGGTGTTGTCAAGATGATGTTGAATGTACATAAGATATAATAAATAACATACCTTATACTATACGTACCGTCTTCCATTTAATTTAGTTTCTTTTTTTCGTGTTTCTCGTCCGAGTGTTACGTCTGTAAGTGCCAAACAATTCGCCCAACACTCACACACATACATATAACGAAATAAGAAATAAGAAGATAAATGGCCAGACAGATTTATTACAGAAAAAGATAAACAATTTGAGTATAGAAAAACATTTAAAGAAAACGTCTGCCGGCTTATTGATTTCGCAGTATCACAGGCATGACCCCGAAAGGCCCTTCAATATTCGTACAATTATACATTCGTCACAATACCCATCCGTCGCACACGCTCGTGTCTCTCACAAATCACTAGTTCACTCTTGAAACCACAGTTCCTTTGTCATTAATTTCACTAATCGTTCCTTTTATTATTTCATGACGATGGTTTTTGTGATTTTACTTATCTTTTGTGGAGATCGTCGATTTCCTGATGGCTCTTTCCTTGCTCCAAGGACTGATGTCTCCGTTTCCACTTTGTTCCTTTTCACGGAGTCGCGTTTGATATTTTCGTCCTGCACCGATTTCTCGCAAGATGATCGAAATGCACGAGCCACTGTGCCGTGTTCCGGAGAGCGAGGACACAACGAGATGCGAAAACCGTCGTCGGCGACGTCCCCAGAGCGAAAGAGATCGAGTTGTTCGACTGTACCCGTTGCGTTAACGCACCGATAAGGAGATTTACGCGTTAACCGACGTTATTTCTCGAATTTTTGTATGCCAATAACGAGCCGAGAACGAGGTTACTCGTCATGGGCGACGGCGGGAATATTCAATTGTCTTTTATCACCTTACACGTCCTAGGGGATTTCGGAATTTAGACATGTGCGCGGTCACTCGGAGGTGAAAGGGTGAATACTCCGAGCCGTCTTCGAATAATTCGGCCCGTTTTTCACGTTAAATTCTCAATTTATTCGGAGAACAGTTGAAATATCGTTTGAGTTTTTCGGCTTGTTACTAAATTTCATTTCTTTGAATTTCTCGACTATTAATGGAGAATACCTAATTTTAATTTGTCTAAACTCCAAGTTATGAGTTGAGTTGAAACAGCAAGTTAAAGAACGATTTTTTCAACCCGTCGTAGCGAATTGACTTTAACGAATGTTTATTTCTACAGAAACTTCAAGCTCGATTGCTTGAAATAATGAATGACTGCTCTTAAGAGACTTTGTTGTAATGTAGAGGATTTTGTGATTATTATCGTATAATTCTTTGTGGCAAATAAAGTATCTAGTCTTTTAGGCATTTTTATCCCATAATGTCATCTACAACAACTTCGGAACCCCGATTATCTTTACCCGTCAGCATCATCAACTTCCGTCAGTTCGAACTTGAAAGGTAAGTTATGTAATTCTACTTTATATTTCATCGCTGATCAACAATTAAGATTTTGTTCGATTTTAATGATTATTTGCATATAAGAAATATGTCGAAGACCATGTGTGAATTTTAATATATTTTAATGAATACCCTAAGACTTTGGCAAAGGTACTATTCCAGTAGGATTCTCTTCCGAATAATTTTCTGAAAGGTTAAACTCACAAATGGTAGTTTGAAACCGTTTTGAATTCTCTCTTCAGTGAAGGGAGAATTGAAGCTACCGGATAAATAGACTCTCAAGTATGACGACGGCAGGTTGAACTGGATCACGCTCTCTCACGTTCTCTCACGCTCTCACTCTCTCACTCTCTCACGCTCTCACGCTCTCACGTTCTCACACTCCCTCCCGCGCTCTCTCTCTCGCTCCCCCCCCCCCCCCCCCCTCTCTCTCGCTCTCCCCGTGAACCCTGTTTCACCCTAACTGCCATTTCTATTAACCGTTCTACCGCGTCTATCGTTGATCGTCCTTTTTGGAAGCCGTACTGTCTCGATGACAGCCCGCCACTTCTCTCTATGTGCTCTTCTAGCCTCCGAAGCAGCAGTCTCTCTAGCATCTTTCCAGTTGTGTCGATGAGACTAATGGGTCGGTACGACGACGGTTGATCCACTGGCTTATCCCCTTTCCGCAACAGGACTAGTGTCTGTCTCTTCCACCTTGCAGGGAAAACTCCACCTTGTAGGCATTTATTGAAGGCCTTTAGCAGCACCTCCGGCCATGATTCCACCACCACTCGGAGTACCTCGTTGGGTATATAGTCTGGCCCGGGAGCCTTCCCCCACCGTAATCGCTTTGCGGCAATCTGCAGTTCCTCAATGTTAAAAGGGACAACAACAACCCCCTTCTCATACGTCCTTTTTCCCGTTGGTTCGTGTCTCGGTAATAGTGCTTGGACCATTAAGCTCATGCGTGCAGGGCACTGCAAGCCTGGAATCTGTTTCCTGCCTACTAGCTTCTTGGTGACGAGCCTGTACGGCAATCCCCAGGGATCCTCGTCCACCGATCTGCACAGATCCTTCCAACACCTCCGCTTGCTGTCTTTTATTGCATTTCGTAATTTTTTCGTTGCCTGCTTGTATGCCGTTATCAGGAGCTGTTGCATGTGTTTTGCCCGTTGCATTTTCCTCCGCGCAGCTAGGCTCTGTTTTCTGAGCTCGGCAATCTCTGCTGTTCACCAACAGCATGGTTTCCGTCCTAGTGGAGCCTCTTTACGTTTGGGCATTGCAGCATTGAACCCAAATGTTAGTGTCTTCATGACGAAGCTCACTGTAGCGGTTAGATATTCGGACTCGAGAATACATTCAAGGTCTCCCCGTTGCTTCTCTCTTTCAAGGAAATCTACGAGTTTTACCTTATCTAGCTTCGATAGCACCCACCCTTTGTCTGTGGCCATCGACATTTCTGGTATTGCTCTTCGGTTACTGCTCTGGTTTCCCAGATCCGTATTAAACGTAATGTACTGATGATCACTGAGTGTGAGGTCTTCCAGTACCTTCCACCGCGTCGTTCTACCTGCTATTCCCGTTGAGGCCAGTGCGATATCAATGATCGACCCTGTGCTCCCGCGACGGAACGTGTACGCGTTTCCTTCGTTGAAAACGACCAGGTCCATCCGTGCTATCAGCTCTGACAATGCCTCATTCTGGGGATTTACTGTTGAAGTCGCCGGTTACTAAAACTCCACCACTTGCTGTCCTTAGACTATCCTCTAGTTCGTCTAGGCCGGTGACATAATCATCGTACAACGCATTTGGTGAGAAGTAGCAGCTGTACACTCCAAGTCCCTCATACTCTACCCATACGTAATTTTCTGCCATTTCACAGACTGCCCTGATTTTCAAGTCGCGGTTTAGGATTACTATAGCTGCTCTAGCTGTTTTGTCTTGGTACCAACAACTCGTTTCCGGCTTTCGATACTGCTCACTCACGAGCAAAATATCTACAGCCTTTTCCCTGGCCGCTTGCACAAGTAAATCTTGTGCCTCGCGGCCATGTCCCAGGTTCGTCCGCAGGTACCGGATCGTCTCCTTGCCTTGTTCAGCTCCCTCCGAAAGGACTCACACTTTGCGCTGCCTAGTATGTGCGCCACTCCGCCTTTTTCTCCCCCCTCTGCACATAATGCGCATTTGGGACTGCTCGTGCACTCCTTAGCAAGATGCTCACCCGATCCGCAGAGGCGGCACATCTTGGATCTATCCTCTCCTCGGCAGTTTGTCGTTACGTGTCCGAAACCTAAACACCGGAAGCATCGAGTAACTTGGATCTTCTCTCGGACCCGGCACCTAAGCCATCCTACTTTTATTCTCCCCTCTTTGAGAAGCTTGTCGGCCGTCTCCGCGGGCATGGTCACTGTGGCTTTTTTCGTCCCTCGGAACACCGTTCGAATCGATTTGATGTCGAACCGTTTAGCCTCCGTGTCGCCACTCGCAGCCACTAGTGCCTCACTGAGCTCCTCCTCGTCTGTAGCTTCGTCCATGTCCAATATTTCCAACGCCACGGTTTGTGCCATGGTTTTCACGGTCGCTTTCCCCTCAAGTACCCCGACGACTGCGTCTCTGAGCGCTTCAGCTTTGCCACCTCCCTTGCCGAGCTTGACCAGCAGTTCGCCGGTACGTGTTTTCCTTATTCCTGAGATTTTAACCCCATGGCTTTCGGGATCCACCTTTTTCTTGAGGTCACGCAACACGTCAGCGTACGTGTTTTCCCCCTCAATGGTAACCATTATAGCCTCCGGTAATCTCCCTCGAGCTTTCCTTCTCAGAGCTTTCCGTCTGTCGGTCTTCGGACTATCTTTTTTCCCACTCCGGCGCTTGACCATTTCCCACGGCTGTGCGGATGTCTCTCCTTGGGTTGCAGACGGGTCTGGATTCTGCAATCCTCCCGGGTGAGTAGGAGCCTGAGGCGTTTCTCCCTGGGTAGCCCTCCTTACTTTGGTTTCATCTCGCCGCTTGAGCGTGTCCTCTTCCGGCGAGGACATCGCAACCCGTTTCGGCTCGCGTGCTTTCTTTGCCTTGGCCTTTCCGGTTTTCCTTTTCCACTGAAGCTTCACCCGACCTGCCAGGAGGTACAACCTGAGCTACTCCCGCGCTCAGTCCCGAGACCTTCGTCTGGGGTGGCTCTATTTCCACTTGTACGGCCGCGTCCTTACGCTTTGGAGCTTGGCTCCTTTCTTTTTGCGCCACTAAAGGCTGTACTTCCATATAGGCACATTGAAGGTTTCGCATTTGCGTCTCTCTCAGCTTGCCTAGCGATTCTCGATACTCCTGTATCTGCTGAAAGAAGATAGCTGCCTCGTTTATGGCGTCTCGGATCGGCTTATGAATGTTTTTTGCCTCCTTGACTATTTTCTCGATGATGTTCACGCGTTCACCCAGCTGGTTCATTACTGCATTTTCTTCAGCATCGAGCTGAGCGAGCTGTTGCTGATGTCTATTGGACCTGTTGTTCCTCAGCCTATCGTTTGGTACCAGCGGCTTCTGGTTTTCCTCCCGGTTTTTTCCCAATTCACTGCGGTATTTTGATGACGACGTCCCGAGGCCCGCGTTCTCGCCTCTGACAGACGCCGGTACTGGGGATCCGCGTCCCTGCACCGTAATCGTTTTTTCCAGTCCAACCTCCATATTGATTTTGTGTCGGGGTTTCTTCCCCGGGTGTGTTGGTCCGCGGGAGGTGTTTATGTATGTCCTTCCTACCCTCGATATCTAGAGGGCATTCCCCTATCCGCCATCTGGGGACGCGCCACGTAGGGGTTTCCTCCCCCTGTGGGTCTCTGTCTCTCTCTGTCTCTCTGTCTCTCTGTCTCTCTGTCTCTGTCTCTCTGTCTCTGTCTCTCTGTCTCTCTGTCTCTGTCTCTCTGTCTCTCTGTCTCTCTGTCTCTCTGTCTCTCTGTCTCTCTGTCTCTCTGTCTCTCTGTCTCTCTGTCCCTATCTCTCCGTCTCTCTGTCTCTGTCTTTCTGTCTCTGTCTTTTTGTCTCTGTTTCTCTGCCTCTGTCTCTCTGCCTCTGTCTCTTTGCCTCTGTCTCTCCGCCTCTGCCTCTGTCTCTCTGCCTCTCTCTCTCTCTCTTTCTCGCTCTCTCGGGTTTGGTTTGGTTTGTCCGGGCATGGGCGGGTGCACACGCGGATGACCCGCGCGCGTTTAGTTAGTTTACTGGTTTGCTTGGTTTGGTTCGGTTGTTTGGGTTGTTTGGTTTGGTTTGTTTGGTCTCTGTCTCTCTGCCTCTGTCTCTCTGCCTCTGCATCTCTGCCTCTGCCTCTCTGCCTCTGTCTCTCTGCCTCTGCATCTCTGCCTCTGCCTCTCTGCCTCTGTCTCTCTGCCTCTGCCTCTGCCTCTGCCTCTGTCTCTCTGCCTCTCTCTCTCTCTCTCTCTCTCTCTCTCGCTCTCTCGGGTTTGGTTTGGTTCGTCCGGGCACGGGCGGGTGCACACGCGGATGACCCGCGCGCGGTTTAGTTAGTTTACTGGTTTGCTTGGTTTGTTTGGTTTATTTGGTTTATTTGGTTTATTTGGTTTATTTGGTTTATTTGGTTTATTTGGTTTATTTGGTTTATTTGGTTTATTTGGTTTATTTGGTTTATTTGGTTTATTTGGTTTATTTGGTTTATTTGGTTTATTTGGTTTATTTGGTTTATTTGGCTTATTTGGTTTATTTGGTTCATTCGGTTTATTTGGTTTATTTGGTTTATTTGGCTTATTTGGTTTATTTGGTTCATTCGGTTTATTCGGTTAACTTGGTTTGGCTCTGTCTCTGTCTCAATGTCTCTCTGTCTCTCTGTCTCTCTGTCTCTCTGTCTCTCTGTCTTTGTCTCTCTGTCCCTATCTCTCCGTCTCTCTGTCTCTGTCTTTCTGTCTCTGTCTTTTTGCCTCTGTTCCTCTGTCTCTCTCTGTCTCTGCCTCTGTCTGTTTGCCTCTGTCTCTCCGCCTCGGCCTCTGTCTCTCTGCCTCTCTCTCTCTCTCTCTCTTTCTCGCTCTCTCGGGTTTGGTTTGGTTCGTCCGGGCACGGGCGGGTGCACACGCGGATGACCCGCGCGCGTTTAGTTAGTTTATTTGGTCTGTTTGGTTTGTTCGGTTCGGTTTGGTTTGTTTGGTTTGGTTTGGTTTGTTTGTTTGGTTTGGTTTGTTTGGTTTGTTTGGTTTGTTTGTTTGGTTTGGTTTGTTTGCTTTGTTTGGTTTGGTTTGGTTTGGTTTGTTTGGTTTGGTTTGGTTTGGTTTGTTTGGTTTGTTTGGTTTGGTTTGTTTGGTTTGGTTTGTTTGGTTTGGTTTGGTTTGGTTTGTTTGGTTTGGTTTGTTTGGTTTGGTTTGTTTGGTTTGGTTTGGTTTGTTTGGTTTGGTTTGTTTGGTTTGGTTTGGTTTGGTTTGGTTTGTTTGGTTTGTTTGGTTTGGTTTGGTTTGGTTTGTTTGGTTTGGTTTGGTTTGTTTGGTTTGGTTTGGTTTGGTTTGGTTTGTTTGGTTTGTTTGGTTTGTTTGGTTTGGTTTGGTTTGGTTTGGTTTGGTTTGGTTTGGTTTGTTTGGTTTGGTTTGTTTTGTTTGTTTGGTTTGGTTTGGTTTGTTTGGTTTGGTTTGTTTGGTTTGTTTGGTTTGGTTTGGTTTGGTTTGTTTGGTTTGGTTTGGTTTGTTTGGTTTGGTTTGGTTTGTTTGGTTTGTTTGGTTTGTTTGGTTTGTTTGGTTTGGTTTGGTTTGGTTTGGTTTGGTTTGTTTGGTTTGGTTTGGTTTGTTTGGTTTGGTTTGGTTTGGTTTGGTTTGGTTTGGTTTGGTTTGTTTGGTTTGGTTTGGTTTGTTTGGTTT